>CP125979.1:40433442-41641567 GCA_030063025.1 Avena longiglumis
ATATATATATATAGGAAGCCCATTAGTGCCCAGGCACCAAACCTGCATTTCGTACATACCCGAGATGTACATACCGAAATTTCACATACCTAAGATTTACATATCTAAAATATACTTATCCAAGTTATATATACCTAGGTATCACATACCTAAGGTATACGTATCTAAGTTGCATATATAAACACGTATCCTGGATACGTATACCTTAGGTATGCAACATCTGTGATACCTAGATATGTATAACTTAGGTGTAGGATACCTAGATATGTGTAACTACGGTACGTATACCCTAGATATGTGTGGTTCAAAGCAGAACATACGTGTATTGTGTACGGTGCCTGGATACCAAGGTGCACAAGTCATTTTACCACATATATATAATAACTGGTGCACCTTGGTGTCCAGGCACGAAGCATGATACGCATAAATTCTCAACAAGGATTTACTGTAATACAATTCAGTGTATAATCCAACGGTTACACGAAGACCTACTGTATACAATTACTCCCTCCGTTTTAAAATATAAGATACTTTATATTTGTGAAGAAAATGAATCTAGACTTGTTTTAGTAGATAGGTTCACGCAACTTTAGAATGAATCTACACTTCTATAAAAAGTTTAGATTTATTTTTTCACAAACATAAAACATCTTATATTTTGAAACGGAGGGAGTACATCGACAAAGACTTTGTCTCAAGAAGAAATCTTGGACAGGACTAGCATGCATTAAAATAGTTCGTCACCAATCAAGCTCGGATCTGTATTCGATCGGGCGTCCTGCATGGGAAGGAAACCGATCCGAACACAATCAGGGCACCGGTCGGGCTTCCCGTTAATTAGCCACGCCACGCGGGCCACACGGAGGTATCTAGACACAAACCTAGCTAGCTATACAAGGCGATCTATCTTATCATCAATCGGGAGCGAAACCGCCGGGCAGCTGGAGATGGCCGACGTCGACGACGGCAGCGGCATGGGCATGGTGGAAGCGGAGGCCACCGAGTGCAGCAGGTGCATGCTCATGTGGCTGATGGTTTTCTTCTTCCTCGCCTTCTTCTCCATCTCGCAGCTCACTTATGACTTCTACGAAGAATACCCTGTGACGGCAAACCTGGTGGGGCTCCTGGCCCTCTTCCCTGCGGGCTGGGCCGCCGTCATCTTCGTCATGCTCGTCATGGAGTGGTACAACGGCAATCCGGAGGGGGAGAGAACCGCGGATAGAATGATCCAGTCCGACCGGGGCATGCTTTGGGAATCCATCCGTCAGTACTGGCACCGTATAGGGGGAGGAAATTAAACAACTTTATTAGTACTATGTTTCTACTCTTTATTTAGTTTAGAGATCCGATCCATGTTATTTAGTATTTCTTCTCACTTTACTGTACGTTTTGTACTGAAAAGAACATTGGTAATCTCAAGTGCAACTGATCTTCTACCGCATCATGAAAGTGTGGTTCGGCGCCTGTCTCATGATCCTCTTGGCTGAGTAGTCAAAGAGAAATCCTCCTCCTCGAATCAGACTTTCATCTAGCAATATTAATATAGCAATCGTTTGAGATCGTTGCTGGGCCCAAAATAAACAACAAAGAAAAGGAAGAAGAAAAAAGAAGCGAAAACAAAGCCGACAACACTGGCTTGACGAAAACGAGGATGACCCGCAATCGCTGTGCCATCCGGAGAAGATCCACCACGCTCTCTTAGTGCCCCGAAGCATCGCGTACCAAGCAACACCTCCAAGAAGGTAAGCGACGACAACAACGCTGCTGTCCGAACTGGTCCTAGGGTTTTCCTCGGTATGCTACGGGATGTGGGGAAGAGATACTCCTGACTCCCTCCAGGAAGTCCGGCGACACCCGCAGGTGTCACCATGTCGGTGTCTAGACGGCAAGGATTTTTCCCGGTCCCTTAAAAAACCAATCCCGGACACTTCGAATGGCTCCACCTAGCTCGCCGCCCACCTGCACATGCCACCACTGTCTTGCAGTCATCACCGTCGTCTCACTATGACCCACATTGCGAGGCCGGTAAGACCGAAAAATAAGATACTTCGGCGGGAATTGGCGATACAGTAGCACGCGGGAGGGAACTACCTCCACCACCGGAGGGCGATAGCCGACTGGATGCAGCCGCAAGAGAAAACCCATCCCTCTTTGGCCGGGCCAAGCCCAAATGGACTCCCTGAAGCCCCGCCACCACACTGCAGCAAGGGTGTCACCATCGACGCTAACCCTAGCGACAATCCCTACTCTTTCGCTCCATCAGTGGATCTGCTACCACCACAGATCCCTTCCACCAAGGAGCAGCGTTGTTGCCACCTTGTTCACACGTGCTTGCCGGTCCATCGTCGGTCTGAGGAAAACCATGATATCACGCCTGCGGGGCAGTAACAATCACCGAACCAGGACCAACGACATGAACAAGGGGGTCCACGTGAACCAGCACAAGGACGACCAGCAATGCAATCCCGACATGCCAGGAATGCTTGCAAGTCGAAGCCCGCGGACAGCCTCCAGATCTAGGCCCACCTGGTCCGGGTCTGGCCCCCAGCCATCGGCCAAGGATGGTGTGCAGCAGCCTCCCGGCCAGAGCCTGGACATGGCAGCCAGGGACCTGCAAAGCCCGGATCGGGCCCTCACTGGCCCAGATCTAGCCTGTGGGACCCAGATCAGCCCCTCACTAGCGCAGATCTAGCGTGTCACCGAGCCACAACTGTGCACACCGCTTCCCATTGCCGCCCGAGCCTCAACACCACGACCTCCCTCTGTCACTGTCGCCACCGCCACCAGACCGAGCTCGTCCACCCACCACCATGCCGGCTGCCCGGCCATAAGCCACCGGAGGCGCCCACATACCCGGCCACTCCCGGCCCTCGCCACCCTCCCCGGCCAACCAAGGCAGGCACGAACCACCACCGCGCAGCCCACAACACCGCCACTACCCACGTTTCCATGGAAAGTCGTGGCCGCGCTGCTGCGCCCCTCGCCTCGTAGCGCCCCTGAACGGCGGCGCCGACCCACACCATCCCCTGCCGCACGAGGGGTAAGAGATCCCCGCCGTCAGCGGAGCCGACCGGGCTTCGCCCTGGCGCTCCCTCTAGAGGCGGCGAGGGGAGAGGGACGAAGGGGAAGGGTACATACGGGGCCGGCGGCGGTGCTAGGCCCCCCGTCCGCTCGCGGGAGCGGGTCGGGAGCACATACCGCTTCCCATTTTTTCCCAAAAAATCTGGAGGGAGAGGGTTGTGCTAGATAGCTTGATAGAGGGTGGTGTTTCACGAATCGATCCATAAGTTTCTATGTGGCATTTTTTTTGAAAATGAAGCTGGGTTCCTACCGCTACATCGAAGAGATGCATCAGCCATTATTAAATTTTATTAGTAAGGTCTGGCAAGAAACATACATCACACAATCCAAGTGCACCACCCAACACCTATAAACCCGACAAACGGAGGACATCATGCCATCAAGGTGTTAAAGCATCTCCACTCGGTTCCCAGCAAAACTTTTGTCTGGAGATCCCAGGCTGATCCCGGGGCGCTTGGAACGTCGTGGGAACGCCGAACGAAACGAAATCGGCGAAGAAAAATGGCTCGGCGTGTGGCCCCGCCCTGTCAGCGATTGAAAGCCGAGTCGTCGTCATCCCTTCATCTCGGCTCCCGCAATGGACCGACGGGCAATGACTGCCCTTCGCGTCGGCCACGCCTAGCCGTAATAGCGCGTCACCACCGCCTCAGCATCCCACTGTTTCCCCTTTGCCCGTCCACGCAGCTACACCCCCTCCCGCCTTCGCCTCCCATTTCAGCCTATAAAACCCGGCACCCTACCCAGCTCACAACACACATTCTCAGCCTCTCCACCCCCCTCTACCGTGAACTCCAACTCCGTCGAGTAGAAAGCCATGACCAAGAGGTACCCCGGTGACCCTGCGGCGGCGAACGGCTTTGGCCGGTGTACGCTCCAGCCCTGGGAGGCCCGGATGCTCCAGGGCGTCGGGTACATGGCGCCGCCGGACTTCCGGTGCCCGCCCGGTTGAAAGCTCAGCGCCGGCGGCGTGCCGATGCCGCCGGTGCCGGAGGATGACGAGATGGTGGAGGAGATCCAGGCCACCATCGTGGCGATGGAGGATCCACGGCTCGCTGAAGACCCCGGTAACTTAGTTTACTAGGAGCAGTTCTTTGCCGAGCGCCGGCTCCGGGAACTCGCCGCCCACGAAGGCCCGCCCGGCACACCGCCGAAGCGCAACAACGCGGCGGGGCGTCGTTCTACCGTCACTTCGGCATGTGAGCAGCATCCGGCGGCATCGGCATCAACATCAGCACCAGCCTTGGCCTCGGCCTTTTCTTTAGTTTTTTATCATTTCTTAGTAATTTGATGTAATATGTATGAACTCGCCCACTATTAATGAAAACCGCCTATATTCGCTCAAAATTGGCCGAGTTTAAGTTAAATTTGGTCAAACTCGGGAACTCGGCCTGTCAACACGAGTGGGAAACTGAGCATTCATATGCCAAAAGTTATATCCGTCTAGTGCTATTTAGCTCTGGATTTTGGCCTAGACACGTTCAAACGAATGGCGGTGCTCTTATACCCTAAACAAACAAACAAACAAACAACACCCTTAGAAAAAAACACCCCACCAGCCACGATACATGGGGAATCACCAAATCACCCTAGCCCTCAACATACATCTAATGCGCACGCTACAGGAGCCATCACTACCTCCAAACAGCCGACCTATCTTTATGGCAGTGATCTATATAGTCTTTGCTAGGACAGAATTTTAGCACTGAATTTTATCTTTTTTTACAGAAGCCACACAAAATTTCTATTTTTCGTGAAACGACTTTGTGCATACTTAAAATATGAAAATGTACTTTCTAATTTTTTTGGCAGTTCAAATTTGTTAAAAATAAAATTCAAGTAAAGGGAGCAAATGCACCCCAGAGCAAAATAGCCGCGTCGGGAGGCTTTTACAACTCTAAACTTGTTGAAACTCTGTTGCTGACAGGGTCACTGTCTTTTATGTAAAAGAAGATTGTTATTTCTGAGGTAACAGTCGGTATACACAAATTTGTGAGGCGACAACATTTTAGTACATCAACTTGTAATTTGTGACGATCTAGTTTTGAAAATAGAGATGGTGGGTCAAATTCATCTACTCCCTCCGACCATAGTTGACTTAGATTTATCTAGATATGAATGTATTTAGTCAAGTTTTAGTGTTGTATCTAATTTGAGTCAGCTAACATGGGTTGGAGGGAGTAAAATAATTCAGAGGCTTGCACATACCTAACTAGCATCCTCAATGCATGATGAGAGAATAATTAAGTATTGTATATTACTCCCTCAGTCTTAAAATAGAAGTCTTAGATTTGACAAAAAATGGATAAATTTAAACACTATTTAATACATAGATTTATTCAAATTTTGATAAATCTGTGACATCTATTCTGAAACTGAAGGAGTAGAATATTACAAAAGCTTCACTTGTCAAAAACATTATGGGTACATGATACGACAGGTATGGGTTTTACGACGTAACCCGCTCTACCCGATCGATATGATATTTTTCATTTATTTACCCATGGGCGGGCTATATTACCCGTTGGGTCCGCGGGTAATGGGTATCCATTGCCAGTATGAGATCGTTCACCGTCAATTAGTCACCAACCAAGATCGGATCTGCTGTATTCGATTCGGGCCTCATGTTAATTGGCCTTGCATGGGAAGAAGGACACCGATCCGAACACAATATGACACAGGTCTCGATCGGGCCTCCTGTCGTTAATTAGCCACGCCACAGGCAGCCAGGTATCTAGACACAAACCTAGCTACGAGGCGATCTATAGCGGCCGGGCAGCTCTCTATGGCGGACGTGGAGGATCCCAACGACGACGGCAGCGGCATGGTGGAAGCCGAGCCCACGGAGTGCTGCAGGTGCACGCTGATGTGGGTGGCGGGTTTCCTCTTCCCGGCGTTCATAGAAATCGATTGGAGGTTGGTTGATGTAGCGTTGCGGTAACCGTCCCCCGAAAAAAAACCGCCTCCTCGCCGCTCCGTGGCGACGGAGGGCTCCTGCCCGCCGCCAGGTCCTCTCCTTCTCCCTCCCGCCGCCGCCGAGGGCGCCGCCGAAGGTCGGGCGCTGGCGGCGGCGGGCCCTCGCTTGGGCTCGCGGCCCGCAGCCTCGGCGGCGCACTGGCCTAGGGGTGCGTCGGCGCGGCCTCCGGCGGCGGCGCGGCGACCTGTGGTGGCTGTGGCGGGGCTCGCACGGGAGCTGGCGGCCAGGACGGCGCGGCTCAGATCGGGGCCCATCCGGGCCCGATCTGGCCCTGTGCGGCCTCGGCTCGTCCCCTGAGTGGGTCTGCGTCGACAGGGAGCAAGCCAGCGCGGTGGCGCGGCCATGGACGGCGGGGCAGAGCAGTGCTTCCGCGGCAGGCAAAGCTCGGGGCGGTGTGGCCATGGCGGCCTAGATCGGGCCCATTTGGACCTGGATCTGGGTCTGGCGGGTCGACCGCTTTGCTTTGGCTGTGCTATAGATCTTGGCAGGTTAGGGTGGACGGGATCCTCGGCGTCCTCGGCTGGCCTGTTGCAGCGTGGTGGCGGACTTTACGGGCCCGTCAGGGCCCGACCGGACCGCCATGGGACTGGTTTGCCTTCGCGGAGGCTTTACGGGCCTGCTAGGCCCGACCGGACCTATGGCCGACTGGTTTGTCTGCAACCGCGTCCGGTCGACTACCGCCTGAGGCGGTGGAGGAAGTTCCCTCCCGCGCGGCCGCGGTACTGCGGGTCCCGTTCCATTTCTATCTGTGCCGCGATTTGCAGTCCTCGCGTCGGCTTGCTCGGTGAGACGATGATGACGAAGTCGGAACCGGAGTGGCGCATGCTCGTGGGAGGCAAGGTTTGGTGGTGGCGCGACGGCTCGTCCGAGGGTTAGGGATAGGGTTCTCGGGAGAAATCCTTGTCGGCTCGACCGACACCGACGCGGTGCCGCCCGCGGGTGGCATCTTCCTTCCTGGAGGGCGTCGTGGCTTCCCTTCATCCATTCCCCTCTGTGTGCCGGGGGAAATCCTAGGGCCAGTTTCTGGTCCGGGCAGCAGCGGTCGCTTTCCCTCTTGAGGGTGCTGCTTGGTGCTTGACGAGTCGGGGCTTGGAGCGTGGTGGGCATTTTTCGGCGGGCGCAGCGGTTGCGGTCTTTCGCGTCTAGTCGACCCGTCTCTGTCTCCGGTTCTTTTTGTTTTTCCTTGTTTTAGTTCCGGCGTGTGTGTGCTGCTGCCCCAGCATCGTGTATCGTGTTGTGTGTTTGTTCTTGGGCGTTGTGCTGTCTGGCCCAGCAGCGGTCTCACCGATGTGCTTTATTTATAAAGCTGGGCGAAAGCCTGTTTCGAGAGGCGTTCATAGAAATCTCGCTACAGATCACATCTGGCTTCCACGACGAATACCCTGTGGCCGCACATATCGCGGGGATCCTGGCCCTCCTCGCTGCGTGCTGGGCCGCCCTCGTCTTCACGATGCTCGCCATCGACTGGTACAACGGCAATCCTCAAGGACAGAGAACCGCGGATAGAATGATCCAGTCCCAGCGGGGGATGCTTCTCGAGTCTCTCTATCAGTACTGGCACCGTGCAGGGGGAGAAGAAGCAAATTAATCAGCTTTATTATGTATGCATCTACTCTTTATTTTTGGTTATTAGATCCGGCATATATATCTTCTCTCTTTACTTGTTCCTTTTTACTAATTAAGAGATCGATTGTTAATTTCAAGTGCAATTGAGATGTTCTATACCACATACAAATACATAATGAAAAGTTTGGTTCGGATCCTCTTGGTTCAATGGTACGACGCCAAGTCCAATGGTTTTGTAGATAGCTTGATCCAGTCTGATAGGAGGCGGTGGTGTTTCAGGAATCGATCCATCAGTTTCTACATTGCATAGCAGGGTGGAATTCAACTATTTATGTAGTACTATTTATTCTGTTAGATACTCATATTGCACTAGTGGAGAACGGGACTATCGTCCCGGGATTTAGTCCTGGTTGCTTAACCGGGACGAGACCATCAGGACTAAAGCTCCCTAGTTCCGGTTATGCTATGAATCGGGACAAAAAGGGATTCACGTGACCGCTCACTGGAGCGAGGGTGGAGCATCATTCGTCCCGGTATTACAAACCAGGATCGATGTTTCCACGTGGCCACTGTCTGGAGCGATGGGGACATCATTACGAACTGGGATCGACGTTTCTCTGCCGCGGCAGCATTTTGGGCACTTTTTGTGTCGTGGCAGAGAATTCATTTTGTATTTTTTATATTTATTGTTTTCCTTTTTATTTTGTGCTTTGCACTCAGCAATGAAGAAACTATTTAGATTACACAATATCACCATGAATATAGTGATCGAAGTGTCAAACATATTACATATGGTACACGAGTTTCATGCATATATATACAATATAATCTCTTTTTACGGGCCCTATTGCATTATATACAACTCCCGATAGTATTCTCCTTTTGGTTGTAGGACCTCTGCATCAAATAATTCCTCCAATTCCTCTTGAACTGCTTGTACGCGATCCGTTGGTAGAAGACCGTCCCACAACCGTTCGATCTAATTTAAAGGAGTCAACATATATGAATGAAACTAAACACAATTGATGGTAATAAAATAAAACTGTGAATATTGTTTACGTATATGAAGTTTCTCTAAATTTCCGCCATTGTCACAGGTCGTCTGACGAATGAACTCGCAAACATAGTATCTACATAAATTATTCCCGGGTCCATGCGTCAGGCACTTTACGAGAACATAGTTCAATCAAAATAATAATCAAGCATGATAATGGTATCGAAACTAGTGATACTTACATCTAGTGGTTCAAATATAAGCTCCTCTTTCCAGACACCCTTAGCCTTCTTGGTGAACCGTTTCCCAGCGTTGTCCGGCAAAAAAAAATGAATAAAAGGAGATATTAATTACTTGATATCAATAAATTCATGAAAGTTATCAATATAGTGCCATAATGACTGAAATTACCGCTGTAGCATCATCTGCATGTCCACCACTTCTCAAGGCTTTATGTTTTGAGTCCATGACTTGTACTACCCCTTTGTCAGGTTGAATGATTAGCAAAATAAAATGGAAGCTACACGCACATAACTCATCAATTATAAACTTAACATCGAGTAAGCGAAATAGAATGTGTACAAAAAAATAACACTCACTCGAAGTTCTAAGGAATTAGTATTTCCCTTTTGGTTTCATGAAACCTTAACGCCTTCACAATATTATTCTCTTTTTCCTTGGGTTTTTCTTGGAGATTAAGTTTATGAACAAAATATGGGTCAATAAACCCAATGTCATAGATGCGTCCTCTTTTTCATTCGGAAATCTTTGTTGGAGATATGCCCTAGAGGCAATAATAAAAGTAGTTATTATTATATCTTTGTGTTTATGATAAATGTTTTCATTTATGCTATAATAGTATTAACCAGAAACATTAATACTTGTGTGATTTGTAAACTAATTAGAGTCCCTAGTAAAGCCTTTTTATAATACTAGCTTGTTGGTTGATAGATGATCATGGTTTCCTGATCATGAACATTGAGATGTTATTAACAACAAAATCATATCATTAGGAGAATGGTATGATGGACATACTCCTATAGATAAGCGTAGCATAAAGATCAAGTCATTTCATTAGTTCATTTGCTATAAGCTTTCTGATACATAGTAACCTAATTCCTTCGACCATGAGATCATACTAATCACTATCACCGGATGGATACTTTGATGGCATCAAACACCACACCGTAACTGGGTGGCTATAAAGGTGGCATTGGGTGTTCGGAAAGTGTGTGTTGAGAAACATGGATCAAGAGTGGGATTTGTCCATTGATACGTCGGAAACGTATCTATAATTTTTGTTATTTCATGCTTGTTTAGTATCTATTTTGCTTTACTTTGTCTACACTTTGAGGTGTTTTTATATGTTTTCTGGTACTAACCTATTAACAAGATGCCACAGTACCAGTTGCTTGTTTTCTTCTGTTTTTTGGTTCTAGAAAGGCGGAAAATCAATATTCTCGGAATTGGACGAGACAAAAGTCAAAATCAATATTTTACCATGGGGAACACGGAGCCAGAAGACGAGATGGAGGAGGGACTCGAGGGGGTCACACCCCCTGGCCGCGCGGGTGGGCCTACCCCACACCTGGGGGGTGCAGCCACCTCGGGCACCCCCTCGGCCTCCCTCTTCGCCTATAAAAAGCCCCTGATGCCTAAACCCTAAGGACCCAATGAATATTCCACGAAATCGTTCGTAGGCGCCGCCACCATCGTCCCTATATCAGGGGGATATGAAGCTCTTCTCGGCACCCTGTCGGAGTGGAGATCATCCCGGAGGGTTTCTTCTTCATCATGCTAGCCTCCGGTATGAAGCGTGAGTAGTTCCACCTTGGACTACGGGACCATGTAGTAGCTAGATGGTTGTATATCCTCCTTTGTGCTTTCATGTCTAGATCTTGTGAGCTTTGTTCTCATCTATTTGTAATCATGCATGTTGTGTTTGCGGGGATCCGATGGATATTTATATTACTATGTCAGATTGATTAATGGTTTTGTCTTATTAATTCTATCATGTATGTGTTGTTTGTGATCTTGCATGCTCTACGTTGTTAGTAGCTATCTTGGCCAAGTAATTGCTAGTGACTCCAAGAGGGGTTATTTATGCCCGATAGTGGGTTCATGCCTCTATTTAATCTAAGGGAAGTGACATAAATCTCTAAGGTTGTTGATGTGTTGTTGCCACTAGGGAGAAAACAACAGTCTCTTGTTCATGGAACAAGTGGATTGTTTACCTTACATACTTTGCTTAAAGCAGTTGTCTATTGCTTACAACTTAATACTGGAGGGGGTTCGAATGATAACCCAAAGGTGGAATTCTAGTCATAGATGCAGTTGGATGGCGGTCTATGTATCTTGTTGTATTGCCCAATCGAATCTCATAGGATCATGATGTCTAGTATTGCATTGTTATGCGTTGCTCAGTCCTGTCAATTGCCCTGCTGTAATTTGTTTACCTAGCATGCCATGTTTGTTTATCTAAGGAGAACACCTATAGTGAACTATGGACCCCGGTCCAATCTTTACCATTGATACATCTTCCACCGTTACCGTTTACTTGTTGCAAACCACCATTACCTTCCACACCATACAGTTAATCCTTTGTTACAGCAAACCGGTGAGATTGACAGCCTCACTGTTCGTTGGGGAAAGTCTTGAGTTTGTGTTGTACAGGTCTCCAAGTTTCTAGCAACATCTTTGAGTCGTTCCCTTCCTCCTACTGGTTCGATAACCTTGGTTTCTTACTGAGGGAAAACTTGTTGTTGTGCTCATCATACCTTCCTCTTGGGGTCTCCCAACGAAGTGTTCACGCACTCATCATCCATCCATATGACGGATAGATATACTCTGGGACCTCTCGGTGGAATATCATCCAATTAGCTTGCAAGCATGTGACTGGATCACAAGGGATCACATATCATGGGAACAAGAAAAGAGTACTTATCGGTAACAAGGTTGAACTAGGTATAAAGAGATACCGACGATCAGACCTTAGATAAGTAAAATATCGTGAGACAAAGGAAAATTGGTATCGTATGTAAATGGTTCATTCGATCACAAAATAATCGTAGAAATATGTGGGAACCATATGAATTTCCAGATTCCTCTATTGGTTATTGATCGGAGAAGAGTTTCGGTCATGTCTACATAATTCACGAACCGTAGGGAGACACACTTAAGGATTCAATGTTGTTTAGTAGATATGGAATGTAAGTAGGGAGACCGAATGTTGTTCGGAGTCTAGAATGGGATCCGATATGTCACGAGGATATCCGTAATGGTCCGGAGAATAAGCTTCATATAAGGAAAGTCCAATTCCGGAGTTCGGAAATGATTCCGGTGTTTTCACCAGAATGGTCTAGAAGGGTCTAGAAGGTTCACCTGGCCGTAAAGGGAAGGGTGCATGAATGTGTCATGACTAAGTAGAATGGTTGCATCATGTCCTAGGTCAAAGTACAATGCAAAAAAAGAGTTAATATGAACTCCAACATTGAAAGTCAAAATGCAGGTTTGAAAAGTCAAACTAGGACAATGTTTCCTAGTGGAGGAAGAAGAGAATCCTACTCTCCCTCCACTACAAGCCTAGAAGGAGAGGGAGTTGGGGAAGGATTCAAACTCCCCTCTCCCTAGATGCTCCTCCCTCTCATAAATAGAGGGGAGGGGCTTCCCCTCCACACAACACCACCACCACCCAAGCCCACACCGCCGCCTAGCGCCGCCGTCGGCTCGCCGTCGCCGCCGGCTCCACCTCCGCCTCTTTGGCTTCTAAACCCTAGATCGCCAGGGAAACCCTATTTCTCCACCATAAACCGCTCCGACTTAGGCGAAGCCCTACGGGATCTTTCCTCTACTTTCGACACCACGTCGTCGTGCTGCTGGAATCGTGAGAGGAGAACTATAACCTCCGCTGCCTTCTGGAACAAGGGAGAGGAAGGTCTTCATCTAATACCGAACGTGTGACCGACTGCAGAAGCACTATCGGAACGCAGCGCCAGAAGGATCGTCTATGCGATCTTGAGATCGGCAAGTGTACGATTACATCACCCACGAGAATCTGCTCTCGTTAACCGCTTTGGAATCTTCAAGGGTGAGTACTCTAATCGACTCGTTGCTACAATCTAGTAGATAGATCTTGGCTTGTGTGTGTTCATGCAGTAGAAATTTTTTGTTTTCCATGCTACGAACCCCTACATGATTATACATGCAATAAACAAGGTGAGCTAGCTAGAGACTTAATTAGAAATAGTATTTACAGACAATAGGCATTGTCGATTGATTTGTCGATGGAGTCTTGATTGAATAACTGAAATAGTTCCTCAAATTCAATCATTACCTCGTCATCTCCATGCCCATAATGCTCGTTTCTAACTCCCAGCACTATCTAGTTTTCCCTTCCTTTAAGGCATCCATGTACCACTTATGCAATTTTCGCATTTTTGTTGGTAGATTCTTGACCTCCGCAGGTTTGATAAGAGGATTCACGTGTCGGTATTTGTATGCTACATAAGCCTTAGAGAAGTACTCTAACTAGGATAAGTACTAAGCAATAGTCATACCTTCAGCAGCAACCGCTTCTCAGTATAGTGCAACTACCTCCGGATCATACTGCTCTTCGACCGCACATTTGCATGACCCCACATTGCTATGGGAAATCACCTTGAGCGGGGGGAACAATTTTTTTTGTTCTCCAAGCTGGGGAACTGATTTCCGCTTGCACTACTAATCTTTGATCGTGTCTTTTTGGCATGTAACTTCATAATAGAGCGGTCATAGTCTGATGATAGCCTTGGCTCGAGTTGATGAAGGGTCTTCAGCATTTTTTGCACTCGAGCTTTTTCTTCTTCGGTGCTGGGGTGTAGGGGTTTGTAGCATGGAAAACAAAAAATTTCTACCGCATACAAACAAACAAGCCAAGATCTATCTACTGGATTGTAGCAACGAGTCGATAGAATAACTCACCCTCGAAGATTCCAAAGTGTTTAACGAGAGCGGATTCTCGTGGGTGATGTAGTCGTACTCTTCTCGATCTCAAGATCGTGTAGACGATCCTTCCGGCCATGCGTGTAGCGCTCCGTAGTCGGTCACACGTTGATTACGAAGACCTTCCTCTCCCTTGTTCCAGCAGGCAGCGGAGGTTGTAGCACTCTCCTCACGATTCCGGCAGCACGACGGCATGGTACCGGAAGTAGAGGGGAGATCTCGCAGGGCTTCGCCTTAAGCCAGAGCGAGTGGACTATGAGAGAGGCCTCGGTGATCTAGGGTTTAGACGCACCAAGGAGAGCGGGCTAGGCCGGCGGCTAGGGCTTGGGGAAGCCCAAGTCGGCGGCTAGGGTTTGCCCTAGGCGACGGCGGCGGCGGCAGCAGGAGGTGGTGGCGCCGGCGGCTTAGGGCTAGGGTTTGGAGAGGGCAAGGTGTAGGTCTTGGAGGGGCAGCCCTGCCCCTCCTTATATAGGTGGGAGGGCGCGGCCAAGGGGAGGGGAGTCCCTCCCCAACTCGGCCTCCTTGGCCGGCGGTGGAGGGAGAGGGACTTCCTCCCCAAGTAGGTTTCCTACTCTCCCTCCACCAAGCAAAATAGCCGTTTGACTTTTCAAATTGGCTTTTGACTTTTCAAACTAGGATTTGATTTATCCCTTTATTTTGATCAGCGATGACACCTAGTACATGATGCAACCATTCCAACTTGTTATGACACATTCATGCACCCTTCCCCTCCGGAGTGCCGGACATTCCGGAACCTTCTAGAACATCCCGATGAAAACACCGGAACCATTCTCCAACCCCGAAATAGGAATTTCCTTATATGAATCTTATTCTCCGGACCATTCCGTATCTCCTCGTGATATTCCGGATTCCATCCGAGACTCCGAACAACATTCAGTCTCTTACTCATCATTCCATAACTACTCAACAACGTCGAATCCTTAAGTGTGTCTCCCTACGGTTCGTGAATTATGCGGACATGATCGAGACACTTCTCTGAACAATAACCAATAGAGGAATCTGGAAATTCATATGGCTCCCACATATTTCTACGATTACTTTGCGATCGAATGAACCACTTACATACGATAACAATTTCCCTTTATCTCACGATAGTTTACTTATCCGAGGTTTTGATCGTCGGTATCTCTGCATACCTAGTTCAACCTCGTTACTGATAAGTACTCTTTTCTTGTTCCCGTGATATGTGATCCCTTGTGAGCCAGTCACATGCTTGCAAGCCAATTGGATGACATTCCACCGAGAGGGCCCAGAGTATATCTATCCGGCATATGGATGGACAAATCCCACTCTTGATCCATGTGTCTCAACAATTACTTTCCGAACACTCAATGCCACCTTTATAGCCACCCAGTTACGGTGTGGTGTTGGATGTCATCAAAGCATCCTTCCGGTGATGGTGATATGCATGATCTCATGGTCGAAGGAATTAGGTTACTATGTATCAGAAAGCATATAGCAATTGAACTATTAAAATTACTTGATCTTTATGCTACGCTTATCTATAGGAGTATGTCCATCATATCATTCTCCTAACGATATGATCTTGTTGTTAATAACATCTCAATGTTCATGATAGGTAAACGACAATCATTTATTAACCAACAAGCTAGTATTATAAAGAGGCTTTACTAGGGACTTCAATTTAAGTTTACAAATCACACAAGTATTAAGTTTAGAGAAGCAAAGCGCTCAAACCAGGCACGAGGGGCCTGTTTGAGGCCATAAAGAGAACGTCGAAGACGACAAACCATCCCCTCGGGAACATAATACCCAGGAGGAGGCTGCATATAAACTTCCTCACTCAACTCACCATTGAGAAAGGCGTTCTGAACATCAAGCTGGGACACAGACCAGTGTGAGCAACAGAAGAAGAATGCATACAGTGGTCATATGAGCCACGAGAGCAAAGGTCTCATCATAGTCACGACCATGCTCCCGCTGAAAACCACGAGCCACAAGGCGCTTTATAGCGCTCAAGAGATCGATCGAGCGAGTCTTAATCTTATAGACCCACTTACACGTGATAGGACGAACACGGGAGGGGAGAAACAAGATCCCAGTGCCGGCGGCTCGGCAGCAATCTCCTCCATGGCCACCGCCCATCGATGATGATGCTCGGATCATCGATAAGAAGTCGGCTCGAAGGCAACAGAAAGACCATACTGACTAGGAGAGTAACGGTTGGGGGCATGACGCTGACGAACAGGACGAGTAGAGGGAAGATCATCAGAGGAAGACGATGCATGAGACGACGATGAAGAAGAGGGAATAGTAGAGGAAGACTCTGGAGAACGAGGAGAGCTAGGAGAACTAGACGGAGCAGAGGAGGACGGTGTCAAAGAAGAGACATCAGGGGGAGGAGATCCTGAAGAAGACATAATAGGGGTAGAAGGAGGTGTGTCAGGAAAGAGAAGAAAAGAGATATCTTCCACCGGGTAAGTACCAGCGGTGGGACGAGGATAGAAAGGACGCGTCTCATCAAAAGTGACATCACGAGAGATACGCATCCGACGACCAACATGGTCCCAACAGCGATAGCCCTTATGCTCATCACTGTATCCAAGAAAGACACACTCAACAGACTGAGCGGTCAGTTTGGTGCGTTCGCGAGGAGCAAGGAGAACATAGCAAACACAACCAAACAAGCGAAGCATGGAGTAGTCTAGAGACTGTCCAGATAGGCGCTCAAGAGGGATACCACCCTTCAAGGCGGCAGAAGGCTGAATATTGATGAGGTAAGCCGACATAGCGACAGCCTCAGCCCAGAAATGCGGCGGGAGAGAAGAAGCAATCATCATAGCACGAGTGGTCTCAAGAAGATGGCGATGCTTACGCTCAGCAACGCCATTCTGGGCATGTGCGCCAAGACAGGAGAACTGAGCAAGGGTGCCCTGCTCAGCAAGAACACCTCGCAACATCTAGGAGATATACTCACTAGCAGAGTTAGCACGAAAAACACGGATGGGGGTAGAATACTGAGTATGGACCATGGCCGCAAAACGCTGATATATGGAAAGCACTTCAGTGCGAGAGCGCATAAAATACAACCAAGTGTACCGAGAAAAATCATCGATGAATAAAATATAGTAGCGATGGCCCCCTTTCGAAGCGATAGGAGCCGGACCCCAAACATCAGAATGAACTAAATCAAAAGGTCATTTGAGATACTGACGCTAGTAGGATAGGGAAGCTGAATCTGTTTACCCAACCTACAGCCCTGACAATGCAAAGACCCATCTCCTGAGACAGACCCTAGAAGACCACGATGAACTAATGACCACAGGCGAGAGTCACAGAGGTGACCAAGACGATGATGCCACTGCTGAAAGGAGCTGGTAGTAGAGGCGACAATCGGAGAAGAACTGGCAGATGAAGTGGCAGCGGAAGGAACACCAAGCCAGTCTAACTCCCAAAGCCCTGAAGAGTCACGGCTGCGAGGGCCAGCTCCAACCAGGGCCTGTGTGCGACGGTCCTGGACAATACAAGAATCAGCATCAAGAATGACGCGACAACCAGAGTCAGTAAGCTGGCTAGCAGAGAACAAATTCATCTTAAGAAGAGGGACATGATAAATATCAGGAACAAAAAAAGAAGAAGTAGAAAGGGTGCCCCGACTAGAAACAGGAAGAGAGGTACCATCAGCCGTAAAAACACGGACAAGAGAAGGGAGAGAACGAAGAGCGAACAAAAAAGAAGACTCAGAGGTCATATGAAAGGAAGCTCCAGAATCCAGATACCACGGAGACATACCTGACTGTGTAGAAGGTGGTGGTCGACGATTGCTGAAGAGGCGATCCAGAACCAGCGGTGCCGTCGAAGAAGAGCCTGAGCAGCAAGCGCATCCGCGAAGACTCGATAATGTCCGATCGGAGAGAGCAAGCCTGAAGACCGGAAGGAGCCGATCGCCCACGAGCTCGTGCAGCTGGCGTGAATCGGGTCCTGTGGCATCCCGCAAAACCACTACTAGAAAATCGCGTTGATTTTGTGCATTGCATCATCATGACATCATCATACATCTATCTGTCTAAAACTATTTTGCTAAAAGCCCTATTTCGTTTTCTATATTAATTCCCCATATTACTTTAAATCAAAACACCGGTGTTTCCGGATATCTCAGTTTGTTTAAGAGCAATTTATAAAAGGCTTTTAAAATAAATTAGAAAAACCCTAGCCTAAAATATTTAGTCTTAATCCTACCTAAAACCTTTTATACCAAACAACCTACCCAGTCCTATTCTACCCCAGCCCTCCACCTCACCTGCACCAATCAGTGCACGCCACCTCACCCTCTCCCTTCCCTACAGCCAACCCCCAGCTGCCACATCACCCCCCCAGCCACCGATCCCCACCCTGCTGTCCCACCCGGCCACGTCGCCCTACCCACTCACACATAGCCCCCACCTACCCCCCTCCCTCTCTCTCCCCGACAGCCTGGTCCCACCCACAACATACAACACACACGCGCGCGCAGCCAGCCACCCCGCAGCGGCCCCCACCCGCTCAGACCGGCCCCTGCCTCCCCACCCCAGGCCGCACCTGCCCCGTGTCCCTCACGCGTCACCCCGAGCCCCGCAGCCGCCTCGCTGCCCCACCGAGCTCACCGGACGCCCGCCTGGGCCGCATCCGCCGAGCTCGCCGATCGACCTCGCCTCTCCCCTCTGCGGCCTTCCCCTCCTGTAAGCTCGCCACGAGCCCGCCTCACCGCCGCCTCCCTCGCCGCGCCGCCGCCTACCTCCTCTGCGCTACCTCTGGGCCGCCAGCCGTTCTCTGCCGGGCCGTCGTCGCCGTCGTCTGGCGCGTCCCGTCGGCGCTCTCTGCCGCTACGAGCTCGCCGCGCCCTACTTCTCCTGCAGGAGCCACCGCCGCCTCGCCACGGCCTAGCCCCTGACCAGCACCCTCGACCCCTCCTCCCGCCGCGTCGAGCTCCTCCCCGCCGCCATGACCGTCCGCGGCCGAGCCCTGCTCCGGCGCCCCCACGCCGTCTGCAGGCGTCGTCACCGGCCTCCTCCCGTGCCTCGCCGCGCGAGCTCGTCTCGCGCCACGGACCCGCCCGGACGTGGCGCCAAGACCGCCGCTGCTCCCTTTCCAAATGGGGCCCGAGGTCGCTGCTTGTAACACCCTCAGAATCGGACCTATGCAAGTTTGAGCAAAATTCGCCAAACCCGCATAGAAACGATTCAAAGGTGCCCACCAGGCACTTTCGCGGGTGGAAAGCGAAGTAATAACATTACACAACAGTCCTCGATGGGACCCATGCAGATATATATATAATGACTCAAAGAGTCAAGAATACAGATATAATATACAAAGATCCAAATCACCTTGAAGCGATAGGCGTCCAGCTACGGACAAGATGCAAATGGGGCTAAGAGCCACGAAGAATAACCAATGGCGTCCATAACCCCGAGGCCAAGGCGGAAGGGTAACCACCTAACGACGTCGATCTCAAAACCTTAAACAAAAGGTGCCGACAAAGGGCAAAAGAAAAGAAGGAGCGTCAAGATCTTGAGGCCAAGACAGCGAGGCTAGAATTCGGCGGTCCTCGCCTACATAGGTATGGTGGAGCGGCTGGCAGCATGCACTAAACAACCTATAGAGACTCGATACAACTGGCGGTTTTCAGAGAGGGGTAAGAGTGACCTATCCGGATCCAACCTGAAGCTAACACCAAACAAACCCATCCTGGTGTTTTCCCCTCGAGACCAAACGAGGAAGTCAACCGAGGAACTCACACGGTGGGCAGTTTTACTTATTTGGTTATCGTTGCAGCAATTACTAGTCAGGTATAGATAATCGTCCTGATAAAGTAAGCAGTGGGCACTTTTAGTTAACCATTCCGTGATAGTTGCAACAATTACTAATCAGGGACAGATAGCATGAGATAAGCCCAAACCCAGCAGTTGTTGGTACTTTTATTCAGCCAATCCGTTGTAGTTGCAATACTTACTAGTCAGGTACAAGGGTCGCAAGCGACACTTCAACAAGCAATTGTGGGCAGTATTAATTAATCATTCCATTAAAGTGAAGCTGATTACTAGTCATTATAAAGTCAATTTACAGCAATAAACTTTAGTTATGCTTGTCTATGATCGAGATACTGTGCTCCAAGTCGTCCATATCCGCGGACACGGCTTTCAGAAAGATTTACCCAGCCGGGGTGCACCAATAGCAACACACGCTCGATCAACCTCGGAAAAACCAAATCAAAACCCAACGAGGCTTTCACGGTGAACAATCAGGATTCAGAAATATTTCGGGCCACCCTTGGAGTACACCATAGCAAGTAAGCAAGCGAGACGGACTCAAGGTTTGCGACAATGGTCAGAAGCCAAAGCAGATCCCCAATCGGGACTGTCGATACTGCGTAATCACTCGCTTACCTAAATAAGACAGTGTGCTCCTCGCACAATTTAAATACGTAAAGTAGCATGGCATAAGTACAGGATCGTAATAAAACCTCAAACTAGTTTGTGGCCCCAAGAAATAAGACTGAATCAAGCTCTGGCTCAGGGGGGTCCCATATACCTCCCGGATGTGGATAGCGCGATAAATCAAGGAACAAGTATCAAGTACTCGGGGTCTTACGGGACACAAGTGGGCATTCGGAAACCAAATATTTTCTATCACCCACCGATGCCTCTGCTTATTTCAATTTTAGTTGTTAAACAGAAATTAAAGTGACGATAAGTAAAACTAGAATCATCTCCAACAGCAACATGCGGCAATACATCAACAACTGTGGCATTTGACAACACGCAACATCACTTGAGCAAGCGACTACGACGCGCAAGTCCAACTATCTACCAAACAACAGGTAATAGGATGTGTCCAAGGCAATATGAGGCTGCAGGAAATATCCAGGGTACGGAAACTAGAGCATCGCAACACAGATAGCAATAGATCAACAGGAGGGAATAAATACTATAAAAGTAAGATAGGTAGAAAGGGAGATGCTCTTTGAAAACATTGCCGAAGGGTTCAACCAAGATCGGTAAGCTCACATCAACTCAACGGCCTTATCCGCGAAGAAGCAAAACACTAGAAGAGACACCGGATGCAATATTTAATACACGGCAGAAGATCGGCATGATGCATGTATGATGCATGGCATGGCAAGGTGCGATGCAATTAGGTCATATTAAGCGGAACCGGGGTCCCGACAATTTATTCAAGTGGTTCAAGTTGTTTAGAAACCCCGCATTTAATGGTTGTTTTTAACAAGACAAGAATATAGCACCGAGTTCGCTACACAAGTTTAAATGAGGCCAATCTAAGGCTAGATTTGCCCGCATATGGGCCCCATATTTAATTATTAGGTGATTCGGCATAAGGCCCCCAAACCAATGATATGCATGCGAGATGAATGGTTTAATATGCAACAAGTTGTTACTTTCTTATAAAATAGGGTTCTCGGATAAGGGTCACACTTTAGGGGTCTCGACGATCTTGGGATTCGGGGTCCGGTCTCGGGGTCCAGGGTCCGACGGGTTCAGGGTTCGACGGAACATTCTCGGTAACAGGGTAGATCTTGGCGCATCCATGTCTTCGGTTCATGTTGTCGGTCTTGTCGTTACGAAGATCTTGGAGTCTCGGTAGACGAACTTGGCGTGGCGTCGGGGCGCATCGGTCTCGCCCAGGACGGTGTCGAACTTGTCGGGGTCGCACAGTAGATCTTGGTTTTTCTTTCGGTTCGGGCCTTGGCGTCCGAGGCAGTACTTGGCGTCCTCGAGGGGGTACTAGTCGCACATGTGGTCTTCGGGTTCCATGACGATGATCTTGTCGTTTCGATGTCGGGGTCTTGAAATCCGTGAAGAAAGTCTTGTCGGTCCACGGGGTTCGACCTGCGGGGTTCGACGGTGTCTTGGCGTCCCTTGAGGAAGGTCATGTCAAGCCATCGGGTTTGGTTCGGTCTTCGGGCCTATGGCGGCGTCAGCGGTGCTCCATGAACACCTTGTCGTACCGACGTCACCGGATCCTCGGCTTGGCATGCATCACCCCTCGATCACATATCGGCGTACTCGGAGTTCCAGCTCGATGGCGAACTTGAGTTGGTTGCGGCCACTATGGAAGTTGAGCTTGTTGTGGGAACTCCACTGTAGGTGGCAACCCCGAGGAAGGAACCTGCGTCAAGCGTGGCAGAAGATGGTGGCCCCACACTGGCTCAGGGAACAGGAGAGTCACAGGGCTTGCTAGCACCGAGCAGAGAGGAGGGCCTCGACGAGGCGCTTGCGGCCACCGGCGACGAGGACACGCAGAGGCGGAGGGCGGAGGCACAGAGGGCCTGCTCGGGAGAGAGGAGGATGCACGACGAGGTCCGGCGAGGCCCTGGCTCGAGCGGCGGCGACCTTGCGGCGGCGGGCGGGGAGGATCTCGGTCCGGCGACGCAGCAGCGTGAGGGCGAGGCTAAGCGGGGAGGAGGGACGGCCAGACGCGGCAGCAGCGTGGGGCGGCCGGCGTCTTGCGGAACTGGCGGGCCCGTCGGTGGCGGCAGCACGCGTCTGGCCGAGGCGGCGGAGACGCTGGGCGACAGCGGAGGCTGTCAGCGTGGAGGTCCCAGGCGGCGCGGCGTCTTGGAGCGGGACCGGCGCGCTGGAAGCGTGCGGGCGGCGGCAAGCTCGATCGGCCGGGCGGGAAGGCGTCTGGGGCGACGAGCTCGATGGCCGGGCGCTGGTCGTCGGAGGAGGCCGGGGCGGTGAAGGCGGCGCTGGCGCTCGGGCGGGCGCCAGCGCCGGCGGGACAGGGCGACGGGAGAAGCTAGGGAGCGGGAGATGCACGCGGGGATTGGGGGCTCGCGGAGGGGATGAGGGGCTGGGCGGCCGGGCGGAAGCTAGTGGCGGAGGCGGAGGGGAGGCGGACGAGGGAGGGCTGCGCGGGGTGGTTGCGTGCGGGGGAGAGAGCCAGGGAGGAGGAGGGAGGAGGGAGGAGGAGAGAGTCTGGCCGCGTGGGGCCTGCAGGGGGGGTCAGGCCTTGGGCCAGGCAGCTGAGTGGGGCAGCGTGGGTGTTAGCTGCTGGGGTGGAACAGGTGTGAGTGTTGGGGTGGTTTTAGCATAGGTGGAGGGTTGGGGGCTGATGTGGTAGGGTCTGGTTGGGTGGAAAGAGAGGAGAGAGTGAGGTGGCGCAAGGGGATTGGTTGGGGTGAGGTGGAGGCTGGGTTGGGTAGATTAGGTTGGGTGAGTTTAGGATTTAGAGGGCCGGTCTATTTGGACCGATTAATTCCTGGGGCAGTCGTTCGGGTCAATCGGCCCGTTCGACTGCCCCGCTAAAATAATTTAATATTTTATTTACTTTAATTGGACCATTTCCAAACCGTTAGCAACAAAACAAAATACTCCGGAGCCCCGGGCTTGGCGTTTGAATAAAAGATGGGGCGTTTTAGAAAACAAAACGGGCTTTGCGAAAATAGTTTTGGCAAACAATGCATGATGATGACGATGCAAAGCACAAATTCAACGCGATTTTCTAGTAGTGGTTTTGCGGGATGCCACAATTCGACACCACTAACAATGGATCTCGCCCTCGAGATCCGCCTCATGGTACCGGAAGGAAGGTCGGCGATCTGCATCTTCTCGCTTCGTGTAGATCCTCGCGACACCACTAACGAGGGGTCGTTGTCCGTGATCGCCGAGAGAACACTCCGGAAAACAAAAGGTCGAAGGTAGAGGCATCAAAAAATAAAGCCACCTCTAGCTTCCGATGGATGGAGTAAAACTGCTGGATCCACTGATTCGATGTACAAGAGCGAATGATAAGAGTAGTCGGATGGTGATCAGTCCATCGCGCACCCAAACCATTACTCGCACGAATAGGCGGATTATGCAACCAAATCTCGAATTAGATCAAGATCTCGACAAGCGAGGTTCGAACAACGGAGTGATGCGACTGCGCATCGGATCCGCATAGATGATGTCGTCGCGTCGGAAAACACGGAAGGCACAAACAAGGAACCAAGAATGGTACCACCGTAGACGGATTCATCGTGCTTGAACACCGGATGGTAGAACACCGTTACCAAAGGAGGCGAAACCCTAAAGGTGATGAAACCCAACCACGAGAACTCTGGACTCGAAGAAAAGACGAGAGCGGATTCAAAACGCGTAGGGGTAAGAGGAACAGGAGGGTAAGGAGTAAAATCAGACCTAATCGAACTATCCAACCGATTTTCAAAATAGTTTTGACACTCTACTTTGGCCGTTAGCTAGGTTATCCTCAAATTTGGACTTGTGGGTATCATAGCTTGAGCTCGATACCACTCTGTAACACCCTCGAGAATCGGACCTATGCAAGTTTGAGCAAAATTGCCAAACCCGCATAGAAACGATTCAAAGGTGCCCAGCACTTTAAATGCGGGTGGAAGAAGTAATAACATTACACAAGTCCTCGATGGGACCCACAGACATATATATATATAAGCGACTCAAAGAGTCAAGAATACGATATAATATACAAAGATCCAAATCACCTTGAAGCGATAGAGCGTCCAGCTACGGACAAGATGCAAATGGGGCTAAGAGCCACGAAGAATAACCAATGGCGTCCATAACCCTGCCAAGCCGGAAGGGTAACCACGCTAACGACGTCGATCTCAAAACCTGCTTAAACAAAAGGGTGCCGACAAAGGGAAAAAGAAAGAAGAAGGAGTCGGCGAGGCCAAGCACGGCGAGGCTAGAATTCGGTCCTCGCCTACATAGGTATGGTGGATCAAGCGGCGTGCATGCACTAAACAACCTATAGAGACTCGATACAACTGGCGGTTTTCAGAGAGGGGTAAGAGTGACCTATCCGGATCCAACCTGAAGCTAACACCAAACAAACCCATCCTGGTGTTTTCCCCTCGAGACCAAACGAGGAAGTCAACCGAGGAACTCACACGGTGGGCAGTTTTACTTATTTGGTTATCGTTGCAGCAATTACTAGTCAGGTATAGATAATCGTCCTGATAAAGTAAGCAGTGGGCACTTTTAGTTAACCATTCCGTGATAGTTGCAACAATTACTAATCGAGATGAGATAGCATGAGATAAGCCCAAACCCGGTTGTTGGTACTTTTATTCAGCCAATCCGTTGTAGTTGCAATACTTACTAGTCAGGTACAAGGGTCGCAAGCGACACTTCAACAAGCAATTGTGGGCAGTATTAATTAATCATTCCATTAAAGTGAAGCTGATTACTAGTCATTATAAAGTCAATTTACAGCAATAAACTTTAGTTATGCTTGTCTATGATCGAGATACTGTGCTCCAAGTCGTCCATATCCGCGGACACGGCTTTCAGAAAGATTTACCCGGCCGGGGTGCACCAATAGCAACACACGCTCGATCAACCTCGGAAAAACCAAATCAAAACCCAACGAGGCTTTCACGACTGAACAATCACAGGATTCAGAAATATTTCAGGGGGCCACCCCTTGGAGTACACCCGCAACGAAGTAAGCAAGCTTCGAGACGGACTCAAGGTTTGCGACAATGGCTGTAAGCGACAGCAGATCCCCAATCGGGGACTATCGATACCGCGTAATCACTCCGCTTACCTAAACAGTACAGTGTGCTCCTCGCACAATTTAAATACAGAAAGTAGCATGGCATAAGTACAGGATCGTAATAAAACCTCAAACTAGTTTGTGGCCCCAAGAAATAAGACTGAATCAAGCTCTGGCTCAGGGGGGTCCCATATACTTCCCGGATGTGGATAGCGTGATAAATCAAGGAACAAGTATCAAGTACTCGGGGTCTTACGGGACACAAGTGGGCGTTCGGAAACCAAATATTTTCTACCACCCACCGATGCCTCTGCTTATTTCAATTTTAGTTGTTAAACAGAAATTAAAGTGACGATAAGTAAAACTAGAATCATCTCCAACAGCAACATGCGGCAATACATCAACAACTGTGGCATTTGACAACACGCAACATCACTTGAGCAAGCGACTACGACGCGCAAGTCCAACTATCTACCAAACAACAGGTAATAGGATGTGTCCAAGGCAATATGAGGCTGCAGGAAATATCCAGGGTACGGAAACTAGAGCATCGCAACACAGATAGCAATAGATCAACAGGAGGGAATAAATACTATAAAAGTAAGATAGGTAGAAAGGGGAGATGCTCGCCTGAAAACATTGCCGAAGGGTTCAACCGAAGATCGGGGCGAAGCTCACATCAACTCAACGGCTTATCCGCGAAGAAGCAAAACACTAGAAGAGACACCGGATGCAATATTTAATACACGGCAGAAGATCGGCATGATGCATGTATGATGCATGGCATGGCAAGGTGCGATGCAATTAGGTCATATTAAGCGGAACCGGGGTCCCGACAATTTATTCAAGTGGTTCAAGTTGTTTAGAAACCCCGCATTTAATGGTTGTTTTTAACAAGACAAGAATATAGCACCGAGTTCGCTACACAAGTTTAAATGAGGCCAATCTAAGGCTAGATTTGCCCGCATATGGGCCCCATATTTAATTATTAGGTGATTCGGCATAAGGCCCCCAAACCAATGATATGCATGCGAGATGAATGGTTTAATATGCAACAAGTTGTTACTTTCTTATAAAATAGGGTTCTCGGATAAGGGTCACACTTTAGGGGTCTCGACGATCTTGGGATTCGGGGTCCGGTCTCGGGGTCCGAGTCCGGTTCAGGGTTCGACGGAACATTCTCGGTAACAGGGTAGATCTTGGCGCATCCGTGTCTTCGGTTCATGTTGTCGGTCTTGTCGTTACGAAGATCTTGGCGTCTCGGTAGACGATCTTGGCGTCGGGGCGCATCGGTCTCGCCCTGGACGGTGTCGAACTTGTCGGGGTCGCACAGTAGATCTTGGTTTTTCTTTCGGTTCGGGCCTTGGCGTCCGAGGCAGTACTTGGCGTCCTCGAGGGGGTACTAGTCGCACATGTGGTCTTCGGGTTCCATGACGATGATCTTGTCGTTTCGATGTCGGGGTCTTGAAATCCGTGAAGAAAGTCTTGTCGGTCCACGGGGTTCGACCTGCGGGGTTCGACGGTGTCTTGGCGTCCCCTGAGGAAGGTCATGTCGAGCCATCGGGTTTGGTTCGGTCTTCGGGCCTATGGCGGCGTCAGCGGTGCTCCATGAACACCTTGTCGTACCGACGTCACCGGATCCTCGGCTTGGCATGCATCACCCCTCGATCACATATCGGCGTACTCGGAGTTCCGGCTCGATGGCGAACTTGAGTTGGTTGCGGCCACTATGGAAGTTGAGCTTGTCGTGGGAACTCCACTGTAGGTGGCAACCCCGAGGAAGGAATCTGCGTCAAGCGTGGCAGAAGATGGTGGCCCCACACTGTGGCGCAGGGAACAGGAGAGGCACAGGACTTGCTAGCACCGAGCAGAGAGGAGGGCCTCGACGAGGCGCTTGCGGCCACCGGCGACGAGGACACGCAAAGGCGGAGGGCGGAGGGCGGAGGCACAGAGGGCCTGCTCGGGAGAGAGGAGGACGCACGACGAGGGCCGGCGAGGCCTCAGCTCGGCGGCGACCTTGCGGGCGGGGCGGGGAGGATCTCGGTCCGGCGGCAGCCAGCTGCGGGCGAGGCTAACGGGCGCGGGAGGAGGGCAGCCAGGGCCGCTGGCAGCTCGATGCGGCGGGCGCTGGTCGTCGGAGGCGGCCGTGATGAAGCGGCGCTGTGGCGCTCGGGCGTCGGGCGGCCGGGGATAGGGGCGCAGGAGAAGAAAGCTAGGGAGCGGGAGATGCACGCGGGGATTGGGGGCTCATGGGGATGAGGGGCTGGCGGCGTGAGGCGGGGGGGGAGGCGGACGAGGGAGGGCTGCGCGGGGTGGTTGCGTGCGGGGGAGAGAGCCAGGGAGGAGGAGGGAGGAGGGAGGAGGAGAGAGTCTGGCCGCGTGGGGCCTGCAGGTGGGGTCGGGCGCGCGCGGGGCCCAGGGGCAGGCTGAGTGGGGGGGCGCGCGCGCGTGGGTGTTAGCTGCTGGGGTGGAACAGGTGTGAGTGTTGGGGTGGTTTTAGCATAGGTGGAGGGTTGGGGGCTGATGTGGCGGGGTCTGGTTGGGTGGAAAGAGAGGAGAGGGTGAGGTGGCGCAAGGGGATTGGTTGGGGTGAGGTGGAGGCTGGGTTGGGTAGATTAGGTTGGGTGAGTTTAGGATTTAGAGGGCCGGTCTATTTGGACCGATTAATTCCTGGGGCGGTCGTTCGGGTCAATCGGCCCGTTCGACTGCCCCGCTAAAATAATTTAATATTTTATTTACTTTAATTGGACCATTTGCAAACCGTTAGCAACAAAACAAAATACTCCGGAGCCCCGGGTTTGGCGTTTGAATAAAATATGGGGCGTTTTAGAAAACAAAACGGGCTTTGCGAAAATAGTTTTGGCAAACAATGCATGATGATGACGATGCAAAGCACAAATTCAACGCGATTTTCTAGTAGTGGTTTTGCGGGATGGCACACTGCTCTCTGCTCGTCACGCACCCTCGCCGCTAGCGTCGCCTCGCATCACCATCGGCCCTGCTGTCCTTCGCCTCGCCGGCCGTCTCTCTGTGATGCTTGCACAAGTCCATCCTGAGCCGACGCCAAGATGGAACCGAAGAAAACCCCAAAACCCGTACACCGTCGACACAGATCCGATGGTCGAGACCCCGAAGTGGGACCTAAAGACCCTCGACGAAATCTTCTACACTGAACTCCGAAGACCCCGCTCCCGAGGATTCGATGTTCGAGAAACCACGGCGCCGGGCCCGAAAACCCGACCTCGACACGCCAAGTTCGTCGAGACCCCGTACCCGAAGGCCGTCGACGCGGAACCCCAAGATCTTCTCCTGGAGCGACGAGGTCTTCTCCACGGAACGCCAAGTTCTCCTCATGTACCCCGAACACCCGAACCTGAAATCATCGCCACAGATCGACAAGGATTTCTACATGGGACGACAAGTACTTCGTCACGGACCCGATTGAAGCAAACCCGAAGACGGTAGATGCGACAAGTACTCCTTCCCGGACGACAAGTTCGCCGAGAACCCGGATACGCCAAGTCCTTCACCGGAACGCCAAGCTCTTTTCCGTTGTCCGAGAACAATCCCGTCGAACTGTTCCCCGTCGAACCCTGAGACCGACCCCGAACCCCGGAATCCCAAGTTCGTCGAACCCTAATGTGTGAACCTTTTTCCCGAGCCCCTATTTTATAAATGCTATATATAATACTCGTTGCATTAAATCATTCATCTCGCATGCATATTTGTGTGTGGTTTGGGGGCCTTATTCCGATTCACCTTATAATTAAATATGGGGCCCATATGCGGGCAAATCTAGTCTTATATTGGCCTCATTTAAATTTGTGCATCGAACCGTTGTCATATCTTGCCTTGTTAAAACAACATTTAAAATGCGGGGTATCTAAATAACATGAACCTATTAATTAATTGTCGGGACCCCCGGTTCCGCTTAATCTTGCCTAATTGCACCGCATCTGCATCATATCATAATCATGCCGGATCTTTTGCCATAGTATTAAATATTGCATCCGGTGTTTATTCTAGTGTTTTGGTTCTTCGCGGATAAGGCCGCTGAGTTGATGCGAGTGTCGACCCGATCTTCGGTTGAACCTTCGACAATGTTTTTCAGGCGAGCATCTCCCCCTTTCTACCTATCTTACTTTTATAGTATTTATTCCCTCCTGTTGATCTATTGCTATCTGTGTTGCGATGCTCTAGTTTTCGTACCCGTGATATCCCTTGCAGCCTTATATTGCCTTGGACACCTCCTAGTACCTGTTGTTTGGTAGATAGTTGGACCTGCGCGTCGTAGTCGCTTGCTCAAGTGCTGTTGCGTGTCATCAAGTACCTCAGTTGTTGGAGTATTGTCGTGTGCTTATTGTTGGAGTTGATCATAACTTTAATTTCTGTTTAACAACTAAAATTGAAGTAAGTAAGCAGAGGCACAGGTGGGCAATAGATGTTATTTGGTTGTTAACCGTCCACTTGTGTCCCGTAGGACCCCGAGTACTTGATAACTATTCCTTGAATATTCGCGTTATCCAAATCCGGGAGGATTATGGGACCCCCCTGAGCCAGAGCTTGATTCAGTCTTATTTCTTGGGGCCACAAACTAGTTTGAGGTTTTATTTACTATCCTGTACTTATGCCATGCTTTACTGCTTTATTTACGATTGTGCGAGGAGCACCTATACTGTTTAGGTAAGCGGAGTGTTTTCGCGGTATCGACAAGCCTAGTTTTGGGTTCCCAGTCGTTTACAGCCATTGACGCAAACCTTGAGTCCGTCTCGGAGTCAGCTAACTTAGTTGCGGGTGTACTCAATGGGGTGGCCCCCTGAAATATTTTTGAATCCTGTGATTGCTTTGTCGTGAAGGCCTCGTTGGGTTTTGATTTGGTTTTTCCGAGGTTGATCGAGTGTGTGTTGCTATTTGTGCACCCCTGCAGGGTAAAACTTTCTGAAAGCCGTGTCCATGTTATGGACGACTTGGAGCACTGATTCTCGATCATAGACAACTATAACTAAAGTAGTGCTATAAATTTGACTTTATAATGACTAGTAATCAGCTTCCCTATAATGGAATGGCTAAATAAAATTGACAACAATTGCTTGTTTGGGTTGTCGCTTGCGACCATTATATCTGATTAGTAAGTATTGCAACTATAATGGAATGGCTAAATAAAAGTACCAACAACTGCTGGGTTTTGGGATTTCTCATGCTAAATGTATCTGACTAGTAAGTGTTGCCACTACAACGGAATGATTAACTAAAAGTGCCCACTGCTTATTTTATCAGGATGATTATCTATACTTGACTAGTAATTGCTGCAACGATAACCGAATAAATAAAACTGCCAACTGTGTGAGTTTCTCGGTTGACTTCCTCGTTTGGTCTCGAGGGGGAAACACCAGGATGGGTTTGTTTGATGGTAGCATCAGGTTGGTTCCGAATAGGTCTTTCTTATCCCTCTCTGATAACCGACAGTTATATCGAGTCTCTATAGGTTGTTTAGTGCATGCGCACGCCGCCACGATCCACCATACCTATGTAGGCGAGGACCGCAATTCTAGCCTCACCGTAATCGCCTCGATCGACCGCCTTCTTTTCCTTGGCCCTTTGTCGGCATCCCTTTTGTTTAAGCAGGTTTTGAGATCGACGTCGTTAGCAGGGTTACCCTTCCGGCTTGGCCTGGGTAGGGTTATGGACGCCATTGGTTATTCTTCAGGGCTCTTAGCCCCATTTGCATCTGGTCCGTAGATGGACACTCTATCGTTTTAAAGGTGATTTGGATCTTTGTATTGTATCTCTGTATTCTTGACTCTTGGAGTCGTGTTGAATATATATCTGTTCTGTGGGTCCCATCGAGGACTGTTGTGTAATGTTATTACTTCGTTTTCCACCCGCACGCAAGTGCCTAGTGGGCACCTTTGAATCGTTTCTATGCGGGTTTGGCGGGAAGCGCTGAAACTTGCATAGGGCCGATTCGAGGGTGTTACAGTGGTATCGAGCTCAGCAGATTGCGATACCCCACAAGTCCAAATTGTAGGATAACCTAGCTAACGTCAAGTAGAGTGTCAAAACTATTTTTGAAAAATCGGTTGGATAGTTCGATTAGGTCCGATTTTACTCCTTACCCTCCGCTGCTCCTCTCACCTCTGCGTGTTTTGAATCCGCTCTCTTCTCTCTCTTCGAGTCCAGGATTTCTCGTGGTTGGGTTCCGTCGTACCTTCAGGGTTTCGCTTCCTCCTTTGATAACGCTGTTCTACCATCAGGTGTTCATGCTGCCTGAGGAATCCGTCTACTGTGGTACCATTCTTTGTTCCTTGTTTGTGCCTTTCGGTGTTTTCCGACACGACGACATCATCTACGCCAGATCCGATGCAGAGTCTACATCACTCCTTGTTCTGCACCTCGATTGTCGAGATCTTCAGTCTAATTCCGAGAGTTGGTTGCATAATCCGCCTGTTCGCGTGCAGAGTAATGGTTTGGGTGCGCGATGGACTGATCACCATCCGACTACTCTTATCATTCGCTCTTGTACATCGAATCAGGGGATCCAACAATTTTACTCCGTCCACGGAAGCTAGAGGTGGCTTTATTTGTTGATACCTCTACCTTCGACCTTTTGTTCCCGGAGTGTTCTCTCGACGGTCACGGACAACAACCTCTTGTTAGTGGTGTCGCGAGGGTCTACACGAAGCGAGAAGATGCAGATCACCGACCTTCCTTCCGGTACCATGAGGCGGATCTCGAGGGCGAGATCCATTGTTAGTGGTGTCGAATTGTGGCATCCCGCAAAACCACTACTAGAAAATCGCGTTGATTTTGTGCATTGTATCATCATGACATCATCATACATCTATCTGTCTAAAACTATTTTGCTAAAAGCCCTATTTCGTTTTCTATATTAATTCCCCATATTACTTTAAATCAAAACACCGGTGTTTCCGGATATCTCAGTTTGTTTAAGAGCAATTTATAAAAGGCTTTTAAAATAAATTAGAAAAACCCTAGCCTAAAATATCTAGTCTTAATCCTAGCTAAAACCTTTTATACCAAATAACCTACCCAGTCCTATTCTACCCCAGCCCTCCACCTCACCTGCACCAATCAGTGCACGCCACCTCACCCTCTCCCTTCCCTACAGCCAACCCCCAGCTGCCACATCACCCCCCCAGCCACCGATCCCCACCCTGCTGTCCCACCCGGCCACGTCGCCCTACCCACTCACACACAGCCCCCACCTACCCCCCTCCCTCTCTCTCCCCGACAGCCTGGTCCCACCCACAACATACAACACACAGCTTGTGACCCCTGTGGCCCACCCGCTCAGACCGCCCCCTCCCCCAGACCCTGCCCGCGTCCCTCACGCGTCACCCCGAGGCCCGCAGCCTCGCCCACGCCTGAAGCTCACGGACGCCCTCACTGGGCGCATCCGCCAGAGCTCACGGCTGACCTCGCCCTCTCCCTGCGGCCTTCCCCTCGCCAAGCTCGCCACGGACCGCCTCACCGCCCGGCCTCCCTCGCCCGCCTACCTCCTCTGCGGCCTACCGAGCGCCGCCAGCCGTTCTCTGCCGGGCCGCTGCGTCGCCCGTCTGGCGTCCCGTCGGCGCTCTCGCTCTGGCTCGAGCGCCTACGCCTCCTCTGAGGAGCCACCGCCCACCGCCTCGCCACGGCCTCTAGCCCATGACCAGCACCTCGCCGACCCCTCCTCCTCGCGCCGAGCTCCTCCCGCCGCCATGACCGTCGCTGCCGAGCCCTGCCCGCGCCCACGCCGTCTGCAGCGTGCGTCACCTCCCGTGCCTCGTCGCTACGCAGGCCTCGTCTCGCGCCACGGACCCGCCTCGGACGCTTGGCCAAAGACCGCTTCGCCGCTCCCTCTTCCAAATGGGGCCCGAGGTCGCTCTCGCTCACGCACCCTCGCCTAGCGTCGCCTCGCAGCACCATCGCCCTCTTGTCCTTCGCCGCATTGTCTCTCTGTGATGCTTGCACAAGTCCATCCTGAGCCGACGCCAAGATGGAACCGACGAAAACCCCAAAACCCGTACACCGTCGACACAGATCCGATGGTCGAGACCCCGAAGTGGGACCTAAAGACCCTCGACGAAATCTTCTACACGGAACTCCGAAGACCCCGCTCCTGAGGATTCGATGTTCGAGAAACCACGGCGCCGGGCCCAAAAACCCGACCTCGACACGCCAAGTTCGTCGAGACCCCGTACCCGCAGGCCGTCGACGCGGAACCCCAGGATCTTCTCCTGGAGCGACGAGGTCTTCTCCACGGAACGCCAAATTCTCCTCATGTACCCCAAAGATGTTGGAGATATGCCCAAGAGGCAATAATAAAGTGGTTATTATCATATCTTCACACTTATGATAAATGTTTACATACCATGCTATAATTGTATTAACAGGAAACATTAATACTTGTGTGATTTGTAAACTAAAATAAGAGTCCCTAGTAAAGCCTCTTGTTAAACTAGCTTGTTGGTTAATATATGATCATGGTTTCCTGATCATGAACATAGAGATGTTATTAACAACAGGATCATATCATTAGGAGAATGATGTGATGGACATACTCCTATAGATAAGCGTAGCATAAAGATCAAGTCATTTCAATAGTTCAATTGCTATATGCTTTCTGATACATAGTTGTTGGAGATATGCCCAAGAGGCAATAATAAAGTGGTTATTATCATATCTTCACACTTATGATAAATGTTTACATACCATGCTAAAATTGTATTAACCGGAAACATTAATACTTGTGTGATTTGTAAACTAAAATAAGAGTCCCTAGTATAGCCTCTTGTTAAACTAGCTTGTTGGTTAATATATGATCATGGTTTCCTGATCATGAACATAGAGATGTTATTAACAACAGGATCATATCATTAGGAGAATGATGTGATGGACATACTCCTATAGATAAGCGTAGCATAAAGATCAAGTCATTTCAATAGTTCAATTGCTATATGCTTTCGATACATAGTAACCTAATTCCTTCGACCATGAGATCATGCATATCACCTTTACGGATGGATGCTTTGATGACATCAAACACCACACCGTGAATCGGGTGGCTATAAAGGTGGCATTAAGTGTTCGGAAAGTATTGGTTGAAACACATGGATCAAGAGGGATTTGTCCATCCACATGACGGATAGATATACTCGGGCCCTCTCGGTGGAATGTCATCCAATTAGCTTGCAAGCATGTGACTTGGTCACAAGGGATCACATATCACGGAACGAGAAAAGAGTACTTATCGATGTAGGTTGAACTAGGTATGCAGAGATACCGACGATCATAACCTCGGATAAGTAACATATCGTGAGACAAAGGGAAATTGGTATCGTATGTAAGTGGTTCATTCGATCGCAAAGTAATCGTAGAAATATGTGGGAGCCATATGAATTTCAGATTCCTCTATTGGTTATTGTTCGAGAAGTGTCTCGATCATGTCCGCATAATTCACGAACCGTAGGGAGACACACTTAAGGATTGACGTTGTTTGAGTAGTTATGGTATTATGAGAAAGAGACCGAATGTTGTTCGAGTCTCGGATGGGATCCGGATATCACGAGGTGATCCGGAATGGTGGAGAATAAGATTCATATAAGGAAAGTCCGTTTGAGTTCGGGAATGATTTCGTGTTTTCATCGGGAATGTTCTAGAAGGTTCCGGATTGTCCCAAGACTCCGGGGAAGGGTACATGAATGTGTCATTGCTCATTGAATGATTGCATCATGTACTAAGTGTTCTTGCTGTCCCAAATAAAGGATTAAATTGAATCCTAAAGCAGAAAAGTCAAATGTCCAGTTTGAAAGTCAAACCGCAAAACAAGAAACGTGGGAAACAAGCAAGAGGAGTTGGAACCAACCCGGAGGAGGAGTTGGACTCCTCCAGGCGGCGTAAGCCCTGGTCCGAGTTGGGGAGGGACTCCTCCTCCCTCCTGGCGCCAAGGACCCCTCCCATATAAGGAGGCGGGGCTCCTCCATAGACACATAACTTTCTACTCTAGATCTCCGGTTTAGAACTGTTTTGGTTTAGAGCTTCTAATTGCTTTAGCCAACAGTTTAGAGCCTTCTAATTGGTTTAGAGCCCTCTAATTGGTGTGTCTAATTACTAGGCCACTAATCCTCTCTCTCATAAGCTCCACCATACTCGCACCGGCTTAAGGCGAAGCCTGCGGATCTCCCCTCTACTTAGGTACCACGTTGTCAGCTTAGGAATCGCGAGGAGAGTGCTACAACCTCCGCCTGCTTTGGAACAAGGAGAGGAAGGTCTTCGTCAGTACGAACGTGTGTGACTGCGGGGCGATCTTGGGAACGTGGCGCCGGAAGGATCGTCTACGCGATCTTGAGATCGGAAGTGTACGACTACATCACCCACGAGAATCTGCTCTCGTTAACCACTTTGGAATCTTCGAGGGTGAGTTCCTCTATCGACTCGTTGCTACAATCTAGTAGATAGATCTTGGCTTGTTTGTTTGTATGCGATAGAAAATTTTTGTTTTCCATGCTACGAACCCCTACAAAGGGTATCGAGCCGTGTCTATATGTAGATCTGTTGCAGAGTAGAACACAATGGTCATTGTGGGCGTTGATGCTTTTATTGTAGATTGCCTTTTGTGTACTTTGCATCTTGCGGTATGTTGGGATGAAGCGGCCCGGGCTAACCTTACATGACATCGTTCATGAGACTTGCTCCACGCTTGACATGTAACTTGTATTGCATAAGTGGCTTTGCGGGTGCATGTTTCTCCTAGCATAGTTAAGATCCAATTTACAACGGGTGATCAACAATGCTAGTATCAATGTTGTGGTTCTTGTTCGTAAGTTAGAACGACACTTATTGAAAGCCCCAAACCACGTAAAATATGCAAAGAAAGTAGAAGCGTCTAACTTTGTTTTGCAGGGGTGTGCAGTGATGTGATATGGCCATGATTGTGATTATATATGATGTATGCAATGTTCCTTATTGTAAGTCGACAACCGGCAGGAGCCATATGGTTGTCTTTAATTTATGTTAAGACCCGCGTGTCTATTCAAAGTAGTTGTAATAGTTGAAGGTGGGCGACAACCATGGAGAAGCGCCATTGACCTTGATGCAATGCCGGTGATGATGGAGATCATGTTCGTGCTTGAAGATGGAGATCGGAAGCACAAGAAGAAAGGCCATATCATATCACATATTATGAATTGCATGTGATGTTAATCCTTTATGCATCTTGTATTGCTTAGTAGACGACGGTAGCATTATAAGATGATCCCTCATGCACATGAATTTCAAGTCTTAAAGTGTTCACCCTTAGTTAGCACCGTTGCTAAAGCTTGTTGTTTCGAAACACCACGTGATGATCGGGTGTGCTAGATTCTGCAAGTGTATACAACGTGAGCAAGCCAGATTTGCTCATGCAGAAACTAAGGTTTGATCTTGACGAGCCTAGCATGTATAGACATGGCCTCAGGAACACGGATTACCGAAAGGTAGAGCATGAGTCATATAGTAGATATGATGAACATGTTGATTGTTCGCCATTGAAGCTATATCAACTCTCGTGATGATCGGTTTTGATGTGGTGGATTTGGTTCGTGTGATCACTAAAACAATGTGAGGGATATTGTTTTGAGTGGGAGTTCACCTAGATTAATTTAATTATTAATTAGAACTCAATTTATCATAAACTAAATCAAAGTGAATTTGCATAGTTGTTGTAGTCATTGGCATCCGTTTACCACCTTGCGCTTAGTTATAATTGAGATGATAGAGCTATAGAATTCTGGTTAGTTACTTTACGAACTGGTATCGTATTGTTTTGAAGTGTTAATCTAAAGTTTAAAAGTCCTATTGCAAACTTTCAGTAAGTTCCGGTTACTCCATGAAGTTTAATAATTGGTATTAAAACAAGAGTAACAATTCCAATGTTAGTATATAAGTATCATGTTTGTCTCCACGATTCTTGATATTCAAAGGATTTTCTTAATATCAAGGTTATCTAGGATCTGAAAGAGTTGTTTCAGAAACCATGATGTGTGGAAGATATTGTGATATCTGAAACAAAGTTTTGGTTGCAACATGATAGAGTATAATATGGCAAAAGTCATGTTCTCATATTTGATGAGAATTTGCAAAAGGTTGGAGACACTTGTTGTCCTGATCCTCCAAAAGGTTTTGGATAGCAACATTATACTCGTAATTCATCATTATAAGCTAAAGGTAGCTTGATCATGGACGATTCCATGATAAGGGTGAATATTTGATGTAGGTAAAATGTTTACTACACCAATAGATTACTAAAGAAAGGAATTTGAAAGAACACCAAACATTTGATGATGGTGATCTACTTCAAAGTGCAAGTCCAAAGACATTAGTATTTGACTATACATGTTTTGGACTATGTGTCATATGTATGACTCCACTATTGATATTGATAGATTCTTTCAAATGTAAAAGGAAATCGAAGAGAATCTCATAAATATATGGCGTAAAAGAAAAGACTAGAATTGTTCACTTGAGTATATAGATGATATACGTGTTATGGCTGTATTCTTTGCTTATTAAACAATGTGGTTCCTAAGTATTTGATCTCGAATTTGTTGGTATGAATCGTCATATGAAACAACACAATTCATGAACTACAATGGCCTAAGTAACTAGCAAAGAATATGTGATGATGTTCATCGAGAACAAATAAAGGGTTATTGTGTTGCTCGTTAAAACATCAAAGCTTGCCTTCAAGATTTGTTTTATCAGGTATTATGAGAACAAAAGGGTTGTTCAAATAATTGCCGTAATCCATAAAAGATGGATGATTCACAAATCTCGTTGGAGAAATCACATCCATAAAACTAGTGCTAAAAATGTCGAAAGACAAATTGATTGAAAGATCACTTAGGAAGTGGCATCGCCGTTTAAATTATATTGGAAAGAATACATGAAGAAAATCCATATGGTTGGAATTTTGGAGTCTATTTGATTTTGATCAAATGACGCTTGTGAAACTTTCCTAGAGATAATTAAAACTTCGTTCATAGGCCAAAAGGGAACGAAAGACTAGCTTATTGGAATTTGTACATATTGTTGTACGAAGTCCATTATGTGTAGTCAAGAGCGATGGATTTCAACTTCATATGCTTTCTCCGAAAATTTGAGTGAATATATGAATATTTACTTAATAAGGATGAAGTATGAAACATTTGAAAAGTTCGAAGACTTTCAAGATGAAGTGTAAAATCATTGTAACAAGAATATAAACAGTTTATGATAAAGATCATAAAGGAAGATATTTGAGTTACAAAGTTTAGCATAATACCTAAGATTTAAGGAATCATTCCGTAGATTTGCATTTCCCGAAACACCATAAGAGTATGGAGCGTTCGAGATATGTAATTAAACCTTGTTTGACATGGTAAGATCGAAGGTGTAATTCATAAAACTGCCATTATATTTTAAAGATTAAAAGCTTTAGAGATTACCGTTTTCCTTTGAAAGAGCTTCATCATAATCCGTTGAAATGACACCATATAAGGTTATGGTTTGGGATAAAACCCAAGTTGTCCTTTCTTAAACATTGGTATGCTATGCATAAGAAAGATGTGTGCAACCAAAGTCGGATAAACCTGTCTTTGTATAAACTGTTAAGTATTCCTCCATAAACACCGAAGACAAAAGTGTTTGTTGCTTAGAACGTCAAGTTTCTTTGAGAAGGAATTTTTCGTGAAAAGTTAAGTGGGAGGACAATAGAACTTTGATAAGGTTAAAAGAACCTTAGCTATATGTGCAGAGTTGCGCAGCGCCGAAAAGTGTTTCGGAGGCAGCAACAATGTTCATGGCTCACGTACCTCAAAGGTTATGGTCACGTAGATCCAAGTTCCTATTGAAACAAGTAGATCGGGTAAACAATCAAATACCAAGATTTGAGGGTTAAATCATTATTTTAGAATAATGAACCGATTACATGCAAAGAAGCGATAATGGGCCCTGACTCCGTCAAATGGCTTGAAGCCATAAAATCCGTGATAGTTCCATACACGAGAAATCAAGTTTTGAACTTGAAGGACCCTCGAGAAAGGTGTAAGACCTTACAGTTGTGTTTGGATCTATAAATAAATAGACATGGATGTTGCACATCTATGAAATAGTCGACATGTTGGGAAAGAGTTCACAACAATGTTCAAAGGTTGACTATGACAAGATTTGATCTTTCATAGCGATATTTAGTCTAGACGGATTAATGTAGCAACCACTACATATAATTTGTTATATGGTAGTTGAATAAACAAAACAAGTTCTTCTAATAGAATCGTTACCTAGGACGTGTGCATGACACGGTCCATAGGGTTTTGTTAATTCAAAGGATGCTAAAAGCATATGCAAACTTCAATGGTTGAAGTAAGCATAGCGGAGTTGGAATCTTCACTATGATGAAACTGTTAAAAGAGTTTAATTTCATCAGAGACAATGAAGATGCTTGCATTTGCAAGAAATTAAGTGGGAGCGCTAAGACATATTTCTAATACATTATGTAGGAGACATATTGTTAATTGGAAATAATGTATCTTTTATTAACACATATTAAGAATTTCATCTCGATGAAAGACTTAGGCAAAACCCAAATATTTAGCATCAATAGACGCTAATATAGGTTATGCCAGAAGTACATAGACGAGATATTGAATGAGTTCAATACAGAAACTACAAGAAAGTTTCTTGTCGCACAGAAAGGATTGAATGAGTTCAATGTTGATGATATATTCAAGTGTATTGACATTTGGTAAAGTGAAACAAATAATCAAGTATAGATTGATACTTGATGTATGAAATCACAAAGAGTATTTATATCAATCATACTGTGATATGTACAAATCCAGATATGTCCTATGCTCTAAATGTTGTGAGCATATACCAGAATGATTTGTAAGATGATCATTGGACAATAGTAAGGATATTCTTATGATCTTTTGGAAGAACTAAGAGTATATTATTTGTAAAAGTGACAAATAGATAGTTAGTTCATTGTGAGAGTACTACATTGATACTAGCTTTGTCACAAAGTACAAATTAAGTTTATCTCAATCTAAACTAAGGGTGGCACAATATAATGGAAGGTGAGTTCCATAATGGATTTGGATAAGTTCCAAAGTTAAGACATTGTGACAGATACTACAACAAAAGGCCAAGTATATAACTGCTATTTTAGCAGCAAAAGAGGGCATTTGTGTCAAGTAGTTTGTTATCAAACTAGGTGTAGTTCACATGGATAATACTATGAAGATATATTGTGCGACAATATTATCAACATGTTTTAACCCCAAAGAGCTAAAGGTCACACCGAAAGACCAAATTTATACAAAGCCATCTCATTAGAGAATGAGTGATGCGTAGAGACGCAAACACATGCAATTACACACGGACCGAAGTGTCGATCCGAGATCGGTTAACCACTAGCAATCGTGTACATACAACACCGGAAAGCCATAGGTGTTGAATACACAAAGGTTTGAAACTAGATTATTGACTCTGGTGCAAGTGGGAGACTGTTGGAGATATGCCCAAGAGGCAATAATAAAGTGGTTATTATCATATCTTCACACTTATGATAAATGTTTACATACCATGCTAAAATTGTATTAACCGAAACATTAATACTTGTGTGATTTGTAAACTAAAATAAGAGTCCCTAGTATAGCCTCTTGTTAAACTAGCTTGTTGGTTAATATATGATCATGGTTTCGATCATAAACATAGAGATGTTATTAACAACAGGATCATATCATTAGGAGAATGATGTGATGGACATACTCCTATAGATAAGCGTAGCATAAAGATCAAGTCATTTCAATAGTTCAATTGCTATATGCTTTCTGATACATAGTAACCTAATTCCTTCGACCATGAGATCATGCATATCACCTTTACCGGATGGATGCTTTGATGACATCAAACACCACACCGTAACTGGGTGGCAATAAAGGTGGCATTAAGTGTTCGGAAAGTATTGGTTGAAACACATGGATCAAGAGTGGGATTTGTCCATCCACATGACGGATAGATATACTCTGGGCCCTCTCGGTGGAATGTCATCCAATTAGCTTGCAAGCATGTGACTTGGTCACAAGGGATCACATATCACGGGAACGAGAAAAGAGTACTTATCGATGTGAGGTTGAACTAGGTATGCAGAGATACCGACGATCATAACCTCGGATAAGTAACATATCGTGAGACAAAGGGAAATTGGTATCGTATGTAAGTGGTTCATTCGATCGCAAAGTAATCGTAGAAATATGTGGAGCCATATGAATTTCCAGATTCCTCTATTGGTTATTGTTCGGAGAAGTGTCTCGATCATGTCCGCATAATTCACGAACCGTAGGGAGACACACTTAAGGATTGACGTTGTTTGAGTAGTTATGGTATTATGAGAAAGAGACCGAATGTTGTTCGGAGTCTCGGATGGGATCCGGATATCACGAGGTGATCCGGAATGGTCCGGAGAATAAGATTCATATAAGGAAAGTCCCGTTTGAGTTCGGGAATGATTTCGTGTTTTCATCGGGAATGTTCTAGAAGGTTCCGGATTGTCCGCAAGACTGGGGAAGGGTACATGAATGTGTCATTGCTCATTGAATGATTGCATCATGTACTAAGTGTTCTTGCTGTCCCAAATAAAGGATTAAATTGAATCCTAAAACAGAAAGTCAAATGTCCAGTTTGAAAGTCAAACGCCAAAACAAGAAACTGGGAAACAAGCAAGAGGAGTTGGAACCAACTGGAGGAGGAGTTGGACTCCTCGGGCGCGCCCAAGCCCTGGTCCGAGTTGGGGAGGGACTCCTCCCTCCTGGCGCCAAGGACCCTCCCATATAAGGAGCAGGGCTCCTCCATAGACACATAACTTTCTACTCTAGATCTCCGGTTTAGAGCTGTTTTGGTTTAGAGCTTCTAATTGCTTTAGCCAACAGTTTAGAGCCTTCTAATTGGTTTAGAGCCCTCTAATTGGTGTGTCTAATTACTAGGCCACTAATCCTCTCTCTCATAAGCTCCACCATACTCGCACTTAAGGCGAAGCCTCAGGATCTCCCTCTACTTAGGTACGCCCGTTGTCTTTGCCGGAATCGCGAGAGAGTGCTACAACCTCCGCTGCCTCTTTGGAACAAGGGAGAGGAAGGTCTTCGTCGAAAATCCGAACGTGTGACCGATCATGGAGCGCCGTTTAACGTGGCCGGAAGGATCGTCTACGCGATCTTGAGATCGGAAGTGTACGACTACATCACCCACGAGAATCTGCTCTCGTTAACCACTTTGGAATCTTCGAGGGTGAGTTCCTCTATCGACTCGTTGCTACAATCTAGTAGATAGATCTTGGCTTGTTTGTTTGTATGCGATAGAAAATTTTTGTTTTCCATGCTACGAACCCCTACAATAGTAACCTAATTCCTTCGACCATGAGATCATGCATATCACCTTTACCGGATGGATGCTTTGATGACATCAAACACCACACCGTAACTGGGTGGCTATAAAGGTGGCATTAAGTGTTCGGAAAGTATTGGTTGAAACACATGGATCAAGAGTGGGATTTGTCCATCCTCATGACGGATAGATATACTCTGGGCCCTCTCGGTGGAATGTCATCCAATTAGCTTGCAAGCATGTGACTGGCTCACAAGGGATCACATATCACGGGAACGAGAAAAGAGTACTTATCAGTAACGAGGTTGAACTAGGTATGCAGAGATACCGACGATCATAACCTCGGATAAGTAAACTATCGTGAGACAAAGGGAAATTGGTATCGTATGTAAGTGGTTCATTCGATCGCAAAAGTAATCGTAGAAATATGTGGGAGCCATATGAATTTCCAGATTCCTCTATTGGTTATTGTTCGGAGAAGTGTCTCGATCATGTCCGCATAATTCACGAACCGTAGGGAGACACACTTAAGGATTCGACGTTGTTTGAGTAGTTATGGTATTATGAGAAAGAGACCGAATGTTGTTCGGAGTCTCGGATGGGATCCGGGATATCACGAGGTGATCCGGAATGGTCTGAAGAATAAGATTCATATAAGGAAAGTCCCGTTTGAGTTCGGGAATGATTCCGTGTTTTCATCGGGAATGTTCTAGAAGGTTCGGATTGTCCCAAGACTCGGGGAAGGGTACATGAATGTGTCATTGCTCATTGAATGATTGCATCATGTACTAAGTGTTCTTGCTGTCCCAAATAAAGGATTAAATTGAATCCTAAAACAGAAAAGTCAAATGTCCATTTGAAAGTCAAACCGCCAAAACAAGAAACTGTGGGAAACAAGCAAGAGGAGTTGGAATCAACTCCGGAGGAGTAGGACTCCTCAGTCGGCGCCAGCCCTAGGCCGAGTTGGGGAGGACTCCTCCCTCCTGGCCAAGGAACCCCTCCCATATAAGGAGGCAGGGCTCCTCCATAGACACATAACTTTCTACTCTAGATCTCCGGTTTAGAGCCGTTTGGTTTAGAGCTTCTAATTGCTTTAGCCAGCGGTTTAGAGCCTTCTAATTGGTTTAGAGCCTTCTAATTGGTGTGTCTAATTACTAGACCACTAATAGCCTCTCTCATAAGCTCCACCATACTGCACGGCTTAAGGCGAAGCCTCAGGGATCTTCCCTCTACTTCGGTACCACAGGTTGTCTGCCGGAATCGCGAGAGTGCTACAACCTCCGTCTTTGGAACAAGGAGAGGAAGGTCTTCGAAATCCGAACGTGTGACCGATTGCGAGGCGCTTAACGGAGCGTACCGGAAGGATCGTCTACACGATCTTGAGATCGGGAAGAGTACGACTACATCACCCACGAGAATCGCTCTCGTTAAACGCTTTGGAATCTTCGAGGGTAAGTTATACCATCGACTCGTTGCTACAATCTAGTAGATAGATCTTGGCTTGTTTGTTTGTATGCGATAGAAAATTTTTGTTTTCCATGCTACGAACCCCTACATGGTATCGAGCCGTGTCTATATGTAGATCTGTTGCACGAGTAGAACACAATGGTCATTGTGCGTTGATGCTTTATTGTCGATTGCTTCTTGTGTACTTTGTATCTTGCGGTATGTTGGGATGAAGAGGCCGGGCTAACCTTACATGGCATCGTTCATGAGACTTGCTCCACGCTTGACATGTAACTTGTATTGCATAAGTGGCTTTATGGTGCATGTTTCTCCTAGCATAGTTAAGATCCAATTTACAACGGGTGATCAACAATACTAGTATCAATGTTGTGGTTCTTGTTCGTAAGTTAGAACGACACTTATTGAAAGCCCCAAACCACGTAAAATATGCAAAGAAAGTAGAAGCGTCTAACTTTGTTTTGCAGGGGTGTGCAGTGATGTGATATGGCCATGATTGTGATTGTATTTGATGTATGCAATGTTCCTTATTGTAAGTCGACAACCGGCAGGAGCCATATGGTTGTCTTTAATTTATGTTAAGACCCGTGTGTCTATTCAAAGTAGTTGTAATAGTTGAAGCCGGTGGATGACAACCATGGAGTAGCGTCATTGACCTTGATGCAATGCCGGTGATGATGGAGATCATGTTCGTGCTAGAAGATGGAGATCGGAAGCACAAAGAAGAAAAGGCCATATCATATCACATATTATGAATTGCATGTGATGTTAATCCTTTATGCATCTTGTATTGCTTAGTAGACGACGGTAGCATTATAAGATGATCCCTCATGCACATGAATTTCAAATCATAAAGTGTTCACCCTTAGTTAGCACCGTTGCTAAAGCTTGTTGTTTCGAAACACCACGTGATGATCGGGTGTGCTAGATTCTGCAAGTATATACAACGTGAGCAAGCCAGATTTGCTCATGCAGAAACTAAGGTTTGATCTTGACGAGCCTAGCATGTACAGACATGGCCTCAGGAACACGGATTGCCGAAAGGTAGAGCATGAGTCATATAGTAGATATGATGAACATGTCGATTGTTCGCCATTGAAGCTATATCAACTCTCGTGATGATCGGTTTTGATGTGGTGGATTTGGTTCGTGTGATCACTAAAACAATGTGAGGGATATTGTTTTGAGTGGGAGTTCACCTAGATTAATTTAATTATTAATTAGAACTCAATTTATCATAAACTAAATCAAAGTGAATTTGCATAGTTGTTGTAGTCATTGGCATCCGTTTACCACCTTGCGCTTAGTTATAATTGAGATGATAGAGCTATAGAATTCTGGTTAGTTACTTTACGAGCTGGTATCGTATTGTTTTGAAGTGTTAATCTAAAGTTTAAAAGTCCTATTGCAAACTTTCAAGAAGTTCAGGTTACTCCATGAAGTTTAATAATTGGTATTAAAACAAGAGTAACAATTCCAATGTTAGTATATAAGTATCATGTTTGTCTCCACGATTCTTGATATTCAAAGGATTCTCTTAATATCAAGGTTATCTAGGATCTGAAAGAGTTGTTTCAGAAACCATGATGTGTGGAAGATATTGTGATATCTGAAACAAAGTTTTGGTTGCAACATGATAGAGTATAATATGGCAAAAGTCATGTTCTCATATTTGATGAGAATTTGCAAAAAGGTTAGAGACACTAGTTGTCCTAATCCTCCAAAAGGTTTTGGAGAGCAACATTATACTTGCGATTCACCGTTACAAGCTAAAAGTAGCTTGATCATGGATAAATCCATAATAAGGGTGAATATTTGATGTAGGTAAAATGTTTACTACACCAAGAAGATTACTAAATAAAGGAATTTGAAAGAACACCAAACATTTGATGATGGTGATCTACTTCAAAGTGCAAGTCCAAAGACATTGGTATTTAACTATACACGCTTTGGACTATATGTCATATGTATGACTCCACTATTGATGTTGATAGATTCTTTCAAGCGTAAAAGGAAATCTTGAAGAGAATCTCATAAGTATATGGCAGAAAGGAAAAGACTAGAATTGTTCAGTTTAAGTATATATATGATATACATGTTATGGCTATATTCTTTGCTTATTAAACAATGTGGTTCTTAAGTATTTGATACTGAATTTGTTGGTATGAATCGTCATACAAAACAACAAAATTCATGAACTACAGTGGCCTAAGTAACTAGCAGAAGAATATGTGATGATGTTCATCGAGAACAAAATAAAGGGTTATTGTGTTGCTCGTTAAACATCAAAACTTGCCTTCAAAGATTTGTTTTATCAGGTATTATGAGAACAAAAGGGTTGTTCAAATAATTGCCGTAATCCATAAAAGATGGATGATTCGCAAATCTCGTTGGAGGAATCACATCCATAAAACTAGTGCTAAAAATGTCGAAAGACAAATTGATTGAAAGATCACTTAGGAAGTGACATCGCCGTTTAAATTATATTGGAAAGAAAACATGAAGAAACTCCATATGGATGGAATTTTGGAGTCTTGTGATTTTGATCAAATGACGCTTGTAAAACTTTCCTAGAGATAATTAAAACTTCGTTCATAGGCCAAAAGGGAACGAAAGACTAGCTTATTGGAATTTGTACATATTGTTGTACGAAGTCCATTATGTGTAGTCAAGAGCGATGGATTTCAACTTCATATGCTTTCTCCGAAAATTTGAGTGAATATATGAATATTTACTTAATAAGGATGAAGTATGAAACATTTGAAAAGTTCAAAGACTTTCAAGATGAAGTACAAAATCATTGTAACAAGAATATAAACAGTTTATGATAAAGATCATAAAGGAAGATATTTGAGTTACAGAGTTTAGCATAATACCTAAGATTTAAGGAATCGTTCCATGGATTTGCATTTCCCGAAACACCATAAGAGTATGGAGCATTCGAGATATGTAATTAAACCTTGTTTGACATGGTGAGATCAAAGGTGTAATTCATAAAATTGCCATTGTATTTTAAAGATTAAAAGCTTTAGAGATTACCGTTTTTCCACTGAAAAGAGCTTCATCATAATCCGTTGAAATGACACCATATAAGGTTATGGTTTGGGATAAAACCCAAGTAGTCCTTTCTTAAACATTGGTATGTTATACATAAGATGTTTGCAACCAAAGTCGGATGAATCTGTCTTTGTTAAGTATTTCTCCATAAACACCGGAGACAAAAGTGTTTGTCGCTTAGAACGTCAAGTTTCTTTAAAGAAGGAATTTTTCGTGAAAAGTTAAGTGGGAGGACAATATAACTTTGATAAGGTTGAAAGAACCTTAGCTATATGTGCAGAGTTGCGCAACGCCGAAAAGTGTTCCGGAGGCAGCAACAATGCTCATGGCTCACGTGCCTCAAAGGTTGTGATCACGGAGATCTAAGTTCCTATTGAAACAAGTAGGTCGGGTAAACAATCAAATACCAAGATTTGAGGGTTGAATCATTTTTAAAAATAATGAACCGACTACATGCAAAGAAGCGATGATGGGCCCTGACTCCGTAAAATGGCTTGAAGCCATAAAATCCGTGATAGTTCCATACACGAGAAAATCAAGTTTTGAACTTGAAGGACCCTCGAGAAAGGTGTAAGACCTTATAGTTGTGTCTGGATCTATAAAGAAATAGACATGGATGTTTCACATCTATGAAATAGTCGACATGTTGGGAAAGAGTTCACAACAATGTTCAAAAGTTGACTATGACAAGATCTGATCTTTCATAGCGATATTTAGTCTAGACGGATTAATGTAGCAACCACTACATATAATTTGTTATATGGTAGTTGAATAAACAAAACAAGTTCTTCTAATAGAATCGTTACCTAGGACATGTGCATAACATGGTTCATAGGGTTTTGTTAATTCAAAGGATGCTAAAAGCATATGCAAACTTCAATGGTTAAAGTGAGCATAGCGGAGTTGGAATCTTCACTATGATGAAACTATTAAAAGAGTTTAATTTCATCAGAGACAATGAAGATGCTTGCATTTGCAAGAAATTAAGTGGGAGCGCTAAGACATATTTCTAATACATTATGTGGAAGACATATTGTTGATTGGAAATAATGTATCTTTTATTAACACATATTAAGAATTTCATCCTGATGAAAGACTTAGGCAAAACCCAAATATTTGGCATCAATAGACGCTAATATGGTTGTGCCAGAAGTACATAGACAAGATATTGAATGAGTTCAATATAGAAACTATAAGAGAGGTTCTTGTCAAGAAAGGATTGAACAAGTTCAATGTTGATGATATATTCAAGTGTATTGACATTTGGCAAGTGAAACAAAATTCAAGTATAGATTGATACTTGATCACAAAGAGTATTTATATCAATCATCTTGTGATGTGTACAAATCCAGATATGTCCTATGCTCTAAATGTTATGAGCATATACCGGAATGATTCATAAGATGATCATTGGACAATAGTAAGGATATTCTTATGATCTTTTGGAAGAACTAAGAATATATTGTTTGTAGAAGTGACAAATAGATGGTTAGTTCATTGTAGAAGTACTACATTGATACTAGTTTTGTCACAAAGTGCAAATTAAGTTTATCTCAATCTAAATTAAGGGTGGCACAATATAATGGAAAGTAAGTTCCATAATGGATTTGGATGAGTTCCAAAGTTAAGACATTGTGTGAGATACTACAACAAAAGGCTAAGTATGACTGCTATAATAGCAGCTAAAGAGGGCATTTGTGTCAAGTAGTTTGTTATCAAACTAGGTGTAGTTCACAATGGGATAATACTATGAAGATATATTGTGACAATATTATCAACATGTTTTAACCCCAAAGAGCTAAAGGTCACACCGAAAGACCAAACTTATACAAAGCCATCTCATTAGAGAATGAGTGATGCGTGAGACGCAAAACACATGCAATTACACACGGACTGGAAGTGTCGGATCCGAGATCAGTTGACCACTAGCAATCGTGTACATACAACACCGAAAGCCATAGGTGTTGAATACACAAAGGTTTGAAACTAGATTATTGACTCTGGTGCAAGTGGGAGACTGTTGGAGATATGCCCAAGAGGCAATAATAAAGTGGTTATTATCATATCTTCACACTTATGATAAATGTTTACATACCATGCTATAATTGTATTAACAGAAACATTAATACTTGTGTGATTTGTAAACTAAAATAAGAGTCCCTAGTAAAGCCTCTTGTTAAACTAGCTTGTTGGTTAATATATGATCATGGTTTCCGATCATGAACATAGAGATGTTATTAACAACAGGATCATATCATTAGGAGAATGATGTGATGGACATACTCCTATAGATAAGCGTAGCATAAAGATCAAGTCATTTCAATAGTTCAATTGCTATATGCTTTCTGATACATAGTAACCTAATTCCTTCGACCATGAGATCATGCATATCCCCTTTCACGGATGGATGCTTTGATGACATCAAACACCACACCGTAACTGGGTGGCTATAAAGGTGGCATTAAGTGTTCGGAAAGTATTGGTTGAAACACATGGATCAAGAGTGGGATTTGTCCATCCTCATGACGGATAGATATACTCTGGGCCCTCTCGGTGGAATGTCATCCAATTAGCTTGCAAGCATGTGACTCACAAGGGATCACATATCACGAACGAGAAAAGAGTACTTATCAGTAACGAGGTTGAACTAGGTATGCAGAGATACCGACGATCATAACCTCGGATAAGTAAACTATCGTGAGACAAAGGGAAATTGGTATCGTATGTAAGTGGTTCATTCGATCGCAAAGTAATCGTAGAAATATGTGGGAGCCATATGAATTTCCAGATTCCTCTATTGGTTATTGTTCGGAGAAGTGTCTCGATCATGTCCGCATAATTCACGAACCGTAGGGAGACACACTTAAGGATTGACGTTGTTTGAGTAGTTATGGTATTATGAGAAAGAGACCGAATGTTGTTCGAGTCTCGGATGGGATCCGGATATCACGAGGTGATCCGGAATGGTCCGAGAATAAGATTCATATAAGGAAAGTCCGTTTGAGTTCGGGAATGATTCCGTGTTTTCATCGGGAATGTTCTAGAAGGTTCGGATTGTCCAAGACTCGGGGAAGGGTACATGAATGTGTCATTGCTCATTGAATGATTGCATCATGTACTAAGTGTTCTTGCTGTCCCAAATAAAGGATTAAATTGAATCCTAAAAGAAAAGTCAAATGTCCGGTTTGAAAGTCAAAGCCAAAACAAGCTGTGGGAAACAAGCAAGAGGAGTTGGAATCAACTTTGGAGGAGTAGGACTCCTCCAGGCGCCAGCCTAGGCGAGTTGGGAGGGACTCCCTCCTCCTGGCGCGCCAAGGAACCCCTCCCATATAAGGAGGCGGGGCTCCTCCATAGACACATAACTTTCTACTCTAGATCTCCGGTTTAGAGCCGTTTTGGTTTAGAGCTTCTAATTGCTTTAGCCAGCGGTTTAGAGCCTTCTAATTGGTTTAGAGCCTTCTAATTGGTGTGTCTAATTACTAGACCACTAATAGCCTCTCTCATAAGCTCCACCATACTACACCGCACCGCTTAAGCGAAGCCTGCGGGATCTTCCCTCTACTTAGGTACCACGCCGTTGTCTTTCCGAATCGCGAGGAGAGTGCTACAACCTCCGCCTGCTGGAACAAGGGAGAGGAAGGTCTTCGTCAGTACCGAACGTGTGACCATGGAGAGCGCCTAGGAACGTGGCTGGAAGGATCGTCTACACGATCTTGAGATCGGGAAGAGTACGACTACATCACCCACGAGAATCTGCTCTCGTTAAACGCTTTGGAATCTTCGAGGGTAAGTTATACCATCGACTCGTTGCTACAATCTAGTAGATAGATCTTGGCTTGTTTGTTTGTATGCGATAGAAAATTTTTGTTTTCCATGCTACGAACCCCTACAAAAGACCCGAACCTGAAATCATCGCCACAGATCGACAAGGATTTCTACATGGGACGACAAGTACTTCGTCACGGACCCGATTGAAGCAAACCCGAAGACGGTAGATGCGACAAGTACTCCTTCCCGGACGACAAGTTCGCCGAGAACCCGGATACGCCAAGTCCTTCTTCACCGAAACGCCAAGCTCTTTTCCGTTGTCCGAGAACAATCCCGTCGAACCCTGAGACGACCCCGAACCCCGGAATCCCAAGTTCGCCGAACCCTAATGTGTGAACATTTTTCCCGAGCCCCTATTTTATAAATGCTATATATAATACTCGTTGCATTAAATCATTCATCTCGCATGCATATTTGTGTGTGGTTTGGGGGCCTTATGCCGATTCACCTTATAATTAAATATAGGGCCCATATGCGGGCAAATCTAGTCTTATATTGGCCTCATTTAAATTTGTGCATCGAACCGTTGTCATATCTTGCCTTGTTAAAACAACATTTAAAATGCGGGGTATCTAAATAACATGAACCTATTAATTAATTGTCGGGACCCCCGGTTCCGCTTAATCTTGCCTAATTGCACCGCATCTGCATCATATCATAATCATGCCGGATCTTTTGTCATAGTATTAAATATTGCATCCGGTGTTTATTCTAGTGTTTTGGTTCTTCGCGGATAAGGCCGCTGAGTTGATGCGAGTGTCGACCCGATCTTCGGTTGAACCTTCGACAAATGTTTTTCAGGCGAGCATCTCCCCCTTTCTACCTATCTTACTTTTATAGTATTTATTCCCTCCTGTTGATCTATTGCTATCTGTGTTGCGATGCTCTAGTTTTCGTACCCGTGATATCCCTTGCGGCCTTATATTGCCTTGGACACCTCCTAGTACCTGTTGTTTGGTAGATAGTTGGACATGCGCGTCGTAGTCGCTTGCTCAAGTGTTGTTGTGTGTCGTCAAGTACCTCAGTTGTTGGAGTATTGTCGTGTGCTTATTGTTGGAGTTGATCATAACTTTAATTACTGTTTAACAACTAAAATTGAAGTAAGTAAGCAGAGGCACAGGTGGGCAATAGATGTTATTTGGTTGTTAACCGTCCACTTGTGTCCCGTAGGACCCCGAGTACTTGATACCTGTTCCTTGAATATTCGCGCTATCCACATCCGGGAGGATTATGGGACCCTCCTGAGCCAGAGCTTGATTCAGTCTTATTTCTTGGGGCCACAAACTAGTTTGAGGTTTTATTTACTATCCTGTACTTATGCCATGCTTTACTGCTTTATTTACGATTGTGCGAGGAGCACCTGTACTGTTTAGGTAAGCGGAGTGTTTTCGCGGTATCGACAAGCCCAGGTTTGGGTTCCCAGTCGTTTACAGCCATTGACGCAAACCTTTAATCCGTCTCGGAGTCAGCTAACTTCGTTGCGGGTGTACTCAATGGGGTGGCCCCCTGAAATATTTCTGAATCCTGTGATTGCTTTATCTTGAAGGCCTCGTTGGGTTTTGATTTGGTTTTTCCGAGGTTGATCGAGTGTGTGTTGCTATTTGTGCACCCATGCAGGGTAAAACTTTCTGAAAGCCGTGTCCGCGGTTATGGACGACTTGGAGCACAGTATCTCGATCATAGACAACTATAACTAAAGTAGTGCTATAAATTTGACTTTATAATGACTAGTAATCAGCTTCCCTATAATGGAATGGCTAAATAAAATTGACAACAATTGCTTGTTTGGGTTGTCGCTTGCGACCATTATATCTGATTAGTAAGTATTGCAACTATAATGGAATGGCTAAATAAAAGTACCAACAACTGCTGGGTTTGGGATTTCTCATGCTAAATGTATCTGACTAGTAAGTGTTGCCACTACAATGGAATGATTAACTAAAAGTGCCCACTGCTTATTTTATCAGGATGATTATCTATACTTGACTAGTAATTGCTGCAACGATAACCGAATAAATAAAACTGCCAACTGTGTGAGTTCCTCGGTTGACTTCCTCGTTTGGTCTCGAGGGGGAAACACCAGGATGGGTTTGTTTGATGGTAGCATCAGGTTGGTTCCGAATAGGTCTTTCTTATCCCTCTCTGATAACCGACAGTTATATCGAGTCTCTATAGGTTGTTTAGTGCATCTTTGCGCTTTCGATCCACCATACCTATGTAGGCGAGGACCGCCGAATTCTAGCCTCGCCGTGTACTGGCCTCAGTACTGACCACTCTCTCTTTTTCCTTGGCCCTTTGTCGACATCCCTTTTGTTTAAGCAGGTTTTGAGATCGACGTCATTAGCAGGGTTAACCTTCCGGCTTGGCCTGGGCAGGGTTATGGACGCCATTGGTTATTCTTCAGGGCTCTTAGCCCCATTTGCATCTGGTCCGTAGATGGACGCTCTATCATTTTAAAGGTTATTTGGATCTTTGTATTGTATCTCTGTATTCTTGACTCTTGGAGTCGTGTTGAATATATATCTGTTCTGTGGGTCCCATCGAGGACTGTTGTGTAATGTTATTACTTCGTTTTCCACCCGCACGCAAGTGCCTGGTGGGCACCTTTGAATCGTTTCTATGCGGGTTTGGCGGGAAGCACTGAAACTTGCATAGGGCCGATTCTGAGGGTGTTACAGGTCCCGTGTATAACAGGTGGCCCAAGTGTGGCCATCCCTGTTGTAGTAAGAGCAGTGACGAAGAGAACCACGGTGACCCTGACCACGAGCCTCTTGGTCGACTCGACCACGAGGCTGGTGCCGACTTAGACCCGAGATCGCTGGTGCTGACTCGACCACGACTGGAGTGGGTAGTATCGGTGGCGGAACAGACGGCATAGGAGGACCACGGGTAGCAAGCACATATGGAACCGCAAGAAGACCAGCACCACGGAGGCGGGTCTCCTTAGCCCGAAGCTCAGACAACACCTCAGAGAGCGGAACACGACCACGAGCATTCATTTGAAAGCACGGGGCTCAAACTCTGGCGGGCCGAGATGAAACTCATAGATGCGGTGAAACTCCAAATCCGAGCGCACAATCTGGCAACACGAGCATGTGCCAAAAACAGCAGTACGAAGAGAATCAAGCTGACGCCAGATAGCAGCACTCTGAGTATAGAACTCATCAATAGTAGAATCACCCTGCTGGAGAGCATGCTCGTAGAGAACCAAAGACAGGTAAAGAGCATCCCCAGACGGCTGATAGCGCTGACGAAGATGAGCCCACTGAGCAGATGGGAGACTCATGAACTCGGAAGATACTAGGCGTAACATCGGAGGTGAAACAGCAAAGATGAGCATCCTCATCAACCCACTGAGTATAAGCAGTCAGAGCGTGTCGATAGGCCTCGAGATCAGAAGAGTACTTCTTGAACTTTAGGTCATAAGTAGAAACAGCACTATCATCAGCACTCTGAGCAGCATCCTTGGCCTCCTGAGAAGCATCAGCACCGAGAACAATGGGCGTCGGCGGAAGAGGAGCCACAGGAGCAGGGGCACGGCGGACAGGAGACCTCGCCAGAGAGCACACCCCAAAGACGGAGACCGCGCATGTGAACACGCATAAAGGCAGCAAAATCAGGGTAATTCGCACCATCAAAGACCACCGGGCAGCGAGGAATCGCAACATAACCCGCCGAAGAAGACATATTTTTTTTAGATCCGGACGCAAACAGACGAAAACCGGCGGCGGGCCAGGCGGGACGCGGCTGGAGGCAGCAGCAGGTCGTCAGGAAGCTGGCTGCCTGCAGGGCGTCGAGGGCGTCAGGGAGCAGGGGGGGCCCTCGCGCAGGGAGCAGGGGCCACGTGGCCCTGGGTGGTGGGGCCCTCGCGCAGGAGTTGCAGCAAACACGGGGCCACGGGGCGGGGCCCTCGCGTGGCAGGTGTGCACGCACTACTGCGGGACGGTGGATCGGCGGGTGAGACGGACGGCGGTAGCGGGACCGATCGACGGTGGTGGGGCCCAAGCGGCAGTGATAGTATAAGTAGGGGGTAAGGCGGATTGAGGGTGAAGATGGTTGGTGTAGATGGCGATTTTGGGAAGAGGACGATGGATTCTGGGAAGAGGACGATGGCAATTCCGGTGTAGGTGTGTAGGTGTGTAGATGCAAAGGACGGAGGAGGCCACAACAAGAGAACTTCAATCGCAAGCGCGGCCAGAACGGGAACCGTCGGAGGCCGGGGCGAGCTGACGGCGGCAGCGTGTTTACAGGAACCCTAAAACCGGCTCTGATACCATGTTAGGAATAGACAAGTTGTATTCCTCTAGGGGCCAAAGGCCACAATATATAGTACATGTACAGGGAAAATATGCAGGAAGCCCCCTAACATATGGGGGAAATACAATATACAGATATCTACATCTAACAAATACTATTATAGCATGAATGTAAACATTTATCATAAACACAAAGATATAATAATAACTACATTTATTATTGCCTCTAGGGCATATCTCCAACAGTCTCCCACTTGCACTAGAGTCAACTAATCTAGATTACATGGTAATATACCGAACACCCATGGCAGTTTGGTGTTGGTCATGTTTTGCCCTCGGGAGAGGTTTAGTCAACGGATCCGCCACATTCAGATCTGTGTGTACTTTGCAAATCTTTATGTCACCATCTTGGACATGTTCTCGAATAGCGTGGAAACGTAGCTTGATGTGCTTCAGCTTCTTGTGTGACCTTGGTTCTTGCGCATTGGCTATGGCGCCCATGTTATCACAGTAGATAGACATTGGGTCCAGCGCACTTGGAACCACACCGAGCTCTGTAATGAACTCTTCCATCCATATCTCTTCTTGTGAAGCCTCCGAAGCAGCCATGTATTCCGATTCAGTTGAAGATCTCGCCACAACGCTTTGCTTTGCACTCCTCCAGCTAACTGCTGCACCATTCAAAGTAAATACGCATCCAGATTGTGATTTAGAATCATCCGGATTGGTGTTACAACTAGCATCGGTGTAACCATTAACAACGAGCTGTTCATCACCACCATAAGAAAGAACCATATCCTTAGTTATTCTCAAGTACTTAAGGATGTTTTTGACCGCTGTCCAATGATCCACTCCTGGATCACTTTGATACCTGCTAGTCAAACTAACAGCATATGCAATGTCGGGTCTAGTACATAGCATGGCATACATTAGAGATCCTATGGCTGAGGCATAGGGAGTTTTACTCATCCTTTCTCTATCTTCTGCCGTTGTTGGACTTTGAGTTTTACTCAACGTCAGATTAGCAACATGGGCAAGAACCCTTTCTTGCTATCTTCCATTCCAAACCTCTTTAGAACTTTGTCCAAATATGTACTTTGTGACAATGATATTAGACGTCTCGATCTATCTCTATAAATCTTTATGCCCAATATGTAAGCCTTGCCAATATCTTTCATTGAAAACTATTATTCAAATATTCCTTGACACTATTAAGAAGGTCTACATCATTCCCAATCAACAATATGTCATCTACATATAGTATTAAGAATGCTACAGAGCTCCCACTCACTTTCTTGTAAATACAAGCTTCTCCATAAGTTTGTATAAAACCAAAACTTTTGATCACCTTATCAAAACGTTGATTCCAACTTCGGGATGCTTGCTTCAATCCATAAATGGACCGTTGAAGTTTGCATACCTTGTTAGCATCCTTAGGATCGACAAAACCTTTGGGTTGCATCATATACAACTCTTCATCAATGTGTCCATTGAGGAACGCCGTTTTGACATCCATCTGCCATATCTCATAATCATAATATGCAGTGATTGCTAACATAATCCTCACAGACTTTAGCTTCGCTACAGGTGAGAAAGTCTCATCGTAGTCAACTCCTTGAATTTGTCGAACCCCTTTTGTGACAAGTCGAGCTTTATAGACAGTAACATTACCATCAGCATCTGTTTTCTTCTTGAAAATCCATTTGTTCTCGACAGCCTTCCAGCCATCCGGTAAGTCCACCAAAGTCCATACTTGGTTTTCGTACATGGATCCAATCTCGGATTTCATGGCTTCTTGCCATTTATTGGAATCTGGGCTCATCATCGCTTCAGATAAGCATATCCTATGGTAAATGTGGTACCTGGTCCAGTCAACTTGGAAGTAGAAACTGACCACTGTTGCATGTAACAACCCAAGTTTCTAATGTGTAAATAGTACTTAAGCATGCACGCATCTGTTTAAATCAATACAATAATTGCATATGGTCAAGTGTGTTGAAATCAAACAAACCTAAAACCCTAAATTCCTCCCCTCTCCTTGAAAACCACACTCAAATGGTTTGAATTTTGAAAATGACAAAATATTTGGAGCCCAATTGGAGACGCATTTTTTCGCTTTGGGTTCAAGCTTGTCCGGCTGTAACTTCTTTACATAGGCTTCGCAACCCCAAACTTTAAGGAACGACAATTTAGGTTTCTTCCCAAACCATAATTCATACGGTGTCGTTTCAACGGATTTAGATGGTGCCCTATTTAAAGTGAATGCATTGTTTCTAATGCATAACCCCAAAATGATAGCGGTAAATCTGTAAGTGACATCATAGAACGAACCATATCTAAGAGAGTTCGATTACGACGTTCGGACACACCATTACGCTATGGTGTTCCCGGCGGTGTCAATTTTGAAAGTATTCCGCATTTCTTCAAATGCTCGCCAAACTCGTAACTTAGATATTCACCTCCACGATCAGAACATAGAAATTTAATCTTCTTGTTACGTTGATTCTCAACCTCACTTTGAAATTCCTTAAACTTCTCGAAAGTTTCGGACTTATGTTTCATGAAATAGATATACCCATATCTACTCAAGTCATCCGTGAAGGTAAGAACATAACGATAACCACCGCGCGATGCTACAATCATTGGACCACACACATCGGTATGTATGATTTCCAATAAATGCGTAGCTCGCTCCATCATACCAGAAAATGGAGTCTTAGTCATTTTACCCATTAGACATGCTTCGCATCTTTCAAGTGATCCGAAATCAAGTGATTCAAGAAGTCCATCGGAATGGAGTTTCTTCATACGCTTCACTCCAATGTGACCAAGACGACGGTGCCACATATAGGTCGAGTTATCGCTCGATTTCAAACGTTTAGCTTCAAAGTTATTAATATGTGTATTTCCACTATCGATATTCAATAAGAATAAATCATCTATCAAAGGTGCATGTGCATAAAACATATTACTCATATAAATCGAACAACCATTATTCTCGGACTTAAACAAGTAACCGTCTCGCAATGAACAAGATCCCGATATAATGTTCATGCTTAACGCAGGCACCAAATAACAATTATTTAAGTATAAAACTAATCCCGATGGTAGATGAAGAGGTAGCATGCCGACCGCGATCACATCAACCTTTGATCCAATTCCCACGCGCATCGTCACCTCGTTCTTCGCTAGCTTTCGTTTATTCTGCAGCACCTGTTTTGAGTTACAAATATGAGCAATCGAACCAGTATCAAATATCCAGGCACTACTACGAGTACTAGTGAGATACACATAAATAACATGTATATCGGATATACCTTTCTTCTTGATGTTGCCGTTCTTCAAATCTGCCAAGTACTTTGGGCAATTCCGCTTCCAGTGACCTTATCCCTTGCAGTAAAAGCACTCTGTATCAGGCTTAGGTCCAGCCTTGGTCTTCTTTGTCGGTGCGGTAACTTTCTTACCACCCTTCTTGAAGTGTCCCTTTTGCTTAGACTTGCCTTTCTTGAATCTGGTGGTCTTATTGACCATCAACACTTGGTTCTCTTTCTTGATCTCCACTTCTGCAGATTTTAAAATGGAGAAGAGTTCTGGCAACTGCTTGTTCATGCTTTGCATATTGTAGTTCATCACAAAGTTCTTGTAACTTGGTGGTAGTGATTGGAGGACACGGTAAATCCCCAAAGCATTAGGAATCACTATACCCAAGCTTTGAAGTTTGTTTGCGTGCCCAGACATCTTAAGCACATGCTCACTGACGGAGCTGCCCTCTTCCATCTTGCGCTTAAAGAACTTTTGAAGCCTCATAGCTCTCAAGCTGCGTGAGTCTCAAAAATCAATTTGAGTTCACGGACAATATCATGTGGTCTGAATTCTCAAACCTTTTCGAAGCTCGATTCCAAACCATACAAGATAGCACATCGGGAGTAATCTTGATTCTTCCGAGCGAGGTAAACGTTCTTTACTTCATCGGTAGCATCATTCTGGTAGTCACCAAATGTGCATCCAGCACATAGGTCAAATTACCAGCATTGAGGACAATCCTCAAATTGTGGAACCAATCTGCGAAGTTGCTTCCATTGTTTTTCAACTTTTCTTTCTCTAGGAACGCATTAAAATTGATGGTAGGGGTCGCCATTGATCTACAACATATTTGCAATAGTTTAGACTAAGTTTATGACAAATTGAGTTCTAATTAATAGTTAAATTAATCTAGGTGAACTCCCACTCAAAATAATATCCCTCACATTGTTTTAGTGATCACATGAACCAAATCCACCACATCAAAACCGATCATCACGAGAGTTGATGTAGCTTCAATGGCGAACAATCGACATGTTCATCATATCTACTATATGATTCATGCTTTACCTTTCGGTGATCCGTGTTCCGAGACCATGTCTGTACATGCTAGGCTCGTCAAGATCAAACCTTAGCTTCCGCATGAGCAAATCTGACTTGCTCACGTTGTATACACTTGCAGAATCTAACACACACGATCATCACGTGGTGCTTCGAAACAACAAGCTTTAGCAACGGTGCTTACTAAGGATGAACACTTTAGAACTTGAAATTTATGTGCATGAGGGATCATCTTATAATGCTACCGTCGTTAACTAAGCAATACAAGATGCATAAAGGATTAACATCACATGCAATTCATAATATGTGATATGATATGGCCTTTCTTCTTTGTGCTTCCGATCTCCATCTTCAAGAACGAACATGATCTCCATCATCACCGGCATTGCATCAAGTTCAATGACGCTGCTCCATGATTGTCGTCCACCAGATTCAACTATTACAACTACTTTGAATAGACACGCGGGTCTTAACAGAAATTAAAGACAACCATATGGCTCCTGTCGGTTGCCAACTTACAATAAGGAACATTGCATACATCAAATATAATCACAATCATGGCCATATCACATCACAGCACACCCTAAAAACAAAGTTAGACGCCTCTAATTTCTTTGCATGTTTTACGTGGTTTGGGGCTTTCAATAAGTGTCGATCTAACTTACGAACAAGAACCACAACGTTGATGTTTGAACTATCAAGTGCCCGTTGTAAATTGGATCTATACTATAATGGGAGAGACAGACACCCGCAAAGCCACTTATGCAATACAAGTTGCATGTTGAGCGTGGAGCAAGTCTCATGAACGATTCCATGTAAGGTTAGACCGGGCCGCTTCATCCCATCATACCGCAAGATGCAAAGTACACAAAAAGCAATTGATAATAAAAGCACCACCGCCCACAATGACCATTGTGTTCTACTCGTGCAACAGATCTACATATAGATACGGCTCTGATACCACTGTAGGGGTTCGTAGCATGGAAAACAAAAAATTTCTACCCATACAAACAAACAAGCCAAGATCTATCTACTGGATTGTAGCAACGAGTCGATAGAATAACTCACCCTCGAAGATTCCAAAGTGTTTAACGAGAGCGGATTCTCGTGGGTGATGTAGTCGTACTCTTCCCGATCTCAAGATCATGTAGACGATCCTTCCGGCTGCGTTAATGGCGCTTCATGATCGGTCACACGTTCGATTTTCGAAGACCTTCCTCTCCTTGTTCCATCGAGCGGAGGTTGTAGCACTCTCCTCGCGATTCCGAAGACGACGGCATGGTACCGAAGTAGAGGGAGATCTCGCAGGCTTCGCCTTAAGCGGAGCGAGTATGGTGGACTATGAGAGGCCTCGGTGATCTAGGGTTTAGACGCACCAAGGAGAGAGGGGCTAGGGGCGGCTAGGGCTTGGGAAGCCCAAGTCGGCGGCTAGGGTTGCCCAAGGCGTGGCAGGCAGGAGGTGGTGGCGCCGTGCTTAGGGCTAGGGTTTGGAGAGGCAGTGTAGGTCTTGGAGGGGCATCCCTGCCCCTCCTTATATAGGTGGGAGGGTGCGGCCAAGGGGAGGGGAGTCCCTTCCCAACTCGGCCTCCTTGGCCGGCGGTGGAGGGAGAGGGACTTCCTCCCCAAGTAAGTTTCCTACTCTCCCTCCACCAAGCAAAATAGTCGTTTGACTTTTCAAATTGGCGTTTGACTTTTCAAACTAGGATTTGATTTATCCCTTTATTTTGCTCAGCGATGACACCTAGTACATGATGCAACCATTCCAACTTGTTATGACACATTCATGTACCCTTCCCCTCCAGAGTGCCGGACATTCCGGAACCTTCTAGAACATTCCCGATGAAAACACCGGAACCATTCTCCAACCCCGAAACAGGACTTTCCTTATATGAATCTTATTCTCCGAACCATTCCGGATCTACTCGTGATATCCCGGATCCCATCCGAGACTCTGAACAACATTCGGTCTCGTACTCATCATTCCATAACTACTCAACAACATTGAATCCTTAAGTGTGTCTCCCTACGGTTCGTGAATTATGCGGACATAATCGAGACACTTCTCCGAACAATAACCAATAGAGGAATCTGGAAATTCATATGGCTCCCACATATTTCTACGATTACTTTGCGATCGAATGAACCACTTACATACGATACCAATTTCCCTTTGTCTCACGATAGTTTACTTATCCGAGGTTTTGATCGTCGGTATCTCTGCATACCTAGTTCAACCTCGTTACTGGTAAGTACTCTTTTCTCGTTCTCGTGATATGTGATCCCTTGTGAGCCAGTCACATGCTTGCAAGCCAATTGTATGACATTCCACCGAGAGGGCCCAGAGTATATCTATCCGTCATATGGATGGACAAATCCCACTCTTGATCCATGTGTCTCAACCAATACTTTCCGAACACTCAATGCCACCTTTATAGCCACCCAGTTACGGTGTGGTGTTTGATGTCATCAAAGCATCCTTTCGGTGATGGTGATATGCATGATCTCATGGTCGAAGGAATTAGGTTACTATGTATCAGAAAGCATATAGCAACTGAACTATTAAAATGACTTGATCTTTATGCTACGCTTATCTATAGGAGTATGTCCATCATATCATTCTCCTAACTATATGATCTTGTTGTTAATAACATCTCAATGTTCATGATAGGGAAACCACAATCATTTATTAACCAACAAGCTAGTATTATAAAGAGGCTTTACTAGGGACTTCAATTTAAGTTTACAAATCACACAAGTATTAATGTTTCCTTGTTAATACTATTATAGCATGAATGTAAACATTTATCATAAACACAAAGATATAATAATAACTACATTTATTATTGCATCTAGGGAATATCTCCAACATGGGGAACTCTGGCTCTTTCGATCGCTTCAGTTTAGCAAAAAACTTTGTCATTTGGGCCTTTACGATCACCTAATTCTCCTCTGGAGTATAGTCGTAAGGTCTCTTGGAAGGAACCTTTGGTACTTTTGGGAAGGGGTCCTGTTAGTGATTTGTTACCACTCCCGAGAGTAGCGATGGTACTCTTCCGTTTTTTTCCCTGAGCAATAGTGGGCTGAGACGGCTGTCGCGTCGGTGAAGACGGCTGCGCTGGAGATGGCTGACGCGGTAGTGAAGGCTGCTATGGAGACAGGTGAGGCGGAGGATATGAATGTTGCGCTGGAGACGGGTGAGGCGGTGGCGAAGATGGAGTGCTCTAATAAGTCCATGGCCTTGGCGTCCGATTTGGAACAATGTATTCCTTTCACCATAGAATGGTGATATTTTTGGCTTCTCCCAGCTCAGTTACATCCCCTTCACCTGCAGGGTAGTCAATCTTCAGCTGGTGAAATTTGTGAATAACTTCATCCACCCCGACAACAGCATAGCCCTATGGAACCTGACGACAATGGTAAGTTGGTTCAGGTTCAATTGGTAAGGCATAGCCGACCGCCACCTTCATGGTTATGTTCACAACTTTCACATGTAGCTCACAATGTGTCATCTCCAAGATATCATCCACTGGGTAGCCAAGAGGAGCCATCGCCGGTGCACCATCATCATCATTACTCAGGACCTCCGTGGAAGCCGTGCTGCTTTTTCAATTATTATATAGGCCGGTAGCATTGAATGCAGGTTCTACCATGTGCCGTTGAGATGAGCCGGTAGTACCTTGCTGGCTAAGTGTGTCAATTTGATCATCCTGCCACTTTAATGTTCTTCTATGTTATGCATCCGGTCTTCCTGAATCCTTGATTCAATTTCCTCCTTTTCCTTTCTCCTCTTACAGCTTCTATCAGGATATTTCTTCCTGCCTACGAGAAACCCAATTTTCCATGGTTTGGAGCCTATTGTGCCTCGTGTTCGTCCTGTGTATTCCTCATTCGCAAGGGCTAGCATGAGCTCGTCATTCTCTCTATCGGGAATGAACCTCCCCTCTTCAATAGCCTTTACTGCATTTCTAATGTCTTCGATAGGTACGGGATTTTCTTTATGTCTATGCACTTCCCTTCTGAGTCCAACGTGCCCCATGCCCGTAAAACCAATTATTTATCCGTTCGAGCCAATCGGCTATCTCCGGAGTGATCCCTTTAGCACACAGGTCGTCCTCAAGTTTCTTCCACTTAGGCATACCAGCCCTGTAGCCACCTTTCCCCATAGTATGGTGATACTTCTTGTTAGCAGCATTTTTCTTATTCGTTTTAGACCTTTTCTGAGCTAGCTCCGATTTCTTGTACAACACAAACTCATCCCATTGGTATTTTATTTCTCATACGCTCCCTTGAAAATTCGAAGTCTTCTCTTTCACGATAAAGTCAAGTTGCAATCTTTTCTCCCAGTTGGTGAATTGCTAGGCCATCTTCTTAAGAGCCTACTCCTTGACCTTTTGCTTTATGGCATCGGCATATATTACTTGGAATTCTCTCTATCCTCCTCATTTGGATCCACCTCTGCCATCGGTAGGGTGAAATTAAGCATGAGACTCCTCCAAAGTTAATCTTTGACTTTGTCGCTGACAGGCTTATTCCATTCTCGAATGGTGATCGGGAGGAAGTCCCTAACAATAACTCCGCATTGCGCTACAATTGTTTTTTAACATGAGTGGGAGATGTCGGTTCGCTGTCTTCAGTGACTTCTTCGATCATGTACATTTCATGGTCTTCCAACTTTCTGGTTGGGCCTCGTTTGCTCTTTGCAGAATATTTGCTCGATTCGGAGGGCTAAAATAAGAAAGAGCGTTAATATATGTATATAGACAACATAGGATTAATTAATTAATATATATATATGCACCTCGCCGGAGTTTGTAATATTTAATTTTCCACCGGAGCCGACGCCTTCTCCCTCACTGAAGTTGTCGCCTTCTCCGTCATCGAAGTCATCTCTTTTGACGAGAAGATGATCACCCTCACTGGAGTTGTTCAGCAACTTCGAGACATCAATTTCTTCCCCACGGATAATACCCTCAATCAAGTGCTCGGTTTTTTGATGGAACAGAAATTCAAGGGGGTTGAATGAATAGAATTATTAACGAAATGATCACATGCAGAATTCAACCACTTTGTAAGAACAATAATAATTAGCACATATATTTGAAAAGAACCTCAAACTCGAATTGCAATGCCACGATCACTAAAAAAGGCAAATAAGACAATAAATCAGTAGTCCCTAAACCGTTCAATATAAGCCTGAAATAGGAAAAAAGTGAAACAATTCAGATCTAGTGAAAACACGATAGCAAAATCAGAAATTGTTGAACCAATGAAATAAGAGAGGTACAAAATTGTACTTCAGAGCGATGACCGGCGGTGCATCACACCGGAGCCAGCACTCCACTGGCGCGACGTCACCCTCCTCCATGTGCGCTCCTGCAGTGCCTCCTACAGCTCTCCACCGTAGCCACCCCTATTCGCTCGTCGTGGTCCTCCGGGATGTGCTCCTCCTCCCTCCCTCCATCGCATCTGGCCCTATCCTCTCACCGCGGTCCTCCGAGATGTTCTCCTATAGGTCTCCTATCAGACGCCATGGTCGTCTCGTCCGGTCGCTGCTCGTGGAAAAGACAGCAGAGATGAGATGGGGAGAGACGGTTGGGATGCAAGGGAAAGAGGCCAAGGACCCTAGCGGAACTGGTCGTCTCTGTCCATGACCACGAGGTGAGGAGAGAGCAGAACCACATCTCGGGAGAGTAGAAAGGTGACGCCGTTGTCTCCAACCTCTAGTCCCACATGTGTGTGGCCCCAGGATGTCATGGACTCGCTCAGTGAAACACGAAGTAAGAAAGCTGCAGAGCGCATGGCTGCAAACAAGAAACACGGCCAGCAGCTACTGTTACCGAGCGATGGGATGGCGCATGTTGGTGGGCGGGCAGGGAGCCCCTGAGAGGCCGGATAGGCCACAGCCAGCTATAGGAGTAAAGCATCTCTAATGGAACCCTTAAAAGGGCCAAACCCATAAAATTCTGGCGAGAATACGGGTTGTGGGCCGAGAGGCCGAGCTAACTGAGCCCGTAAAGACCCCGGCTTGTATTCTTTTTTCACGGGCCCCTTGAACCACCCTTCGCAGCCCCTACAAGTAGTGTGTGTGCAGGCGGATATGGGTTCCAACCCGCACGCCGCCGCCGTAGACTAACCTCCTCCGGCGAGCGAATCAGGCCACGGCAGGTGCAGATCGATGACGGCGCCCTTGCCATGTCAATGATGTATGGCGGATGAAGGAAGGGGAGAGGCGAGATGGAGGTGGAGGTCGTCGTCCTCGACGACTAGATGGCCGTTGCGGAGCTCCGGCCTTCGCGGAGAGCTCGATTTTGGCCACACGTGGTTGCGCCGGCGTCCCTGGCGAGCTCTCCCCCCTCTCCCCACCCCAACCCCCCCCCCCCTCCTATTTAAGTTTTTATAAAGTGCTCGATTTGCCGATGAACTAGTGCATTCGCGCGTTAAATTTCTCGCTGAAGTTTTTAAAATTTAAATTTGCGGGTTGATTTCACGGGCTCTGGGCCAATAAACTCGACCTGTACTCGCGGTTTACAGGCTGAATGATTAAGGACTCCATTAGAGATGCTCTAATATGGTTAAAGAGGAGTGTTCATACCCTTTTTTTTTAGAAATAGGTGTGTTCTTATACGACGTCTTCAGCGTCGGTTACCGCTAAAACGCCTGAAACGGGATCCCGGAGCCGGCCCATGTAGCATCCTGATCGTTGCTGTGGCTTCCCTTTTTTTTCTCTCGACCACTGGCTGTTTTGCTTCACGTATTGGTTCGATCTCTCCTGATAAATTTTTTGTTCAATTAAAAAATGTTCAAATCTGAGGAAAATTGATTATTTTAGAAATTGTTGAAATACTATTTAAAAAATAACAAACAGAAAGACGAAAAAAAAAACAGGAAAACAGAAAAGAAAAAAAAAAGAAAATGAACTGGAGAATACTGGACCGGAAGGTTCAGAACCTTTAAAAAACCGGAAATAAACAAAACTTACGGAGCGGCAGGCCCGGAATTCCCGGGAGCATCAGCACCGTAGACGACGCAACATGCGTCCGTTAGGGCCTTTCGTCCATGCCCAATACGATAAGGCCTTGTCAGTCGGCCAGTGGGGCCGACGGCAGGCAGCCTTTCGTCATTGCCTTCTATCGATTAGCCCCTAATAGCATCTCCACTTGTTGGGTGAATCCGGCAAAAATCTGGATCTTTTTTGCCGGACGAAGCTTGATTTCGGTATGGGTACGCTCCGTTTCCCACTAGCGTACCCAGACGAGTTCATGCGTTTAACATTTCGGTAAACTTTGGGCGAATTTTGAACAAATATGGTCGATATAGACGAACTTTGGGCGAATATGGACGATATGGACGAACTTTGGGCGAATATGGTCAATAGAACTTTGAGCAAATATGCCCGAATTTTGAGCGAACTTTGGGCGAATCTGGTCTATATGGACGAAATTTGGGCAAATCTGATCGATATGGACCAATTTTGGGCGAATATGCTCGAATTTTGAGCGAAATTTGGGCGAATATGGTCGATATGGACCAACTTTGGGAGAATATGCCCAAATTTTGGGCGAACTTTGGGCGAATCTGGTCTATGTGGACGACTTTGGGCGAAATTTGGACGAATATGGGCGGTATGGACGAACTTTGCGCGAATATGCCCGAATTTTGGGCGAATATGGTCTATATGGACGAACTTTGGACCAATATGGTCTATATGACGAACTTTGGGCGAATATAGGCGAACTTTGGACGAATATGGGCAAACTTTGGATGAATAAGGGCGAATATATGCTGACTAGGCGGGTCCACTCGCCGAATTCGCTTCGTCCGGCGTTCCCAGGATCCTAGGTTCGGCCTGGTTAGGCCGGACCAAAACACGCTGAAATCCGGACAAAAATAAGTTTTTGGGTACACGACTGGGCCAATTTTCGGCGTCCGGACCGAAATTCGACGTCCGGATCGGCCTCCTGGGTAGGCGAGTGGAGATGCTCTAATACATCGTCTAAGCCAAAAACGATTTATCTAATAATCGTTCAGGTTCAAGACGACTGAGTAATATTTCTGAAACTGATTTTCGAATATTATTTTTCAAATTTATAATTAAAAATAATAATATTTCACAAACATTCCCTATTAACCATAAATGTATTCAATGCACATATTCTGGAGTTTTCATACATCTTCAGTCACAGCACAGCAAGTTCTGAGACTATGTAAACAACAAGTTCAGTTACAGCACAAACATTCCGACAAGAAGTTGTTTTACTCTGTGAACACCAGCACTATGTTCTGCCATTCCCTATCACACTTTCACACTGTTTGTAGTTACCCATTCTCCTCTTCTTGCCTGACTTCACATTTCCAGGTTCTTTTTCTAGCTTTGGCTGTTTCCTCAACTATTTTATCCACATGTCCGACAATTTCACCATTTGTCTTGTCCAATTCTGGCTCTGTTACCTGCAAGTCAATGCCAGGAACCTAGGAGTTGATCAGAACTGGGTATGTACAATCTTCATGCAAGAAATAGTTTGCAGCAGTCATGGTCACCTACATAACACATTTTTCTATATAATCAGACTGACATAATTACTACCCAGACTCTACTCCTTAGTTCAACATTTGAGTCATGGATATTTCAAGCTTTTAAGTGATGTATCAGAACAACTTAGTATTAATTATAGGTTCTAAATTGAAAGTAACGTATGAGGCAAGGTAATGCATTTTTACGCTAACGGTTATAAATCAGGAGCAGCGATAGCAACAAATATAACATAAGTGAGGACATGGTAAAATAGTGTGAACCCTCTCATTTTCAGCAGATAGCTAAGGGAGTTTCTTCTCTCGCTAACCTTGAAAAATATAAATCCGTTTAGGAAGAATTCCAGCTATCACCTGGGATGTACATTAATTTCGTTTATGTCCTCTTCCCTGATGTATGCCTCCTAGGATGATGTAAGCAAAACTCTGTCTTTTCAATGAAATGAAAGGCAAAGGTCCTTTGCGTTTTCTTGAAAAAAAAATATAATGAAAATCGTCTGAAACATCAGATAGAAATAAAAGAGTACATGCACTGATGATGTTAGCATACAGGATGTCGTCTTCAGGTTTGTTAACACATCAAAGACACAACCTGTGTCATGGTAAATGAACATGCCTTGGATAGCCAAAACAACAATCTGAAGGGCGGAAATGGTCATTTCTTTGACATCAGAACAGATAAACACTATTCTTGTTTCCTTCCTTAGCAAGCTAGACCTAAGGCAGTAAGCATGTACATGGATAACCATAAATTTATTTACCCACAGGACACCAACCACGAGGAAGTCTGATTGTAAGCTAATACTCTCTAAGGAAAATATCACCATATTATTTCTTTATTTGTAAGAAGCTAGCCCTTAAACCAGTAAAGTATGTAGAGGAATAACCATAAATCTGTTTACCTACAGGAACTACAACCATAATGAAGTCTAATTATTAACAATAACAAAAAATAGGAGAGACTCCGTGTTAAAACGAGGGTAATTTTCCTTACTGCGCAACTGATAAAAGATGTGGTGAAACAGGAAGTCTTGTATTTTTGTGTAAATCTAGAGTTTCAGTACACACCGGACATAACCAGTTATTTCACTAATCAATTCTCCAGAATAACAAGAGCATCCATGTTTACTGAGCCATGCAAGTTTTTCCCAGTATGACCTGAAACGCATAAAAACAATAGTTGGTAAACTGAAATTGTAAATTCATAGGATTTACACCTCTATTCCATTACTAGCTTCCCATTTATTAGGTTAAATGTATCCTACTCAATCCATGTAAAACATTTTGAAATGAACCTAGTGGCAACTGTCAGATCTGCAGCACAACACGATTTAACAGAACAAGACAGAGTACAATATGCATACATTTCCATGGAAGATACATGTGAAAATTGAGCTATTGGTCCTCTACTAGTTACTCCCAATCCAAAATCAAACTGGCGGTGGGAGCTAAATGTTTAAGTCCACCAGATCCAAAGAACTGATGGCATTATTCATAGTCAAACTGATATGGATGCTCTCTAAAAATAAGTAACTACTACTTCTGTTTCATAATAGAAGATGTTTTAGATTTTGTGAAACGAATGTATCTAGACGCCTTTTAGTATGTAAGTTTATTCCAAACCTACACACTAAAAGATGTCTAGATACATTCGTTTCACAAAAGCTAAAACATCTTATATTTTAAAAAGGAGGGAGTAACATGGAAGGGGAAAGAGAGAATATCCTTTAACTGAACATGGTTGATGTGCAAACTGGGGGAATACACATTCCATATGCTTGCTCAACTATGTGCAAACGAGCTGCAGCTAAGAAGTGAGAATTGGTCCCTTTTAAATAGAGGAGACTAGCCGCATCAAGTTGTCATTTATCAAACAGTCACACCCAGAAGGTAATTCTTCGCAGCCTTCTCATCCTCGTGAACAGTAGTTATGGTTACATACCCATATCCACAGCTCTGGGCTTTTCCCTGTCGTAAATGATCTGCAAAAAACACAAAGTAGAAACTGTGTTTTAGAACAAAGAGAAAACCCATATATGTTCAACTAACAATATTTTAGAATTCAAACATAGGTGTTGAGCAAAGAATTTTGTCAGTCCAGTGGTTATTATTCGGGGATACTGTCCTAAAATCACAGCAACAGGTTATGGACCCAAAGAGAATAGGCAAGGAGAATGGTTGCAAAAACACAATCTGATATACCAGAATATGAGTAGCACACCCAATTAAAATGTTTAAACACGATCATCTTTGAGTCCCGTGGAACGATATCAGAGTCAAGCCCCAGGAGGCATCAGTACCAAAAGTGGAGGTAAGTTTTCACACTTGAGGAGTGTTACCTCAACACCCCAAGAAAGGGTTGTCTTCTCAGTTAGTGAGCATGTTACCTCGACAATGTTGCCATTCGGAAGAGTCAAGAATCAGTATGGTGTAGAAGGACCAATATCAATTACGTCAAAATAAAAACAGAGAACTGTAACTAACAGTATTGACAGCTGGGAACCTATTTTCGGCCAAAAGGTAGCAGGGACCCTAAAGAAATGGCGTTGCACTGATGGCAGTTTTGACTGTTGACTGCTAATACTCATTGCCAAAAGCAGAAAATACTTATTTTTCGAAATAGATGTCATTTCAGCGTCAGCACAGCCTCCACTGTACATAAATGGAAGTGTATTTAATGTTCAATTCCAAGTGTTTAACCTAGCTGCAGTTACCTGAATTCGAGTAGCGCGCAATTGCAAGCAAAACTATATCAAATAACCAAGTATAAGGCTATAAGGTCAATTCCACTCCGCTCATAAAATGATTAATCTAGCTGACAAGCAACTCAAATCTCTTGATTGACTCACACGTCTAATTAATCTCTTGGTTGAGCAGACAGGGATGTGCAAAAAACAATATCTACCTGTCTAATATTTCTGTATGTGGATTCACCCAGTGGAAACAAGGTACCAGCAATACAACGGGTAACATGAACAAATTGAGATTACACACAGAACACTATCCAAAGAGCTCTATCTGAATAATTGTACTAGACGTCGATCATTATACAGAGGAAATGAGCACAGGCGTTATCACGAACAGATGGTATGCAACAAAATTTTCATCAATAACCTAGGTTCACAAGTATACACTCAAGCAGCGAATTGAACAGGACATAAAATTCCGAACAGAGAAATAAAACAGATTGGCTTTAGGGCATCTAAAATTCTCGAATTGGGGAACTAAAGAAATGTAGGGCAGGGGCGAGTGTGCGGGGCACGCTCACCGTTTCGTGTACACTGCTGACCCTGCCGCTGCGGAGGGCATAGGCTTGCCTTGGCTCATGGTTCCTACGGCCACATCGAGGCCGGAAGCTTCACGGCACGTGGATCCACGCGCTCGCGCTTGGAACAGCGCGCGGCCTCGAGGTCGGGCCGAACGCGCGCCTGGGCAGACGCCTCAGGCTCCAGGCCGTGCCGGAGATGGCGACATCGCCGTCGCCCCGGGAAAACCCTATATGACCCACCCCGCGCGGGGTATGCGCCGGACCAGTTCGGTAAGAGCAACTCTAGCAGCTAAGCCCGAAAACCGTAAAATAACCGCCAGTTTAGCGTATCCTTCAAAAAATCCGTGCCGTGCAGCTACTGTATCTCGGACTGAACCCGATTTTTTTTGCGGAGCGCGCCAAATTCTTTCCGCAGAACGGTACTTTTACCGGGTCCAGAGGGAAACCGAGCGCGAATCGTATCCTCGTTCCGATTTTGGCGGGATGGAAGTTTCAGCTCCCGCCTCCCGCTCCCACCCAGCCGCCGCCGTCGATCTCTCTCCTCGGTGAACCTCCGAGGCCGCCGCCACCACCAATCGAAGGCATGTACTCCTCCGACCTCCCGCCGGATGCCGCGCAAGCCCGCGGTCGACTGTCGGGTTTCCTGTAGCTCTACCGGTCCACGCAGGCCCGCCGCCCGCCGCCGCTTTCTCCATCAAGAAGAGGAAGCGTGCGAACGTCGTCGTCGCCGCCGAGCTCCCGGTTGCTGCTTCCGTGGGATCTCCATCCCCTGCTCCCGCTAGGGCCATCGTCGCCCCGCAACTCCCGAAGCCGTCCATGGCGCGGCAGCAAGGCGACACCTCCGAAGAAGAAGCCCGTGCAGCATGCCCCCGCTCTGCAGATCACCCCGCCGGCTCCACAGCGTGTACATGTTGTTGCAAACAACGTGCTTGAGGAAATGCCTTCGAGGTACGATGAAACCCCCTCGTCCTATGTGCAGCTGTTGAACGAGAGCGAGGTGTGCATCACGCAACCTCCTCTCCCTGCCTATGATTTGGATGGTGCGGAAGAGGAGGAGGAAGATGCCGTGGATGGTGAGGAGGAGGAAGATGATGGGGATGATTTGGAAGAGGTTGATCAAGGGGTGTACGATGATGCCAAAGTCGAGAAGAAGAGAAGGACCATCAACTACACCCCAATGGAAGACACGGTCTTGTGCAAGGCATGGACACAAGTGTCCATGGATGCGGTCCATGGCACGGATCAAACCGGGAAGAGCTATTGGTTAAGGATCGAAGATAAGTTCTTCAAACTCTTTCCACCCGTGGAGAACCCGGTCGACCGCACCTATCGTTCACTACAAGGAAGGTGGGACGTGATCAAGGCAGCTTGTAGCCGTTGGAGTGGAGCTTTGGAGAAAGTCCGGGCACAACCTTTGCCAAGTGGTAGAACAATATATGAAATTGATTCAATTGCTATGGATAGGTACAAGGAAATGACCGGCTCTAAAGGGAAAGCATTCAATCTACAACATTGTTGGAGGGTGCTCGAGCACACAGAGAAGTGGAAGTTGAGGGAGGAAGAAGGAAAACCAAGAAAGGGAGCATTGCTCAAGTTGGATGATGAGGAGGAGGAAGGAGGAAGGAACAGGGTGAGACCGGAAGGAACCAAGAAGGCTAAACAATGGATCAAGATGGAGAAAGAGCGCTCCAACATGGCATCCAAAATTGATGAGATGGTAAAGTTGAAGGAAGCTACCACAATGAAAACCTTGGAGGCCAAAATGATCATGAAGGAGAAAAAGAATGAGATGAAGCTAATAAGGTGGCAAGGAATACGTGAGTTGGAGGAGAGAAAGATTGCTCTAGAGGAGAAGAAAGCCGCCGCCGAGCTTCTTGCCGAGGAGAATAGAACAATGATGATGGATCCAAGCTTCATGGATGCATGCACTTGAGAGTGGTGGGAGTTGAGGAGGATGGCGATCATCGCAAGGAGGAAGCAAGCCATGGCGGAGGCCCAAACAACTCTCGGTGGAGGAGCTTCGGCGAGTGGAGATACTATGACAAGTGGAGGTGCTACGGCGAGTGACGGTGCTGCTGGATGCGTATGCCTTGCATTTGCTATGTTGATCTTATTTTGGGTGCGATTCGATGCGAACATATTTGCAAACATTGAAACTGAAACTGTCGCATGTGTTGTCGTATGAACTGTCGAAAAATCCAGTTATGTATGCGATTTCATTTTGCAGTACAACCACACGGTGCAGCTACCGTACGAATATGTTGTTTTGCGGTTTGTGTTTACTGATGGTACTTGCGCTCTCATGACCCGAAAATCTCGTTTATTTCACGAACTTCATACGATTTACGGTTTGTGTTTTACGGTAGCTGCTAGAGTTGCTCTAAGCCTTAAGTTTTTTCTGTTTCTTTATTATTTTTTTGTTTTACTTTTTTATTTTACTATTTCTTTATTTTTCTGTTGTATTTTTATATTTATTTTTTGGTCAGATTCCAAAAATATTTGATTTTTAAAAATGTTAAATTATACAAGAAAGTTGGAATTTAAAAATATCCATATTAAAAAGTCCAAATTAAAGAAATATACAAATTTTAAAAATTCAGATTTAAATTTTTTAAATTGAACAATTCTAAAATTTGTTCAGTTTTCAAAATTGTTCGGATTCAAAGAATCATATTTAGAAATATTTGTCTTTTAAATATAATCAATTTTCGGATTTTTCAAAACCGAAAAACCAATAGAAAAACATACAAAACCGAAAGCCAGGCTGAAAAACCAGGTATGTAAAAGAAAACCGAAGAAACAAAAACCAATGGGTTGTCCCTACACATCAGACTCGGTGTGCGGTGCGGAAACATATTGTCGCGTAAATGGGCAAATAGGGTCAGGCCCTATGTCCGCGTAAACATATTGTCCGCGCAGGGCCGTGGTTCACTGCCCTATGTCAGTCTCACACAGCCCAGCGGTTCGAGATGAGATCGACGGTACGGGCAGTTCGAGAGGCCAAACACAGGCAAAGGGAGACTTAAAAACATGAGTTGGTCTGATATATCTCTTTCTACTTATGGGCTTTGCTTGAGAAATAACATTTTTTTTGTTACTGACATTTGTACCTACAGAGGTGAACCTTTTGAGATTTGTGATTACCAACAGTGCGGCAAAAAGCAAAGGTATCTTGGACAATATATGCAGCGGTTTCAACTTCCAACATATAGAAAATTAGGAACCTCTTTGTTATGCTAAAATTGTTAAGAGCTTAACTTGACAAATAATTCTTCAGTTACTCTTTTAGTCTAGCAGGTAACAACTTGCTTGATATAAGCAATTACTTGTCCAAGGAGCCACAAGGATGTAATAATAGTTTGTCACGTTATGTTAAATACAAATGCCATAGGTGAATTACCTCTTACAAAGAGGAAATAAAATGTTTTGTCAACTCATAACGCCTAGCTATGTCTATAACTATTTAAGAATCGGTAGGTGGGAAGGAGTGAACCATCACAATGGTTCAGGAAGTACACACATAATGAATATTTTGATTAATGTTGCTATATTTTTTTATGTCAATCCGTAGCAACTCTCAAGTCATGGCCTATAAGGAGATCATATCATAGCGATTTGCTGGGTTGGAGAAAACAAGATTTGCAATGATGGGTGACTATGGAAAACATTAAAAGTGCCGTTAGAGTGGAGTGACTAGGAAAAGGCATTCAACTAGTATATATATAAAATATTAAAAAAATTGAAAATATAATTTAGAAAATATTTATATTTAAAATTATTTAAATTTGAAATTTGTTCGGATAAAAAAATCAAATTGAAATTTGTTCAAATTTGAAGCTATTTAGACTTAAAATTGTTCAAATCCACGATTGTTTGTATTTTTAAAATAAATAAATAAGAAAACCGAGTAAAAACAAACCGAGTTTAGAAAAAAACTGCAGGGAAACCAACAAAATAAAAACAGCTTGAGCTGCTTGTCACTGTTATCGCCATATTTTGGCCTACGAAGGGGATGGGCCGTGATCAAGATGGGCTTAGAAGATACATATATTCAACGTGTTGTTGGATCGGCCTAGTGCGTAGATTTGGGCTGAATTGCCCGTGTATCTTGTATCTTAGTAGGATTCGTATTTGTTTAGGTTCCGTTTATGTTTAGATAAAGATAGAGTTGTAGAGTTATTCCAAAGTAGAGAGTCTCCGGACTATAAATATGTACCTAGGGTTATTGAAAGAGGAGGACAATCACGTTCACAACAAACACAATCTCGAAGATCGCCACCCCTTGTTTCTAGGGTTTTCTCGGTAGTGACATCGCCTAGATCGCATCTTGCGATCTAGGCAGTATTTACTTATGCGTTATCCGGTGTTACTCGTACTGAAGCCTTGTTGATGGTGAGTAACACCTTTACCACAGATTTGTTAGAGCTAGCATCGATACTTTTACTATGATTGCTTATTTATGCTACCTCTAGCTATCTCGCCGTCTTTGCACCTTCTCCGGTGTGAAGGTGGCATCTTATGATTTCGCTTAGTCGATTTGATCTGTTATAGTTGTGCCTTGTTCATCAAGGTTTAGTTTAATATCTACGTGATTAGGCCTCACAAACGGGTTGAACGATCCGTGTCGTAAGGTATGGTTTATTGATCTTAGAGGGACGTTGGAATTGACGTTATGTTGGTTTTAGGCCTTCTCTAGGATCGGTTTTCTACTATTTTTCGTATCTATTAGGCTCAACTACGCGTGGGGCGTTCGGTTGCGTGGTGAAAACACCAAACTATCGTAGATCGATTTAGCTTGTAGTAATTAAGCAAAACCCCATGTCATCATAGATCCAATGCGAGCCATGGGGATAATCGGCTCTGAAAGCCGATTCTGAAACCGGAGCCGATCACGGCTCGAATTTTACGATACTTGTTTACCGTGCGAAACCAATCGGAACAATCCATCACCTTCGACCAGGTATAGGTCGGTGGCACGCTCGAACCAAGACAGACGGCGTGCGTGCGGAAGATTTGCGGCCGTTGACCAGGGACCAGGCCCACCAGGCTCTGGGAGCCTCCGCTCTTCGTGTTGCTCGTCGCTGCCCGCCGGTGAGTTTTGACAGCAACACATTCACGCACGGTGGGACCTTCAACAACGTCTACATCAATGTCCGACGCTGCAATGGAGAACAGGCCGGTCACGTCTGACGAGCTTCTGCGAGCACAAAGCGAAGTATGACGAGATCAAAGGCTCTTGAAGCCGACCTCATCGGCTCTTCGAAAGGACCGCACGCGTGGCATCAAGTGGAAGGATTCTCCCGAGGGTGCTCTCGATGAAGTAGATCTGCTCCTTCCGGAGGAACGCTCCAGGCTCTACGACGGAGGTCAACTACATGGTGGCTCATTCTCTACACCGCCACTCGAGAGCCTGGTGAACGCTTTCGGAGTCGCGTTCGCGTGGTCCAGAGATCATGAAACATCGATTACTCTCGTGGGCCCACTTTAGGAACCCACCAAGGAGAAAGACCGCTCACACCAGGCCAATCGCCATTCACTCGCGGCTCCAGCCGCCAGATCGGCATACATTGTCTACAAGGCCGGAGGCGATCCAGTGATTGCCAATTCTGTTCGAGCCACCCAAGGAGATCCCGCATGGGTACATATGTGCCTACGTGCGGACTGCAACAACTTGGCGCACCAGATCGCAGAACCGCAGAGTCTCCGTGGGGTTCCTGCAGGATCTTCGAGGAGCGTTCCTAGAGCAACGATGTCCGGGATGGACGCTGACAAACAGGCGTGGCTAGCCAAGTATGCCACTGGAACACGCCATGAGAGTCTAGCCCCTGCAGCTCAAACAGTGGACCAAATCACTACCATCCTGAGAGATCAGTTCGGCCGTGAAAAAAGGCGCTGTCGGCTACTCAAAGCCGTACCCCCAGTTTGACCTGATTCCACTACCGCCCAAATATAAGCTCCCGAGTTCTCAAGATTCACGGGTCGAGGGGTCAAGCTCGATCGAGCACGTAAGCGATACGGCACAGCTAGGCATGATTTGACATCGGATCAAATGCGCGTGAGATTTTTTGCACAATCTCTAACAGACCAGCCTTTGGGTGGTACACCTCACGCCACTGATTCAATTCGCACCGAAGCAACTAGAAGAACAGTTCCACATCCAAGTACCATTCGGAGGCTACCGAGGCTGGCATTGCGACTGGCGCAAGCACGAAGCGGGAGAAACTGGCGAATACATCCGGCTCAGACCATCAAGAATGATGTTACTCGGCTCGTTTAAGCGAGAAGGAAGCAATCGAGCTGGCGTGTTGGGACTCTTAGCACCCATCAAGGATATGGCTTTCGGTGGAGTACAACTCATCGCACACATGGCCCAAACCGGCGATGTATGAACAGCGCCACCGAGTTATACCAAGACAGGTTCAAGCGGCCCGTAAGCCTGGTCGTTCTGAAGAAGATGATCCTACACAAGACCAGAGGTGGCCGTGGCGAGTGGGCTCGGGAACCCGTGTCCCGCAAGTGGGTGAAACAGCAGGGCCTTTGAAAGGGTTTGACTTCGGCGTGAGCAAAGCCGAGCAGATATTCGATTCTTCTTTGAAGAGAAAGCGGTGAGGTTACCCGAGGGCCACAAAATCCCTACCGTCGGAGATGAACGGAGACCATATCGCAAGTGGCATCATTCGTTCACCCACACCACCAATGATTGCAAAGAGCTACGCCAAATCCAGATGGCAATAGAACAAGGCCGCTGATCCTCGGCGATTCGCCATGAAAGTGGACACGAACCCGCTTCCGGTGTCAACATGATAGAACTCAATCGCTCCGCGAGACGTCAACTGGACTTTTTGTTCGGTGTCAATATGGCTGGGTCTGGGTACCACCGTGACACATACAAGGAAGGAGGTGATCTCTCTCGGGGCAAAGAAAGAGAGAAGGCTGGTCCACGCGACCGGCCCAGCCACGATGACGGGAGATACTTAATGAGGAACAGGTGAGGAGGTGCGGTATCGAAGCCACATTCCGCATCTCCTTAATAAGTATGAGCGTCGGCATGATCAACGGCGCCAAAGACAGTTGGAGGCAATGAAGGACATGGGCACCTCGCCAGAGACCACCCAAAGAGAAGGAAGCGCAGACAAACATTGGGATTGCCCTTTTTCAAGCATTCTGGGGACGTGGGAATGAGCCGATTGCCTACATGACAACCGCCTGAATGTGGACAACAAAAGAAGGGCACGAGGCCGATGTCGGTGTTCGAACGTCTAGGACCTCTCCAACCTCGTGAGCCGCCCTAAGGAGTCCGCTGAGCAAAGGGCCTTTAGAGGCCTGGGGATGACAAAGAAGAAGACAGTTTCACCGTCCAAGGTGGTGCCCGATGGACTCAGACACACCCGAGCGTGAGTGCAACGGCTGCGTAACTTAGAAGAAGTCAAGCGCAGATCTCCACGCTTAAAGAAAGCACGGCCTGATCCGCCGTCAAAGTAAGCGAGACTACGGAGCGGAGGGCGCGACAAGGAAAGAGTGGCGCCCAATAAAAGCCGGTGCACGTGCATCGGTGGCACAAACATGGTGTTCGTACTCCGGCGAGTTCGCGCCACGAACCAATATGCTACCGATGTACGGTTGGCTGCCCACGGCGATTATCTTTGAGAAGCCACGAGAAGGGTTACAAGCATCCGAAAGCGCCGTACTGCGGCTACATCAATGGACAACCCGTCGGCAAGATGTTGGTGACACCGGAGCGGCGATTAATATCATGCCATACTCCATGCTACGACGTTTGGGACGCTCCTGCGGACTGATCAAAACCAACGTCACGTTAAGCGACTTCAACGGCCGGTCTTGAACGCAAGGCGTTACGAGCGTGGATCCGACGTGGGCAGGAAAACCATACCCACGTCATTTTTCGTCGTGAACAGCAAAAGTACCTCGCCGTCTTGCTAGGAAGGGATTGGATCCACGCTAATCGCTGCATTCCATCCACGATGCGCATGCCTGTCTGATGGGGACGGGGATGAAGTGGAGGTCGTCCATGCGAGCGATTCTATCGAGGTTTCCATTCTCGGCATGAACATCCGGGAAGCGAAGACCAAGAGCCGATCTCGGAATCAGTTTGGACGGTGTGGCGCATTGAAGCGTCAAAAGCGGTGAGGCTGGTCTTATCCACGGCCAGAGTAGAAAGGTCCACGATCATACGTATACGGCCGATCCTCGCGATCGGCCACAAAAATAAAAAGCAACGATCATACGACAAGCGGATCATGTAGTAAAGCGAGACGCTACGCCATTGTAAAACCATAAGGTGTAAGCCACCCTTGACTAACGCAATCAAAAAGGGGGCCGATTCAGGCAATCGGCCCAAATTATTTTTGTTGTCCTCGCATACTGCTTGCCCTGTGTTTAGCATCGGTTTGACGGGATGGGTATCGGATGGCTGAGAGCCGATATCTTCAATTACTTGAAAGGATTCGGCTCGGGGGGCACCTAAATGGATGATGGATAGTAAAAATGTGGGGGCCGATGTGGAAAATCGGCCGATTAAAAAACACAAGTTACAAACAAGTGCCAGTTTACATACGAAGCTCGCGGTTTACATATGAGCTACTGAAGAAGGCATCGAAGGCGTGGAAGGCGTCAGCCCGGATACGATCCACCTCGGCGATCTCGGCTTCGTCATCTTCATCCTTGCCCGACACTAGCTGCTTGCTTAGGGAGCGTATGCCTGCCAGATCGGTCTTCAGTTGAGCTTTGAGGCCTTCCGCCTCGTCTTGGGAACGGGCTATGGATTCTTCCTTGTCACGGATGAGCTGTTTAGTCACCCGGGCCTTCTCCTCAAGATCTTTCAGCTCCTTTTTCAAGGATGCGAGCTCGGCAATGCTGACAGAAGTGTCAGTTCTAGCATCCAGAGATGCCTTTTTCTCATTAAGCCGACATCTTTACGCAATATCGGCTTTCGGAGTTGGGCATGGCGCAGTGGATCCTTTCACGGGCTAGTTTCACCCGTGGCGAAAGGACAGATTTGCAACCGACCAAAGCTTCACTTGTAATGTGCCTGGAAGATGATCCTGAATTTCGCAAGAACGCCTTCACTTCTTCGTAACCTCGATCAACTCCTCGGCGGGAAGACAGAAGGTTTTCGTAGCTGGAATTGAGGTGGAGCAATCTGGCTTGTGGTTCAAAGGTGGTCAACAGAGGAGTAGGTTCGATGGATTCAGGGTCGAACGACAAAGAACCCGAAAGATCGCAACCCCGGCGAAAAGCGTCGATGTCGTCTAAACATACAAGAACGGACACGAAAAAAATGTAAACGTACCTCCTATCGAGGAGATAGCCGATGAAGAGACCATCGGTTCGTGTGTGGTCACCGGAGGCTCGGCAGTTGGCGGCGTTCCATCTACACCTTCGGGTTCCCCAGATCCGGCCAAGACGGCCCGGCCTTCCCACTAGAAGCATCGGTTGCTGTATAAAGGGTAATTTATCAATATCGAAAAGGAGTAAGGCGAGCATAGAAGATGAGGATTTTTCAGAACCTCCGGCTCGACGAAGAGGCTTGCGTCCTTTGCGAGCTCTTTTGGGACCAGAGATGGCCCCCCTCGATGCTCGGGGCAGCGATTCGAGGCCAACCTCTTCTTGGAAGCCGATGGTGGTGAGTCCGGCTGGTTCGGTGTGATGGTCCTCTCAGAATCCGTGGGACCTAACTCCCCTCGATTGGTTTGGGTATCCTCGCTGGAAGAGTCTTCGACAGAAGCCTGCAAAGGAGGGGAGTCAGTAAGCGTGGGTGTGGCTGCAAGAATAAACAAGGATCGACTAAAACCTAAAGTTAAGCTTACATGCGAGCTGTCTGGAGAAGGGCTCCGGCGCCTCAAGGTTTTTCTGGCAGCTACCTTCCTCACCATCGTCCTGGTTTTAGTCGGAACTCGAGGGGCAGCTGACTTAGGAGTTGCTGGTTTCTTGGAAGCCGATTGTGGCGTCGTCGGCTGTTTCTGCATTATGACCTTCTTCAGAGGTGGCGAATTCTTGCAGAAAAGAACCACGGGAGCTGGTGGAAAGAACTCGAATGGAGAGCCATCACTATGCGTGGGCTCAGGACCGTCTTGTTGCTGCAAAAAAGAGAGAATGGATTGATAAAAGGGGCAATTGCAAACTGCATCAAGGAAAGTTGCGAGTAGTGGCACCTGTTCAACAGGGATGTCATAGTCGGCATCAAGCTGTTTCAGTAATGGTCCCAGAGCCTTCCTGAAGGCGTGAGTCTTCCACATCGACCACCAGTCTTCGAAACCATCGGTGGATGATACGAAGGTGAGATTGTTGGGGATTGGAATAGCCAGAGCATCAAAGAATGTGTAACACCTTTGGCTGGTGAGGGGATCAGGCAGTTCGGCTCTGCTCTCCGTAAGATGATGGAGGAAGAAGTGGGGAGCTACTTGTCCCAGACCGAATTGGCGAGCCACTACGACTGGCTGGTAGAATTCATACCCAGGTTTGATTATCCTGTTGGACGTACTCATGCCAACTGGAAGGAAACAGGGGCGAATCACGGTGGAAAAAAGCTGCCGAGTGCTAGTGTCATCGGCAAAATTGTCCAGCCTGAAGGAGAGTGGATTTTCAAAATGTTCCGATTCCTCCATGTAAGGGAAGAAGGTGGGGTTGTTCAGACCTTGAAAGAAAACGCTGAACCATTTGGACGCCTCCTGAGGGGTCAGTTTACTACCTGGCAGTCGATATAAAGCTTGGCCATAGCTGGTGCATCGGATCTGCTTCCCTTTTACATCTGGAAAAGTACAACTCGCCAAAAGGGGGAAGTTTGGGATGTGATGTTGAAAGTATAGCTGGGCCCATAGTTGAATAAACCACCAAGGACCGCCTGTTTTGACTGCTATACCGGAAAACAGCTTGACAGACATCAATTGGAGGTACCGATAGACTTCTCCAAGGAACAGTTTGCCGATGCCTAGTTGAGTGCCTTTAGCCAACTCATAGGCTAGGGAGAGATAGTTCTTGGTTGGAGCCAGGGAAGGGCCGCAGAATATGAAGTGTTCTAACCAGAAGTTGAGGAAGGCTGTGTGTTCCTTCTCCGTGACAGGGCCCTTTGTCTTCATATGGCGTTGGAGGTAGGCACCCCAGTTCGTACAGTCTGTTTTTGAAGACAGCTTGTAGGGGACCTTGGGTAGTTTAAAGGCGGAAGGGCTGGGTGATGTAACATCCAGACCAGTAATCATCACCACATCCAACAGAGTTGGTGACATGGGGCCATGACCGAACATGAAGCAGTTCAGAGCGTCAGACCAGAAATAGCCGATGGTTTTGAGAAGATTCTCGTGTTTCTCAAGAGGAGACAGTGATAGATGCAAGGCATCGGCTATTCCCGTAGTTTCCCATTGGGATTGATAAGCTCTGGCTACCCTACTAAACCAAGAAACCCAATGCTCGGGAGGGTTAGGCCAGGGCTATAGCGATCGGCCCAAGAGTTCAGATCTAGGTCTTGGCTTGCAAAGGGGATTCTATGTGCTTCGCAAGAAAATCAGATGGGCAGGATTAGAATCTGTACGAGGGCCAAGGCTGAGGGAATTTGGGAGAGAAGGATGTGGCAGCAATATGTCTGAAACCTAGAAAATTTAATGGTAGAGTAAAAGCATTAATTCAGGTATTCGCCATTAAATTCTAAACGCATTCGATCATGCGAGTAAGCGTACCTTCGCACGGAGACCTCGGATTAGTGTTGGAGGATTCCGCCATCTAGTTTGCCGGAGGTGGATCTATCTGATCGAGGATTGAAGGTTCTTGGTGCGGTGAGCTTGGTCTGTTTGGTGGACGATTGGGGATCTAGGTCGCCCTTTTTGAAGAGGGTCGCAGGTTACCGTTTGAGGCTAAGAAGTGGCCGTTTAGGTTTGCCTAAGTTTGCGGCCAAATTTAACTTGGTCAGCATTTTTAGGGAAAGCCGATGTGCATCGGCTCTTTGAGCTGTGGCTTGGTTGACTGTGTAAACGTAACAAGATGAAAGCCGATACGTTGCTATCGGTTTCTGGAGCATCGACTTATTTTCAACATCGGCAAAATTGGGACGACAAAATTAGCATCTTTGAGGAAACAGATTCTCATTCATTGGGAGACGGATTGATTACAAAGGGATGGGCGATTACAAAAGGGGGTCCGGCTACTACTACTACTATTGTTGCTAATTCCTAATTTAAAGGGCGAGATCGTCGCCGCTGTCGTCGCCGCCGTCTTCTTATTGTCTTCATTGCTACCAGCGTCGTTCATTCTTCTTCTTGAAGAAGCCGATGAGGGCTTCATCGTCTTCATCATCATCTTCAGTATCTTCGCTTGACCCGGCGCGGAAGCGCTTCATCGGCGGATACTCATCGGAGGACGAATCCTCCTCCGATTCTTCCTCTTCGTCTGAAGACTCGACGCCGTCCCACGACCAGGCGTCGTCACTACTTTTCGCCTCCAGCTCCCCGTCGACCAGGAACTGAAGGTTCTCTTCGCCGTCTGTCAGGGACGCATCGTCCTCCGACCAGACGGCAAAGTCCCAGTCCCTGACGTCCCACCATCGTGGGGCGAAGGTACTATATGTGGCCGTGGGTGGGTGCTCCGGAGTCGGCTCATGGTCACTAATGCTATTGGAGGCATGGGAGGATAGACCGGAGGAAGCAGAGGAGGCCATGGCAGAGAAGGGTTTTTTCCGGCGGAGAAAGAGGGTTTTCTGGCTACGGGAGGAAGATGGGGACTGTGAACTGTTCAGGCGGATTTAAATAAAGAGGAATAGTGAAGAAACGGTTCAATGCCATAGCAGTTTCCCAGATTGCGCTGCCAAAATCGTCAAATCATGCACTGCGGAGGTTGAGAAGACAGGGCATCATGATGAAGGGGTGGCGTGACGATCCTGTTCTGCCACGCGTTCTGACGTACGCGTAACCCGATAGAAAAAAAAGAAGGAAAACCCAGGAGAAGAAAAAACACACAGAGTGGTTTTGGAATTATCATTGCCAAAACCAGGGGGGCATGTGTTATCGCCATATTTTGGCCTACGAAGGGGATGGGCCGTGATCAAGATGGGCTTAGAAGATACATATATTCAACGTGTTGTTGGATCGGCCTAGTGCGTAGATTTGGGCTGAATTGCCCGTGTATCTTGTATCTTAGTAGGATTCGTATTTGTTTAGGTTCCGTTTATGTTTAGATAAAGATAGAGTTGTAGAGTTATTCCAAAGTAGACAGTCTCCGGACTATAAATATGTACCTAGGGTTATTGAAAGAGGAGGACAATCACGTTCACAACAAACACAATCTCGGCGCATCGCCACCCCTTGTTTCTAGGGTTTTTCTCGGGTAAGTGCCATGCTGCCTAGATCGCATCTTGCGATCTAGGCGATATTACTATCGTTATCCGGTGTTACTCGTCTTGAAGCCTTGTTGATGGCGAGTAACACCTTTACCAAATTTGTTAGAGCTAGCATCGATACTTTTACTATGATTGCTTATTTATGCTACCTCTAGCTATCTCGTCTTTGCACCTTCTCCGGTGTGAAGGTGGCATCTTGCTTGATTTCCTTAGTCGATTTGATCTGTTATAGTTGTGCCTTGTTCATCAAGGTTTAGTTTAATATCTACGTGATTAGGCCTCACAAACGGGTTGAACGATCCGTGTACGTAAGGTATGGTTTATTGATCTTAGAGGGACGTTCCGGAATTGACGTTATGTTGGTTTTAGGCCTTCTCTAGGATCGGTTTCTACTATTTTCGTATCTATTAGGCTCAACTACGCGTGGGGCGTTCGGTTGCGTGGTGAAAACACCAAACTATCGTAGATCGATTTAGCTTGTAGTAATTAAGCAAAACCCCATGTCATCATAGATCCAATGCGAGCCAAGGGATAATCGGCTCGAAAGCCGATTCTGAGGAAACACGGAGCCGATCACGGCTCGAATTTTACGATACTTGTTTACCGCAGAAACCAATCGAACAATCCATCACCTTCCCGACCAGGTATAGGTCAGGTGGCATCTCGAACCAAGACAGACGCGTGCGTTTAGGAAGATTCTTGGCCGTTGACCGAGGGACCAGGGCCCACCAGCCGCTCTGGGAGCCTCCCGGCTCTTCGTGTTGCTCGTCGCTGCCCGCCGGTGAGTTTTGACAGGCAACAGTCACATAACCTACAACGAATAATATATAGGCTGGCCCACAAAGGTGATCGCCTTTGTGTAGAGCGCATTGCATCTTGTATTGAGCGGGAGATATTTTCATATAGGTCAATCATAGCGTTAAAGCTTCCTTCGCCCACAAAACCCATTGGGTCAGCTTTGATCAACCTTATGAACATGTGTATTTAAGATGTATTGATAGATGTATATTATGTATTTCATTTTGATTTATTTGTTTTAATCCAACTTGTATGCAAGAGCATGTGTGGGAAACTGTGTATTAGATGGAGTAACACGGTGATGATGATTGAATAGTGACAACAAATTTAAGATCTTTTTACCTTTCTTCTGTTACCTCACTAGGAAATTAAGTGAAATCATGTGCTATAATTATCTTGTGAAAGCTTGATAATCTTGTTTAGTCAAAGAAGCATATTTTTTATTCAAACATCATGTCAAAGTACTTAAGGCTATGCTCTGTTAATTTTTAATTTTCAATTGGTTGGAGTTTTCCCTTTCTAGAGGAGTATAAGAGAGATATGTTGCATCATCTCTATGTTAGGCAGTGATGTCCATATGAATGCTTATCAAACATATATTGAAATTATTGAAACATATATTAAAAAATATAATTTAGAAAATATTTATATTTGAAATTATTTAAATTTGAAATTTGTTCGGATAAAAAAATCAAATTGAAATTTGTTCAAACTTGAAGCTATTTAGACTTAAAATTGTTCAAATCCACAATTGTTTGTATTTTTAAAATAAATAAATAAGAAAACCGAGTAAAAACAAACCGAGTTTAGAAAAAAACTGTAGGGAAACCAACAAAATAAAAACCGCTTGAGCAGCTTGTCACATAACCTACAATGAGCCACTTCCCCCCACCTCTTGCACAAATCGAGAGGCAGCTCCTCGGCTGAGCGTTGACCAGATAGAACCGGGCCGACCCCGAGCCCTCTCCGACGACGTTGTCGGCCGAAGATGGCGAAGGGAGGCGCCGGAGTAGTTGCTAGGCGTAGTTTTAGCAGTAGATTGGGCTGTATGTACGTAGTTTTGGAGCGAGAAGCTGGATCGAAGCGGTCCGATCTGGTGCGTTCTTGGTCTTCTCCCTCTTTCCCCTTGCTTCTCTGCCTGAAGCGGGATGAGATGTGGAGAGGCGACGCTCCCTTCAATAAATCCGCGGTGTGGAGCCAGGATCTAGAGCTGAGTGAAGGCACTGCCGGGCATCCTCCGGCCGGCCGAGGTGGTGAGGGGAGGAGTTGGGTTGCGGCGCCCAGCTCTGCTCCTAGTTCTTGGCGTGGTGACCTCTGGTTTCCTCGATTCGGAGCTTTTTTTTCTTCTCCGGCCGGCCGTGGAGGAGAGGGGAGGATTAGGGGAGGCTTCTTTTCTTGCAAATCTAGAGGTCGGTGGGCATGTGACGCTGATGCTGTGTCTTTTGGAGCGACATCACGCCGTTTGCAGGGGGCTTTTCTAGCTGAAGGGAAGCCGCTCCTCTTCTTTGGGAGATTTTCTTCGTCAGCTTCTTGTCGACGGCAAGACTCCGTCCAACTGCCGAAATCCATGGATGTAGGGCAGCATCTCCCGTCCTGGTCGTCGTATTCCTGGCGCAAGGTGATTCTCCTCCAGGCTTGGAAGCCGATATGGAGGCTCTTGGGCTCCAAGACGGCGAGCTCCTGTGGCTCCACCCCAAGTGGCGTAGTCCCCGACGGTGGCGTTGTCGGCCGTTCTTGGCTACTTCGTCGGCGATGTGGAGTTGGAGCAACAAGATGCCCTGGACCCGATTGCGTTTCAAGTTTTCTGTTTAGGGGCTTCAATGCAAATTCTTCAGGCTTCGATGTATTTTCTTTATTCTTTGTGGCCTTTTCTGTAACTTGTACTCCACCGACGGTTTAATGCAGCATTGGGGTCTTTCTTGACCCCTGTACCGTTCAAAAAAACGAATAATAGGCCGGCCCACAAAGGTGATCACCTTTGTGTAGAGCGCATTGCAGCTTGTATTGAGCGGGAGATATGTTCATATAGGTCAATCATAGCGTTAAAGCTTCGTTCGCCCACAAAACCCATTGGGTCAGCTTCGATCAACCTTATGAACATGTATATTTAAGATGTATTGATAGATGTATATTATGTATCCCATTTTTAATTATTTGTTTTAATCCAACTTGTATGCAAGAGCATGTGTTGGAAACTGTGTATTAGATGGAGTAACATGGTGATGGTGATTGAATAGTGACAACAAATTTAAGATCTTTTTATCTTTCTTTTGTTACCTCACTAGGGAATTATGTGAAATCGTGTGCTATAATTATCTTGTGAAAGCTTGATAATCTTGTTTATTCAAAGTAGCATATTTGTTATTCAAACATCATGTCAAAGTACTTAAGGCTATGCTCTGTTAATTTTTAATTTTTAATTGGTTGGAGTTTTCCCTTTCTAGAGGAGTATAAGAGAGATATGTTGCATCATCTCTATGTTAGACAGTGATGTCCATATGAATGCTTATCAAACATATATTGAAATTTCACCAATATTATATTGATCATGAATTGTTTTATGTCCACTTCGACTTAAAAAGAGAGTAGACAAGTGAACTCATGAATCCCGATCCAACTTTGATTTTAAGAAACAACCTTCCAACATTACTACTATCATTTACATTTTATGCAATTTAATATTTGGAAAATACAAAATACTTTCTTTACTTGCAAACACAAACAAAACACAAAAGGACCTTTCTATTATTGCATTTACTATACTTGCATATTTTATTACTGTTTTACTTTACTTGTTATTATTATTATTTCATATTACTAATTTGAAACCTTGTGTTTGACAACCACATGGTGGAGTTGGGGATACAAGAAAAAAACTTTGTTTGTAGATTGCTTGAGAGAAGAATAAAAATATACTCTTTGCCAATTCCTGGAGAGTTTAATATAAACCCGAGTCACCCTTATGGGGAAAAGATGCTTGCTACAGCACTCTGCACTTGGAGTCCCAATGAGTTGGTACACACAAAGTTATTGCCATTAGCTAGCCATGACAGCCAGGGAATCTGTCGCAAGGCACCAAGCAAAAACTCTGATTCCTGTGGTACTGGTGCCTTCCAAACGAGGTTTCAGATGCTCCGATTGCTATCAGGTTTAGCACTCCTTTGTCCTTGACTAAGCTCTTGAATTTTTGGTGCAAGTCCAAGACTATAAGCACTCCTTATAGTGAGGACTCCCAACTTCTCAAAATGTTAGGCTATAAAGTCATCAGTCTGCCTTTGCGGCACCTTGATTTGCAAGAATGCTTCGGCATCATGGTTATTGCAATGTTTCTGGATAAGATCTTCATCCCAGGGACGTGCAATGGAGTTTATGAGTTGGGAGACCCACCGCAGCCTGCATGTTTCTTCATACCTGAAAGATTTAGCGAATCTTGCCGTGGCACCCAGTTGTCGCACCAAATTTTGATCATTGAGCCTGATCCAACACGCTAGGTTACACAACGCTCCAGGATCTCGAGTCCGTGTACCACACCTTGCCAAGATGTTGATTGATCCTAAATAAACGCGGTGTCTAGGAGGTGACAAGTAGGATAGTATTTAGCCTTGAGGAGGCGGGCACACAAACTATCAGGGAATTGTACGAGCCTCCACACCTGCCTCGCGAGTAACGCTTGGTTGAAGATTTTGAAATCTCAGAAACCCATATCACCACACATTTTTGGTTGCGTCACTTTGTCCTATGAGAGACAATGCATATGCGCGTGCGATCATGCTCATCTCCCCAATGGAAATCTCGAATTATCTTGTTTATCTCCTCAATCAAGCTAGCAGGGAATTGGAAAACACTCATTGCATAAGTTGACAGTGCTTGCAACACTTCTTCAATAAGCACTTCCTTCCCACCACTAGACAAGTACTTATCCATTCAATCAATTAGGCGCTTCGTGAACCTCTCCTTTAATGTTTGAAACTTTCCCTTCTCCATTCGACCTTCGAGCACTGGCAAACCTAGGTATTTCTCTTCAAATCTTTCAGTATCATAACGAAGAATGTTCTTTATCGTAGCCTGAGCATCATCATCTACTCTTCTACCATACATGATCGAACATTTACCGAGGCCCACGAGCTAGCTAGTGACATGCTCATATCTGTCAAGGATGCTCTTTACCATACCCACTTGCTATGCTAAGCCTTGAAAGTACAGAAGACTATCATCTGCAAAAAGGAGGTGAAACATACCCGATGCACGATTGCAGATCTTGAGCTCATGCAACCTTCCATCCTCAACCTCCTTATGGATTAGCCTACAAAGGTTATCAACCACCAAGAAAAACAAATATGGGGATAGTGGATCACCACTAGCATGGGATAATTATGAATGATTAGGATAACCTATTTCTTGTGTCATGACATGTGTGGAGAGAGTTCCATAATAATATGTTCATCGCAAGGCTCATAGGCAGTCACTCTTTCTTGATCCAGGAATGAGGTCATCTCTAAATAACCACTACAATGTCTGAGAGTAGTCACCCATACAGACCATCACAATTAAGGGTCTCCCTATGAATGCATAGGTTATAAGCCAATGCTTGTAGTCACGAATAACACTGAACATACTCCCATACATGTCCTAAGGATTTCACCATCTATTTAGTCCCGTATGAAAATGGCATGTGGCCGACTTCACATGCCATCTAGAGAGAGAGAGATTAAACACAATATCATAAATCAATAGATCATGGACACAAGTAATAGATCATCTTTATTTCAACGCATAATATACTAGGGTTTCACCATCTCCCCCAAGAACAAGGAAACTACTCATACATGAAGGGGGTCAACATCATGGCAATAGTATGTATGAAATATGAAGGTACAATTGAATACAAGTGCAAATCCACAATAGAACTAGGATCACAACAAAGTAAACAAAGGGGATCTATGTTGAAGACGTTGTTGATGAAGATGATGATGAAGATCGATGTGTAGCCCTTTGAGATGCAAGACTCCTCTTCCTCTTGAGTGGTATGGTGGTGTAGATCTTTTGGACAGCGGATATGGAGGCGGCGGAGCGGCACGGATACGCCCCTATGGCGTGTGTGGACTCTCTCCTCTTCCTCTAGGGTTTCCCCTCTTTAATTAGGCATTCTAGAGGTCGGTTTCGCGAACCGACAGAGCTTCGGGCTGAATATGCCTATTGGGAATTCACAAATGTTGTTCTGGTTGACGAAATGAAGCCGTAGGAGGGCAGTACGACCGTACGGTATGGGCCGGCTCCGCCCGTACCAGTGGTCGTTACACCCTCTAGACTCTATAGTGTTTTGGCTGCCATTTCTTTATGCGGACTCCGATTGAGGTGTTCTTTGGCTCATTGGACTCGTATGGACGAGGGATACAATACCATGGCCTTGGATATTAATTTTAATTTGATGAGAAAATTCAATTTTTCTCCCCTCAAATGGCTAAGTCTGGTGCCTGCAACTCCTCCATATTGATTCCGCTTGGCTCCTTTTATCCATGATTGTTCATAGCACCCATACACAAGTCAAATACAAGGAAAAGTAAGAAAATCCTAATAAAACTACTAGTTTTGCAAAGTCCATATGAAAATGAACGAGAACTAGTAATCATACATAATAGGCATAGTTGTAGCCAGATATAGCATGTAATGAGTGAAAATATGAATAATTTGTATACTTAAATATGCATATATTTGCACCCGTCATCCTACACCCTTGGAGTATTTTAAATCTATGAGAATCTGTGCAACCACACCCAAGGGTAATCAAATTGGTTGTCCTGCTATTCGTTATTTGTTCTATGTTATTACTAACACCTTGCAGGGCACATGCTGAGTTTACTAGTCAATAAAGAGGACATGATGATCCTCCCAAGAGATGCTATCTTGAACTATAACTTGACGCCAAATTTGGGCGCCCTTCTCATTTTTTTTGAAAACTTAACTACTGCAGGGGACCCCCCCCCCCCCACAACCTTTTATTAAAGCTGAAGCCAAAACAAGGTCTTATTTACAAGAAAAGAAACAGAGGGAACAAAAACTAGAGCTACTAATTACATCAAATTGAAAATCCATCTTGACAAAGAGGGTAACACCTTTTCCTTAACCCTATGTTTCAGCAGAGAGACATTAGCAACAAACTCGGCCTTCCATCTTCTAAAATTTGGTGGTATTCCTTTAAAAATTGTATCATTTCTCTATTTCCAAATATTATAGTAGGCCAAAATAACAATCTCCACCATGTAGGGACCTTTAAAATATATTTTTGCATGTTTTAACATCTGTGGACCTGACCCTTGTCCCCACTGTACTTGAAGATAAGTCCTAATTCTGACACTAAAATTGCATTCAAAAAATAGATGGGACCAATCTTCTAAAGATTGACAGGGGCAAAGTACACAATTATGATCATCCGAGACATGCCAGTGTCTTCTAATTAACATATCTTTGGTGTTGATTCGATCATGAATAGTTAACCAGGTGAAGAACTTATGCTTAGAAATGCATATGCTTTTCCATATCCATTTGGAGGGGAAATGATCTGGAATATTTTGGAAATGCTTCTTGTAGATGTTACCAGGGAAATAATCACCCTTCTCATGTTTTATCTTAAGCATCAAGATCTTCAAACCCGTGGTTGTTGGAGATATGCCCTAGAGGCAATAATAAATGTAGTTATTATTATATCTTTGTGTTTATGATAAATGTTTACATTCATGCTATAATAGTATTAACAAAGAAACATTAATACTTGTGTGATTTGTAAACTAAATTAGAGTCCCTAGTAAAGCCTCTTTATAATACTAGCTTGTTGGTTAATAAGTGATTGTGGTTTCCCTATCATGAACATTGAGATGGTATTAACAACAAGATCATATCGTTAGGAGAATGATATGATGGACATACTCCTATAGATAAGCGTAGCATAAAGATCAAGTCATTTTAATAGTTCAATTGCTATATTCTTTCTGATACATAGTAACCTAATTCCTTCGACCATGAGATCATGCTTATCACCATCACCGGAAGGATGCTTTGATGACATCAAACACCACAACATAACTGGGTGGCTATAAAGGTGGCATTGAGTGTTCGGAAAGTATTGGTTGAGACACATGGATCAAGAGTGGGATTTGTCCATCCACATGACAGATAGATATACTCTGGGCCCTCTCGGTGGAATGTCATCCAATTGGCTTGCAAGCATGTGACTGGCTCACAAGGGATCACATATCACGGGAACGAGAAAAGAGTACTTATCAGTAACAAGGTTGAACTAGGTATGCAGAGATACCGACGATCAAAACCTCGGATAAGTAAATTATTGTGAGACAAAGGGAAATTGGTATTGTATGTAAGTGGTTCATTCGATCGCAAAGTAATCGTAGAAATATGTGGGAACCATATGAATTTCCAGATTCCTCTATTGGTTATTGATCGGAGAAGTGTCTCGATCATGTCCGCATAATTCACGAACCGTAGGGAGACACACTTAAGGATTCGATGTTGTTGAGTAGTTATGGAATGATGAGTAAGAGACCGAATGTTGTTCGGAGTCTCGGATGGGATCCGTGATATCACGAGGAGATCCGGAATGGTCCGGATAATAAGATTCATATAAGGAAAATCCTGTTTTGGGGTTGGAGAATGGTTCCGGTGTTTTCATCGGGAATGTTCTAGAAGGTTCCGGAAGGTCCGGCACTCCGGAGGGGAAGGGTACATGAATGTGTCATAACAAGTTGGAATGGTTGCATCATGTACTAGGTGTCATCGCTGAGCAAAATAAAGGGATAAATCAAATCCTAGTTTGAAAAGTCAAACGCCAATTTGAAAATTCAAACGACAAGTTTGCTTGGTGGAGGGAGAGTAGGAAACCTACTTGGGGAGGAAGTCCCTCTCCCTTCACCGCCGGCCTTGGAAGCCGAGTTGGGGAGGGACTCCCCTCCCCTTGGTCGCGCCCTCCCACCTATAAAAGGAGGGGCAGGGCTGCCCCTCTAGACCTACACCTTGCACCCTCCAAACCCTAGCCCCAAGCCGCCGGCGCCACCACCTCCTGCTGCTGCCGCCGCCTAGGGCAAACCCTAGCCGCCGACTTGGGCTTCCCCAAGCCCTAGCCGTCGGCCTAGCCCTCTCTCCTTTGTGTGTCTAAACCCTAAATCACCGAGGCCTCTCTCATAGTCCACCATACTCGCTCCGGCTTAAGGCGAAGCCCTGCGAGATCTCCCCTCTACTTCCGGTACCACGCCGTCGTGCTGCCGGAATCGCGAGGAGAGTGCTACAACCTCCGCTGCCTGCTGGAACAAGAGAGAGGAAGGTCTTCATCGAGTATCGAACGTGTGACCTACTGCGGAAGCGCTGCCGGAACGCAGCGCCGGAAGGATCGTCTACACGATCTTGAGATCGGGAAGAGTACGACTACATCACCCACGATAATCCGCTCTCGTTAAACACTTTGGAATCTTCGAGGGTGAGTTATTCTATCGACTCGTTGCTACAATCTAGTAGATAGATCTTGGCTTGTTTGTTTGCATGCGGTAGAAATTTTTTGTTTTCCATGCTACGAACCCCTACAGTGGTCCCATATGCGAAGGAGGAGTTGTCACCTCTCTCGCTCGAGCACTCCATGTCAACCTAGGTAATATCCAACCGTTGGCAAGTGTTCGCCGTCTTGGTTTCGCTACTATCAAAGCTTGTGGCATGATTTCTAAGTAAAATGGTAGATACTTATTTGATATACCTGGAGAAAATCACTTAATAGTTTTTCATCTCCTTTACCTAATGGTTTGTTCTCTATCGAGAATGGAAATTTTCTGTAATTGGCAAAAGTATTGGTACTCTTGAGGGATGTGCAAAATGTTGCTGAAAGATCATTCAATGAAACTAATTGGAGACTATTTTTGAAATTAATAGAGATTCACACAAAGGGTCATTGTACTGGTCTCGTTACTACTTTATGAATTTTCTTGAAAGACAATGAATGAAACAATAGTGTTTTGATAGTCTTAATTTATTGATGTGGGCGTCAATAAGACACTTCACTGTTATGCTACTTAGGACACGATCTCTCATACTTAATTATGAATACTTGTTACACTTCTATTTGTTTATACTTATAATCAAACTTTACTTTAATTATTTTGAGTTAACAAAGCTTGTATAGTATTCTTGGCACTTCTCTAATTTTGATGAGTCTTTCAAATCGAAGAGGTGATGGATGCTTATAAATACCAACCGTAAGTGAATTCATCTTCTCATTATTTTCAGTTTAAACGCTAAGTTCCTTATGGTTTTGTTTGTTTCTTGCTCGAGGACGATCAAGGTTTGAGCTTTGGGAAAGTTGCTAGTTGTGAAAATAGTTATATTTCTTCGCATTTAAATCGTATTTTAGGTCAACAATTGACCAAGAATCTCTAGCCTTGCTACTAATGACTAATTATTGCAAAGATATGCAATCCTTTGTTTTAAATCGTTTTGTGCCAGAAATCACACTTTTAAGGCAAAACCAGGAACATTTATTGAAGATTATGATGTTGCGTACTCAGCCAAGAAAACCAGGGTCGAAAAGGAACCTCCAGAAGGTTTAACGACCTGTTATACGAGCAAGGCCGGCCCGTATGGTCCGCCCGTACCAGGTGGTAGTGGCTCTGTTATGTCAAACTCTACAACTTTTGTGAATGCGCCTATATATTTTGAGACTCCAGGCGCCATGCAGAGAGCCGCCATTCTCAGCTTGCATCACAACACCACCGAAGGAGATCCACCATCATAGTTTATCCTCTCCGTCCTCCATCCACTCCATAGCCATAGCCATCATCTTGTACTTGAGATCTCCTTGTGAATTAGCGACCATTGTAAGAACATTTGATTTCAATCTAAGTATTTTGCACAATGTTTTATATCCTTGATCTTATTATTATGAGTGAGTAGTCCTCGCGGACTACGGGTTGGCGTGAAACCTCACAGCGATTATCTACATCTTATACATGGGAATATTGTGTGGTGATTGAATAGAGATATGTATCTTTGTATCTTTGTCTCTTGTCTCGATTCATAGACTTGTAGGTACCCAAGATCCCAGGTATTGATAAAGGGTCAAGGTGAGATGAGTGGCGAATGGCGACTTCATGCGAAACCTAATGAAATCAAGGGGAGTACGGTCTTCGTTTAGGGATCCACTCGGAGTAACAACAACATCATCATTCTAAAGGATTTGATCTATATTTTACTTAATAATTGTTATAGCCCGGTGCTTCGTGGTACAACAGTTGGATCAAAAGACTATTGCTATGCATGTGGCTCATAGGGGCTTTAGTGTATTTTGATGTGCTGCTCACAACCCTATCTATATTAGATCATTTGACACATGAATTTGCTTATCATTATATTTATCCCATATGTATGTGTAGATGCAGGTGAATCTTTAACCCTGGCCTATTTCCATCTATTACTAGAATAGCCAACGATTCAAAGAAAACTAGAAAGGTTCGGTGAACGTAAGGTAAAACGATTAAACAAGTCTTGTAGACATACCTCATATTTTCCGTACAACAATTGTTTCTCAAGATTCGATTAAATCTAATAGGTTTATTAGGTAAAAAGCTACTATACTGCATCCGTAAATCTGAATCGAAGGTATCGGTAGGTCATGAGTAAACTTAGAAAAAAGAAATAAGTTTACCTTTGCGTTGAGCCTTAACTTGAAAAAAAGAAATAAATTTTTGTAGCCTACTCACCCCCTCTAGTCGCTCATGTCGGTCCTTTTGGTAGTAGACATCAAAGCGTCATTGTTGCCTGCTGGATGGAGATTGGAGAATATGTCCTTTTGGTGTGTGTAGGGGGGTTGAGCGGGGCTCGGCTACGTTAATTACTGCGACTCCTAGTTATTATTGCAATAATAATACGTAATATTACTACTCAGTTAGAGTTAATTAGTTGAGAGAGTGGTACCGTAGTAACTAGTATACTAGTAGTATGTACTCCTCCCGAGCCAGCGGCCGTAACACCCAAGCTAGCTAGCGTACATCTTGCTTCGCAAGAAAAAGAAGTAGAGGGCTGTAAGTGGGTCCCACTCACTTTTTGCTAGCCGGCTGAGGGCGCGCCTCTCGATCTCGATCCTTCCACGCGCAGCGCAGCGCAGGTAGGCGTCCGGGTTTGCGGGGTTCCGTCCTACTCCTATATAATAGAGGAGCGAGCGAGGCTCATCCATTCCGCTCCGCCCCTCATGTTCCGATCCGCTGCCCCATAGCCCATACTTTTCCGCCGCCGCCTCCCACCACCGCCAGCCCAGCCCCAGCCCCAGCCCCCGCGAGCGCGCCGGCCGGCCCCTTGCAGCAGCAGCAGGAGGAGGAGGTTAGTTCGTCAACCTCCGGCTCCCTTCCTTCCTTCCTTCCTTCCTTCCTTCCTTCCTTCCTCTGATCGATGAAGCTAGATCTCGTGGATCCATTGGCGCGTCCTTGCACCCGTTTGCTGCTTCGTCCCGAAATATCTCGCCGAGGGCGTACGAAATATCGACCGACTTGCATTTATCTGTGCTGCTCGGCGGCCAGATCCGCTCGCTTGCTTGCTTGCTTAGGATCGATCGGCCGATTTACTCCTTGCTTGTCTCGTTTGAATCCAGTATATGTGCGTACCGTACCGTCTCCTAGTTTGATGAATCCATGGGTGGGTGGGTGGGTGCGTGTTCATGATTAATAGTAATCGCTTGCTTGCTTGCTTGGATCGATCATCTCCTCCTTTTTTTTGCTTGTCTCGCGCGTTTGAATCGGCTTGTTTGCTCATGGATGGAGTCATATATACATGGGTGTGGATCGATCGACTTACTACTTCCTCCTGATCCAATTATATCTCTCTGTGTGGCTATCTAGTAGCTAGATCTGCCTTATTTTTTCGCTTCTTCTGCTTAATTACGTACTGCCCCTTTCTGTCCATTATATGGAGACGGGGGAGCTGCTGTGGTACCGTGTAGCGTTCGTCAACGCCGTCCTAGTCTACCTCGCGCCAGGGTGAGTAGTGTGTCAATATATATATACAGCCTCGCTCCTCGCTCGATTATCTGTACGTAGTTCGAATCGAGAATCGATCCTCTAATCCTCTGCTAATCGCGCGTAGCTTGTTATTAACTTGTTGCTGTGGTACCCAATCCGTCCCTATATATGCAGGCTTGCCTTCATGTTCGCCGGCTCCTTCGTCGCGTACGCGCCCTACTCGTACCTCTTCACGCTCGATCGTCAGCACGGGACTGTGGATGCGAGAGCTGGACACTCTCTTCACCCTGACCCAGATTGGAGCGCCCATGGCAGCCACGTACATCGTCCTCTTCATCTGCCACTCTGGCCGCGCCGACCCTCGACGCGCTAATCTGCTCCTGTTTGTTCTCGGCGGGGTGGCGCTACTCGTCGCCGCCGTCGGCATCGACATCCTCATCGGCAACAGCATGTTCTACAATGTGCTTTGCTGCGCGGCCTCCTGTTTCGCCTCGGGGGCGCCTGCATACAACTTGGTGAGCTAGCTAACGTACCGCCTTAATTTGACTGCTGCTGCTGCTGCTGCTGCTAGCTAATTCAATCTGCACGCCGTATGTACAATGTCTTGCTGTTGAATTAATGTCTATGTCTTGCTGCTGTTGTTGTTGATTGCGCACGTACGTACTGCAGCCGGGAGCGTGGGCGGAAAGGAGCATGCGGATGATGCCACATTTCATCGTGCCCCTGCTCACCTTCCCCAACGCCATGCAGTGGGGCTGGCGCAACACAGCCGGTGTAGGATTCACCGGCATGGACTACTATCTCGTGGTGAGTTCTCCGCTTCGTCGTGTATGCATGCCCGCTCTCATCGATGTCAAGCTAATAGCCATTTCTAGCTATTTCATCAACTCGATCATCGGTGTTCTCGATCGATCGATCGATCCATGTCATGTCCATCTTAATTTGTGCATGTGCAGTTTTCAGCAGGCGTTGCAGCCATCTGCGCGCTGGTTCAGCTTGTCCTACACGTCTGGTTCTGGTGTCGGCCTCCGCCTGCTCCCACCGGACTCCGCCGGCCCTTGATCGTCGACCATGCTGCAGGCGAGGAAGACAAGCAGCAGCCCGACAGCGAAGTTGAGAGGAGTGACGACGGCAACAACACGGAAATAATACACTACGACGACGACGACGACCTCTTCTTCGAGGACGGCTACTACTTGGAGGAAGACGACGACCTCTTCTTCGAGGACGGCTACTACTTGGAGGAAGACGACCTACTCAAGGACGGCGACAACCTCTCCGACCTCCCCAAGCCCAAGAACGACGACGACAACCTCTCCGACCTCCCCAAGCCCAAGGATGACGACGACGACAACCTCTCCGACCTCCCCAAGCCCAAGGATGACGACGACGACAACCTCTCCGACCTCCCCAAGCCCAAGGACGACGACGACAACCTCTCCGACCTCCGACCTCCCCAAGCCCGTTGATGACGCCGCCGACGCCAACAACGACATGGTGGACGGCGAGATCGCGGAGGCGGAGGACAGCGATGTGAGCATCGGCGACCGTGACAACGTCGACGCGGATGGATACGGGCCGGACGACAGCGATGCGAGCGAGCACCGCGGCGAGCCTGGAGACGCCGAGGCCGAGTACGTGGTGCACGTGGGCTCGTCGTCGTCCGATGAGGAGGTCGCAGCCCAGCCGCCGCCTCCCGGCCAGCAAGGGCCGGAGGATGCCGACACGGCGGCAGTCTGATGATCCCCGTACGTATGCATGGGCCGGCCGGGGCGATGCTTTTTGTCCATGGCAACTCGATCCTACTACCGCCAGCAATTCGTCGACAGCTCAAGTCCTTAGACCAGCAGTAGATTAGCCAGCAGCTGAACTTGAGATATGGATCTCGTACGTGCCTAGTGTCACAGATGTTGTGCGTTGCTGCTTCTGATGTTTCTACATACTCACTTTCCTGCTTGGAACGACGACCTTAATTTGGAACTTGTTGAGATCGAGGGAGATCATGGAACTTGTTGTTGATTTTGTGGCGCCCTACTTAATTACTTACTTACTTACTTACTTACTTACTTACTTACTTACTTACTTACTTACTTGTTGATTTGGAACTTGTTGTTGTTGCTCTAGCTACTTCATTCCCTTGTTAATTGGCCAGCAGCAGCCAGTATTATTTCGTCACGTACGTGTACATTAATTGTACGCCCGCGATCATCGTACGTATATACGTACGTATTGGGAGATTAGCTAGCCAGCCTGCTGCAAAGCACGCGCGTGCGCGCCTGGATATATATGTTCAGCTAGCCTCAGCCCTCCTCAGGCAGGTGGTTATGTATGTACTATGTACGTTAGCCGACCGGTGTCAGAGTCAGAGAGTGCTGCCCTGCTCCTACCGAATCTTCTTGCATATTAATTGTGTCCCGGCCGGCCGTTTCATCCCACACGGCGGCCGGACTACTACTCCAGCACAGCACAGCACAGTAAATAAATTAGCCCTCGTACGATCGATGATGCTCCGGTATTTTACTACTACTTCTAGTGCGCGCCGTCATTCCGTTCCCAGTCCATATTATGGACGAGGACTAGCCCGATACGTACTACCTAAGGAGTAGTATTTAATTGGCTCACGTGCAGGCATGTCCAGCCAGGTGGTTGCTTATTTATTTAATTAATTAATCACATCCACACATGCATACATTCCAAATTGGAAAATGATATGGATCCCCGGACGATGGGGGGTTTCCATCCTCCTCCTCTCCCCAAAATCGCCCTAAATTTCATTTTTGCTGCAAAACGATCCGCTTTTGCTACATATGTCCCCGCTTTTGTTTTCGAAGCAAAAAAGGTTCGTTTTAGAAATAAAACGTCTCGCCGGAGATCATGCAGCAAAAAAATTGTGCTAATGCAGCAAAACCAACTTCGCCGATGCATGGTCTCCGGCGAGGGTCATCAACGAGTTGTTTCCGACGATGTCTCCGGCGAAGACGGTTTTGCTGCATTAGTATAATTTTTTTGCTGCATGGTCTCCGGCGAGGTCTCCGGTGAGGTCTCCGGCGAGACGTTCTATTTCTAAAACGAACCGTTTTTTGCTTCGGAAGCAAAAGCGGGGACATATGCAGCAAACGCGGGATGTTTTGCAGCAAATGGACACGTGTCAGCACGGGAAGCAGACTCTCCCATCGTCCGGGGGACGCCTAGCAGTTTCCAAATTAGTGCAATTCCACTACACTACCACTAGTACTGTGCACTACGTATACGTATTAATTAGCCCAGACGTACGTACGTTAGGGCAACTCCATGCTGTAACCTGCACGCGTCCTTACTTTTGTGTTCATCATGTGGACAAGAGACCCAACGGCCGGCCGGGGATGCATGGCGTCCTTTTGTGTTCAAACCGGTGTCTGGTTTGGTGACCGTCTAAATCAATTTTCAGCCTGTTTTTCTTCGTCATTTTGCGTCCACGATGCATAAGATTGAATGTCCACCTTTTGCCCTCCCGTTCCCCGCAATTCTACCGCCACTCCACCCTCTCTCTCTCTCTCTCTCTCTCTCTCTCTCTCTCTCTCTCTCTCTCTCTCTCTCTCTCTCTCTATCTCTCTCTCCCCCCCCTTGCACTCTACTCTCGGGCCCCTACTCTCTACTATGGCCACAATAATTCGCCTTTGCCCACCGTAGGCTCTTCCATGCTCGCTAGCTGCGCCACCCGCAAGATGTTTAGCTCTCCATAGCGCCACACACACTTACCAAAATGGAAACATCTCGTGTCCATTTGGGTTGACCCATTGGAGTCACCTTTATCCTGCGGTATTTTTTTTTTTTGCTTTGGGATTTCCTGATCTTTGTTTCATAGAGAAGAATAATTCTATAAACTAATCATTGTGCAGTAGCCCTCCGGTTTTGTTAGATCATCCATAGTATATCCACACTCCCAATTTATGATTTCACACTAGAGAAATTTTAATGGTCATCCTATCTCTGGAACATGACCAACCAAAAGTACATGCCTATGCTACTAAATATTGTGCATGTTTTAGATAACCAACAAAAAATCAACATTAGTAGCATAGGAGATCCTTGCCTGGGGCATGTTCAGTAGGTAATGATCTACATGTTTGAGCAAGCACGAGGGTGCTCACTATTAATAGTTTCATGCTCCTTACTTTGTCTTTTCATACTACTATTTTTCAAAAAAAATGTATTTCCTACTTTTCGGTAGTTTTGTCACCTAGAATAACTACCAAATTGTGCACTAAAATAATTTAAAATGCAGCACAATACATCCAAAGATGCAGTACAATTGCTCCAAAATGTATTACAGTACCTCAGATACTTCCTCTATCCCAAAAAATATGACGCAAAATTTTACTCAATGCTTTATCAGTTTAGCAATTATACATACAAACTACAAAGAAACAATGCTTTGTAAGTTTTACTAACATCATGTTTTTCTATGCATGATTAACCCTATACAGGGAAAAATGTTGTGGCGATGCTACCATAGTACAAATTATTTGCTGCAACCATTCTATGTTTTTGCTACAATAGCTCAAAGTATCTACTACGAGATCCTCAGGGAAGTCATTTTTTCTATAGTAGTAATTTTATTTCCTGCAACTGTTCTTCTTTTTGCTATAATTGTGCAACATTTTTGCTACAATGTCCCTAGTGAATCTCCGTTGAAGCTGGGTTGCTACATCAACACAATTTTTTTTCCTGAGAAGTCTCCGCCGAGTCCTTCCGACGAGGTCTATCTTTTTATTTTATTTTATTCCATGGAGGACTTTTCTCGCAACATTGTATCAAATTGGGGACTTTTTCGTAGCAAAAGTGGGACGTGTGTGGATTTTGGGCTAAAATGACAAGTGGCAGTCTGGCCCGTGACACCGGGAGTTCTCATCACCCAGGGACGCCTAGTAGTTCCCAATCTTGAAACAGTCCCTTGGATAGTGGATCCGCACGTGCGCATGGATAAATTGCACTGGACCGTACGTGTATGCATGTGCATGCATGCCTTCTTTTGTAACAGTAGCACTTGCATGCATGGCCAACTGAATGATGTGTCCTACTGATAGTTAGTTGCACTTGCATGCATGGCCCGCTGAATGCTGTCTTTGTAGTACGTTACTATATTCACTGCGCGCGTGCTAGCAGCACTGTAGTAAATCATCCATTTCAATTACACTAGATGTATCCCCGTTTCAAATATTAACCAAAAGTGTATACTACAATTTCATATATCAAGCAAACGCATATAACAATTAACCAAGCACAATTTGTAGGTCCATTTTAAGTTAGCCAAGTTTTCACAAAATATACTACTACTCCCTCTAATCAGATGTAATTGTCGTAGGTTTGGGTCAGACAGCCTAAATCTGCACCAATTAATTCGGATAGAAGGAGTACTTAATTATTGCATACTCATCTTTTTAGAATATAAGATATTAAAAATATTTTGCATACAAAAAATAAATATTAACTTATTCAACATATGCATTAGATAAAATAAAATATGCAAATGGAAATTTAACAAATTTATGAATTTCATTTAATGTGTGTGAATTTTATAATTCATATTAAAGAGATACAAAACAGGTGTAATTAGTATTTTAGCTTGTTATATCTCCCACACGGCTATATACATAATGACTAGATCTTGGTGCCCTATATGATAATTCTCTTATATCACAGGTGCGGTGCTTTCCCTCCTAGCTTCAATGAAGCCCGGAATTTTCACCTTTCTTCAAAACATATAGTTTGAAAGGATAGAAAAGTTCATGGGTTCTGCCACAATACTTCCAAGAAAAAATTCCATCATTGGATTCCCAATGTCAACCATGACAACCATGCCAAGATGAACAAACTGGGAAAAACGTCGGGGTTACGTGTGGCTGAGATTACATGACATTAGAAAAAGTCCCACAACTTTGGTACAACGAGAAGATGGGCCGCGAGGATGCTTTGTAGGTGTTGTATCAACGATGCATGCATGATTTGCGTCGTGTAGAGATCAGAATTTTTTGGTTGTACAATGAAGCATCGCTCATATCTAGCCCTGACAACGGAGATAGTCAGTTAAATGCAAAATACAAATTACTTGGCACTAATAATAAATGTAAAAAGGGTGCATGTTTCACCGCCGACGAGGAAAACTAAAGCAAGTTATATCAACTTCCTGAGAAATCACCGAGCCTCCCCAACTTGATCCTTCTCCTCTTCTCTAGAAACTTTGAGAGTCGACCTCGGGTGCCCCTCCAGGCAGATGACGATGAGGGAGAGGAGCCGGGATCTCTCATGTACATAGTAGGACTAGTCTAGTGTTACATCTAGGAGAGTTGAGCTCCATGCCTATAGTTGGCGCTATGCAAGTAGTAGGAAATGCCGGTGCTTAGAGGTCGTGTCTGGCAACTTCTAGTGGTCGTCCTGTTACCGGAGAAGGGCTTTACCACTAAGATATGTTTCTATAAGCTTTGGGGCTATGCATATGGCTCTGGATCGGTGGCTTCTTCTCTCTTCTTCAGCCATCGAGGTGATGGAGGAAGGGCGAGGTCGACGAAGTCCTTTGTTGATTAGCATGGAAGGGTTCTCAGGCTACTTTCTTGTGGAGTTACTCATCTGCGGACGTGGGACGTCGATGTCAATCTTGCATCAGCTTCCTATGGTCAGGAGCGAGGCAAACTTCCTCGTCCCCAATCCATTGGCTTTTCAACCTCAAGGTCGCATGCCACCTCGTAGGCTCTTCAACTTCGGTTGAAGGTCCAACAGAGGGCACAAGTGGTTCGCCCCTGGCAACAGTATCGCTGCTCGGTCTAATTGAGCTTGCCGTGGAGAATGCGGTGGAAAAGGACTCAAGGGTTCTTCGTCTAGAAGTGGAGGTCCTGTTTGTAATTTCTTCTTCGTGTAGCATATTGTAATCTGTTCCTACCGCTATAACATAAGTAGCATCTTCTTGGTCCTTGGGTGCCGTTCCTTGTTCCAAAAAAAAAAAGCACGAATAGCCTTGGTGGCCATATGATAAGAACGATGGAGCCGTTTATCTCGAGATATCGCCTTTCGGGCGATCGATGAATCTTTTTCCTAGCTAGCTAGCTAGCTCTCGAGAGTACAGCAATCTCGGCTCTTCCGTACCGTACAAGTTGATGATGATTCGAACCAGCACGTACTTCTCGTAACTTGTAGAGCACTAGTAATTGGAAGCTGAATCCATCGCATAATATGGTACTGTACGTCCATCTCTATAAACAACCTGCATGCACATGCATTATTTAATTGTCCCGATCGACCGCCATGCAATAGTACGTGTGAGTTTGCATGCGAAGAAAATGCATTGACTGCGTGCATGGCCAACTGAAAGTTGCCCGTAAGTAGTTTTTGTTTTGGGAAATGCTCGTGTTCTCCGGGGAATCACGGCTCTTCGGGCATCTCCACCGCCGATCAAATCAGTCCATCTAAACATCCGTTTCTATCCGTTTAAATCGAATCGCGGTCTTTTTTTGAAACACAGTCCGGTCTACCGCATCAATCGGTGCGACCTATCCGTACGCGGTTTGACCATCGTTAACACCGGCATATTTTCAGTGTTTTTCCGCCGCCACGTCGTCCAGGGGCGGAGCTGGAAGGCGCCCAAGTCCGGTGCTAATGCTTCCTTAGTGGTGCTAATTACATAGGCTTTTTCTAATTTTCCTAATTTTAGTCTTAAAAATTAGTAAATATTGGTTACAGTTCAGCTACTAGATCCGCCCCTGACGTCATCTCACGTCTTTCTTTTTCGCCGATTCCCATCAGTTCTGGACGTTTCCCGTTGAATCCAGGCGCAGCCATAAAAAGGAGAGGTCGCCGAGATATCTTTGACCAGACCCGTACCACCCCCAGCACAAAACCACCATGCCTGGCCATCGTTGGCCCGACGAGTTCCGTGGCAACACCGATGTCTGCAGAGAAGAGGTGCCCGAGCGGCCGCTACAGACGAGTTCGGACACGCCCGGACGGGTTGGATCGACCCGGTGGAGATGCCCTTCCATCATCCGGTTCCATCTCACGCTGCATGTCCCTGTATGATGACAAAAAAGTGTGGCCCCACCTTATCTCCTGCCTCTCCCGTATCTCTCCTTCACCGATTCCTTTGCCTCTCTTCTTCTTTGTCCAGATAATGGCCATGATTTTTTCCCACCGACTCCGCTGTCGTTCCTTTTGTTGCCGACGTGTCGCCGCTGCTCATCTCTCAACCGAAGAGCCGCCACCACACCGTCGTGCCGCTTCCCCATATCCCTAATTGCTCCTCTCGCCCGCATGCGTGTCGGAGCACCTCCATCTCCAATTCTCCACCGCATCCAGTGAACACGCGAGCGCCTGCTTGGGCCAGTCTCCGGTGAGCCCTCTGCTGCCTCCCGCCTGCTGCTGGTCAACCCCACGCCCCTCGCTGCCTCCTACAAATTGCATAAGTTGTGGGAGAAGGGTTTGTAGCAGAATTTTTCCTCTTTTCATGCAAATCCCTAAAAGGTTTGTAACAGATTTTTTATATTTTGATGCAAGTCAACGAAGGTGTGTGTAGCAGATTTTTTGTCCTTTTGATTCAAATCCTTAGAAGTTTTGTAGCAAAAAAATTTCCCCTTTTGATGCAAATCCGTAGAAGGTTTGTAGCAGAACTTTTATATTTTGGTGCAAATACACGAAGGTTTGTAGCACAAATTTTTCTCCTTTTGATGCACATCCTTAGAAGGTTTGTAGCAGAAATTTTATTTTTGCAAATCTTAAGAAGATTGTAGCAGAAATTTTGTTTTCGGATGCAAATTCCCAAAACTTTTGTAGCAGAATTTTTGTCTTTTGGATGCAAATTTCCAAAAGGTTTGTAGCAGGATTTTTGTCCGTTTGATGCAAGTAATTAAAAGGTTTGTACGTTAGCGACATTGTTATCTTTTTGATGCAAATCCTTGAAAGATTTGTGGCAGAATTTTTGATTTTTTTGCCATGTCCATAGGTGCTACCAACGACGCCGCTTCTGCCAAAGCTGCTGCCGCAAGGCCCACTACCGCACCGCTTTGCTGCCAATGTCTACCGATTCTGCTACAAGCAGCATTGCTAGCGAGCAGGTGGTGCTGGGTGAGCGGCATCGCCACCACCGCAGCTATGAGCAAGCAGGGAGGTGCTGCTTTCTGCTGCCGGGATGAGAGCCCGCCGAGGACTGTCATGAGCAAGTGATGAACGGTGCTAGAAACCACGGGTTTGTTTTCCACATCTCAGCGCCTCACTCAGACGAGGCGGCCTTTTTCTCGTACATGGCGTTTTTCTGCGGAATACGGGACGGAGAAGCATCGTGGGGTTGGAGATCGGAGAGCCACGGAGGACTCCAACGAACGGTCGTCGATCCGGAGGATCAGCGTGTGGGATCCTCCGGAGGATGCCCAGTATGTCCCTTTTCTCCCAGAATGGAGATGATAACCCGAACACTGCATCAAAATAATGTAATGGCTTTCTTTATTTATTATTCACATAACTTATAAAAATGATACAAAGATCAACTCGAAGTCACCTCTCCCGTGACATAGCCGCAATTCCTACAACTTGATGAAGGAGGTGGCCACGTTGGAGCTAACACTCCGAGTACACACGAACACACATCACACAAAATCGGACGTAGTGCACATTGTTTGAAGCATCCATTCATCTGCTGAAATTTGAGTCTGAGGGATCATTTGTTGGCCAAACAAAAGATCGATTTTATAGGAATGTGATCCTCTGAGTTAGCCTATCTTAACTCTCATGACACGTGGACCCACATGTCTCCTCTCTCATGTTCTCTGCTCCCATCTGTCATGACACAAAGTTGGGTAAAGTGAGGATAGGCCAAGTCAGAGGATCCGACTATGATATTATATAGGTTTATAACCCCTGGTTCATGTGCCTTTGCTCATAAACCCGTTTCTTTGCTCGCCTCACTTATGAGCCCTAGTGTTTATTTGACTGTAGTGTTGAGCTCATGGAATGGCAGAAGCGCATGCAGAGGCACGAGAAGAGAATCGTTGTTAGTTACTTAATGATACAACTAAACATGAAAATGGGGCTACGGTTGACAACAAGAGCAACAAGGGGGCTCATAAGTGATACGGACAAAGAAAAAGGGGTCTCCGAGCAAAGGAAAATGAACTGGAGGAGTTCTAATTGATTCTCCCAATATTGTACGGCGAGTGGATGCTGACGTGTTTTTGGACCCATCACAGGGCATCATGCTCCCAATGTGGTCCCCAACGTGGTGCTAGGCTAGCCGCTGCGGTGGCTGACCAGTGGATGGGGAGATTCTTAGGGAGGAGATGGATCTTACAAGGATATTTCAGGCGGTGGCCTAACCAATGGACGGGGAGATTTTCAGGGCGGCTAGGCTAGCCGCTGCGTGCAAGTCGCGAGCAAGGAGGCCAGTGGAGATGGCGGGGGAATTTAGGTGGTGTAGCAGTTTTGGCCATCTTCCTCCTCTTCGGCGGATAGCTAATGGTGGTGTTTTCCTCCCTCTCCTCTTCTTCTTCCTCTTTAGTGCGACGCGAGCTACCGGCCAAGTCATGGTTGTTGAAAATTCACTAGCGAGCGAGCAAAGGCGACCATAAGCTAGCAGCGACCCTTATAAATGTATGACCCGTCGAAGGACTTGTGTTCCGCTCACTTTTTTTTGAACATAAAAGATTTTATTAATTTAAGCATATTTTATAGAAATTAGCATGAATGGATCCACGCTTGATACATAGAGGATGTCCCTTCATGGACATTCACCCGAGTCTGAACATAAGCACCTAATTGCTACGTTTCTAGACTGATAGCTAATCTTGTCTGGTGATGGGCTTTTACATTTAAGCTCATGTGAATATGAGAGATCATGTTGGCCTTAAAGGTGGCACTGGGTTGTATTTCTGCAACTAGAGGCCTGATTGTCCAGTGTCCTGACGCAAACATGATGTCGCCTGCAGCTGCAACTAATGCCAAAATCGAGCAATCGGTATAGAAGCAAGGCTCCTAGAGTTGTAGTATCTCTGCTAGCTTAGCCGAAAGCCTCAACCTAGAGTGGTGAAGAAGCTGTAGGAAACAAGTCCAAGACATAAAGGTTCTTGAAGTGTTGGTTGTTCTTCGCCTGGATGAAGACGCCCATGCCTGCTGGAGCTGCTGGAGTTGGATGCATGTTTTGATCTATCTTCCAAGCCGCATCGCAGAAGATGGTGTCACCTACAAAACAAGACGGGTTCTAAACCAAAGCTCCAGTAACATGATCATGATGTGTGCTGGCTCTAGTTGTTGGAGCTTGATCTTGATGGAGGTTTGACTCTTCAAGTTTTGATCCCTGAATAATAGCATTAGAAATAGAAAAGGCATCGATGTGTCTCGGACATTTCCCGTTAAAGAGTCAATCATGTCTTGCTTTCCATAGGCACCAGAGGAAAGTGTACAAGCTTATGTTATTAATTTGAGGATGGGAGCAAAGCTTGTATCATGTCAGGAACGTAGTGGTGAGTGGTAGCGATAATTTCAGTTTGAATATACCAAGAATGACAATACCAAGATGATTTTGAAAAAGGGCAAAGGAAAAACATGTGCATTTCATCTTCCACACAACCACATATAGAGCACTCCGCCTCAATATGGGTTGAAAATTTACTTGCACGTTTACCTATGAGGAGCGCCTTTCGAAGAAGTCTCCAAACAAAACTTTGAACCTGAGGCAACATGTGTTTCATCTTCCAAACCTGATTTAGAAGAGATATTATCTAGGGAGAAACTACCTTGGGTTGCTGATTTGTAGGTAGAGAAAGATTGTTGAAACAATGCTTGTACGTGCTCTTGGAGGTAAAGTCACCTCCATGGATTAGTTTCCACACCAAAATGTCCTGCCCGTCTAAATTGATGATTGGTGTTTGTAGGATAACATTGGCTGTTTGAGGGCTAAATAGAGAAGTCACTAATTCTGCATTCCAAGCCTTTTGGTTAGGTAGCCAAAGGTCCTTAACTATAGCAGGATAAACAAAAGGCGAAGATTGAATGGTGAGATTATCATAAATGTTCTCCCACCCCAAGAACCAGGGAGTACTCCAAATAGAACTGTTGCCATCAATAAGTTAATAAAAGCAGTCGAGTTTAGAAGTGGCTTTACCTTGAGAATGGCAGCCCAAAAGGATGATTTGGGATCGTTTGACTTGGCTCTCCGGATAGAAGTGTCATGATGGTATTAAGCTTCCATGATTAACGCAATTAGGCTTTGTGGATCTTTTGCCAACCTCCATGCAGCCGAACGGATAAGACCTTGATTTATAGCCTACAAATTTCTAACTCCTGGTCCACCAATTTTATTTTCCGTGCAAATGTCCGCCCATGATCTTAGACACAAGATTTTTGTAGTAGCTTTATCTTTAACACATTTTTACCAAAAATTCCTAATGATAGCCGTGAGTTTTCTAAGGATTTTTTGGAAAAGAGGATGTTATACATGTAATAGACATGTATAGATGAAAATACAGATTTAATGAGAGTAAGTCTAGCAGCATATGGGAGTCTGTTAGCTTTGTAGGGGGTTAACTTTTGTTTGAATTTGTCGTAAAAAAAAGTTGTACGTAGCAGATCTATCTTTTACACGGAGAATGAGAGGGTGACCAAGGTGTTTAGTGTTGTTATCCAAATCTGGAACCCGAAAGACTTGTTTGAGGTCCTGCTTCACCTGCAAAGGCACATTTTTGCTAAATAAAATGGAAGATTTATTCCAATTTGGAACTTGACCCGAGGCATGAAAAAATTGGTCTAAAATGTTAAAGATGGTCAAAGCCTCATGTACATTAGCTTTTCCACAAACAAACAAATCATCAGCAAACATTAGAGAATGAACCGACGGGCAATTTGGACCAAGAGGTATACCTGACAATTAGTTGTCTTGTAAAGCTTCTTGAAGGGCTAGAGAGATCTCATTCACTGCAAGAACAAATAGGTAAGGGGATAGAGTACATCCCTATCTTATGCCTCTACTATTTTTGAAGCGGCCATATGATTGTCCATTAATAATAATAGAAAGGGTTGGTGAAGATATGCATCCATGAATAAGATTTATGAAGTGAGGATGTAGCCCTTTACGTTGTAAAGCAGTGTCGATGAAGTGCCATTCTATTATATCATTTACCATGAAATTGTAGGTTTTCCAAGAAGATAAAGATAAAGAGTGTGCAATTTCTTGAGCAACTATGATGTTATTGCTAATACATATACCTTCAATGAAAGCTTGCTTTGAGGGGTGGATATAATCTGGAAGGTGATCTTTTAAGCGGTTCGCAAAGTTTTTGCAATGAGTTTATAAACACATTGCACAAGCTAATCGGTCTATAGTCAGAAGGAAGCATGCATGACATTTTTTGGTATGAGAGCAATGTGAGTATCGTTAAGGTGTGGCGGGAGCATACCTGTGATGTAGAAGTTCCTAATCAAGGTAATAACATCATCCCCTATCCAACTCCAAGCCTCCAAGTAGAAAGCTATGTTGAAGCCATCCGGTCCCGGTGGCGCGATCTTTTTCATAGATTTTAGAATCTCCCATATTTCCTATTTGTTTGGGATCGAATTTGCGAAGTCTTGAGATTCTCGTGGATGAGTAGTATTCAAGGATGGCATGTCATTGTTAGCACAAGAGTAGCGTAAAATATTCTGGAAATAGCTCACAAATTCAGTTGCAATATCATTAGGATCATGCAGGTCATGTCCATAAACATTTCTAATGCTAATAATGCGATTACGACGTTTGCGTTTAAGAACAACATGATTGAAGAATGACGTGTTCCTATCACCTTGAGTAGCCCAATGCTTCTTTGCCCTTTGTGTGTAGAATCTTCTGTAAGTTTGTCATGGTCTCTTCATATTGGCCAATCAATTTTGCCTCTAGAGAGTGGTCCTGCATATGCACCGGCTGCAGCTGAATGTTATTGATCTGATCCTGTATGACATCTAGTTGTTGCTGAATGGGATTTTTCGTCTTGCACCATCTCTTCAAATTTCATGCAAAGTTAGTGTTCCTGGCATAGAAAGGCTTATGAGTAGTAATAGCCCAAGCATTTTTTGCAATTTCTTGGAGTCCTCTTCCATTGTCCACCAATTCTCAAATTTGAAACTAAGATTGGGTCTTCAAAATTGAGACTCGGTGTAAATAAGAATAGGAGCATGATCAGCAAACATGATTGGCAAGTTGAAAACATTAGTGTTAGGAAAAACTCCACACCATTTAGCATTAGCAAGGCCTCGGTCAAGTCTTTCAAACACAGGACTAGAAGAGAAACGCTTATTTGTCCAGGTATAAACCGATCCACTATAACCTAAATCAAAAAGACCACATTGTTTTACATAGGCATTAAAAGCATGCATGCAGTTCTTTTACATTAACTGAGGTAGTATCAACAGAGTGCATAATTTCATTTAGATCTTCTAGACAAATTACAGACTTTCCTAAATTATTTAGAACAAAAGCGGAGACATGAACCCAGATTATCTTAGTGAGGCGATGATAGGGATCCCCATACATACACACAAGCCAAAGAAAATTCAACATTAGTAGGAATATGAACAACTTCCACAAGGATAACACAATGATTGGAGAACTTGATGGAAACTTGAACTTCATCTTACCAAAGCATCCAAAGCCCACCCGAGAGGCCGTATGAAGGCACTACAAAGCTACCAACAATGTTAAGAGAATTAAGTTGAGAAGAATTGCACCCGGAGGATCTGGTATCAGAGATGAAAGATATCTAGGTACCGGTGGAATTCATCAGCTTGGCGAGATACTCCATTTTATATGAGGTGGCAAGGCTCCTACCTTTGCCTTGGCAGTTCCATCCAATAAGTTTCATGACTCCAGATTATGGACAAGGTCACCTTAGACCATCTATCCAGGCATGACCTTTCCAGTAGTGTAGAAGTCAACTACGAATGGAAAATCTTCTCCATGTCACCCTCCTTTGAACCGGCCAGAGCACAAAGGACCAGATCAAAGAGTTGCAGGAGCACATCCTTTTGACCCGCGGTTGTCACATAGAAGGGGAATCGAGAGGCGAATAAGAATGTCTGGAAAGGCTTGCCGAGCACAAGATCTGAAGAATCACAATATGCGGAGCATGAGATGATCTGGTTGGATCGGATTGGGGGCTGTAGATTTCACGGGTGGAGAGAAGGGTGTAGGATTATATTGAAGGATAAGGGACATAATAGATTAAAGAGATGGCTAATCAAAGAGAGAAGACCAAGAATCGATTAGCAAGATACACAATAAGAGAGGAAATCAGGGGATGGGAAGGTAGGAGGCGGACAACAGAGAGGATATTTTTTTGGATCATACTTTAGGTAGTTTATTTTTTTTTAAAGTTATAGGCCTCAAGCTTGAGACGGAGGTAGTACAAAATTACATGACATATGAGAGATAGAGAAAAAAAAGGCGCATTTGAGTTCTTAACAAAAAATGAAATAAGAAGCAGAGACATTGCGCGTGTCATGTGGTGCAGTCGTGGTAACATATGCATGTAAATGATTGCACATTTGTGTGGCAGCAGCATGTAGTATGTAATATAAACAGCGGGAAATCTAACTCTAGACTGATCTGTTTTTAGACTACAGCCAGGTGACATGTTGGCGTCGCACGATTCAGATCCAACGGCGCACAGCAATCCCTCGGCCCGTAGCCTAAATCCCGTGTAGCTTTTTTGGTGTACGCATAGCAGGAGTACTGATCATTTTAATATTTGACTTTTTCTTAGGATGTAACTTTTTAGTAGATGTAACTCTCTCTGCTAACTGGGATGTAACTTTTTTTGTTGGATGATGTAACTTTTTCTGCTAATTCAGATGTAACTTTTTTTGCTAGATGATGTAATTTTTTTTGCTAGATGTAACTTTCTGATAACTTGGATATAATTTTTTTGTAAATTGAATGTAACTTTGATCGGATGTAACTTTTACAAACTTGCATCCTCTAAAAAAATAGTCGAAACATATCGACATGGGATCTAGTTTTGAAGATCTCACTGCGACAAGCCCAACGGTAAAAACAGATCTTGAATCGGACAAAAGTTTTGAGCTAGAAAACATTTCAAATTTTTGAATTTCGTAATTATATACCTGGGATAAAGTACATGCAGTAAGGCTGCGTAGTGTATCATTTTTTAGAATAAAGACAAAAATTATTTTCTTTTTTCATTTGAAAAATAGAAATATTAGTGGCCTGTCTGACATCCAGCGCAAAAAAAAAAAAAAATCCTGGTTCGGAGCGACTTGGCTATAAGCTAAATCTAGGTCGACCTGGATGTAGTCGCATCCTATATAAACAGTGGCACATATCATGTCACGAGTGAGTTCATATTCGTAGAGAATACCGGCGCACTCTTTGTGTTTATGTAGCTTTTATGAGCACATGGTAAGTCACTTTCTGCACAGATTGTGTACCCGACGCTGGTCCACTCGGCTATCCAGGACGCCGATCCGATCGCTGAAAATAGGTTCGGACATCGAAATTTTGCCCAGTCGCATATCCAGGACCTGTTTTTGTTTGGATTGGGCCAACTTTGGTCCGGACTACCCAGACCATACCTAAGATCCTGGGTACGCCCTGGGAACGTCGGACGAAGCGAATTCGGCGAGTGTACCCGCTCAGTCAGCATATATTCGCCCATATTCATCCAAAGTTCGCCCAAAGTTCTCCCATATTCTCCCATATTCGCCCAAAGTTTGTTCATATAGACCATATTCGTCCATATAGACCATATTCGCCCAAAATTTGGGCATATTCACCCAAGTTCGTCCGTATCGTCCATATTCGTCCAAATTTTGCCCAAAGTTCGTCCATATAGACCATATTCGCCCAAAGTTCGCCCAAAGTTCAGGCATATCCGTCCATAATTCGTCCGTATCGCCCATATTCGTCCAAATTTCGCCCAAATTTCGTCCAACGGACCATATTCGCCCAAATTTCACCCAAAATTCGGGGATATTCGCCTAAAGTTCATCTGTATCGCCCATAGTTCGTCCATATCACCCATATTCACCTATATTCGTCCAAAGTTCGTCCATATCGACCATATTCGCCCAAAGTTCGCCCATATTCGCTCGAAACCGTTCAGCTCAAAGTTTGCCAAAATTTATTAAATTTTAGCCAAACACGAGAACTCGCCTAGATACGCGAGTGGAAAACTCGGCGTACCCAGACCGAAAACTTATTTCATTCGGTAAAAAAAAATCCGAATTTTAACCTGGATTCACCGACGATGGAGGTGCTCTTATACGTACAGTCCATACTAAGGTAGGACACCCCTGATTCTTTTTCGATTGAACATGCGAAAAGACCAGGCCATGCAGCCCAATTAGCAACAGTACGTGGGTGCAGCCCATTGAGCCAACCGTCAGCCATGCGACAAGCGACTCGAGGCGCGGAATGCTATATACCGTCGGTGGGCACGGGAGCCAACCACCGCACAGGGTGCAAGCTCGTTTGCCCGGCCCAGTTCGACTTAGGCTCTTTCTTTTTACATTTATTTTTTATTTTTTATTTTTTCTGTTTATTTTTTATTTTCGTTTACGTTTTTTAGAAAAATCATTATTTTTCAAAAATGTTAATTTTTGGAAAAAAGTATGTTTTTTTGAATTTTGGTTCATAGTTTTTGGAATTGGTTCATGATTTTTTAAATTTTCTTCATGATTTTCTAATTATTGTTCATGAATTTTCGAATTTTATTTCATCATTTTCTAAATTGGTTCATCAGTTTTGAAATTTTATTCATTTCATGATATTTTTTGATTTTGGTTCATGGATTTTTGATATTTTTTATGATTTTTGAAATTGGTTTGTGATTTTTGAAATTTCTTTATGATTTTTGAATATTTCTTCAAGATTTTCTAATCTTAGTTCATATTTTTAAATTTTTTCACTATAGTTGAAAAATCTTCACGAATATGCAAATATGTTTACAGTTTCTTAAATAATAATTATAGAACTGTTCAGAGTTTAAAATAACTAGTTGAATACCCGTGCGTTTCTATGTCCCCCTTAAAATATTTTTGCCGCACATGTCAACAAAATACACATAAAAACTCATATATTATTAGAAAAACAAGAATGGAAATGCACTTTTGATCCAGGTGCATATGCTCCCTTCACAAAAAATGCTACTTAGTTTAAAATGTACTTCAATAATATTTGACCCAACTATTATCTCTTATTACACTGACTAAGATTCGACTCTTCTTATGACCACATATATACCTCTTTATTAGTACATAATCTAAGTTACACCATCGACTAAAATAGGTACATGACAAGGTGTGGGTCATCTAACCACACGCCTGGGCTAGAGAATTTTTTTTCTGGTGGAGAGATTGCCTTAAGTTCCTCCCTGAATATAAGGACATAGCTTCCTGCTCCATGAAGTCTGGTTCCTCCATCCTTCTTTGGCATGATAAATGGCAGCCTCCTATTATGCAGCTTCAGTGTCCTCACCTGTTCTCATTCTGCAAAGATCAGGATATAAGAATGGACAAGGTTCTCCCTCTTGACACTCTTGCTGAGCTGTTCCATCTTCCTTTGTCAGTTGAGACCTATGAAGAATTTTTTCAGTTTTAGACTATGATCCTTGCTGTGCCTAGCTCTGTTCAGAATGATCAATGGCTTGCCTTTGGTAGTTCTTTGACTTTTCCAGATAAAAAAGCTTATATTCAGCTCATGGGTCAGCATATCACATGCTCTGCTCTGAAGAATATATGTGGAACTTGTTGTCTCTCTAAACACAAAGTTTTCTTCTGGTTATCCCTTCAGAACAGGCTGAACACTAGAGAGCTTCTTCAGAGAAAGAATTATTTCATGCCAGATACACCTGTGTTCTGTGCAATCACAGTCAGCTTGAGACCACAAATCACCTATTCTTTGATTGCCCTTATGCTTCTCTGTGCTGGCAATACTTGTGCCCTTCTTGGTCTCCTCCCTCTGATTCCTCTGATCTGGCGCCTGTGATCACTTTTGTTGAAAGCCTGCAACAGTGTATCAATCAACCTTTTTCTCTGGAAATTATCACTCTTGTCTGTTGGGTAATCTGATGCAACAGAAATGACTTCATGTTTAAAGTGGTTACCCCTAATCTCCACAGATCCAAGCGGCTATTTAAGAAGGAGATGCAACTCCTGTTGTTCAAGGCAAACAGGAAGGCTTGTTCGGGTCTGAATAATTGGGTTCAGAACTTCACTTAGGTCCAGTTCTGAAAGTCGTGTCATTTTTGAAGCTGATGGTCTTTATTTTCTCTTGTTGGGTTTTGGAGCTTCTCTCTAGCTCCATTCCTTCTAACTTGTAACAATACTTTCCTACAATTTAAATATATCCAGTAGGGAAACCTACCGTTCAGCTTAAAAAAAAATAGATTCCTCAGACCAATATAATAGGTATGTTTCCTATAAACCTTGCTGGGCTACCCTCCTCCTCAGGCCTCCTCGCGTGCGCAACTCAAGATGTGATAGGTTCGGTCCGGTCCGGACCTGGTATTGGACCGCTGCACCTATATGAAAATGTGAGGTTAAAGGAGCGCACCTACATAACGGGTGACCTGTAGGTTCTAGGTTTGTCCCTGATCGTTGTGTCTCAGTCGCTCAGCTTCAAGAAGTTTTCTAGCTCCATAACTAACAGTTTTCATAGAGATAGAACTCAATGTAATTTCAAAGAGAATACTCCACGCACAATACATTAATCGTATATAAAACAAAAGTATACAAATCTTAGATATTTCACTTGCAAAGGGAAAATCTTCAAGACCAGACTTTCGAGACAAGTATAGAAAATCTGAAACATCGATCATCAGATTGAATATAAGACAACTTTTTTTGCTTTTGTTTTAGAATGAATATAAAGACAAAATGCTTCAGTTCTCTCTTCTTTTGCTTGTGTGCTTAAACTGTCCTGATGTTGTTGCTAAACTGAACCAAATGCAATACATGCTCCATAACCTGAAGGAAATAAGAAACAAGAGAATTAATCACATACATGCTAGAAGATCCTCTATTCATATCTTAAAAAAGAGATGTATAGAAACTATAAAGTAGAGAAGAAATACTTTTGACATGAACTAAAAAGAGATGTATAGGAACAAACTGCATCAGCTTTTCTTCACATAAATTCCGATGTGGATCCACTAGAATAACAAAATGAAAAAACATAGAAGGACGTAACATCACTGCAACCATCTGGAGTTACTGAATTAACTTCGTCCGCAAACTTGATGGATTCTACTTGAGCATTAGTACCATCAAGTCTACTATATGAAGACACACCAGATGCAGCTGACGAGAGGGGCCATTCACTACCTTTGTTCAAATCAGCAACTATTGCTATTTAAACTGAGTTATTAAACCGAGCAAAATTTATGTGCGACCACAGACATGCTAGAAGAGAATTAATCACAAACATGCTAGAAATACTTTTGACATGAACTAAAAAGAGATGTATAGGAACAAACTGCATCAGCTTTTCTAAACAAGATTTATAAACAAGCTTCAAAAGATGAAAGACAGTTAATGCAAATCAACACTTGCTTTTTGTTTTTTGAAAGAAAATCAACGCTGGCACATTACTCTCCCTCTCAGTCCCTCTCACTGTCTCTATACAATTGCTGCTCAATCGCTGCAACCGAGCAGCTCCACGAAACACTATCCCAACTTGATTATCAACAAGAATTGCTTCAGCACCGGAACCTCGTGAGGCTGCTAGGCTGCTGCATCGACGGGAGAGAATGCTTGTCTATGAATTCTTGCATAACAACAGCCTAGACACATTCAAATTTGGTCAGCTCATTTTTTCTATCTTCAGAAACAGCTTGAACTACTAGATACAAATATGAGAATTGCAAGGTGCCTACTCTATCTCCATTCTTCACGAGGATTCAAGGGACAAGGGTCAGGATCATACATACAGATATGAAAACAAGCACTGCTACTAGGAAGAAATATGATAACCAACGGAGCAAGAAAATTAGGCAATCTAAATTGGCACCCAATCCCCAAACCGCAGATGATTATGGATCTTAAATTTATCTCACGACCTGGACTCATCTGTGTTGTTCCCAATGCACATGTATGTTTAGAACTAATTTTGCACGATAGGCAAGATCCTAGTCTCCAAACTGCCCTTCGGGACAGAGCGGGCTAGCTCTGATCTCACTGTACCCAGGTTGAATCCCTAGGTCTAATACTAGTACCAAAATCCTACGCGGGGAGGGAGCTGAGGGATTGCAAGGAGGATTTACCTACGATGCTCGGGGCGCTCCCCGTCTGTGAGCGCCTCCCGCAGCGTTCCAACGGCCGGCGAGTTGCCCTGCTCCGCTTCTACGAGAGCCTCCCATAGCGTTCCCACGGCCGGCGAGTTGCCCTGCTCCGGTGGTGGGGAAAATAGGTGGAGCCGTCAGGGGTGAGTTTTTTACTCCGGTGCCGCCGGCCTGCCTGCTGCGGCGCGGCGGCGGCGGCCGTCTGGTCGCCGAGGGGAGAGAGGTCCGGTTAGAACCTAGGTTTGAACCTAGGTTTTTTTGTTCCCTTATGGTAACAAAAACAAGGTCCGGCTCAGCGGGTCGGTGGGCCGAACCGGACCCATCGCATCTTGATGCGCAACTTTCTTGGTCGTCCGATCCTTTGTGAACAGTCTATCTTGGGCTCTTTTTTGTTTATTATGTCCGTTGGATCTTGTCGTTTCGTACGTTACTTCTCGCGCTCGTCATGAGGTCGCTAGGAGCTGGGTCCGTAAAGCTGGTGGGGTCGGGTGTTGGAGACAGCGCGGAGGTCTCATCGTTCCCGCTAGTAGAAAAACTTTGTTTTTTCTGCTTCAGCCTCTAGGTCTGGCCTTGTCCGAAACTGGGACTAGTGTTAGCACTAATCTGGAACTAGTGTTAGCACTAGTCCCGGTCTGTGAACTTTGCAACGGCTATATGGCGCCATATGACTAGTCCCGGTCCGTGGGCAACCTCTAGTCCTGTCTGACCAGCCGGGACTAGAGCACCTGTGGGACACATGGCTATATTTAGTCTGGGTTCTTGTTATCACCCAGGACTAGAGATCAACCTCTAGTCTAGGTTCTTTTTACCATCCGGGACAATATATTACCACTATATATCCCTCCTCAACCCAACATAAAAGCATGACCATTTCCTCCAAGGAATAGCTCAAGTTTATCCTCATTTTTTGTCCAATTTGTTGGTAACTTCCAATCCAAGCTTTGTCAAGATTTGGTGGCATCATCTATCAATCCAAGCTTCTAAAATGGTTAGCAAATTCAATCTTTCATCTCTTATTGTTATAGTTTAGCTCAATGCTCTAGAACTAGAATGAGGGATTTCATGCTTAGAAGTGTAGAGGGAATTTTAGATGTGTAATTTTACGCATAGTTTGATTATACAAAAAGCTACTGAAAGTTAAGATGTGTATTTTAAGAGTTTCGGATCTCAAAATTGAATAAGGTTTTCACTGCTAGAGCAATAATTAAATAGTCAACATTTTTATGTTAACAGTTTTGTCCAATTCAAAAATTAGTGCATGTAAAATTTTGATATGATAGAAAATCTTAATTCAAAAATTAGTGCATGTAAAAGCAATTGTAGTAAAAATGATCCAAACTTTTTATATGATAGAAAAATTTAATCATATTGCAGATGAGCCGAGAATGTATGTACGACGCTCCCCGAATGTCTGACGCGTTCATTAAAGGCGTGCATTCTTCCCTCGATTTGGCTGAGGCAAACAAGCGGAATGGTTTTATGTGTTGTCCGTGTCGTGTCTGTCTGAATGAGAAGGATTACTCTTCATCCAAAACCATTCACATCCACCTGACTCAATCATGTTTCATGTCCGGCTATATTTGTTGGGCAAAGCATGGAGAAAGCAGGGTTATGATGGAAGACAACAAAGAATAACAAAACGATGAAAACTATCTAATGTTTCCCGAATACGGTGGTACTGCACTAGAAGACAATAAACAAGAAGAAGGTGAAGAACGGGCATTAGATGAGACTGCTGATGATCTTCGTCAGACCATTCTTGATGCACGGAGCGAATGCGAAAACGAAAACAAGAAGAAGAAGTTGGAGCGCATGTTAGAGGATCACAAAAAATTGTTATACCCAAATTGCGAAGATGGCAACACAAAGCTCGGTACCACACTGGAATTACTGCAATGGAAAACAGAGAATGATTTATGTGACAAGCGATTTGAGAAGCTACTGAAAATTTGGAAGAAGAGGCTTCTAAAGGATAATGAATTGCCTGTCAGTACATACGAGGCAAAGAAGGTCGTCTGCCCTCTAGGACTAGAGGTGTAGAAGATACATGCATGCATTAATGACTGCATACTATATCGCGGTGAGGAGTACGAGAATTTGGATGCATGCCCGGTATGCGGCGCATTGCGTTATAAGATCAGAAGAGATGACCCTGGTGATGTTGAGGGCGAGCAGCGCCCCAGGAAGAGGGTTCCTGCAAAGGTTATGTGGTATGCTCCTATAATACCACGGTTGAAACGTTTGTTTAGAAACAAAGAGCATGCCAAGTTGTTGCGATGGCACAAAGAAGAGCGCAGGAAAGACTCAATGTTGAGATACCCCGCTGATGGGTCGCAATGGAGAAAAATCGATAGAGAGTACCCGAGCTTTGCAGATGATGCAAGGAACTTAAGGTTTGGTCTAAGTATAGATGGCATGAATCCTTTTGGAGAGCAGAGCTACAGTCATAGCACCTGGCATGTAACTCTATGTATATATAACATGCCTCCTTGGTTGTGCATGAAGCGGAAGTTCATTATGATGCCAGTGCTCATCCAAGGCCCGAAGCAACCCAACAATGACATTGATGTCTATCTAAGGCCATTAGTTGAAGAACTACTACAGTTGTGGCGCGACGAAGGTGTTCGTACGTGGGATGAGCACAAACATGATCCATTTGACCTACGAGCGTTGTTGTTCGTAACCATCAATGATTGGCCTGCTCTTAGTAACATTTTAGGACAGTCAAACAAGGGATACAATGCGTGCACACATTGTTTAGATGATACTGAAAGTATAACCTGGGGAATCGTTGATTTCTTTTGGCCAGGCATCCCGCAAGAAAGAAAGTCAAGCATTTCAATGGTGAGGTAGATCACCGGAAGAAGCCTATCCGCCGTACTAGTGATGATATATTTGGTATGGTCAAGGATCTAGAAGTAATCTTTGGAAAGGGCCCTGGCGGTCAATACGTTCCAAATGACGCTGACGGACATGTGCCCATATGGAAGAACAAATCTATATTTTGGGAGCTACCCTATTGGAAATTTCTAGAGGTCCGCTCTACAATCGACATGGTGTACGTGACGAAGAATCTTTGCGTGAACCTGCTAGGCTTTATGGGCGTGTATGGAAAGACAAAAGATACGCTAGAAGCACGGCAGGACCAACAAGGTATGAAAGACCGAGACAGCGTGCATCCAATAAATACAGATAAAGGACGTCTAAGTGCTGCCAGCTATGCTCTTACCAAAGAAGAGAAGGAAATTTTTTTTGAAGTCCTAAGAAGTATGAAGGTCCCCTATGGCTTCTCGTCGAATATAGAGGAAATAATAAAATATGGCAGAGAAAAAAATTCCAGAACATAAAGTCTCATGATTGCCACGTGCTTATGACACAATTGCTTCCGGTTGCATTGAGGGGGATTCTACCGAAAAATGTTCGACTGCCCATTGTGAAGCTATGTGCATTACTCAATGCTATTTCTCAGAACGTAGTTGATCCAGAAATTCTACCGAGGTTACAAAATGATGTGGTCCAGTGTCTCGCAAGTTTTGAGCTGGTGTTCCCACCATCCTTCTTCAATATTATGACGCATCTGCTGGTACACCTAGTTGACGAGATTACCATTTTGGGTCCTGTATTTCTACACAATATGTTCCCCTTTGAGAGGTTCATGGGAGTCTTGAAGAAATATGTCCATAACCGTGCTAGGCCAGAAGGAAGCATCTCGAAGGTCTATGGAACAGAGGAGGTCATTGAGTTTTGTGTTGACTTTATTCCTGACATTAAGTAGATTGGTGTTTCTGAATCACGACATGAGGGGAGACTGAGTGGAAAAGGCACACTAGGAAGGAAATCAATAATATGTAGGGACGAACATTCTTTCACTCAAGCACACTACACGGTTCTGCATAATTTCACCTTGGCAGCTCCATATATAAAGGAACACAAGAATATTGTACGCTCAAACAACCCGGGAAAGCATGACTCCTTGATTAGAGATGAACACATGAAGACTTTTGGAGGTTGGTTGCAAACACATCTCATGAATAAAAACATTGTTTGTGATGAGTTTTACTTGTTGGCCAGGTCACCATCTTCGACTATATGGACTTTCCAAGGGTACACGATAAATGGGAATACATTTTACACGATCGCCCAAGATAAAAAGAGCACCAACCAAAAAAGTGGTGTCCGTTTTGATGCAACAAATGACAATGGGTCAAAGGACACATATTATGGTTACATAGAGGAGATATGGGAACTTGACTATGAAACTGCTTTGAAGGTCCCTTTGTTTCGGTGCAAATGGGTCAAGCTAACAGGAGGTGGGGTTGAGGTAGACAAAAAATACGGAATGACAACAGTGGATCTCAACAATCTTGCATACATGAACAAACCATTCGTCCTAGCCAATGATGTCTCTTAGGTTTTCTATGTGAAGGACATGTCTACCTAACCAAGAAAAAGAAAATATAAGCAAACGAATACATCATCAAACAATGAGCCAAAGCGCCACATAGTTCTTTTAGGGAAAAGAAACATCGTAGGAGTGGAGGACAAGACAGAGATGTCAGAAGATTATGACAAGTTTCATGAAATTCTGTTGTTTGTAGTGAAGGATGACCCAAGCATCATGTTACTTGATGAAGATGCTCCATGGTTAAGGCCACACGGTCATAAGCAAGTCATATGATGTATTCTGAATTTTGCCTTTGGCCGTTTTTAGATGCAATCAATATGTACATATGTATATCATTTTGTGAAGCTTTTACCAAGTTTGTTATTTTTTCTGTTTTATAAAAATAATTACTAACTTTCCCTCTGACCGAAGTTTTTAGTCCTGGTTGTAGCCACTAACCGGGACTAAAGATATTTCCTGCCATTTCCCACCACTTCCCGCCATGTTTTCCCGCCCTTTTCCTCTGACCCAAGCTTTTAGTCCCAGTTGTATCCACTAACTGAGACTAAAGATATTTCCCGCCATTCCCACCGCTTCCCGCCATGTTTTCCCGCCCTTTTCCTCTAACCGAAGCTTTAAGTCCCAGTTGTAGCCATTAACCGGGACTAAAGATATTTTTCGCCATTTCCCACCGCTTACCGCCATGTTTTCCCGCCCCTTTTCTCTATATCTAGGCCGACCGCGCCATCGCTATCCACACATCCATACCTTCCTCTCTCACAACAATGGATAGCGCCTATTGGGACATTCTGACCCTCGAGGAGACCGAGGCGCTGTGCGCCTCCATCTACCCTTGCCCTCCGGGCTACCGACCACCGGCCGGCTGGATGCTGAGTGCTGGAGGGGTTCCTGTCCCTCCTGTCCCTCAATGTTCCGTATGCCAGACGACCATCACGAACCACTTCTACCACGAGCTCACGCCGGAGCAGCGGATGGATCCCCAGTGGGATCCCGACAACTATGACACCTGGAATTCCTTTTTTGCTAACCGACGAGAAAGAGAGGTCTCCAGGTACGAGGGTGACGGCCCTCCCCCGGTGAACCACAATGAAGCCGGCCGCCGCCTGTGGTGGGCGAACCGGACTATCATCAGCGTGATGCGCTACAACGCCCGGGGAGACCATCCTCGCCTGCTGTGCCCACAAGGCCACCCGCCACAGAGCCACAAGAAGCCCCCTCCCCCGCCCGACGGTAGCAGCATCGTTTTCCAGGAGACCCCTCCTCCGCCCACCGTGAATCCGAGGCCGGAGTGGCAGGTGCCCCCGGTATATGCCATGGCTGGGCTGAGGATCCCCGGAGTGGCAGGTGATGATGACGATGACAATGACGATGATGATGACGAAGAAGACCCTGAAGCTGCGTACTATAGGACTAGGCATGATTATGACTAAAGGGGGCGGTTTTAGTCCTAATTGTTAGCTAGTCCCGGTTTGTCCCGGTTTTTAATATTAATAAATGTATTGAGTGTTAGTCCCAGTTTGTGGTGGACCGGGACTAAAGGGGGCCTTTAGTCCCGATTCTATAGTCTCAGTTTTAAAATATTAATAAATGTCTTGAGTGTTAGTCCTGTTTTGTGGTTGGACCGGGAATAAAGGGGGGCCTTTAGTTCCGATTCGTACTACGACTTTCCCAAACTATGAAGATGTTGTCCCGATTCGTACTTACCATGAGGATCTGATCTCCAAACATGTGTGGTCACATATTAGGGTGTGCCTCTATGACCAGTTTCTTGGAGATGCCGGAGGACTGGGCTCCGGCGGCATCTCCCTGAAACTGGCCGTAGTGGTGTCCCTGCTCTCGAAGACCATCTTGCAGCTTGTAACTTCTCTAAATAGATCAATACGTCTGGGAGCTAACCTAATTTCACATATTAGGGAGTGCCTCTATGACCAGTTTCTTGGAGATGCTGGAGGACTGGGCTCCGGCGGCATCTCCCTGAAACTGGCCGTAGTGGTGTCCCTGATCTTGAAGACCATCTTGGAGATGCCTGAAACTGGATGGAGGACTGGACTCACAAGGATGCCTATTTACAGTACAAGTATCTCAGCATAGTGTCGACACTCACGACATAATGTCGACACTCACCCTTATTATTAGTGCTGACTCATGTTTTTTCCTGGTTGGTGTCTCCAACCGAGATTAAAGGTTCAGCTTTAGTCCCGGTTGGCGACACCATCTGAGACAAGATAAAATCCGCACGACATAATGTCGACACTCACACGTATCATTAGTGCTGCCTACCCTAGCTTGCCGCAAGCTTTAGTCCCGGTCCATATTTAGTATGCTAATAGATTTATATTATAGATCTTTTTTCCTACAAATTTTGATATATGATACATATTTTTCATCATTACAGAATAAAAGATATTGAAATAATAATATTAATAAATTCAAACTCTAGTATACAAAAGATATTTTTTAATTCAACAAAATATTTGTTTTATAACAGAATATGCTAATAGATTTACATTATAGATATTTTTTTCTGCAAAATTTGATATATAATACATATATTTCATCCTCATAGAACAGGAGATATAGAAATAATAAAATTAACAAAAAATAACCTCTATTCCAGGCCCATACCACAAACCGGGACTAGAGGTTTTTGAGCGCGAGAATGAAACGGCGCGCCGAAAAAACCTCTAGTCCCGGATCGTGGCTGGAACCGGGACTAGAGGCTCCCCCTCTAGTCCCGGCTGGAGGCTGGAACCGGGACTAGAGGTGGTGGGTAGAAATACCCACCGCCCTCCTCCCGGCCCGAGCCACGAGCCGGGACATTCTCTCTTCTCCAAATCTATAGACGACGCCGCCAGGCCGCCGCCCACGCCCCGTCGTGCTGCCCCGCCGTGCGCCGTGCTGCTCTCTCTCGTCCCTGCGTGCCCCGCCCCGCCACGCCTGGCCATGAGTCGCCGTCGCCTCGCCGCCCGTCCCCTTGGCCGCCACGGCGCCTCCCACCACGCCACACCTCACCGGCCCGTCCCCGCGCCGCCCCTCCGCCTAATTTTAAGGTCCCATTGTTACAGTGCAAATGGGTCAAGCTGATAGGAGGAGGGGTTGAGGTAGACAAGAAGTACGAAATGACATAGTTGGATCTCAACAATCTTGGGTACTTAGACGAACCATTCGTCCTAGCCAATGATGTGGCTCATGTTTTCTATGTGAAGGACATGTCTACCAAACCTAGAAAAAGAAAAAAAATAAGCAAAATAATACATCAGACGATGAGCCAAAGCGCCACATAGTTCTTTCAGGAAAAAGAAACATCGTGGGAGTGGAGGACAAGACAGACATGTCAGAAGATTGTGATAAGTTTCATGAAATTCTGCCCTTCACAGTGAAGGATGACCCAAGCATCATGTTAATGAATGAAGATGCTCCATGGATATGGCGAAATCAGAAAGAGACACACGGAATAAATGATGTGTAATAATTGTAACATTTTATGAATGAAGATGCTCCATGTGCCCATTTTTATAGTGTTGTCTGCAAACCATCTTGAGTGTGTTATTCCCGTTTTGTGGCTGGACTAGGACTAAAGGGGGGGATTTAATCCCGATTCGTATTTACCATTAAGATCTGATCTCCAAACGGGCGTGGTCACATATTAGGGAGTGCCTCTATTACCAGTTTCTTGGAGATGCCGGAGGACTGGGATCCGGCGGCATCTCCCTGAAACTGGCCGTAGTGGTGCCCCTACTCTCGAAAACCATCTTGGAGATGCCTCAAACTGGCTGGAGGACTGGACTCACAAGGATGCCTATTTATAGTACAAGTAGCTCGGCATAGTGTCGACACTCACGACATAATGTCGACACTTACCCCTATTATTAGTGCTAACTCATGTTTTGTCCCAGTTGGTGTCTCTAATCGGGACTAAAGGTTCATATTTAGTCCCGGTTGGTGACACCATGCGGGACAAGGTATAAGCCGCACGACAAAATGTCGACACTCACCCCTATTATCAGTGCTGCCTGACCCAGTCTGCCGCAATAGCTTCAGTCGCGGTTGGTTTCTCCAACCGGGACTAAAGATGAACCCTCTATTTATAGGCATTTCCCTCTCTTTATAGGCATTTCCCTCTATTTATAGGCCTTTCCCTCTATTTATAGGCTACTCGATCCAGCCTGCCCGCCTTTTCCCTCTATTTATAGGGCGATCGTCATGGCCACCCACACATACACACATTCCTCGCCGCCTACTTTAGGATGCCCATCCCGCATGCTCGTAGTCGACTCAGCGGCAACAATGGAGTATTGGGCTCCACCGGGCATGTTTGAGACTGGGCTCCGCCGGGCTGACATTGGATGGTGCTACCTTCTGGGACGCGTTGCTTGGTGAGGAATCCGGGTGTCGTCTTCGACCTGGAGCTTCTTTGGTGGAGGTCGCCTTCTCCAGGAAGGGTGCAGAGGGGGCCGGCCACCAAGGAGGTGGTATGGCGTCGTGTCAGGGAGGAGGACGAGCACGTTTGTCGCTATATGGCTGCGTTGGACACCAGGGTCGACGATACCTGGCAGATTCTTCAGGGATCTCACCCGAGCTATGCTCGTGTGATGGTTCCGTCTCTTTGGGTTTTCACCTCCCGCGGCTTAGGCACTGGGAGTCGTTGTCCAGTTTGATTGATCAAGATGTATTAGTTTCAATACTACGGCATTTTGATTGAGCAAGATGTATTAGTTTCAAAAAAACAGCATTTGATCACCTGAGCGAACTCACAAGAATACAACAACATCTTCATATTTAGTCCCTGGACTAGGAAACACTCAAGACATTTATTAATATTAAAAACCGGGACTAAAGCCGCCCCCTTTAGTCATAATCATGCCTAGTCCTATAGTACGCAACTTGAGGGTCTTCTTCGTCATCGTCATCATCATCGTTATCGTCACGTGCCACTCTAGGGATCCTCATCCCAGCCATGGCATATACCGGGGGCACCTTCCACTTCGGCCTCGGATTCATGGCGAGCGGGGTAGGGGTCTCCTGGAAGATGAGGCCGCTACCGCCGGGTGGGGGAGGGGTCTTCTTGTGGCGCTGTGGCGGGTGGACTTGTGGGCACCGCAAGCGAGGATGGTCTCCCCCGACGATGTAGCGCATCACTCCGATGATAGTATGGTTCGCCCACCACAGACGGCAGCCGGCTTCGTTGTGGTTCACCGGGGCGGGCCATCACCCTCGTACCTGGCGAGCTCCCTTTCCCGCTGGTTAGCGAAGAAGGCATTCCAGGTGTCGTAGTTTTCGGGATCCCACTGGGGATCCATCCGCTGCTCCGGCGTGAGCTCATGGTAGAAGTGGTTCGTGATGGCCGCCTAGCGTGTGGAACCTTGAGGGACAAGAGGGACATGAACCCCTCCAGCGCTCAGCATCCAGCCGATGGGTGGCCTGTATCCTGACGGACAAGGGTAGCTGGAGGCGCACAGCGCCTCGGTCTCCTCGATGGTCAGAATGGCCCAGTAGGCACTGTCCATTGTTGTGAGAGAGGAAGGTGTGGATGTGTGGATAGCCATGGCGCTATCGCCCTAGATATAGAGGGAAATGGCGGGAAAACTTGGCGGGAAGCGGTGGGAAATGGCGGGAAATATCTTTAGTCCCGGTTAGTGACTACAACCGGGACTAAAAGCTCTGGTAAAAAGGAAAGGGCGGGAAAACTTGGCGGGAAGCGGTGGGAATGGAGAGAAATATCTTTAGTCCCGGTTAGTTACTACAACCGGGACTAAAATCTCTGGTAAAAAGGAAATGGCAGGAAAACTTGGTGGGAAGCGGTGGAAAATGGCAAGAAATATCTTCAGTTTATAAATGATGCAAAGTTTTACAATAGGAGATATGATTTTCTAAAGTTTTATATTTGATTTGAATTAAAAAAGAAAATTTACAAATGAAATAATTTATAAATGATGCAAACAGATGTATGGATATTATATTAAGATTCTTTTTTTTTCTGATAATAATAGACATATTATTTGTTTTTTTATTTTTACAATAGGAGATATAATTTTCCAAAGTTTTATATTTGATTTGAATTAAAAAAAGAAAATTTACAAATGAAATAATTTATAAATGATGCAAACAGATGTATGGATATTATATTAAGATTCTTTTTTTTTTGATAATAATAGGCATATTATTTGTTTTATTTGGATTTTTACAATAGGAGATATGATTTTCCAAAGTTTTATATTTGATTTAAATTATAAAAAATAAAATTTACAAATTAAATAATTTATAAACGATGCAAACAGATGCATGGGTATTATATTAAGATTCTTTATATTTTTTTGATAATAATAGACATATTATTTGTTTTATTTGGATTGTTACAATAGGAGATATGATTTTCCAAAGTTTTATATTTGATTTGAATTTTAAAAAATAACATTTACAAATTAAATAATTTATAAATGATGCAAACAGATGTATGGATATTATATTAAGATTCTTTATATTTTTCTGATAATAATAGACATATTATTTGTTTTATTTGGATTTTTACAATAGGAGATATGATTTTCCAAAGTTTTATATTTGATTTGAACTAAAAAAAGAAAATTTACAAATGAAATAATTTATAAATGATGCAAAAAGATGTATGGATATTATATTAAGATTCTTTATATTTTTCTAATAATAATAGACGTATTATTTGTTTTATTGGGATTTTTACAATAGAAGATATGATTTTCCAAATTTTATATTTGATTTGAATTAAAAAAGAAAATTTACAAATGAAATAATTTATAAATGATGCAAACAGATGTATGGATATTATATTAAGATTCTTTATATTTTTCTAATAATAATAGACATATTATTTGTTTTATTTGGATTTTTACAATAGAAGTATGATTTTCCAAAGTTTTATATTTGATTTGAATTAAAAAAGAAAATTTACAAATAAAATAATTTATAAATGATGCAAAAAGATGTATGGATATTATATTAAGATTCTTTATTTTTTCTAATGATAATAGAAATATTATTTGTTTTATTTGGATTTTTACAATAGAAGATATGATTTTACAAAGTTTTATATTTGATTAGAATTAAAAAAAGAAAATTTACAAATGAAATAATTTATAAATGATGCAAACAGATGTATGGATATTATATTAAGATTCCTTATATTTTTCTGATAATAATTGAGATATTATTTTTTATTTGAATTTTCACAATAGAAGATATGATTTTCCAAAGTTTTATATTTGATTTGAATTAAAAAAAGAAAATTTACAAAAAAATTAACTAGTCGCGGGTCGTGGCTGGACCCGGGACTAGAGGGTGGCTGCGCGCGCAAAAACGAAACGGCCGAAAAAACACACTAGTCTCGGGCCATGGCTTAACCCTCGACTAAAGGGGCCTTTAGTCGCGGGTTAAGCCACAGTCCGGGATTAGAGACCCTTAGTCTCGGGCGGTGGCTTAGCCCGGGACTAAAGGTCTGTCCCTGTAAATTCCGCGCGCCACCGCCCACGTCCAGCACTTGGCATTCTCGAGAAATACGAAGACGAAGCACACAAGCGACACATCGAAGACGCAGGGGAGGTGCTGCCCGGCCGCCGATTTCACCGCGATGCCGCCCTCGTCTCTGGTCGTGCATGCTCCGCCGTGCCGGCACTCCGCCGTGTCGTCAGCTGCGCCACCAAGCCACCAGCCGCCGCGCCGCCACGCCACGCCCCACCGTGCCGCCACCCATAACGCCACCGCCGTCGGCCGTGTCAGACGTGACGCCGCCAAGTGAGCTCGAGGGTGGTTATTTTTTACCACAAATAATATTAGCTAGGGTCATTATAATTATAATTATTGTTTTAGTTATTAGGATTAGGATTAGCATTAGGATTATTGTTTTAGTTATTTTTTTGTTTTAGTTATTTTTTTGTTTTAGTTATTAGGATTATATTGTTTTACCACAAATAATATTAGGGTTATTATAATTAGGATTATTGTTTTACCACAAATAATATTAGGGTTATTGTTTTTTTATTTAGTTATTAGGATTATTGTTGTACCACAAATAATATTAGGGTTATTAATTAGGGTTATTGTTTTAGTTATTAAGATTATTGTTTTACCACAAATAATATTAGGGTTATTAATTAGGGTTATTATTTTTTGTTTTAGTTATTAGGATTATTGTTTTACCACAAATAATATTAGGGTTATTGTTTTTTTTTGTTTTAGTTATTAGGATTATTGTTTTACCACAAATAATATTAGGGTTATTAATTAGTGTTATTAGGGTTATTGTTTTTTTGTTTTAGTTATTAGAGTTATTGTTTTTTCTAACCTGTTTAACTCTCTTTCTGTTATAGTTAATTAAGTCATGAAGATCCTGGTCGCATTGGTGAAGGTTTTCTTCACGGCATGATAAGAGGTGTGTAGGGTTCGCAACAAAGAAAACAAAAAAATTTCCTACGATGGGAACAACTATGTACCAAGATCTATCTACTAGATACAAACAACAGGCGGATGTATATCCATAGAGAACTTACCCTTGAAGACCGACAAAGCTTAACGAGTTAAACTCGTGGTTGATGTAGACGATCTCTTGCCGATCTCAAGATCGAGAGGAAGTCCTAGCGCCGCAAATCAGCAGCGCATCCGTGCTCGCACACACGCACAAGACACCGAGCAACCTCCGCCTCCTCGCTTCAGCGATTCAACGGAAGCACAACTCTTTCTTGCCGAATAGCCACCGGGAACATGTATCTCGCTAGTCCGAGACCATGGGGGATAAATTCTAGAGGGGGAGAGAGATCCTTCACAAGGAGGTGTGAGTGAGAAGTGAGGAGGGGGTGCCTTTTATAGGAGAGGGGAGGGGACCCCAAGGGGGTGTCTGGCGCATGGGGGCTGCCCCTTGCCCTCCCCTCATTCATGTGGGTGGACACTCCACTCACAAAAATCCTTTCAATTCCCTCCACTCAAAATCCCACTCAAATTCCTATTAAATTTCCACCAAATTTAATGCAAAATCTCATTAAATAAAACTTCTTTTATTTATTCAGAATTTTGTCAATTACTTTAATGACAAACATTCACATATAACCCCTTGCTAGTATTTCATTTCACATGCAAAACACTTTCTACAATTTCACCCGAAAACCTGTTTCAGCATCTAGTGAAATAAATTCCTGCGCTTGTTATTCTTTCTGGCATGAAACTTTTGCTCCATTTGTATGCCTGTGTCTCTTAAGTGTGCCAACCTATGGTTCGTGAATAATGCAGACATGATCGAGACCTTTCTCCGATCAATAATCAGAAGCGGGATCTGGAGACCCATACTGACTCCCACACATTCAACGATGACTTTCTTGTGATCGTCGGAACCTTTTACGCTAGTATCTTAATCCTTTTGTTTCGCGATATATTACATGTCCGAGATTCGATCATCGGTATCTCCATACCTAGTTTGATCTTGTTACTGACATGCACTCTTTTCTTGTTCCCGTGATATAACATTCTAGTGAACAAATCACTTGTTTGCAAGCTAACCAATGTGATATCACCGAGAGGGACCAGAGTATATCTATCCGTCATCGGGATGAACAAATTCCACTCTCAATCCATGGGCCTAAACATAACACTTTAGTAGTTCTGAATCCATCCTTATAATCACCTAGTTATGGTGTGACGTTTGATGTTATCAAGAAACTCTTCCGGTGTTAGTGATTGACATGATCTCATGGTCTAAGGATTAGGAGCACTTCATAAGCTGTTATAGCAATATAAACTTAATGACTTTGATCGTAATGTTATACTTCAGGTGAATTTTCATCACACCATTACACTAATGTTGTGACCTCGTTATTAACAACATCCAATGTCTATGATCAGGAAACTTTGATCATCTTGTTAATCAACGAGCTAGTTTATGAGAGAGGCATAACTTGGAACTTTCTGTTTGTTTATTAAACACACATGTATTAATGTTTCCATATTAATACAATTATAGCATGCAAAATAAACATTTATCATATACTTGGAATACACATAATAAACACTTTATTATTGCCTCTCAGGGCATATTCCCTTTAGTCTCCCACTTGGACCAGAGACAATAATCTAGTTACATAGTAATGAATCTAACACCCATGGATTTCTGGTGTTGATCATGTTTTGCGCTAGGGAGAGTTTTAGTCAACGGATCTGCTACATTGAGATCTGTATGTACTTTACAAATCTTTATATCTCCATCCTTGACATGTTCACGGATAGAGTGAAACTGGCGCTTAATATGCTTGGAATACTTGTGAGACCTTGGTTCTTTGGCATTGGCAATGGCACCATTGTGGTCACAATAGATCACCATTGGGTCCAACGCGCTTGCAACCACACCTAGTTCGGATATGAACTCCTTCATCCAAACCTCTTCCTGAGCCGCTCCGAAGAAGAAACATATTCGGCCTCCATTGTTGATCCCGCCACCACGGGTTGTTTGGAACTCCTCCAACTAGCCGTCCACCATTCATGAGAAATACGTATACGGATTGAGACTTAGAGTCATCCGGATCGGGGTCAAAGATAGCGTCGACATAACACTTAGAGACGAGCTCTTCTTCACCTCCGTATACAAGAAACATATCCTTAGTTCTTCGCAAGTACTTAAGGATATTATTGAAAGCTATCCAGTGTTCCGAAGCTGGATCTGATTGGTACCTACTAGTCAAACTAATAGCATGTGCCACATCCGGTCTTGTACATAGCATGGCGTACATTATAGAGCCTATGGCTGAAGCATAGGGGACTTTGTCCATTATATCTCTTTATTCTGCCGTAGCCGGACTTTGAGTCTTACTCAATGTCTTGCCTTGCAACATAGGTAAGAACCCCTTCTTACTTTCGTCCATTTTAAACTTCTTTAAAATCTTATCAAGGTATGTACTTTGTCATAGCCCTATTAGGCGCCTAGATCTATCTCTATAGATCTTTATGCCTAATATGTATGACGCTTCACCTAGGTCCTTCATTTAAAATTTGTTGCTTAGATAACTTCTAACACTGTTTAAAAGATCTATATCATTTCCGATCAATAATATGTCATCCACATATAATATCAGAAATTCCACATTGCTCCCACTCACTTTCTTGTAAATACAAGCTTCTCCATAAGTTTGAACAAATCCAAACTGTTTGGTCACCTCATCAAAGCAGAGGTTCCAACTTCGTGATGCTTGCTTCATTCCATAGATAGATCGCTGAAGCTTGCACACCTTGTTAGCATCCTTAGGATCGAAAAGACTCTTTGGTTGTATCATATACAACTCTTCTTCAATATTACCATTGAGGAACGCGGTTTTGACATCCATCTGCCATATCTCATAATCGAAATATGCAACAATTGCTAACATAATCCTAACTGATTTAGCATCGCTATGGGAGAGAGTGTCTCATCATAGTCAACTCCTTGAATTTGTCGAAACCCCTTTGTGACAAGTCGAGATTTATAGACGGTCACATTACCATCAACATCAGTTATTCTTTTGAAAATCCATTTATTCTCCACGGCCTTTCGGTCGTGAGGTAAGTCCACCAAGTTCCAAACTTGATTTTCATACATGGATTCCATATCGGATTTCATGGCTTCTAACCATTTGTCGGAATCCGGGCTCATCATCGCTTATTCATACGTTGCAGGGTCATCATTTTCATCAACCATGAAATTCATGACAGGGTTTCCGTACAGCTCGGGAGCTGCACGCGTCTTGTTAGACCTGCGAGGTTCGGTAGTACTCTGTTTCAGAGTTTCATGATCATTATCATTTGTTCCTTCTTCAACTGGTGAAGCCAACGCTGGAACAACTTCCGGCGCTGCGCTACTCTCCATACTTTTAAGAGAAGGTTCAATAACCTCTTCGAGTTCTACCTTCCGACTACTCACGCCTTTCGCGAGAAACTCTTTCTCTAGAAAGGATCCATTCTTGGCAAAAAAAAACCTTGCCCTAGGATCTGTGATAGAAGGAATACCAAATTGTTTCCTTAGGGTAGCCTATGAAGACACATTTTTCCGCTTTGGGTTTGAGTTTATCCGGTTGAAGTTTCTTCACATAAACATCACATCCCCAAACTTTAAGAAATGATAGCTTAGGTTTGTTTCCAAACCACAATTCATACGGTGTCTTTTAAACGGATTTAGATGGTGCCCGATTTAAAGTGAATGCAGCAGTTTCTAGTGCATAATCCCAAAATGACAACGGCAAGTCTGTCAGAGACTCATATATCGAACCATATCCAATAAAGTACGATTATGACGTTCCGACACACCATTTCGCTGTGGTGTTTCGGCAGGTGTGAGTTGTAAAACAATTCCACACTCTTTCATATTAGTGCTAAACTCGTAACTTAGATACTCACCTCCACGGTCGGACCGTAGAAATTTGATCTTTCTATTACGATGATTTTCCACTTCACTCTGAAATTCCTTGAACTTTTCAAAGGTTTCAGACTTGTGTTTCATCAAGTAGATATAACCGTATCTACTCAAATCATCCGTGAAAGTAACAAAATAACGATATCCACCTCACGCCGACACACTCATTGGACCACATACATCAGAATGTATGATTTCCAATAAATCTGTCATTCGTTCCATTGAACCGGAAAACGGCATTCTAGTCATCTTGCCCTCAAGGCATGGGTCACATGTATCAAATGATTCAAAATCAGGTGATTCCAAAAGTCCATCCGAATGGAGCTTCTTCATGCGTTTAACGCCAATACGACCTAGATGGCAGTGCCACATATATGCAGATATATCATCATTAAGTTTAATTCTTTTAGCATCAACATTATGAATATGTGTATTACTATTATCGATATCCAACGAAAATAAACCATTCATCATCAGTGCATGACCATAAAAGATTGCATTCATATAAATAGAACAACCATTGTTCTCGGATTTAAATGAATAACCACTTCGCATCAAACACGATCCATATACAATGTTCATGCTCAGTGCAGGCACCAGATAACAATTATTCAAGTTTATTACTAATACCGACGTTAAGTGGAGAGGTAGCATTCCGATGGCGATCACATCAACACTTGATCCATTGCCGACACGAATCTTGACCTCACCCCTTTCTAGCCGTCGGTTGTTCCGTAGCCCCTGATTCGAGTTACAAATATTAGCAACTGAACCGGTATCCAATAGCCAGGTGCTACTGCGAGTACTAGTAAAGTACACATCAATAACATGTATATCATATATACCTTTGTTTGCCTTGCCGGCCTTCTTGTCTGCCAAATACTTGGGGCAGTTGCGCTTCCAGTGGCTAGTCCCCTTACAATAATAGCACTCGGTATCAGACTTAGGTCCAACTCGGGGTTTATTTTCAGGCACGGCAACCGACTTGCCGCCCTTACTTCCCTTCCGTTTCCCTTCTTGTATTTCTTGAAACCAATGTTCTTATTGATCATCAACACTTGATGTTCTTTCTTGATCTCCACTTTTGCAGTTTTAAGCATTGACAGAAGCTCGGGGAGAGACTTCTTCATGCCTTGCATATTATAGTTCATAACGAAGCTCTTATAGCTAGGTGGCAGAGACTTGCAGAACATGATGGATGCCTAAGTCAATGGGAATCGATATTCCCAAGGACACAAGCTTATTGGCGTAACCCAACATCTTGAGTACATGCTCACTTACGGAGTTGTGCTCTTCCATCATGCAACTAAAGAACTTTTCTGAAGCATTGTTGCTCTCTACAGCAGCATGTGTGTCGAAAATCATTTTCAAATCACCCATTGTATCAAATGCGTTGTCGTTTTAGAAACGCTTTCGAAGTTCTGGCTCTAGCCCGTACAATATGCCGCAATGAACTCAGTTGTGGTCCTCCTGACGAGTCTGATAGACATTCTTCTTCTCGTCAGGAGCATCATCGAAAGGTGGGGGGCCTAGCGGTGCTTCTAGCACATATTGCTTTTGTGCAGCAGAGAGGAGAATCCTCAAATTCATGGCCCATTCGGTAAAGTTGCTACCGTTCATTGCAAGTTTCTCTTTCTCCATGAACACATTGAAATTAAAAGCAGGTGGTGCCATCTACAACAGAATTTGTGAAGTTTAGACTAAGTTTATGATAGATTGAGTTCAACTAATCCACATTACGAATGAACTCCCACTCAAAATGACATACCTCATGCCTTTTTGGTGATTACATGAACCAAATCCACTACACCAAGTCTGATCATCACGCGAGTCGGTGTAGCTTCAAAGGCGAGAATCAAATGGGCATCATATCTACCATATGCCTCATGCTTAACCGTTTGGTCCGTGTTCCGAGGCCATGTCTGTACATGCTAGGCTCGCCAAGTGAGAACCTTAGTATTCGCGTGTGTAACTGTCTTACACCCATAATATGGTCGTGGATCGAAGAACTCCCGAGCATCACGTGATGTCTTGGAGCGACGAAACATAATTGGTGCATACTTAAGGAAGAACACATTCTTATCTTGATATTTAAATGAGGGATCATCTTATTATGCTAATAAAATGCCAAACAAGCAATATAAGATGCAATCAAACATCACATGTTTGTAAGTGAAATGATATAGTTCCCGCATATGATCTCCATCATGTGCTCCTTGGTATGATCACTATCATATCTCTATGTGTAAGGCCAAGGTCTATGGAACTTACATGTTATGTGTGTTGTAAGAGTATCATCTCATACTTCTACTTACAACATCACCATATCATAATACTAGCCCAACACAAATCTAAACTAGATGCCTCTAATTTATCCATTGCAAGTTTTATGTGGCTTAGGGCTTTCGAAGATAGAACCGTTCATACCTACGAACATGAACCACAACGAGGATAGCCAAATTGTTGACAACTCGTTGCAAATTAGATATTCTATAGTAGGAGAGATAGATACCCGCTAGCCACTTATGCAAAACTAGTTGCATGTCAAGCGTGGAACAGGTCTCATGTGCGAGGACATGTAAAGTTTGTCCGGGCCGCTTCAGCCCACTATGCCACCAATATCCAAAATACAACTAAAAAGAATAACATGATCATAATCGCCCACATACTCATATGTGCACGACCCGTGTAAAGCATCTATACATAGATCCGGCTCCGATACCACTATAGGGTTCGCAGCATAGAAAACAAAAAATTTCCAACGATGGGAACAACTATGTACCAAGATCTATCTACTAGATACAAACAATGATGGATGTATATCCGTAGAGAACATACCCTTTAAGACCGACAAAGCTTAACGAGTTAAACTCGTGGTTGATGTAGACGATCTCTTGCCGATCTCAAGATCGAGAGGAAGTCCTAGCGCCACAAATCAGCAGCGCATCCGTGCTCGCACACACGTACAAGACACCGAGCAACCTCCACCTCCTCGATCCAGCGATGCAACGGAAGCACAACTCTTTCTTTCCGAATATCCACCGGAAGCATGTATCTCGCTAGTCCGAGACCATGGGGGATAAATTCTAGAGGGGGAGAGAGATCCTTCACGAGGAGGTGTGAGTGAGAAGTGAGGAGGGGGTGCCTTTTATAGGAGAGGGGGGGGGGGACCCCAAGGGGGTGGCCGGCGCATGGGGGCTTCCCCTTGCCCTCCCATCATTCATGTGGGTGGACACTCCACTCACAAAAATCCTTTCAATTCCCTCCACTCAAAATCCCACTCAAATTCCCATTAAATTTCCACCAAATTTAATGAAAACTCTCATTAAATAAAACTCCTTTTATTTATTCAGAATTTTGTCAATTACTTTAATGAGAAGCACTCAAATAAAACCCCTTGCTAGTATTTCATTTCACATGCAAAAACACTTTCTGCAATTTCACCCGAAAACCTGTTTCGGTATCTACTGAAATAAATTCCTGTGCTTGTTATTCTTTCCGGCATGAAACTTTTGATCCATTTGGATGTCGGTGTCTCTTAAGTGTGCCACCCTATGGTTCATGAATAATGCGGACATAATCGAGACCCTTCTCCGATCAATAATCAGAAGCGGGATCTGGAGACCCATACTGACTCCCACACATTCAATGATGACTTTCTTGTGATCGTTAGAACCTTTTACGCTAGTATCTTAATCCTTTTGTTTCGTGATATATTACATGTACGATATTCGATCATCGGTATCTCCATACCTAGTTTGATCTCGTTACTGACATGCACTCTTTTCTCGTTCCTGTGATATAACATTCTAGTGATCAAATCACTTGCTTGTAAGCTAACCAATGTGTTATCACCGAGAGGGGCCAGAGTATATCTATCCATCATCGGAATGAACAAATTCCACTCTCGATCCATGGGCCTCAACATAACACTTTAGTAGTTATGAATCCATCTTTATAATCACCTAGTTACGGTGTGACGTTTGATGTTATCAAGAAACTCTTCTAGTGTTAGTGATTGACATGATCTCATGGTCTAAGGATTAGGATCACTTCGTAAGTTGTTATAGCAATATAAACTCAATGAATTTGATCATAATGCTATACTTCGGATGAATGTTCATCACACCATTACACTAATGTTGTGACCTCGTTATTAACAACATCCAATGTCTATGATCAGGAAACTTTGATCATCTTGTTAATCAACAAGCAAGTTTATGAGAGAGGCATAACTAGGAACTTTCTGTTTTTTTATTAAACACACATGTATTAATGTTTCCGATGTGACACCACCGGGATCAGGTCTAAACAAATCCCAGACTTCCGTCTGACATAAGCTTAACCATGAGCTCAAGGATATCAAGTGGAGAATTGGTAACACAACAGTGACCCTACGCCTCACCTCACGACCTCGTCGACTGAATACAATGCATACAACCTGAGTAGCTGACCACGTCAGGCTAACGAAAAGGACATGAACATAACAAAGCACAACGTGCTAATACAAATAAACTTTACAAAGGGCACAACAAGCCCAATCGAATACATACACATTTTACATCAATATGTTTTCTTTACAGGACCTACCTATTCTAGAGTATTACACTTGCCAGCTGCTCGAACAGATCAACAACTTCTTCGGCATACTGTATTACAGCCGCATAATGCGGGCGCATATCCCAAAGACTACCATCTGGCTAAAGGGGTGGCCCAGTCGTCACTGCCGCGAGATCAACGTCATGACGATGCAGCCGAACAAGTGAAACATCGGCCTTCACCCCAACAACCAGCTGACACCACACCAATTCCTTGACGTGACCCACGTCCCAAAACTTCGCCAGCAGGCCCCAAGGGTTGGAAGGTGCCTCATCCAGTGGAAACATGACGGCCCGGGTGGACGCCAGGGAAATCCTCGCCTGCCTCAGCACCCGAGAAACCTAGTGCGCGCGATCTTGAACCGTCGCAAGGACGATGGCCCGATTATGGTCCATCCAGAAGAAGCCGCCAGCCTCCAAGTTCTGTTGGGTCAGGCAATTCATCTGAACAACAACGCGCTCCTTCTCCTCCTTCGAAACGAGATTTACGCCTGCACCAAACACAAGAAGAAGATGACATATAAGGAAAAATGCATCCGAAAAGAACAATAGTTCACGAAGACTCACATTGAAGCTGCTCGCTGACCTGTCGCAGCTCCCCCATCAAAAATTCCTCCCTGGTAGTGTCCCGCTCAGCTTTCGACTTCCACACGACCGTGTGGCCTCAAATGCCAAGAATATCCTTCTCCGGGCTGCAGACGCGGTCGTGAAGGAAAACAAGTTGCGACGCATCATCCAAATATGGTCCTGGTTTAGGCACAATCGAAGTATCTACGGGAATCTCACCCGAAGGACCCTAAAGGCAAAAAAGTAAGGATATGAGAACATCACTCGGCAATCGTTGGCATCTGGGAGGTGATGTGCAGCAGGCCCAGCTCCGCTCCAGATGCCATGGCCATGGACAACCCCATCGAGACGTCGAGGTCCTTCTGCTCACGCTTGTAGGCCGCCGGAGCATCCTCCAATAGGGCATCCGCCAGTGCGTCGACATCCTCAAGAGCAGTGCCCTTGGGGATGATCTCCTTGTAGAAGCGTCGGAGCACCCCTTTGGCCTTCGCCAAGGCGTCAACAGCAGTACTGCAGCGGTCTTTGACCGCTACGGTGGCATCATCGAGAGCATTTCCATGCTCCAACACACCATGATCAAGCGCGATGCCTGATGCATCTAAAGACAATGAAGAAAGGACCCAAATAAGAACAGGACAAGGAACAGGCGAAAAAGTACAAGACCAGGGCAAGTAAAAGATACTCACCAGAGAAATCCTTGGCCACAGCCATCATCCTATTGGCCATCTCCCTCTCGCGAGTAGCAGCCATAGCAGCAAGCTGCTCCTCGCGGTCAGCAGACTCCTTCCGCAGGCGCTCCCGAGCTTCGGCAGCGTCAGCTACCTCCTTCCGTAGGCGCTCCTTCGCCTCCGCGACAGCTGTAGATTTCTTCTCCGCGCGAAAGGCTCTTTTAAAGAGCGTCCAACCGACGGAGAGCCGCATTATTTTCATCTACAAACATCAAGAACAAAGGATCAACAAAAGCAAAGACAAAGGGGACAACCGAAGCAAGCAAAGGATGATCAAACTACGCACCTTGCAGTTGTCGCATGTTGTCCTCCAGCGCCAAATGCTGGATAAGGAGATTAGCCCTATGCACGAAGGGCTACAAAACAAAAACACAACCAAGTATCAGAAAGGACTCGGGGGCTACGCCCCACAAGAGAAAAACTTGACCAGGAGATCATCCGAAAAAGGTCTCGGGGGCTCCCCCCTACAAGACAAAGGAACAGACAACTTACGTGCTCAGACGGAGACTCCGAAGTTCCGCATGCGGTCTTCTGAGTAACGACTACTCGAGCCTCTCGCGGGGAGGGGTTCGGGGCGTCATCCTCAGAGTCAGCCACCATCTAAGGGTGAGGAGTTCTCAGCTTCGACTCCCCTACAACCTCTTGAGCGCCCTCACTAAGAGAACCCTTCGAGGAGTGTCTACAAGGACAATATCGATCAAGACAAGAAGAAACATTGTACATAGAATAAAGTGCAGCCGAAACTACTTACGAGTCAATGTCTGACAAGTTGAAGATAGGTGGTTCCTTCTCCTTCTTCTTCTTCTTGGCCGGCGGCTGCGGCGCCATCGCTTGAAGGGGAACAACCGGAAATGGTGCGAAAGAAGCACCATCATGCTCGCCATGCCACTCGAGGAAGGACGGGCCCCTCGGAGTTGGCGGGGTAGACACGTCAGACGATTCGCTCCGTGATCGCTTTCGGGTCTGCCCGTCACTCGCCTCAGGAGCATCCATAGTCGGCGACTGAGCTGGGGGAAGCTTAGACTCTGAGTGCATCTCAGGCAGAGGGGGCATAGACCCCGTAACATAGAGGCGCTGCAAGAAAAAATGACAATAACATGAGAAACTGCAACAAACAAAAAACGCACGGAAAAGCGCAACACGCACGAACAAACTTCACCTACGAAGCCCCTTTACTGGCGCTAAGAGGGGGAGTCAGCAACTCCCCTGGAAGGTACTCACTAGCCTTGAACTTCAGTAGAGGACGGATGACCCTATCAAGACACCCGAAGATAACTCTTCGGATGACACTCTGGTTGGATCACTGGGTTCGGCGTAGAGAAACATCGGGTGCGCCCTGGCCTGGAGCGGCTACAGCCGACGTTTGAGGAAGGTGCAGATGATGTCGACACCGTTGACCTCCTTGCTTGGCACCAGCTGAAGAGCCTCCACTCTCTTGTAGAGCCTCTCCACCTCCGCAACTTTGCCCTCCAAGATGTGGTTTTTCCATGATCTCTTCGGGACAATCTTCTGCTCGGAGTCGAAGGGGGCAAGACCAAATTGCTAACCTTCCACTTTTACATCGCGGATGTAAAACCACTTACGACGCCAATAATGGACGGACTCGCAAATAGATCAGGATAAAAATTGGACAAAAGGACAAAGGGAGATGATGAAGCCACTAAGCGGATCGACTCCGCCGGTGCCGGACTGCCTCTTCATGGAATAGAGCTTCCTGAAGAGGCCGAAGTGTGGCTCTGTGCCGAGCCAGCACTTTCAAAGCGTGATGAAGCAAGCGATGTTAAGAAGAGAATTGGGAGACAGATGATGAATCTGAATCCCATAGAGGAAAATGAGCCCACGAAGGAAATCGTGGGCAGGAAGGGAAAAAACGAGAAGAATGAAGGCAACAAAGATCACCCGAAACCCTATGGGTGGGCAGGGGATTACCTCATCGCCGGGGATCCTGACGTCCTCCTTGTTCTGCGGGATTAATCCTGCATCGCGCAGCTTGCGCAGATCGGTGCCACGCACCTCAGAGCGCCTCCACTTAACGTCAGTGGTGCACGCAGGAGCGGCAACCTTCTTGTCGCCGGCAGCGGCACTGAGCCAGCTCCAGCAGCCCTCTTCCTCGACTTTTCCATGGCACGGCGGTGAGTGCGGTGATGAGCGCGGAGAAACGACGAAGGAAATGAACGAAGAACGTCCAGTGCGTAAGGGCGAGAGATGTGGTGCTCGAGAAAATGGAGGCAATGGTGAAAGCAAATGGCAAGGGTGAAAAAAATAACTGTTTTCCCACGACTATAAAAGACGAGGACGACGAACAAGAACCATTCATCCAGAATCCCTAACGTCCAAGACAGATCCAACCGTACACATGTCAGCACAACAAAGAATCGTCTCCAGCACGCCGTCCACTATGCACGGAAACCAAGGAGACGCCGTAATTCTTGCCATGTCGCGCATGGCTAGTCAACTCCAAGTCAGAAAGTGGGACCCACGTTCGTCCTGTCACGTCATCTCTGGCGCCGCAGACGGTTGAGATCACCGATCGTTAGCACTGACGTCATCAAGAACAACCTAGCAACGGTTGGAAATCTTCGACTGAGGAATAAAGTACTCACTCGAATCTATGATTTGAGCAACTACTCGGTGGGGTACTCCCATCAGGAGCGCTGGCCGTGCACCTGAAACATGATCAAGGTACTACACTTCTAACCAATCTTCGAATCCTATGTTGAGTCTACGACTCTACTAAGGACTCGGGGGCTACTCCCATAGGGAAGATTGTTGAAAGCATCTGAAAAAATTGTGTCCTTCGGACCTGAAGTTAAAAACAGCTAAACTAAAGTCTTTGCTCGAGTCTACGACTCGAACAGACACTCGGGGGCTACTCCCATAGGGAGCGCTGGCTGTGCACCCTATGATTTCTTCGACTGTGATCCTTCGGATCAAAATATAAAACTTTTTCAGGCAACTTTGCCCAAATAAATGCTAAGTGAGAAACATTCTCCTTGGCTACCCGAAACACTTCCGCTGTGATAAAATTTCGGATGCTGCGTCTGCGATGCAAGGATAAGACCTACAGATACCATCTGTTGGCCTGGTAACGCACCTGACTACGCTCTGCCAGTATAAAACCTTGTCAACAAACGCGATGAAAAATCCTGACGGACGCGTTGGGTACATCACTTAAATAATCACTGGGATTCGACTCCTATAAGACCTCAACGGCTTGAGTCGAATTACACCAGCATTTGTTCCGGATTTGAGTCCGGGGACTCGAATCTGAAGAATATCATGTTGTTTTGTCCTATGACAGTTAACTGGCCCTAATCCGTTAGGAGAGTCAGGCACACGCATCAACAATCCCTACGAACTAAATTGATTGTAGCAGTCACAGGTCTAGCTACACCGGAAAGAATGAAAGAGTCCTCAGCCGAATCTACGATTCGACTGAACACTCGGGGGATAATGACATGGTTATACCCCACGGGTACACAATGTTAGCATACCTGGTCCAGCCCAAGGGAAGGCCCACAACATGATACACGGCCTGTGAATATTTCAGGTGGCCCAAGCCCATGATGCCTTCGGATCCTTGGAGAACAAGACTAGAATAGATAGAATTTCAAAGAGTCAAACCCTAATCTGTAACCGACTCGACCTACGCCTGGGACCTGCCTATCTGTATAAAGGCTAGGAGGGCACGACGAGGAGGTCAATACTCACCTCATACACACCTCACGCCAGATTGCATCTGCGCACCCCTTTAACCTTCGGCTCCACCGTAATCAAGAGCAGACAAGCAGGAGTAGGGTTTTCCCTCCGAGGCCTAAACCTGGATAAACTTCGTGTCCCCGCGTTGCTTGTTTTCTAATTGTTCCGCGATCTCCAGCATCCCCATCTTCTCCAAAACCCAAGTCCATAACAATGGGCATTGACGAGTCGAAACCTCGTCAGCTGCTGTGGTGGTGCCAGAGGCAGGTGACGGGCGTTGGCGTCAAGCTTGAAGGCTTTTTTTTGGCTTAGATTGTTTTCTTTCTTGGCAAGTGGTCCTTTGTGCAAAGGCTTGCATTATGCTATTTTTTCAGGTTTGTCAGGTCGGTGTCTACGTGACTTGTATTATGATCTTTATGATATATAAATGAGAAACGTATTACCATGCAAAAAACAAGATGGTCGTGTCCTACCCGGCCTCTCAGCGCTCCCCGCGCGCCCACCAACATGCGCGCTTAGATCGCTCGGTAACAGTAGCTGTTGGCTGCGTTTCTTGTTTGCAGCCCTTGGATGCGCTCTACTCCTTTCTTACTTCTGCTGAGCGAGTCCATGACGTCCGGGGGCCACACACATGTGGGACCGGAAGTTGGTGTTGAATAGAATAGTTTTGATACTTCAGTAATCAAAGTCATTACAATTACAAGAGAATATAAAGATGGTCTAGGCCCTGGACGAGTCGGTTTAGAGTCCTAAACTTGGCACACAAGTTGATTGTATAGCAGTCACAATGGGAGGCTCGACGATGGTGTAGTAGCTAGCCCCTTGGTGAAAATGTATGCAAATTAAGCCGTAGTAGGAACATGAAGAACACAAACTTGTCCAAGAGCCACCTTTTCTCAAAAAAATGAATGTTTATCTCAATGTGTTTAGTTCGGCGATGTTGCACTGGATTTCATGACATATAAACAACTAAGATGTTGTCACAATAAACAATAGTCGCTTGTTGAAGAGGTCGATGGAGCTTCGTGAGCAGCTGGTGTAGCCAGACCGTTTCAGCAACAGCATGTGCCACGACGCGATACTCATCCTCAGCAGACGAGCGAGAGACTGTAACTTGTCTTTTAGAGGGCCAAGAAACCAAATTGTTACCAAGAAAAATGTGTACCGTTTTCAAGGTGATTTGGATCTTTGTATTGTATATCTGTATTCTTGACTCATAGATTCGTTGTTATATATATCTGTTCTGTGGGTTCCATCGTGGACTATTGTGTAATGATATTACTGTGTTTTCCATCCACACGAAAGTGCCTGGTGGAAATGTTTGAATCGTTTCTATGCGGGTTTGGCGAGAATCGCTAAAACTTGCCTAGAGACGATTCGAGGGTGTTACAGCCTGGGCGGCCGTGCCTTCTTGGCCCTCCTTGGGTCATGTGCCCCTTCATGGGACTCCCCTCCTTGTGAGGTCCAATTAGATGGGTTGCCGCTAAATACTTTTTAAAAAGTATATTTTAATATTAACTAGACTCCTCTTTGCGCCCCCGGGGCACTGCTGCCAGCCATAACCTTGTTTCATATGAAGCAACAAAAATAGCAACGATTTGTTTCGTATAAAGGCAAGCATAGCCCCACCATTATACAATCCTATGATTTCATAGTATTTCAATTCTTGCCATGATGCATATGGTTCTTCTATGGTATTTTATAGATAGACTATCCTATATATTGCATTGTACCCTTTGAAGCCTATATTATCTGATCCACTACTCCTAGCATTACTAGGTTTGCCTTATGTCATTGTTAGAGCTTATAGATGTGTGTTGCTTAGCCATGCTTAGATGTTAAGTCTGGTTCTTCCGGAAGATATATCAGAGATGTAAATGGATCTTCTGTTATAGGAGAATGTGGTATGATGGTGATGTGAGGGGAATATGCTATGACTTGCATGGGATGCCATAAGTTATATGGTTTTTGCAGTCCCATACTTGCCACCCCTAGAATCCGAGTTCTTTCCACTGGAACCAAGACAAGCATACAACCACACTAGGGGCTTATGAGGAGAGCCTTGAATCACTAACTTGCCTAGTTTTTATCCATGAGTCCATAGTTCGAGTGTTCTATCCGAAATTGCATTTGGATGGTGATTCACATATATGGCGTGTCCAAGGAGGAGGTTTGTGGGGCTAGACTCTAGTCTTCGAACATAGAGATTGGGATCGAGCTGAGAGTGTGGCTGATAATTGCAGAGGAAATAACCTCTTAGTGACTCATGGATTAGGCGAAAGAAATGTAAAGATCGTGTCCAACAATCCTCTGCTAGATCTCCAAGGAAGAGAGCTAAAACGTTGGCATTAAGAGTTTGTTGGTGTGTGTGGGTAAAGTTATACACCCCTGCAAGATTAAATCTTTTCGGGAAGACATGTCCATGATTATGGATGACCTGGAAAAGTTCATCAGGATCATAGAGAACATTAACCGCTCGTAAAACTTGGAAATTAAGGTGTGTTAAGGATGCTTCCTCAGGTTAAGAGAGGATGATCCTAGTTGAGAGGTTCTGATGATGATTTGGTGGATATGAAAGATGAAGATTTATGTTAGATATATCATTCTCTTACCCCTATTAAAATGATCTATTTAGCCGAGCTTCTACTCCCTCTTATTTTATAAACAAAGATAGATGTATGTAATTTAAGTTTACCAACCATAAGTATTGCGGAGGCCATCACACTACAGCACACTGGCAATACGCCGAGGGCAGACAGCCGTCGGCACAGCCAGGAAATGCCGTCGGCACAGGCTGTGCCGACGGTAACCGTCGGCGTATCCCCTCGGCGTATGTGCTGGTCGGCACAGTGAAACGGCAGTCGGCACAGCCTCTCCCCCTCGGCGTAGCATCTCCCAGCGGGCCCCGCGTGTCAGCAACGTCCGTCCACGCTAACGGCCGCGTCATACAGCTATGCCAACGGCCGGGCCGTCGGCACAGGCCCATCCCGTGAACCACCGCAGCCCGCCACGTGCACGCCTACGCCGACGGCCAGGCCGTCAGCATAGGACCTCCCTCGCGCTGCCACGGTGCCCACCTACGCCGACGGCCGGGCCGTCGGCACAGGCCCTCCCTAAGCCCGCCACGTTGCCAGCTACGCCGACGGCAATGCCGTCGGCACAGCCTTGCCATATGCTGTGCAGCATCGAGCTGTGCCGACGGCTATGCCGTCGGCGTAGCGTCTTCCATTTTTTTCTTTTTTCTGTTTCCATTTCTAATTCAATTTGAGCATCCAAAATTAACGCAAAATAATTTAATTACATTGCAATATCAGAAAAATAATTTGAGCATCCAAACAAATAACCATGCCATTGCAATATCCATCGTCATCCAAACAACAACATGATCATCCACAAAACATATTTGTTACACATACAAACTCATCACAAGACACAAGTGCATACACATAGAAGATATGACAAGTGCATCCACTAGCTCTAGCTCTAACCATGTCCATGCTCATGGTCCGAAACTCGTTGTATGTGTCGGAATGTCAAGGAGCCCGAGGCTTCCCGTTCCGAGCTCAGGAGACGCTTGCAGTTGTCGGGTCATCGGGGAAGTAGAACCACTAGCAGAACCACCGTCGGGCGCCATGATACAAAGTTGTGCATCAACACACGACAGACTAGGCGAGGCCAAGGCACGACCAAAGGGTCCAACATTCCTGGAGCATCCTGTGCCCTACATGTTTGAGCAAAAACTTAGCAACTTGCGAGGCATATGAAAGCGGTAACAAGTGGTTGGGCAAAGAACTTACCGGGGTCCCTCCGTAGTATGTGGCAGCGAAATCCTCCCTCGATATGCAGAGAGGCGGCATCCCAGGATTAGGTGGCTGGTCACCTTCCACCGGAACCCGCTGTCCAGTGATAAAGTAGTGATTCATTGCCTACAGGATAATTATATGTCAGTCATTGCAGGAACAAAGGTTCAATCTAGAGGAAGTGGGACTTATCATCATTTGCAAAAGTAAAGTTTGAAACTTACAGACGTCACTTTCCTAGTGTACGCATCGCACTCTGCCCTCAGCGCAATCCATGCATCATACTCCTTGTTATAATCTGCCTGAAGGGCCTTGTAGGCATCATCAAAATCACGCTACAATTGCAAAAATAACGAATCTCGTCAGCTTAGCCATTTAGGATCAAATTGCGGACATAAGATGGAAATGAGAAACACTCACATCGGCGGTGGAGGCAGCAGGCCGAGGATGAGGCACGATAGAGGGGTGATCAGGGGTGAGGGTAGCCTTGACTCGTGTGAGGGTCATGGTAGGCTGGACCACCCCATCCAGAATGTTGAAACGGCCATGTGGCTTGCCGTGGCTCGCCATGATCAAGGCAGTCTCATCGACCTCATGGTGCATGGGCTCATCCACCTCCGGATGCAAACCCTTGAGCTTCTCACAATTGGTGTTGAGCTTTTCCTTGGCGTTACCGAAGTACTGGGGAAGCTGAGGCTGAGGCTGCTCTAGGTCGGGCTTGTTCGTCTTCATCTTCTCCCACACGACCAGGTCGTTAATAGGGCTATTAACCTCCCCCTCCATCTCCTCCTACATCGGCAAAGAAATGTTAATTATGTGTGTCAACTAATAACATTATGGGAAATAAATGAAGGTTGTTCCATGTATATATATACCAAGTGCTTCTTGAAGAGACCATGGTTGCAGCTTCTTGCGCTGTGTGTTCCCATGCTGCCGCGGTTTTTCTTGTTCCGCTTGCTCACGGCCTCAAAGTCAGGATCTTCCCCAATCCACCTACTAGCCAGCACCTCAAAAGCGTCTTCTTTGTGTTCACACCACATTGGCATAACCTGAAACCACAATACTCATTTCACTAACAGATAATGCAATACCAACTTAGCATCTATGGACCTTCTCATTGACAATTTACTTACCGTCATGAAATCAGCCACCGACATCTTTGGCTTGTGACCCCGGGAAATCTCATCCTTCCGTATATTAAGGCCATGCTCAGCTTGAAAGTGATTGATCAACGTATTCTTGGTGTTGTACCATTGCTGTGTTGTCAACTTCCGACAAGCCTCAAGCAAAGTCGCATTCGCCGCCTCCTGATGCTCCGGTGTCACCTGATAGAAGACCTTCAATCATGCAAAAAATTATGGGAGTCATGAGATAGCACGATGGTGAGCAAAAAAATTATGGGAGTCACAAGCCAAAGTATGCCTTACCCAAAAGCTTCTAATCACAGCATCAGCAGCACTCTCGAAGCCCGGGCAATCTGTGGAGGCCTCATAGTCCGCCCAAAACCAGGCTAGCTTCCTTCGGCCGTTGGGGACTGTAGTGTACAAGCCCGGCCAATACTTCCTGATCAAAGATCCAAGCACTCTATTAGGGTGGCGAACCCCCGCCGGTTTTTACCAGTTGCTGCACAATAAACAAACATTAGTACATGCCAAACTGTTATGACCAAAAACATGAGTTAGTCACTTACTATTTGCCGTAGGGCTCAATCGTAGGTCTCTCTTCCGGGAGAGGCTCCTTCTTAGGGACACGAGCCTCCCCACGAATCGACAAATTCTTCGGCGGCGCCTCACCCTCCGCCTCCCCATCCGACATCCCTCCCAACTCCTCGTCCGACTCTGACCGTGAAGCCATGGTGCCAGAAGCAGAGGGTAAGTCAGACAAACGGGCAACACGCCGCGGGGGAGACGAGTCTCTCCCAACTCCTCGTCCGACTCTGACTGTGAAGCCATGGTGCCAGAAGCAGAGGGTAAGTCAGACAAACGGGCAACACGCCGCGGGGGAGACGAGTCTGGATCCTCTGAATCGAGTCCTGCACCTGCATTGATAAAGAGTAGCCAATTTAGCATGAAGACATAAAAAATATAAATGTAATTCATAAACAACGGGGGAGATGAGTATGTACCCGAGGCTGCACCTGGTCGTCCTCGTGGTGCACCTGGTCGTCCTCGTGGTGCACCTCCTCGTCCTCGTCCTCGTCCTCCTGCAGCGGTAAGTTCTCCCTGCGAGGGAGGTGGGTCCTCCAATCCCCTTCCTCGAGCTCCACCGTAGCGCGGGTTGGGACGAGGTACTCTTCTCCTTTGGGTAATCTTCTCTTGGCTCATCATCTTGAGAAGGGAGGCCGGTGATTCCTTGCTCCCCCGAGGCATTGGTCAATCACCTGCATTATAGACATGTTGAAATTAATAAGCATAAATACATAATGCAATTAAGAAGCATGTTAAGAAGTAAATACTAAGCATAAATACATAATGCTATTAAGAAGCATCTTTAAGAAATAAATACTAAGCATAAAAACATAAAAGACCCTCACCTCTAGTCATCACTATCATAAAGTACTTGGTTGTGGTGCATCGCGTTCTCATTTTCACTATCACTATCACTATCACGTGAGTAGTAAGGCTCGTCGCACGGTGGAGGCTCATCATTGTTGAAATTCGCCTCATGAAACTTGTTGAGCATATCAACATCCTTCAAATCCACCACTGTCTCACCACAAGTTTCTGCATTGTTCTCGAGGTCCTCATGACCCACTTGTATGTCAAAACCCCCGAAGTTCTCTTCCTCTTGATAGAAAATTCCCTCGTATGTCACAGGGTCAATGTTGAGGTAATCGTTGGCGTTGGGCCTAGGTAGCTTACCATGTGGCGATACCTGGAAGACGACTTCCCAACCCAAAAGTTCCTCTTTCTTGCATGGGTAGGGCAAGTAATAAACTTGCTTTGCTTGGTGAGCCACTATATAGACATCGGCTCCGCAATAGGTGGTTGAAGGCCTAACTTCAACTAACCCAATGGAAGGGGTACTTCTTTGTCCATCGATGGGGTCGAACCAGCGGCATTTGAACACAACGAGCTTGAGTTTTATGTTCGTCTCAAACGTTAGCTCGTATACGTCCTCTAATATCCCATAGTAATCAACTCCATCGGTTCCTCCGGTGAAGACCCCAGTATTTATAGTTTTTGCATTAGGCCGATTGTTCTGGTGAAACTCTGTATCGAAGCGGTACCCATTAACATCGTACTTATGATACCTCATGACTCTACGGATACAACCCTGTGAAACACATCGAATCTCATTAGTCATCTCAACGTTGCGATCAGCTCCCTGCAAGTCATGGATTGCAAGGTAAGAGGGATATGTGTAATAATAGGGACAAGTCACGGATTGCAAGGTAAGAGGGAAATTACTTTGGCCCTGAACCAAGCCACAAAATTTTTCTTTCCGGGGGCACCATCTTTTAGAAGAGTGTCCAGCTCCATGACACTGGGATCCCTCGTTTCCGACCACTGTTCATCCTTGAATTGGGTAAAAGGAGTAAACACGTATTAGACCAAAATCGAGTTACTAGTTGCAATAGGTAATTTGTTCATCAGTTTACCTCATGAAACCGATAAGTTCATGCTTCATGTTCATGAGCACATAGAACATTATGCCCTCCTTTTCTTCTGGCTTCAATATGTAGTCTTTTCCAGCACCGGACTTTCCACCGGGAGATTGAAAGAGTGCGATCTTGGGGTCTTCCTCCAGCTCGTCGACATTGTACCGAGTGATCGGGTTATGCAGAGTGGGAACATCACCGGCATAGTACTTGGTCGTGACATCTGCTATCTCCCCGATCAGAGTTGCCTCAGCAATGCATGCTTCAATCTTACTTTTGTTTCCACATTTCATTCGAATATACTTAAACTCTCTCTCAATACTGGCGCCAACGAACGCCTTTGGTCCACCCAAAAGTACCTCGTTCGCGAGGTGCACGATGAGATGTGCCATCGGAGTAAAAAATCCTGGCGGAAAGATCGTATCCAACTTGCATAGCAACTCTGGCACTAGTTCCTGCAGCCTCTCAATCAGCTCGGGAGATACCTGCTTAGCACACAGAGTGCGAAAGAAATGGCTGAACTCCGCGAGCACTCGCCATACATGATCGGGGAGATACCCTCGAACCATCACCGACATCAGCCGCTCAATCCATATATGATAGTCATGACTCTTTAGGACGGTGACTTTTCCCATCACAAGATTGACTCCCTTACTCATATTTGAACAATAACCATCAGGGAACATCACGACGTACTTGAGCCACCTGAATGACTCCTTCTTTTGGTCACTATCAAGGCAGAAGATGGCATGCGGCTTGAACCAATTTCTTCGATTGCGGTCAGGAGGCTGCATGTGTTGTTTCTTCCTATCACATAGCTTCTCAACATCGACCCTAGCCTTGACATTATCCTTTGACTTTCCAGGGATGTTGCAAATTGTGAGAAAGAGGGACTCTCCTACATTCTTTTCAGTGTGCATCACATCGATGTTATGGGGAAGTTCGAGGTCCTTGTAATACTCGAGCTTCGTTATGGCTGCCTCGTGAGTCCAGTTGTGCGTTTTACCATATCCCTCAAATTGTGGGCCAGGAATCTCAGTACGCTTCAGAGCAAGTAGCTCGACTTTAACAGCTACACCATCAAACATTGGTATCGCTTTTTCTTCATTCACAACTATGCCCTTCATGAAGTTCATTTTGTCTCGTCTGAACCGGTGCCCTCTTTTGAGGAAAGGTCGATTTTTGTCAAAGGCGACATACTTGCCACCCGCGCTTAGCCAAAAGAACTCAAGTTGGAGCCTGGAAACTGGGCAAGGCCACTTACCGGATGTACACCACCCACAAAATAGGGCGTAGCCGGGCATGTCATGCATGGAATACTGGTACGAAACTCTCATGAGGAAGTTTGTCTTAGATGCTCGGTCATATTTCAACGTCCCGTGGTGCCAAGAGTGGTTCAAATCATCAATAAGCGGCTGCATGTAGACACTCAAAATTTTCCCCGGGTATTCAGGCCCTGGAATTACAACCGACAAGAATATGGTATTCCTTTGCATTAGGACTCCGGGAGGGAGATTGAGCGGAATAACAAACACAGGCCAGCAGCTGTTAGAGGCCGTCGACATACCATATGGATTGAATCCATCGGTTGCTATCGCAATTCTGACATTCCGAGCCTCACTTGCGAATGCCTCGTGTTTTGCATCGAAGTTCTTCCATGCCTTACCATCAGATGGATGTCCCATCATTTCATGTCCGTGCTCGTCATGGCATCTCTTCCCTGTCTTGTGCCACTTCATCTATGTGGCAGTCTCCTCGGTCATGTAAAGCCGCTGGATTCTTTTTATGAATGGGAGATAACGAAGAATCTTCACGGCGACATTTGACTGTGTCATCTGACCATCATGTCCCTTTCTCTCATGATACCTAGAAGCCCCACACTTGCTGCAGTACTTGTCATCCTCAAACTGTTTCCAAAACAAAAGACAGCTTGCTGGACAACAATCTATCTTTACATAATCCATGGTGAGCACTTTCATGATTTTGCGGCATTCGTACATGATTTTAGGTAGATAATGCCCTTCGGGCAACATGTTACCATACGTAAAAAAATTACGTTCAAAACTTGCTCGGGTGGTGGCGTACTAGGACTTGTCGGCTAGTATTTGCGAGATGGCATCGAGTTGAGACACTTTCGCACCCGGATATAGATGCCTCTTAGCCGAGGCCATCATATCAAGGAAGGCCTTCGCGGTTGCCTCCGGTTCCTCCGGTTCACCTAGTTCCTCTGGTTCACCTAGTTCCTCTGGTTCCTCTTGTGGAGGTGGCGAATCTGGCATGTCGGCATTGTGAAAATCCTCTAGCAAGTTTATAATCCCATCGTCCTCAATGCCATCGATCCGTTGTCGCATCACCTCAGCTCTATCACGTTCGTACTGAGAAAAGTCGACCAAAGGCTTGTAGTCAAGCATATACCGATACTGCCAAAGGTGTTTACTCATATCATCCTTTGTCTGACAACGAAGCCTCATGCAATGAGCGCAAGGACACATTGGACGAACTACCTTTGAACCACACGCTAACTCCTTCACCAGAAAATTGGTCTTCCATACCCACTCGTCTGTTCTTTCAAGCGCACTAATACGACCACTGTGCATCCAACCATTACCAGCCATCCTCTGCTTCATCGAGAGCCACAATACAAATTCAACATTTCATATTAATTAATGACATCAAACTAAATACACAAATTTTACGTTGTTATTCCATGCATACACCTAACATGTCTAATAGGAAAAGATATGTCCTAATCCCACCCGAGGATGTATAGATTGGATACGCTCTCCACGGTCAACCCCAAACTGAGACAAAATTTCGGCAGCACCTCCCCGTTGTTCTCCCGATACACGTCCCGCTAAAAATGCCGAGAGAATTGTGCATCCGGAGAACAACAGGGAGGCGCTGCCGAAATCCTGTCTCGGTTCGGGGTAGACCGTGGAGAGCGTACCCAATCTACACATCCTGTGGCTGTCCAAAAATTGTGGACAATCCAAAAGAGTTACATTTTTAAATATGCAATCGAATGCATATTTATTCGTGTAACCCTTTTGAACGGGAGACACCTAGGTTTCACAAGTGACTTGGTGATCTAGACACAAAATAAATACCTAGGTACATTACAAGATAGGCGCAAGATTTATACCCTCGAAGCGTGAGCGAATAGTCAAGGAAGATCGGGTAGTGGAAGGGTGAACTCTCCAACGGCGACCTCCGGTCACGACCTCCGGGACGGCGACCTCTCCGACGGGCCTGTCCACCTAAAAGTCTAGAGATTGCAAAGACACATAAAATAAAATTAACCTATTTAGCTCACATAATTTATCTAACCTAACTAAAACTACCCTATACTACTTTAACTACCTAGAACAGAGAACAAAACACAAAACTAACCTATACTAACTACCTATGTGCATACCTGCAGGGAGCTCCGACGACGTGGCCGGTGTAGGGGCGGCGAGGAGGCACGAGTGGGACAAGGCAGGGGCCGGCCGAGGAGGAGCCCCCACGAGCTCCAACTCGGGCCAGGTCGGGACCAAGGGAGGGCCCTGGGGCAGGACGGGGAGGGCCCTGGGCCAGCTCGGGGGCGGGACGGCTCGGAGGTGGGGTGGGGCGGCGCAGGGAGGAGGCGGGGTGGGGTGGCGCAGGACCTCGTGGTGGGGTTGCTCGGGCGGGTGGCTCGGGCGGACGACTCGGGGGTGGCTCGGGGTAGGGACGGCTTGAGGAGGAGGGCAACGACGGAGAGGAGCGGCGCAGGACAAGGGCAGGGACAGGGCGGGGTGGCTCGGGACGACGAGCAGAAGGAGGGCAGCGATGGGGAGGCAAGCGGCAGAGAGGAGGGGCAGACGGGGCTGGGTAGCTCGGCGGGCGGCGGTGCAGTGGCGGCGAGTTGGAGACGAGGGGAGAGTGGGAGAAAGGGGCCAGCATGGGCGCCGGTTGGGACGGGCTGGTCTAAAGGAAAAACTGGTCCTACGCCGACGGCATACCCGTCGGCACAGCCTTCTATGTTTTTTTCCACGCTAAAAAAAACCTTCTCTGTTTTTTTTCTCATAGATTTATTTGGTTTCTTTTTTATTTGCTCCTATTTAAAATATTTAATTTTATATTGGGTTCTACTTGATAGATTTAATTATATTTTGTTCCTCCCTTTTTCATTTATTTCGTATAAAATATAGAACCCTAGTTTGTTCCTCCCCGTATATCTACCCCGTTGACCGGCCCCGGATAAGTGTTGACCAATATAGTTTTTTCTTTGTTTAGGTTTGTTTAGTCTGTTCCTACATATTACACCAAGGTTGGGACCATGAAACATATTGTAGCCTCCGGTATATCCACTTCCTAGGGTTGGTCTCCCGCGGAACCCTGATCTGTGGGCATCGGATCGTCTACCCCCCTAGACGTCCCTCTAACAGGGGTAGCCCGGAGTAGCACTATCTTGTTTTGTGTTTGTTTAGGTCAAATGATGATTTAAAACCATGGTGGTTCACAACGGGAGGGCACTATCCTACCCGGTTTCACCCGAACGGGGAGTTTCCCCCTTATATAAGTCTAGAACCTTAGCTTTAGGTTACAGCGCACGCATGAGAAGGGGGACACATGCACCCGGTGACTAGGTTTTACATGTTTCAACATAGCACCACACTTCCATGCATGTTCTAGGGCCACATGCAAGTCCTTGAGGTATTCCGACGCCCCGGAGCGTGGTCTCCCGCGGAACCCTGATCTGTGGGCATCGGATCGTCTACCCCCCTAGACGTCCCTCTGACAGGGGTAGCCCGGAGTAGCACTCTCTTGTTTTGTGTTTTTTTAGGTCATATGATGATGTAAAACCATGGTGCTTCACAAGGGGAGGGCACTATCCTACCCGGTTTCACCCAAACGGGGAGTTTCCCCCTTATATAAGTCCAGAACCTTAGCTTTAGGTTACAATGCATGCATGAGAAGGGGGACACATGCACCCGGGGACTAGGTTTTGCATGTTTCAACATAGCACCACACTTCCATGCATGTGCTAGGGCCACATGCAAGTCCTTGAGGTATTCCGACGCCCCTGAGCGTGGTCTCCCGCGGAACCCTGATCTGTGGGCATTGGATCGTCTACCCCCCTAGACGTCCCTCTGACAGGGGTAGCCCAGAGTAGCACTCTTTTTATTTGTGTTTTTTAGGTCATATGATGATGTAAAACCATGGTGGTTCACAAGGGGAGGGCAATATCCTACCCGGTTTCACCCGAACGGGGAGTTTCCCCCTTATATAAGTCTAGAACCTTACCTTTAGGTTACAGCGCACGCATGAGAAGGGGGACACACGCACCCGTGACTAGTTTTTTCACATAGCACCACACTTCCATGCATGTGCTAGGGCCACATGCAAGTCCTTGAGGTATTCCGATGCCCCGGAGCGTGGTCTCCCGCGGAACCCTGATCTGTGGGCATCAGATTGTCTACCCCCCTAGACGTCCCTATGACAGGGGTAGCCCGGAGTAGCACTCTCTTGTTTTGTGTTTGTTTAGGTCATATGATGATGTAAAACTATGGTGCTTCACAAGGGGAGGGCACTATCCTACCCGGTTTCACCCGAACGGGGAGTTTCCCCCTTATATAAGTCCAGAACCTTAGCTTTATGTTACACCGCACGCATGAGAAGGGGGACACATGCACCCGGGACTAGGTTTTGCATGTTTCAACATAGCACCACACTTCCATGCATGTGCTAGGGCCACATGCAAGTCCTTGAGGTATTCCGATGCCCCGGAGCGTGGTCTCCCGCGGAACCCTGATCTGTGGGCATCAGATCGTCTACCCCCCTAGACGTCCCTCTGACAGGGGTATCCCGGAGTAGCACTCTCTTGTTTTGTGTTTGTTTAGGTCATATGATGATGTAAAACCATGGTTCTTCACAAGGGGAGGGCACTATCCTACCCAGTTTCACCCGAACGGGGAGTTTCTCCCTTATATAAGTCCAGAACCTTAGCTTTAGGTTACAGCTAGCGCACGCATGAGAAGGGGGACACATGCACCCGGGGACTAGGTTTTGCATGTTTCAACATAGCACCACACTTCCATGCATGTGATAGGGCCACATGCAAGTCCTTGAGGTATTCCGATGCCCCGGAGCATGGTCTCCCGCGGAATCCTGATCTGTAGGCATCAGATCGTCTACCCCCCTAGACGTCCCTCTGACAGGGGTAGCCCGGAGTAGAACTCTCTTGTTTTGTGTTGTTTAGGTCATATGATGATGTAAAACCATGGTGGTTCACAAAGGGAGGGCACTATCCTACCCGGTTTCACCCGAACGGGGAGTTTCCCCCTTATATAAGTCTAAAACCTTAGCTTTAGGTTACAGTGCACGCATGAGAAGGGGGACACATGCACCCGAGCGAAGAGAATCGCGAAAGATGGAAACCGCTATGCGAACGTTACAAACGGCTACAATCGGAGTACAAAATATATCAACATTAAATAATTAGGAGTAATTAATAAATTAGTATAAAATATATGGCTAAAATTAAATGGAAAAAATAATCTAAACGGATTAGCCCAACGAAACCCTGTAGTATACAAATAATCTGAATAGCAGCAAAAAAACTGAAGGGCTACGCCGACGGCCAAGCCGTCGGCACAGTCCACCCAATTCAGGCGTCCGAGTAGCACGTGGCGCGTAAGGGCTACGCTGACGGCCCGGCCGTCGGCATAGCTTAGCCACCAAACGGCGTTTGTGGCGTCGTTGCCGAGCCGGGGATACGCCGAGGGCCTGGTTTGCGCCGAGGGTCACCGTCGGCATAGATGTATCGACTACGCCGACAGCTGGGCTGTGCCGAGGGCCACCGTCGGCACAATATACTACGCCGACGGCCTGGCTTCAGGGCTGACCTGAGGAGGCAGCTACGCCGACGGCCTGGCTTCAGGGCTGACCTGAGGAGGCAGCTACGCCGACGGCCCCGACATTTGGCTGTCGGCGTAGCCTACCGGCTGTCGGCGCCTTCAAGTTTTCCTGTAGTGTCATATACCCGGCCTTGCTTTGTTGATACCTTTTATAGTACAGTAAGTGTTCCCTTGAAGATTAATTAGTTTTGGTACGATGCACCAACGAGTAGCTTCAGATTTCCGGCCGACAGTCTGGAATCTATGGTTTGGGACATCATCGTTATGCTTCGGAACTCTTAGGCCATTGGCTAAGTTTTCTATGTTTAAGAGCATAAGTTTCTTCTTTTGTTTGATGTTTGTGATCAATGACCTCTACTTATAATATTTTGGTTCTCTTTTCAGTTATGAGCTTGTTGTAATAACTTTTGTGTCATAGAGTCATTATTGTATTACTAATTTTATCACTGTAAACTCTTGGTTAGGATTATGTCGAACTAAGGTTTGGGATTGGTCTAACCCGATCCCGGGGGTGTCACAAATATCCCTCATGTCTCTCCGCCATTGAGTACCCACCATGCTCGCCTTTCTCCAATTACCCCTAGCGCATCCACATCACCATGGCTGGGCGTTTTCCTGGCAACTTTGCGATAGCCAATTGTATCGGCTGTCGCTAGTTCCACGACTGGGAAGCGCTCCTGCTCAATGAGGCGAACAACCTAGCGCCGCCCGATTTTCATTGCCTGGTGGGTGGAGGTTGAGCACTGGTGGCGTGCCTATGCCGCTGGTGCGAATAGGATCGCCGTGGTTCGGAAGATCTACAACAACGAGATGATTGACGAGAAGCATGGCGACCCGCGTTGGGCTCTCGACAACTACACCGCCTAGACCGACTACTTCCTGGAGCGCCGCGACCGTGAGATCGTGGCGTATAAAGGTGACGGCTTGCCGCCACTGGGTAGTAACTCGGCTGGGAGCATGCTCTGGTAGGGCACTCTGGGGCGCACCCTCATCGCTGTTCTCAAGCACATCAAGGGCAAAAACCAACCACGGCTGACATACCCGCCTCTTCAGCCCGTCTCCCGTCGCCGAGGGAGCTCCTGGCTGGCGCACTGGATGGTGCAAGCATCGCCCTTCTCCACGTCGTGATCGTCTTGGTCGGCTCAGTTGAAATAAATTCAGTAGCCGTTAGACTGTAGTTTACAGTTTCAGAGTTTCAGGTTTAGGTGTCGAGTTTATTCTGTCAGAGTCGTTTTTCTATTGCTATTTTGTAGTTGGGCGCTGACGAGGTTTGTGCGCACGCCCTGGTCGTTAGGATCGTTGTGGGCTCGATCCGAGATGTGGGATGGCACGTCTCTGTAAGGATCGTGGCGAGAGTCACGGCAAGATTTCGTTTTTTCTCTGAATAAAAGGAGATAGAAGGCAGAAAAGCAGTAAGCTGTACGCTGCACAAAAAAAAACCTGTGTCTCTCTCTCGCAATTTCCTGAGTTCATCCACTGTGATCGCGTGTGTGTTGGTAGGTTAGGCCCTGACAAGTGGTATCATAGCCACATCGAGAGGATGCCGAAGGGAGGGATGCCGAGGGGTGGAGGAGATCCGTCCAAGAAGCCGGGCGAGGAGAAGGCTGACGACGCGGAGAAGCTCGCACTCGGATCGCCACTGGCATCGTCACGCGCGCTCGCCGCCCCACAGGCCGGGCGCGATGCGGCAGGGATCGCAGGCACAATGTGTCCGACCCTGACGCGCACCAACTACAACACCTGGTCGCTGCTGATGAAGGTGATCCTGCAGGCCCGGCGCCTATGGGATGTCATCGAGACTGGAGAAGGGGAGTACGAGGATGATCGTGCGGCCATGGAGGGACTCCTTCGCTCTGTACCAGCGGAGATGATCCCCATGCTCGCCGTCAAGCCGACGGCGAAGGAGGCCTGGGACGCGATCAAGACCATTCGCGTCGGGGCCGAGCGTGTGCGCGAGTCCAAGGCGCAAATCCTGCGCGTGCAGTACGAGGAGATTCGTTTCAAAGCGGGTGAGTCTGTCGATGATTTTGGGATGTGTCTGCAGGAACTGGTCCATCAGCTGGACGTTCTCGGCGATCCAGTCGATGACAAGAAGGTCATCCTCAAATTCCTGCGCGTCGTCCCCAAGAAATACAAGCAGATGGCGCGGTCGATCGAGAGCCTGCTCGATCTCAATACCATCTCCATCGAAGAACTCACGGTCCGCCTCAAGGTCTGCGAGGAGGACGACGACGAGGAGCCTGCGGGAGCACGCGGCGGCGGGCAGCTGCTGCTCACGGAGGAGCAGTGGCGTGCACACATGAAGGGCCAGGACGGAAGCGGCTCTTCTGGCGGCGGCGGCGGTGGCAAGAACCGCCGCAACAAAAGCGAAGCGCGGCGACAGCAGCAGCGCGTAAGGCAAACTGGCAGAACTGCCGGTGGTGCCGCTATTGCGGCAAGCTCGGACACTGGGCACGTGACTGCCGCAGGAAGAAGAGGGAGGAGGCCCACCTGGTCAAGGAGGGCGAGGAGGACAAGAAGCAGGCGCTCCTCGTGGCGCAGCTGTGCCTGGCCAGCGACGAGCCTGCACACGTCGGCGGGCGTGTCTTCCTCAACGAGGAACGTGCCAAGGTGTGTCTCGGCGACGAGCGTGAACCGGTGGACGTCCCCTGGTACCTCGACAGCGGGGCATCAAATCACATGATGGGCAGCCGCTCTGTCTTCGCCGACCTCGATACACGGATCACGGGCTCGGTGCGTTTCGGCGACAACTCGATCGTCGACATTTGCGGGCGTGGTACCGTGGTAATCACGTTGCGCGGCGACGAGCATCGTGCGCTCACGGACGTCTACTTCATCCCCAAGTTGAAGACAAGCATCGTGATCTTGGGCTAGCTCGATGAGAACGGGTGTCCATCGGCGATCCGCGATGGATTCATGACACTCTGGGATCGCAGCAACCGCCTGCTGGCAAAGGTACCTCGTTCGCCGAACCGCTTGTACAAGGTTGTTCTGAATATTGCACAGCCGGTCTGTCTCTCTGCTGGGTGTGGCATGAACGGCTCGGCCACCAGAACTTCTGCGCCCTCCGCACCATGTCAAGACAGGAGCTTGTCCGTGGCATGAACGGCTGGGTGTGGCATGAACGTCTACTTCATGGCCTGGGTGTGGCATGAACGGCTCGGCCACCAGAACTTCGGCGCCCTCCGCACCATGTCAAGACAGGAGCTCGTCCGTGGCATGCCGCAGATCGATCATGTTGATCAAATCTGTGACGCGTGTCTGGCAGGGAAGCAGCGTCGCGCGCCCTTCCCTCAGATCGCCAAGTTCAGGGCCACCGAGCGCCTGGAGCTGGTCCATGTCGATCTGTGCAGGCCCATATCACCGCCAACGCCCGGCGGCAAGAGGTACTTCCTGCTCATGGTGGAAGACTTCAGTCGTTACATGTGGCTGGTGCTGCTCACCACCAAGGACGAGGCAGAGGTGGCCATCCAGCGCATCAAGGCCACCGCAGAGGTGCAGAGCGGGTGCACGCTGCGGACGTTGCGCACCGATCGAGGCGGTGAATTCACGTCGCGCTCGTTCGAGGGGTTCTGCACCGACAGAGGGGTGCAAAGACACCTGACCGCGCCATACACGCCCCAGCACAATGGCGTGGTCGAGCGCAGAAACCAAACAGTGGTGGCGACCGCGCGCAGCATGCTCAAGGGCCGCGGCGTTCCCAGTGCTTTTTGGGGGAAGGCGGTGACGACGGCAGTCTACCTGCTGAACCGCTCATACACGCGTGCCGTAGAGGATGCCACTCCTTACGAGCGCTGGCACGGCACAACACCAAGTCTTCATCATCTGCGCGTGTTCAGCTGCATCGTCCACGTCAAGACAGCTAGGCCACACCTCAAGAAGCTTGAGGATCGCAGCACAAGGATGGTGATGCTGGGATACGAGCCCGACACCAAGGCGTACAAGGTCTTCGATCCACTCACACAGCGTGTCCATGTGACGCGTGACGCTGTGTTCGATGAAGCAGCGAGCTGGAACTGGGAGGTGGATGGCATGGCCACGCTGCGAGGGGACTTCGAGATTGAGTACACTCCGCCCGTGCAGAGCCACGTCGGCGGACCTCGTCGTCGCGACACCTCTCCTGTGACGCCGCCCGGCACGCCACCAACCTTGCCAGCGCACGCTCAGGACGCGCACGGCGCCGGCGACTCTGGAACGCCTACAGTTCAGCGTCGCGCCGCGGTCGAGTTCGTCACGCCCGCTTCCTCGCCCACGCCATCAGCAGAGGAGCGTGAGCCAGCTGTGCGCCGCTACAGAACGGTGCAGAACATCGACGAGGTGCTCGAACAAGAGCTGCATCTCTCCGAGGGGGAGGAGCCGGCCACTTTCTCTGAGGCGAAGACCGATGCTGCCTGGCGCGCTGCCATGGAGGAAGAGATGGCCGCCATCGTCGAGAATGGCACTTGGGAGCTCCGTAACTTGCCTTGTGGACACCGTCCTATTGGACTGAAGTGGGTTTACAAGCTGAAGAAAAACCCTGCTGGCGATGTGGTGCGGCACAAGGCAAGGCTTGTCGCGAAAGGCTATGCTCAGCGGGCCGGCATTGACTTTGATGAGGTTTTTGCGCCGGTCGCTCGTCTCGATTCAGTGCGTCTCCTGCTCGCCGTTGCAGCACACCAGAACTGGGAAGTTCATCACCTCGATGTCAAGTCAGCCTTTCTGAACGGTGAACTGACAGAGGAGGTGTTTGTGTCACAGCCGCCTGGTTTCGTCGTCAGAGGACAGGAGGGGAAGGTGCTTCATCTGAAGAATGCACTCTATGGACTTCGTTAGGCTCCACGCGCCTGAAACGCCAAGTTGGACAGATCACTGTTGTCACTTGGATTCAGCAGGAGCACATCTGAACACGCAGTGTACGTTCGTGGCAAGGGCAAGTCAAGGCTTCTGCTGGGTGTGTATGTGGATGATCTTGTTGTCACTAGAGAGGATCAGCAGGAGATTGCAAGATTTAAGGAGCAGATGAAGAATCTGTTCAAAATGAGCGATCTCGGGATGCTCACTTACTATCTGGGGATTGAGGTTACCCAGAGCACTGGGAGAATCACGCTATGTCAATCAGCATATGCAGGCAAGCTTCTTGAGAGAGCAGGATTGGTCAACTGCACTCCAGCTCATGTTCCGATGGAAGCAAGGTTGAAGATGAGCAAAGACAGTAGCGGTGAACCGGTGGACGCCACGATGTACCGATCACTGGTTGGAGGCTTGCGCTACCTTGTTCACTCCAGGCCAGACATCGCCTTTGCAGTAGGTTTCGTCAGCCGCTTCATGGAGAAGCCAACCACTGAGCACCTCGTCGCTGTCAAGCAGCTGCTCCGCTACATCGCTGGCACTCGTTCGTTCGGCTGCGTCTTCACAAGCAGCGGCGAGCTTGAGCTGGTTGGATACAACGATGCAGATTTGGCAGGCGATCCGGATGACAGGAAGAGCACAACAGGGAGCCTTTTTATGATCGGAGGCAGTCCTGTGACATGGCAGTCACAAAAACAGAAGGTTGTGGCCCTCTCATCGTGTGAGGCAGAGTATATGGCGGCAACTGCAGCTGCCTGTCAGGCGGTGTGGCTGCAGCGTCTCCTTGGCGATCTACTCGAGCAAAAGGAACAGGCAGTTCAGATCTTCATGGACAATCAGAGTGCGATTCAGCTGACAAAGAATCCAGTATTCCACGATCACACCAAGCATATTGACACTCGTTTTCACTATATCAGAGAATGCGTGGAACACGGGAAGGTCACCGTCGAGCACATTGGCACCACTGATCAACTCGCCGATATCTTGACGAAGTCACTAGGGCGTTCTCGCTTCCAGGAGCTTCGAGCACGGATCGGCGTCGTCAACATTACCGGCCACTGAACTTAGGGGGAGATTTGTTGAAATAAATTCAGTAGTCGTTAGACTGTAGTTTACAGTTTCAGAGTTTCAGGTATAGGTGTCGACTTTATTCTGTCAGAGTCGTTTTTCTATTGCTATTTTGTAGCTGGGCGCTGACGAGGTTTGTGCGCACGCCCTGGTCGTTAGGATCATGGTGGGCTCAATCCGAGATGTGGGATGGCACGTCTCTGTAAGGATCGTGGCGAGAGTCACGGCATGATTTCGTTTTTTCTCTGAATAAAAGGAGATAGAAGGCAGAAAAGCAGTATAAGCTGTACGCTGCACAAAAAAAAAAAACCTGTCTCTCTCTCTCGCAATTTCCTGAGTTCATCCACTGTGATCGCGTGTGTGTTGGTAGGTTAGGCCCTGACAGGCTCCAGCGACGCCTCTCTTCGCTCGCCAATGTCAAGGACGAGGCCGAGGAAGGAGCGTGCACACACGCTCGTGCGGCCAAGGTGGTATCGTTATCTTAAAGTGTTGCGCGCCCTCGCCGCCGCGCGGACACCTTCGCCTCGTCAAGCCAAAGAAGGTGCCTGACACAGGCGGTTCATCTCTGAAGAAGTCATGGTTGCCATCTCAAGAGTAGGTGCAAAACACGCTAAAGGTGGAGGCGCCGGACGACCTCAAGGGCTTCCCCGGCCTCAAGTTGGCCGAGGTGCCTCCACTGTCGCTGGAGTACGCCCACACCTGGTCTAAGGCCGATGCGGAGCACCAGCGCTGGACATGGGAACGTACTGCGTGTCGCCAGGCGCTCTTGTTCCTCGACGACTCCAATGACGACGAGGTGGGGAGCCCACCTCGAAAGCGCTTCGGCGATGATGGATAGGGCTGCAGCCGCCGCCGAAGGACGAGCCGTGAGCGACAATGACTACACCTTGTTCTACCGCCGCCTTGGCATGTATTAGCCATTTTTTTCAATCGTATTTCGCTGTCAAATTGGTCGGCAAATGGGCTGGGGGCACCAACGTCTGAAGTTGCTCTTATAAATTACCTAGTTTAATTCTCCCATGCTATCTCTGCTGTAGAAATCGACCGATCCATTTGTGATACACCCTCTCACAAATTTGCGCACACCCAGTGTAATTATCTCAGAAGTAAATAATACCAATACGAGTATCTAACATAATAAAGAGTACTACATAAATTGTTCAATTCCGCCCTGCTATGCATTCGGTCGATTCCTGAAACATACCACCGCCCCCTATCAGACTGGACCAAGCTATCTACAAAACCATTGGACTTGGCGTCGTACCATTGAACCAGGAGGATCATGAGGACGGCTCCGAACCAAACTTTTCATTATGTATTTAAATGTGGTATAGAACTGTTAGAGTTAGAGTACGTATATGATGCATAGGTTAGAGATAGAACTCTACCTCTCACTACAGAAATGGCGCGGTGCGCCGACGGCTAGCCGCTACGCCGACAGCCAAATGTCGGGACCGTCGGCGTAGGACCGGACCAGGCCAGCCCCCTTCGCCAGCCCTCGGCGTAGCCGCGCTGTCGGCGTAGGAGACCCTACGCCGACGGCTATCCTCGGCGCACGCTAGCCCTCGGCGTAGGTCACAGACACGTGGCATTTGCCGGCCACGACAGGACGGACCCCTAACGGCGGCAACGTTACGCCGTCGGCGTAGCGTCAACCCAGATACGCCGACGGCCACCCTCGGCGTACCTCCTTTGCATTATTTTTAGCACCAAATTATGACCTTATGTTGTATCTGTATTTATTTACTATTATTAATTATTTATGTTCTATTTTTATCAATTGGATGATTTCATACCCGCCGAATAACAGTACATGCCCACATGAAATGACGTTGCGAATTTTCTCACACCCCGAGAAATTTGCATCTTTGTATTTGTTATTATCGCATGTGTGTGAATTTTATGTATCACAGATTTTGTGGAAGTTGTTCAAAGATTCAATGCTTTTATCGCAAGTGGTTCTGTCAACCCTCGTGAGGAGCGGACGATAGTTTCTCTTATAGATATAGCATGTACTAGCTCTTCATAAGGATTGAGACCATGGAAGTATGAACTTTGCACTAGACCATAAGCTTATGGAGGATGCTGAACTTCATGACCTAAACAAACACAAAACAAGAGAGAGCTACGCCGGGCTACCCCTGTTAGAGGAACATCTAGGGGGGTAGACGATCCAAATGTGCACAGATCAGGGTTTCGCCGGAGAAAGACCACGAGAACGTCAGAATCAAATAAAAACTTGCATGTGTCCCTACCATATGTGTGTGAGTGTGGTGCAAGGTTGGTATAGGTGCTTGCATGTGTCCCCCCTCGCATGCATGCACTCTAACCTAGAAGCGAAGGTTCTGGACCTGTATAAGAGAGAATCTCCCCGTTTAGGTGAAACCGGGTAGGATTGTCCCCCAACTTGTGAACCAACATGGTTTTACATCATCCTATGACCTAAACAAACACAAAACAAGAGAGAGCTACGCCGGGCTACCCCTCTGAGAGGAACGTCTAGGGGGGTAGACGATCCGAGTGTGCACAGATCAGGGTTTCTCCGGAGGAAGACCACGAGAACGACGGAATCAGATGAAAATTTGCATGTGTCCCTAGCATATGTGTGTGACTGTGGTGAAAGGCTGGTATAGGTGCTTGCATGTGTCCCCCCTCGCATGCATGCGCTCTAACCTAGAAGCGAAGGTTTTGGACCCGTATAAGGGGGAATCTCCCTGTTCCGGTGAAACCGGGTAGGATTGTGCCCCAACCTATGAACCAACATGGGTTTACATCATCCTATGACCTAAACAAACACAAAACAAGATAGAGCTACGTTGGGCTACCCCTGTGAGAGGAACGTCTAGGGGGGTAAACGATCCGAGTGTGCACAGATCAGGGTTTCTCCGGAGGAAGACCACGAGAACGACGGAATCAGATGAAAACTTGCATGTGTCTCTAGCATATGTGTGTGAATGTGGTGAAAGGCTGGTATAGGTGCTTGCATGTGTCCCCCCTCGCATGCATGCGCTCTAACCTAGAAGCGAAGGTTCTGGACCCGTATAAGGGGAAATCTCCCTATTTAGGTGAAACCGGGTAGGATAGTGCCCCAACTTTTGAACCAACATGGTTTTACATCACCCTATGACCTAAACAAACACAAAACAAAAGAGAGCTACGCCGGGCTACCCCTGTCAGAGGAACGTCTAGGGGGGTAGACGATCGGAGTATGCATAGATTAGGGTTTCGCCGGAGGAAGACCACGAGAACGTCGGAATCAGATGAAAACTTGCATGTGTCCTTAGCATATGTGTGTGAGTGTGGTGAAAGGTTGGTAGGTCCCATGTGGAAGTCCGAAGTGTGACCCCCTTTGTAGACATGCGTTAACACTTAGTAAAATCCTGGATATATACGTGAAAACTCCCGCCACGGGGCAACCAGAGAATATTTTATGGCAATGTCGGCCCAACCTTTGCTTTCCATATACATATGTCCTAAACAAAACCAAAAGTCCACTGGGCTACCCTCGTACGGAGAAAGTTATAGGGGTAGACCACCGGTTCTCCAGGAGTTATAGCACTTGGAAAATCAGTGAGATCATCTTATCTATACTTAAGTTGCAAAGATTGATTATAAAGTTCCATCATAGCATATAACTACATCTCGCAAGATGGCCATTAGACTCTTGAACAGAGATCCTGGTTCTGTCAACCAACGGCGGCAGAGCGAAGAGGAAACCGCTGTGGGAAATCTAGAGAGAAGCAGATGCGCCTAGAGGATAAACTAGGCAATGAGATCGGATAAACTCACCGGCAACGGCGCCGGAGCAAGTATGCGGGGCCAAGGTCGACGGAGCAGAGCGATGGGAGCCTCGCCGTCGAAGATTTCGATGGGCGCACGGCGGCGGGAGCACGAACATGCGAAGAAGCGAGAAGAGGAAGAAGGGCAACGGTAAGGGGAGGAGAAGAGTAAATCCCCTAGCCCCGTGCCCCTCTTTATAACCACGCGGACTGCGTGGTAGTGGGATCATGCGTGCAGAGGTTAACTGTGTAGATCGTGTGTGCGGCACAACCGCACACCGCTGAGTGGAGCCACACCAACAACCACACGATGCAGGAAAGGATCACGATCCATGACGGAAACGGTGCGCGAGGCATTGCAGCGCCGACGCGAGAGGCGCAATAATTACTGTAGCCTGTCAGTGTGCACTGTAGAGGAACAAAAAACTAGAGAAACAATGATGAGTGTGACACGTAGGACGAGGCGTATGCGAGAAGATACGCAGATACCTCGGATGAGGGAAAAGTAACTCGGAAACAAGGAGAAACGAATATTGTGAAACTGATACGGCACGACCAAGGTTATAGGCAGGACCATACCAGCTTCGGGGACTAATGTTGGGGGGGGGGGGGGGGGGGCCCCGGATAGGATAAGGACGGGGAAAGACGAAATGGACACATGCAAGTTTTCAGATGATTCCGACGTTCTCGTGGTCTTCCTCCGGCAAAACCCTGATGATCTACGGGCCTCGGTTCGTCTACCTAATGGAAATAAAGTTCAGCATCCTCTAGAACCTTATGGTCTATTGCAAAGTTAGTGTTTCCATGGTTTGAATACTAACAAATAGCCAACAAAAAGTTCACTAAAAACTTTAAATAAATACAACTGAAAGAAAAAATAAAAAGAAAATTAGAAAATAGGTAAATGCACACGGCATAGGACAAAACACACGGCAAAGAGGTCCTTTGTCGTGTGCCTGTCGCCGTCAAACACACGGCAAAGGTCCTTTCCCGTGTGTCTCTCGCCGTCAGACACACGACAAAGAATTTTTTTCACCTTTTTCTTTTTCTTTAATTAGCAAGGCTTTTATTACATATATGTTAGGTGATATTATTTCATAGGATCATTAGAGCACACATATGATCATAGGTTATTGTGGTCTTGATCACTATATACATGAACCCCCCTGATTCCGACGTTCTCGTGGACTTCCTCCAGCGAAACCCTAATGATCTGCGGGCCTCGGATCGTCTACCCCCTAGACATTCTTCTGACAAGGGTAGCCCGGTGTAGCTCTGTCTTGTTTTGTGTTTGATTATGTCATGGGATGATGTGAAACCATGTTGGTTCACAAGTTGGGGCACTATACGGCCCGGTTTCACCTGAACGGGGAGATTCCCCCTTATACAGGTCCAAAACCTTCGCTTCTAGGTTAGAGCGCATGCATGCGATGGGGGACACATGCAATCACCTATACCAACCTTGCACCACACTCACACACATATGCTAGGGAAACATGCAAGTTTTCAGATGATTCCGACATTCTCGTGGTCTTCCTCCGGCGAAACCCTGATGATCTGCGGGCCTCGGATCGTCTACCCCCTAGACATTCTTCTGACAAGGGTAGCCCGGCGTAGCTCTCTCTTGTTTTGTGTTTCATTATGTCATAGGATGATGTGAAACCATGTTGGTTCACAAGTTGGGGCACTATACGGTCCGGTTTCACCTGAACGGGGAGATTCCCCCTTATACAAGTCCAGAACATTCTCTTCTAGGTTAGATCGCATGCATGCGAGGGGGGACACATGCAAGCACATATACCAACCTGGCACCACACTCACACACATATGCTAGGGACACATGCAAGTTTTCATCGATTCCGACGTTCTCGTAGTCTTCCTCCGGCGAAACCCTAATGATCTGCGGGCCTCGGATCGTCTACCCCCTAGACATTCTTCTGACAAGGGTAGCCCGGTGTAGCTCTGTCTTGTTTTGTGTTTGATTATGTCATGGGATGATGTGAAACCATGTTGGTTCACAAGTTGGGGCACTATACGGCCCGGTTTCACCTGAACGGGGAGATTCCCCCTTATACAGGTCCAGAACCTTTGCTTCTAGATTAGAGAGCATGCATGCGAGGGGGACACACATGCAATCACCTATACCAACCTTGCACCACACTCACACACATATGCTAGGGACACATGCAAGTTTTCATCGATTCCGATGTTCTCGTGGTCTTCCTCCGGCGAAACCCTGATGATCTGCGGGCCTCGGATCGTCTACCCCCCTATACATTCTTCTGACAGGGGTAGCCCGGCGTAGCTCTCTCTTGTTTTGTGTTTGATTATGTCATGGCATGATGTGAAACCATGTTGGTTCACAAGTTGGGGCACTATACGGCCCGGTTTCACCTGAACGGGGAGATTGCCCCTTATACAGGTCCAGAACCTTCGCTTCTAGGTTAGAGCGCATGCATGCGAGGGGACACACACATGCAAGCACCTATACCAACCTTGCACCACACTCACACACATATGCTAGGGACACATGCAAGTTTTCATCGATTCCGACGTTCTCGTGGTCTTCCTTCGGCGAAACCTTGATGATCTGCGGGCCTCGGATCGTCTACACCCCTAGACATTCTTATGACAGGGGTAGCCCGCCGTAGCTCTCTCTTTTCTTGTGTTTGATTATGTCATGGGGTGATGTGAAACCATGTTGGTTCACAAGTTGGGGCACTATACGGCCCGGTCTCACCTGAGCAGGAGCTTGCCCTTATCTGAGTCCAGAACCTTCGCTTCTAGGTTAGAGCGCATGCATGCGAGGGGGGACACACATGCAATCACCTATACCAACCTTGCACCACACTCACAAACATATGCTAGGGACACATGCAAGTTTTCAGATGATTCTGACGTTCTCGTGGATCTTCCTCCGGCGAAACCCTGATGATCTGCGGGCCTCGGATCGTCTACCCCCTAGACATTCTTCTGACAAGGGTAGCCCGGCGTAGCTCTCTCTTGTTTTGTGTTTCATTATGTCATAGGATGATGTGAAACCATGTTGGTTCACAAGTTGGGGCACTATCTGGGTTTCACTGAACGGGAGATTCCCCTTATCTGGTCGAACATTCGCTTCTAGGTTAGAGCGCATGCATGCGAGGGGGGACACATGCAAGCACATATACCAACCTGTCACCACACTCACACACATATGCTAGGGACACATGCAAGTTTTCATCGATTCCGAGTTCTCGTAGTCTTCCTCCGGCGAAACCCTAATGATCTGCGGGCCTCGGATCGTCTACCCCCTAGACATTCTTCTGACAAGGGTAGCCCGGTGTAGCTCTGTCTTGTTTTGTGTTTGATTATGTCATGGGATGATGTGAAACCATGTTGGTTCACAAGTTGGGGCACTATCTGACGGTTTCACTGACAGGGAGATTCCCCCTCTGAGTCCAGAACCTTTGCTTCTAGATTAGAGAGCATGCATGCGAGGGGGACACACATGCAATCACCTATACCAACCTTGCACCACACTCACACACATATGCTAGGGACACATGCAAGTTTTCATCGATTAGATGTTCTCGTGGTCTTCCTCGTGAAACCACGATGATCTGCGGGCCTCGGATGTCTACCCCCTATCTGATCTTCGGCGGGGTAGCCAGCGTAGCTCTCTCTTGTTTTGTGTTTGATTATGTCATGGGATGATGTGAAACCATGTTGGTTCACAAGTTGGGGCACTATATGGCCCGGTTTCACCTGAACGGGGAGATTGCCCCTTATACAGGTCCAGAACCTTCGCTTCTAGGTTAGAGCGCATGCATGCGAGGGGACACACACATGCAAGCACCTATACCAACCTTGCACCACACTCACACACATATGCTAGGGACACATACAAGTTTTCATCGATTCCGACGTTCTCGTGGTCTTCCTTCGGCGAAACCTTGATGATCTGCGGGCCTCGGATCGTCTACCCCCCTAGACATTCTTATGACAGGGGTAGCCCGCCGTAGCTCTCTCTTTTTTTGTGTTTGATTATGTCATGGGGTGATGTGAAACCATGTTGGTTCACAAGTTGGGGCACTATACGGCCCGGTCTCACTGAGCAGGAGCTTGCCCTTATCTGAGTCAGAACCTTCGCTTCTAGGTTAGAGCGCATGCATGCGAGGGGGGCCACACATGCAATCACCTATACCAACCTTGCACCACACTCACACACATATGCTAGGGACACATGCAAGTTTTCAGATGATTCTGACGTTCTCGTGGTCTTCCTTCGGCGAAACCCTGATGATCTGCGGGCCTTGGATCGTCTACCCCCCTAGACATTCTTCTGACAGGGGTAGCCCGGCGTAGCTCTCTCATGTTTTGTGTTTCATTATGTCATGGGATGATGTGAAACCATGTTGGTTCACAAGTTGGGGCACTATACGGCCCGGTTTCACCTGAACGGGGAGATTCCCCCTTATACAAGTCCAGGACCTTTCGCTTCTAGGTTAGAGCGTATGCATGCGAGGGGGGACACACACATGCAATCACCTATACCAACCTTGCACCACACTCACACACATATGCTGGGGACACATGCAAGTTTTTAGATGATTCCGATGCTCTCGTGGTCTTCCTCCGGCGAAACCCTGATGATCTGCGGGCCTCGGATCGTCTACCCCCCTAGACATTCTTCAGACAGGGGTAGCCCGGCATAGATCTCTCTTGTTTTGTGTTTCATTCTGTCATAGGATGATGTGAAACCATGTTGGTTCACAAGTTGGGGTACTATCTTGCGGTTTCACCAGCAGGAGATTCCCCTCTGAGTCGAACCTTTCGTTTCTAGGTTAGAGCGCATGCATGCGAGGGGGACACATGCAATCACCTATTACAACTTGCACCACACTCACACACATATTCTATGGACACATGCAAGTTTTCGGATGATTCCGACGTTCTCGTGGTCTTCCTCCGGCGAAAACCTGATGATCTGCGGGCCTCGGATCGTCTACCTAATGTAAATTAAGTTCAGCATCCTCTAAAACCTTATGGTCTATTGCAAAGTTAGTGTTTCCATGGTTTGAATACTAACATATAGCCAACAAAAAGTTAACTAAAAACTTTAAATAAATAAAATTGAAAGAAAAAATAAAAAGAAAATTAGAAAATAGGTAAATGCACACGGCATAGGACAAAACACACGGCAAAGAGGTCCTTTGCCGTGTACTGCTCGTCAAACACACCTGACAAGGTCCTTTGCCGTGTGTCTCTCATCGAGACACCTGCAAGAATTTTTTCACCTTTTTCTTTTTCTTTAACTAGCAAGGCTTTTATTACATATATGTTGGGTGATATTATTTCATAGGATCATGAGAGCACACATATGATCATAGGTTATTGTGGTCTTGATCACTATATACATACCCCCGATTAAGCGTTCTCGTGGACTTCCTCGTGAAACCACGATGATCTGCGGGCCTCGGATCGTCTACCCCTAGACATTCTTGACGGGGTAGCCAGCGTATCTCTCTCTTGTTTTGTGTTTGATTATGTCATGGGATGATGTGAAACCATGTTGGTTCACAAGTTGGGGCACTATCGGCCCGGTTTCACTGAACGGGAGATTCCCCTTATCTGAGTCCAGAACCTTCGCTTCTAGGTTAGAGCGCATGCATGCGAGGGGGGACACATGCAATCACCTATACCAACCTTGCACCACACTCACACACATATGCTAGGGAAACATGCAATTTTTCAGATGATTCCGATGTTCTCGTGGTCTTCCTCCGGCGAAACCCTGATGATCTGCGGGCCTCGGATCGTCTACCCCCTAGACATTCTTCTGACAGGGGTAGCCCGGCGTAGCTCTCTCTTGTTTTGTGTTTCATTATGTCATAGGATGATGTGAAACCATGTTGGTTCACAAGTTGGGGCACTATACGGCCCGGTTTCACCTGAACGGGGAGATCCCCCCTTATACAGGTCTAGAACCTTCGCTTCTAGGTTAGAGCGCATGCATGCGAGGGGGGGCACATGCAAGCACATATACCAACCTGGCACGACACTCACACACATATGCTAGGGACACATGCAAGTTTTCATCGATTCCGACGTTCTCGTGGTCTTCCTCCGGCGAAACCCTGATGATCTGCGGGCCTCAGATCGTCTACCCCCCTAGACATTCTTCTGACAGGGGTAGCCCGGCGTATCTCTCTCTTGTTTTGTGTTTGATTATGTCATGGGATGATGTGAAACCATGTTGGTTCACAAGTTGGGGCACTATACGGCCCGGTTTCACCTGAACGGGGAGATTCCCCCTTATACAGGTCCAGAACCTTCGCTTCTAGGTTAGAGCGCATGCATGCGAGGGGGACACATGCAATCACCTATACCAACCTTGCACCACACTCACACACATATGCTAGGGAAACATGCAAGTTTTCAGATGATTCCGATGTTCTCGTGGTCTTCCTCTGGCGAAACCCTGATGATCTGCGGGCCTCGGATCGTCTACCCCCTAGACATTCTTCTGACAGGGGTAGCCCGACGTAGCTCTCTCTTGTTTTGTATTTCATTATGTCATAGGATGATGTGAAACCATGTTGGTTCACAAGTTGGGGCACTATACGACCCGGTTTCACCTGAACGGGGAGATTCCCCCTTATACAGGTCCAGAACCTTCGCTTCTAGGTTAGAGCGCATGCATGCGAGGGGGGACACATGCAAGCACATATACCAACCTGGCACCACACTCACACACATATGCTAGGGACACATGCAAGTTTTCATCGATTCCGACGTTCTCTTGGTCTTCCTCCGGCGAAACCCTGATGATCTGCGGGCCTCGGATCGTCTACCCCCTAGATATTCTTCTGACAGGAGTAGCCCGGCGTAGCTCTCTCTCTCTTTTGTGTTTTACTATGTCATGGGATGATGTGAAACCATGTTGGTTCACAAGTTGGGGCACTCTACGGCCCGGTTTCACCTGAACGGGGAGATTCCCCCTTATACAGGTCCAGAACCTTCGCTTCTAGGTTAGAGCGCATGCATGCGAGGGGGGACACACATGCAATCACCTATACCAACCTTGCACCACACTCACACACATATGCTAGGGACACATGCAAGTTTTCATCGATTCCGACATTCTCGTGGTCTTCCTCCGGCGAAACCCTGATGATCTGCGGGCCTCGGATCGTCTACCCCCTAGACATTCTTCTGACAGGGGTAGCCCGACGTAGCTCTCTCTTGTTTTGTGTTTGGCTATGTCATGGGATGATGTGAAACCATGTTGGTTCACAAGTTGGGGCACTATACGACCTGGTTTCACCTGAACGGGGAGAATCCCCCTTATACAGGTCCAGAACCTTCGCTTCTAGGTTAGAGAGCATGCATGCGAGGGGGACACACATGCAATCACCTATAGCAACCTTGCACCACACTCACACATATATGCTAGGGACACATGCAAGTTTTCATCGATTCCGACGTTCTCGTGGTCTTCCTCCGGCGAAACCCTGATGATCTGCGGGCCTCGGATCGTCTACCCCCCTAGACATTCTTCTGACAGGGGTAGCCCGGCGTAGCTCTCTCTTGTTTTGTGTTTGATTATGTCATGGGATGATGTGAAACCATGTTGGTTCACAAGTTGGGGCACTATACGGCCCGGTTTCACCTGAACAGGGAGATTGCCCCTTATACAGGTCCAGAACCTTCGCTTCTAGGTTAGAGCGCATGCATGCGAGGGGGGACACACATGCAATCACCTTTACCAACCTTGCACCACACTCACACACATATGCTAGGGACACATGAAAGTTTTCATCGATTCCGACGTTCTCGTGGTCTTCCTTCGGCGAAACCCTGATGATCTGCGGGCCTCGGATCGTCTACCCCCCTAGACATTCTTCTGACAGGGGTAGCCCGCCGTAGCTCTCTCTTGTTTTGTGTTTGATTATGTCATGGGGTGATGTGAAACCATGTTGGTTCACAAGTTGGGGCACTATACGGCCCGGTCTCACCTGAACGGGGAGCTTGCCCCTTATACAGGTCCAGAACCTTCGCTTCTAGGTTAGAGCGCATGCATGCGAGGGGGGACACACATGCAATCACCTATACCAACCTTGCACCACACTCACACACATATGCTAGGGACACATGCAAGTTTTCAGATGATTCCGACGTTCTCGTGGTCTTCCTCCGGCGAAACCCTGATGATCTGCGGGCCTCGGATCGTCTACCTAATGGAAATGAAGTTCAGCATCCTCTAGAACCTTATGGTCTATTGCAAAGTTAGTGTTTCCATGGTTTGAATACTAACAAATAGCCAACAAAAAGTTAACTAAAAACTTTAAATAAATACAATTGAAAGAAAAAATAAAAAGAAAATTAGAAAATAGGTAAATGCACACGGCAAAGGACAAAACACACGGCAAAGAGGTCCTTTGCCGTGTGCCTGTCGCCGTCAAACACACGACAAAGGTCCTTTGCCGTGTGTCTCTCGCCGTCAGACACACGGCAAAGAGGTCCAAGAAAGCTGAAAAGCTTGGGGGGAAAGGGAGTTACAAGAAAGCTGAAAAGCTTGGCAAAACTTGTGACTGGTGGTTCAAAACATGTCAGGGGGAAGCAGCCTACTAGTGCTACTGCCAGTGCTCCACCGCGCACTTCACAACGGCGGGGGCGTGGGAGGCGTGCGAGGACTCCTAGTCCCCCTCCGGTCTTCGAGGAGGACGAGCAGGAGCAGGAGCAGGAGCAGGAGGGGGAGGACGACGAGGAGGAGGAGAAGCCAGTTCGGCGTCAGGAGGATGAGGGGACGCACTCGGATTCTAACGAGGAGGAGCAGGAGCAGCAGTAGGAGGAGGAGGATGAGGGGTTGGGGTCTTTACCCTACGAGGTTGACACGTCCTTTTGGTGGGCGCCTCCGGAGGATAAGACGCAGTACCTTGAGGAGTACGCTCTCATGGACCCGAGCCTGGTGCCGCGGGAGAAGGCTCCATATCGGCGTGGGGTTTCGAGACTCCCCGACCTACCTTATCCCTATGCGGACAAGGTACTCGTGCCCGCTGGGTCGATTTAACGCCCCCGAATCGGGTCTATGCAGATCTCAGCATTTCCCGCCCAAACCCACATAGAAGCGATTCAAAGACGCCCACCAGACACTTTCGTGTGGGTGGGATTTGAATACAAGTAGTTACATCACAGTAGTTTACAACAGAGTCCACAAGAACTTATATATATACAACAACGACTCAACGAGTCAAAAATACAAATGATACAAATCATAAAGAAAGCCAAATAGTATCCGAGTACGGACAAGATCCAAATGGGACTAAGAGTCCTGAAGAATAACCAAGCGGTGTCCAACCCTGCCCAGGCCAAGCCGGAAAGTTAACCTTGCTAACGTCGTCAATCACATACCTGTCAAGCCAAAAGGGTGCCGACAAAGGGCAAAGGAAAACAGAAAGAGAGCGGTCAGTACTGAGGCCAGTACACGGCGAGACTAGAATTCGGCGGTCCTCGCCTACATAGGTATGGTGGACTCAGCGGCAGCAAAGCTTGCACTATCTAACTTATAGAGACACGCTACAACTTCGGCTATTAGAGCGAGATAAGAGAGCACCACGCGATAACTATATATAACACCAAACATAACCCATCCGAAGAATTCCCCCTTGAAGACCAATCGAGGAAGTCCCCTTTACGGAACACACACGGTGGCAATTTTAATTAAGCAGGTGTTTAGTTGATAAGGCTAATTACTAGTCATATTATTAAAGGCAAAACATTAGTGGCGTTGTCTATGATCATGACACTGTACTCCCGAGGCGCCCATAACCGTGGACACACGGCTTCTCGAAAAGATTTACCCTGCAGGGTTGCACTACTGTACCCAAACGCATGCTCGACCCATCAGGCAACATATCACGCGTGCCATCTGAATCTCACAACAAGGACTGTTCCATAACTACGCGCATATCCAGAGGCATCACCTACTGTGGGGGACCAAGCAAGAGGTACGACGATTCTCAAGGAAGGCACAGCGTTTGCGCCTACTGGTGGATCGGGCCCTGCGGGGTAACTTGTAGACACCGTGGGTGCCGCCACCGTGTACCGCGATTTATGTATGCAAGCCTTGGCAATCCACCAAAATATCGAGTCCGAAGACATATCAACTCACCCATGTCCGAGGACATATTATGCGTATGCACCAAATGGAAAACCAATTTTGTAACCCTCTGGATATACGAATAGCGCCGGTAGTTGAGGGGGGATCCCAGAGGCCCCACGTTCGTTTAGCGCGATCAACTCAGAACTGGTATCGTAGAACGAACGGGTCCTAGGTCGGCTCAAGAAGTTCCTAAAGGTGGTCCCTGCCGGGGCCTTATCATTAGGTGAAACCATAACCAACAACATCAGATTAATTATCTTATCACCAACAATATCCATGTATCATGTTCCACCTGTATGAGAGCGATACTAAGCACGCCTACGACTCGCAAGGACAAAGCTAGCTAATCAAACAGGGCAATAGGATAACCAAGGCAATATAGTGGAGCAGGTAATTAAAGGAATGGTACTATAGCATCGACAATAAGGATAGCAATAGATCAATTGGTGAAGGGAATATGCCCTGAGAGGCAATAATAAATTGTTTATTATGTGTATTCCAAGTATATGATAGATGTTTATTTTGCATGCTATAATTGTATTAATACGGAAACGTTAATACATGTGTGTTTAATAAACAAACAGAAAGTTCCTAGTTAAGCCTCTCTCATAAACTAGCTCGTTGATTAACAAGATGATCAAGGTTTCCTGATCATGGACATTGGATGTTGTTAATAACGGGATCACAACATTAGTGTAATGATGTGATGAACATTCATCCGAAGTATAGCATTACGATCAAAGTCATTGAGTTTATATTGCTATAACAACTTACAGTGATCCTAATCCTTAGACCATGAGATCATGTCAATCACTAACACGGAAGAGTTTCTTGATAACATCAAGCGTCACACCGTAACAGGTGATTATAAAGATGGGTTCAGAACTAATAAAGTGTTATGTTGAGGCTCATGGATCAAGAGTGGAATTTGTTCATCCGATGACGGATAGATATACTCTGGGCCCTCTCGGTGATATCACATTGATTAGCTTGCAAGCAAGTGATTTGATCACTAGAATGTTATATCACGGGAGCGAGAAAAGAGTGCATGTCGATAGCGAGATCAAACTAGGTATGGAGATACCGATGATCGAATCTCGGACATGTAATATATCGTGAGACAAAGGGATTAAGATACTAGCGTAAAAGGTTAAAGCGATCACAAGAAAGTCATCGTTGAATGTGTGGGAGTCAAGATGGGTCTCCGGATCCGCTTCGATTATTGATGCGAGAGGGTCTCGATCATGTCCGCATTATTCACGAACCGTAGGGTGACACACTTAAGAGACACCGACATCCAATTGGAGCAAAAGTTTCATGCGAAAGAATAAACAAGCGCGAATTTATTTCACTAGATACGAAAGCAGGTTTTGGGTGAAATTGCATAAAGTGGTTATGCATGTGAAATAGAATTATAGCAAGGGGTTATTGTGAATGTTTGTCATTAAAGTAATTGACAAAATTCTGAATAAAATAAAAGAGTTTTATTTAATGAGAGTTTGCATTAAATTTGGTGGAAATTTAATGGGATCTTTGAGTGGGATTTTGAGTGGAGGAATTTGGAGGAGTTTTGTGAGTGGAGTGTCCACCCACATGATGAGGGGAGCAAGGGGCAGCCCCCATGCGGCCACCCCTTGGGGTTCCCCCTCCTCCTATAAAAGGCCCCTCCTCTCACTTCTCACTCACACCTCCTCGTGAAGGATCTCTCTCCCCTCTAGAATTTATCCCCATGGTCTCGGACTAGCGAGATACATGTTCCAGTGGCTATTCGGCAAGAAAGAGTTGTGCTTCGCTGCATCGCTGGAGGCGAGGCGGAGGTTGCTCGGTGCCTCGAGCGTGTGTGCGAGCACGGATGCGCTGGCGATTTGCGGCGCTAGGACTCCTCTCGATCTTGAGATCGGAAGAGATCGTCTACATCAACCACGAGTTTGGACTCGTTAAACTTTGTCGGTCTTCAAGGGTATGTTCTCTACGGATATACATCCGCCCGTTGTTTGTATCTAGTATAAATAGATCTTGGTATATAGTTCACATCGTAGGAAAATTTTTGTTTTCTATCTTGCGAACCCTTGATGGTATCGAGCCGGATCTATGCGTAGATACTTTACGGGTAGTACACATATGAGTATGTGGCGATGATGATCATGTTGTTGCTCCTTTCTTGTGATTTTGGATATTGGTGGCATAGTGGGATGAAGCGGCGGACAAACTTTACATGTCCTCGCACATGAGACTGTTCCACGCTTGACATGCAACTAGTTTGCATAAGTGGCTATGGTGTCTGTCTCTCCTACTATAGTCAATATCTATTTTGCAAGCGAGTTGTCAACAATTTGATTATCCTCGTTGTGGTTCATGTTCGTGGTAAACGGTTCTATCTCGAAAGCCCTCGACCACGTAAAACTTGCAATGGATAAATTAGAAGCGTCTAGTTTAGATTGTTCTGGGCTAGTGTTATGATATGGTAGTGTTGTAAGTAGAAGTATGAGATGATACTCTTACAACACATAGCGTGTAAAACCCATAGGCGTGGATTTACATATAGGTATGATAGTGATCATACCACGATGCACATGATAAAGATCATCTGCGGGAACCATATAATTTCACTATTAAACATATGATGTTTGATTGCATCTTATATTGCTTATTTAGCGCTTTGTTAAGCATAATAAGATGATCCCTCATTTAAATATCAAGATAAGAATGTGTTCTCCCTTTAGTATGCACCGATTATGTTTTCGTCGCTCCAAGACATCACGTGATGATCGGGTGTACTTGGATCCTCGACCATACTTCGGGTGTAAGACAGTTACACGCAAAAATACTAAGGTTCTAACTTGGCGAGCCTAGCATGTACAGACATGGCCTCGGAACACAGACCGAAAGGTTAAGCATGAGTCATATAGTTGATATGATGCCCATTTGATGCTCGCCTTTGAAGCTATACCGACTCACGTGATGATCGGACTTGGTATAGTGGATTTGGTTCATGTAATCACCAAAAGGACACGAGGGATGTCGCTTTTGAGTGGGAGTTCATTCGTAATATAGATTAGTTGAACTCAATCTATCATACACTTAGTCTAAACTTTACAAATTCTGTTGTAGATGGCACCACACCTTTTAATTTCAATCGTTCATGGAGAAAGAGAAACTAGCAACGAGCGGTAGCAACTTTCTTGAATGGGCCATGAATTTGAGGATTCTCCTCTCTTTGCACAAAAGCAATATGTGCTAGAAGCGCCGTTAGGCCCCACCCTTTGTGATGCCTGACGAGGAGAAGAATGTCTATCGACTCGTCGGAGGACCACAACTTAGTTCATTGCGGCATATTGTATGGGCTAGAGCGGAACTTGAAAGCGTTTCAGCGGCAATGCTTTTGATACAATGGGTGAGTTGAAAATGATTTTCGACACACATCTGCTGTGAGAGCTACAATGCTTGAGAAAAGTTCTTTAGCTGCATGATGGAAGAGAACTCCGTTAGTGAGCATGTACTCAAGATGTCGGATTCTGCCGATAAGCTTGTGTCCTTGGGAATAACGATTCCCATTGACTTAGGCATCCATCGTGTTCTGGTCTACGCCACCTAGCTATAAGAGCGTGATGAACTATAATATGCAAGGCATGAAGAAGTCTCTCCCGAGCTTACATCAATGCTTAAAAGCTGCAGTGGAGATCAAAAGGAACATCAAGTGTTGATGATCAATAGGAACACTGGTTTCAAGAAAGACAAGAAGGGAAAGCGGAAGGAAGTAAGAGGCGGCAAGCTGTTGCAGCGCTGAAAAGAAACCCGAGTTGGACCTAAGTCGATACCAGTGCTACTATTGTAAGGGGCCCATCCTTTGGGCAAGCGCCCCAAGTATCTGGCGGACAAGAAGGCCGGCAAGGCAAACAAAGGTATATATGATATACATGTTATTGATGTGTACTTGACTAGTGCTCGCGTAGCACACAGGTATTTGATACGGTTCGTTGCTAATATTTGTAACTTTCGAATCGGGGCTGCGGAGCAGACCGCTAGCAAGGGTGAGGTCAAGATGCGTGTCGGCAATGGATCAAGCGTTGATGTGATCGCCGTCGAACGCTACCTCTCCACTTACCGTCGGGATTAGTTATAAACTTAAATAATGTTATTTGGTGCACCTTGAGCATGAACATTGTATGGATCATGTTTGATGCAAAGTGGTTTTCATTCAAATCGAGAACAATGGTTGTTCCATTTATATGAATGAAATCTTTTATGGTCATGCACCAATGTTGAATGGTTTATTTCTGTTGGATCTCGATGATAATGTTACACATATTCATAATATTGATGCTAAAAGGATTAAACTTAGTGATGATATATCCGCATATATGTGGCCTTGCCGTCTAGGTCATATTGGCATTAAGCATGAAGAAGCTCCATTCGGATGGACTTTTAGAATCACTTGATTATGAATCATTTGATACATGTGAGCCATGCCTTATGGGCAAGATGACTAGAACGCCGTTTTCGGTTCAATGGAGCAGGCGGATTTATTGGAAATCATACATTCTGATGTATGTGGTCCAATGAGTGTGTCGGCGCGAGGTGGATATCGTTATTTTGTTACTTTCACGGATGATTTGAGTAGATACGGTTATATCTACTTGATGAAACACAAGTCTGAAACCTTTGAAAAGTTCAAGGAATTTCAGAATGAAGTGGAAAATCATCGTAATAGAAAGATCAAATTTCTACGGTCTGACCGTGGAGGTGAGTATCTAAGTTACGAGTTTAGCACTCACATGAAAGAGTGTGGAATTGTTTCACAACTCACACCTGCCGGAACACCACAGCGAAATGGTGTGTCGGAACGTCGTAATCGTACTTTATTAGATATGGTTCGATCTATGATGTCTCTGACGGACTTGCCGTTGTCATTTTGGGGTTATGCACTAGAAACTGCTGCATTCACTTTAAATCGGGCACCATCTAAATCCGTTGAAACGACACCGTATGAATTGTGGTTTGGAAACAAACCTAAGCTGTCATTTCTTAAAGTTTGGGGTTGCGATGTTTATGTGAAGAAACTTCAACCGGATAAACTCGAACCCAAAGCGGAAAAATGCGTCTTCATAGGATACCCTAAAGAAACTATTGGGTATTCCTTCTATCACGATCCGAGGGCAAGGTTTTTGTTGCCAGAATGGATCCTTTCTAGAGAAAGAGTTTCTCATGAAAGGTGTGAGTAGTCGGAAGGTAGAACTCGAAGAGGTTATGGAACCTTCTCTTCAAAGTATGGCGAGTAGCGCTTGGAAGTCGTTCGGAGTTGGCTCCACCTGTTGAAGAAGGAACTAATGATAATGATCATGAAACTCCAAAGAGAGTACTCCGAACCTCGCAGTCAAGCAGACGCTGCAGCTCCGACTGTATGGAAATCTGTCATAAATTTCATGGTTGATGAAAATAATGACCTGCGACGTATGAAGAAGCGATGATGAGCCCGTTCCAACAAATGGTTAGAAGCCATGAAATCCGAGATGGAATCCATGTATGAAAATCAAGTTTGGAACTTGGTGGAATTACCTCACGACCGAAAGGCCGTGGAGAACAAATGGATTTTCAAAAGGAAAACTGTCTTGATGGTAATGTGACCATCTATAAAGCTCGACTTATGCAAAGGGGTTTCGACAAATTCAAGGAGTTGACTACGATGAGACTTTCTCTCCGTAGCGATGCTAAAGTCAGTTAGGATTATGTTAGCAATTGCTGCATATTTCGATTATGAAATATGGCGAGATGGATGTCAAAACGCGTTTCTCAATGGTAATATTGAAGAAGAGTTGTATATGATACAACCAAAGGGTTTTGTCGATCCTAAGGATGCTAACAAGGTGTGCAAGCTTCAGCGATCCATCTATGGATTGAAGCAAGCATCACGAAGTTGGAATCTCCGCTTTGATGAGGTGATCAAAGAGTTTGGATTTGTCCAAACTTATGGAGAAGCTTGTATTTACAAGAAAGTGAGTGGGAGCAATGTGGCATTACGATACTATATGTGGATGACATATTATTGATCGGAAATGATATAGAACTTTTAAACAGTGTTAAAAGTTATCTAAACGACAAATTTTCAATGAAGGACCTAGGTGAGCGTCTTACATATTAGGCATAAAGATCTATAGAGATAGATCTAGGCGCCTAATAGGGCTATCATAAAGTACATACCTTGATAAGATTTTAAAGAAGTTTAAAATGGGCGGAGTAAGAAGGGTTCTTACCTATGTTGCAAGGCAAGACATTGAGTAAGACTCAAAGTCCGGCTTGGCGGAAGAAAGAGAGATAATGGACAAAGTCCCTATGCTTGACCATAGGCTCTATAATGTACGCCATGCTATGTACAAGACCGGATGTAGCACGCTATTAGTTTGACTAGTAGGTACCAATCGGATCCAGTTGAACATTGGATAGCGGTCAAGAATATCCTTAAGTACTTAAGAAGAACTAAGGATATGTTTCTTGTATCTGGAGGTGAAGAAGAGCTCGTCGCTAAGTGTTATGTCGGCGCTAGCTTTGACAATCGATCCGGATGACTCTAAGTCTCAATCCGGATCGTATTTCTCATGAATGGCGGGCGGTTAGTTGGAGGAGCTCCAAACAACCTGTGGTAGCGGGATCAACAACGGAGGCGAATATGTTCTTGCTTGAGCGGCTCGAGAAGCGATTTGGATGAAGGAGTTCATATCCGAACTAGGAGTTGTGGCAAGCGTTGGACCCAATGGTGATCTATTGTGACAACAATGGTGCCATTGCCAATGCCAAAGAGCCAAGGTCTCACAAGCATTCCAAGCATATTAAGCGCGGTTTCACTCCATCCATGAGCATGTCAAGGATGGAGATATAAAGATTTAGAAAGTACATACGGATCTCAATGTAGCAGATCCGTTGACTAAAACTCTCCTAGAGCAAAACATGATCAACACGAACTCAATGGGTGTTAGATATATCACTATGTAACTAGATTATTGTCTCTAGTGCAAGTGGGAGATGAAGGAATATGCCCCGAGAGGCAATAATAAATTGTTTATTATGTGTATTCCAAGTATATGATAGATGTTTATTTTGCATGCTATAATTGTATTAATCTGAAAGCGTTAATACATGTGTGTTTAATAAACAAGCGAAAGTTCCTAGTTAAGCCTCTCTCATAAACTAGCTCGTTGATTAACAAGATGATCAAGGTTTCACGATCATGGACATTGGATGTTGTTAATAACGGGATCACAACATTAGTGTAATGATGTGATGAACATTCATCCGAAGTATAGCATTACGATCAAAGTCATTGAGTTTATATTGCTATAACAACTTACGAAGTGATCCTAATCCTTAGACCATGAGATCATGTCAATCACTAACAGGAAGAGTTTCTTGATAACATCAAGCGTCACACCGTAACAGGGTGATTATAAAGATGGGTTGAACTAATAAAGTGTTATGTTGAGGCTCATGGATCAAGAGTGGAATTTGTTCATCCCGATGACGGATAGATATACTCTGGGCCCTCTCGGTGATATCACATTGATTAGCTTGCAAGCAAGTGATTTGATCACTAGAATGTTATATCACGAGCGAGAAAAGAGTGCATGTCGATAGCGAGATCAAACTAGGTATGGAGATACCGATGATCGAATCTCGGACATGTAATATATCGTGAGACAAAGGGATTAAGATACTAGCGTAAAAGGTTAAAGCGATCACAAGAAAGTCATCGTTGAATGTGTGGGAGTCGGTATGGGTCTCGGATCCCGCTTCGATTATTGATCGAGAGGGTCTCGATCATGTCCGCATTATTCACGAACCGTAGGGTGACACACTTAGAGACACGACATCCAATTGGAGCAAAGTTTCATGCCGAAAGAATAAACAAGCGCAGAATTTATTTCACTAGATACGAAAGCAGGTTTTGGGTGAAATTGCATAAAGTGGTTATGCATGTGAAATAGAATTCTAGCAAGGGGTTATTTGTGAATGTTTGTCATTAAAGTAATTGACAAAATTCTGAATAAAATAAAAGAGTTTTATTTAATGAGAGTTTGCATTAAATTTGGTGGAAATTTAATGGGATCTTTGAGTGGGATTTTGAGTGGAGGAATTTGGAGGAGTTTTGTGAGTGGAGTGTCCACCCACATGATGATGGGAGAGCAAGGGGGCAGCCCCATGCCAAGCCACCCCTTGGGTTCCCCCTTCCTCCTATAAAAGGCCCCTCCTCTCACTTCTCCTCACACCTCCTCGTGAAGGATCTCTCCCCTCTAGAATTTATCCCCATGGTCTCGGACTAGCGAGATACATGTTCCGGTGGCTATTCGGCAAGAAAGAGTTGTGCTTCCGCTGCATCGCTGGGCGAGGAGGCGGAGGTTGCTCGGTGCCTCGAGCGTGTGTGCGAGCACGGATGCGCTTGATTTCGGCGCTAGGACTTCCTCTCGATCTTGAGATCGGCAAGAGATCGTCTACATCAACCACGAGTTTGGACTCGTTAAACTTTGTCGGTCTTCAAGGGTATGTTCTCTACGGATATACATCCGCCCGTTGTTTGTATCTAGTATAAATAGATCTTGGTATATAGTTCACATCGTAGGAAAATTTTTGTTTTCTATGCTGCGAACCCTTCAATTGGAAGAAGTAAAGACTATACATGCAAACTAGGTAGAAGGGGGAGAATGCTCGCCTGAGGAACAAAGTCGGATAGCTGGAGGCTTGTCGCAACTCGCACCAACTCATCGTCCTATCCGATGAAGAAGCAAACACTAGAAAGAAACACCGGATGCACTATTTAATACTAGGGCGAAAGATCTGGCATGTTATGATATGATGCATGGCATGGCAATATGCGGCCTAATTTAGCAATATTAAGCGGAATCAAGATCCCGATATTTGAATATTATTGTTCGAGTTGTTTATCTACCCCGCAATTTAAATGTTGACTTAACAAGATAAACCATGGCTTCGGTTCGCTACACAAATTTAAATGGAATAAGGATAATATAAATATAACCCGTATATGGTCTCCATATTTAATTATTAGGTGAATCGACAAAATACCTCCAAACAAATAAATATGTATGCGAGCATGAATGATTTAATATGCAACAAGTTTAATGTGACAATTTATAAAATAGGGGCTCGAATAGAGGTCACACGTCAGGGTTCGGCGAACTTGGTTCCAAGGATTCGACGGGTTCAGTCTCAGCAAGGTCAGCCTTCGGATTCAGATATCGGGGTCTTCGTGCCCATGAAGGAGATCTTGGCTTTCGGTGGCAGTAGCCACTCCATCCCAATACAACTGTAGACTTAGTACGGTCATGAGCAGAACCAAAACATCCGCATGTATAGCAACAATTCAACTTGAGAGCTTGTCTTACATTGATGGGGATATGCCTACTGGGGTATCCTCAGCGGGACGTTTCCGACTGGCCCGAGGGCTGGCGAGTGGGCCTGCAGAACGGCGAGTGGATCAAAGCCCATCAAGGTACCAGGCGACTGGAGGTCGAAGGCCCAGGCGAGTAGATAGGCCCAGTCGGTCTGAGTTAAACGATTGGCGGAGTTGTAACCGAATTGGTTGAGATATGTAAACCCTAGGGGAGGTAAGCTTATATAAACCTCCCCAAGGGGTGAGTAGGGATACGTTCCCTCATACACCCAAGCAACTCGCCGCCTAGTCGCCGAGTTCGCCCATTGTAAACACCTCCATAATACAATCTAGCAGGAGTAGGTCTTTACCCTCCGGGGGGCCGAACCTGGGTAAAACCCTGTGTCTTTGCCCTCATCTCGCACCGCAGATGGCAGGACGCCTTTGCCCTTCGTTCTACTACTCGCTGCCGATTGCAGCATCTGCCGTGGTCATTCCCTCGACAGTGGCGCCCACCGTGGGGCCTGGCCGGTCTGGCCGGTGTTCTGCGGCGAGATCCAATCTGCCCATCAACGAGGCAGTCGCCACGGCGCATGATAGCGATCGGCGAGATGCTCCAAATCTTGCCGAGCAGCTACGTCCCGCGGCGCGACCCGTCACGCCTGGCGTGATCACGCCCGATCGGCACGATCAGCCTCTCGTCGGCTTCACCGGCGTCATCACCTCGGAAGACTCGGCTCGCATCCGCGATCGCCACCACGCGATCGGCTCTCCGAGCCAGATCCGCACGATCCACCTGCGCCTCGAAATGCGACTCGGCCACAACGTGGCGAGAACTCAGTGATCGCGGAAGACGCGACCCTCACCGGCGACGCCGACTTCGGCCCGGCGTCACTCGCGGGTCCATCACGCGGCCTCGTCATGGCTCCATCGCCCAGTTCTCCAACGCGGGAGATTTCGAGGCCCCCTCCATCCTCGGGATCTTCGACTTCGACTCCGGGTCGGAAAACTCCGCCGACCTCCACGACGGTGCCAGTCGCCATGCCACGACCTACATGGCCACCGGTACCGATCCACCGGAGGACCCTTTCTCCACCCCGATCCCTCCTAACGCCCGCGGCGAAGGAGGTCGAGAACTCCGCCTAAAGTTGGCGGGCGACGCATAAAGAGCAGGCGGCGCGAAAAATTTCGCCTCGGCGGGTGACAGCGAGGCATCACGCTACCACCAGCGGCGGATCGAGTCACGCTGAATCCCACCGTTCGGCGTGCCACGAACTTCGACGATAAGCGACCGGCGCGCGCCGCGGCGCGCGATCTGCGAGCAGCGCCGCCGGAGAAGTAACCGCCCTCGCCAGATCGACGGTGATGGGTGCCCGCCACCACCCAACGCACCCTCGAGGATCAGCCGCGGATAGTCGTCTCCTCACGGAGGCGAGACGCGAATGGCCTTCCACTGTTCTCCACCCGATGGACAACCTCGTGGCAGGCGAGCCGCCAGCGGCATCACGGCGGCGGCGGCGCCTTACAGATCGATGCGTCAGGCCCTACTCGCGAAATCCGTGGAACAGCGAAAGCGGTAGCCGACTCGCGAGGCGAGTGTACTCGCGCTCCTCGGGAAGCGAGGCGGCCTCGGCGGCCGTCCGGTGGCAACACCCTCAATTGCCCGCCCGAGCCACGCAGCTCAACGGCGACCCGCCGTGCGGCACTCTCCACCAACGATCCCGGGCGGCCAACCTCGTCGCCGCTAATGGAGAGCCAATCGACGCCGCACTCACATCATCAACAACCAAAAGCGGCGCGCCAGCCCGATGACTTGCGGCACACCTAACCACTCGCCGCGATGGCGAGCCTATGGGGTCGCTCGATCGACTAGGGCCCAAGTGCTTGAACCAATGATCCGGGAAAAGTACCCACCAAACTTCAAGGCGCCAAGGAGATCGAAAAATACGACTCCTCGTGCGACCCGTGATGCGGACACATACCTCATGGCAATGGGGATCGCGGGTCACACCGACCTACCGCCGCCCGTTACCTCCCATCGATGATGGAGGGGCGTGCGGGCAATGGATCAACACGCTCCCCTAGGGCGATGTCGACTCACGGGAGAAATGCGAGACGCCGTCGAGCACTTGAGTGCTCCTACACCCGCGCCACCACCATCGAGGACACAGGCGATCGTCCGGGGACCCAGCGAGTCGACCGCGGCTGGTACAGCGGTCGGCATCCACCGGACACCGCGATCCATTGCTTCAAGACCTCGTGCCGCTCGAGCCTCGGTCGCCAAGCTCAGCGACACGCGCACACTCGACAACATCCCCGACCTCCTCGAGATCGCCAAGCGATACGCCGAGGAAGATCCCAATCAAGGCGTCGACGAGTCCGGCGGACAACGACGCACGGGCGGTAACGATGGCGACGCCGAGCCGACCTACGCTTCTGCACTCGCCTCACAAAGCGCCGCAACGATGGGCGAGTCGACTTGCCGCCATCTTTGAGCACGCGCAACGCGACCCAAGAGCTACCGCCGTGACGGAGGGCAAAGACGGCGACGGCGGAACTACAAGAACAAGCCAAGGTTCGATCCCGCGGCCCTCCTTAACCAACCATGTGCGTTTCACGGCAGGAAGGAAAGCCCGCCACGCACCACCGCCGACGCCACACCCTCGGGGAGATCGAGAAGGCACGGCACGCGAGGACACCGACAACGACCCGCAAAATGGCGGAAAGTTCGGCAAAGTAGCGGCTCGCTCCACACCTTCACCGGCTTCACCACGGCGAAGAAGTTCATCGCCCGCGCCGTCGCCGTCAACGCGGTGGCCAGACAGACGTCCCCAGTTCTGAACTGGTCGGAGCAGCCATCACCGAGGCGGCAAGACCACTCGCCACGCGCCAGTATCCGGGGCGAGTCGCCCGGTGGTCAAGCCCAAGGTCGGCGACTCGGCTCCCCAAGACTACGATGGGCGGCGGCAGCTCCATCAACATCCTCTACCTCGACACCTTGAGCGGCTCGGCTCCGCGATCGATGATCGAGACAACCCACACCACGTTCCACGGCGCCGTCCCGGTCGAAGGCGTACCCGATCGGCAAGGTCACGCTACCCGTCACCTTGGCACTCCGGCAAACTTCCGCACCGAGCGGATCGTCTTGAGCTGGTGCCCTTCGACAGCCCTTACCATTGCGTCACTGGCGCGGCGTTCGCCAAATTCATGGCGGCACCCCTACTGGCGCTAACGCGATGAAGCTCCGGGCGTGCGGCGTCATCACCATCAATGGCGACCCGACATGGCAGCGCGAATCACGAGGCCAAAGGCGAACTTCGCCGACGCCGTCGCCAGCGGAAGCGATCCGCCGACGAGCTCGCCAAATCTGCGGCGGGGTCAACAATGACGACCCACAATACTCAAGAAGCCCAACTCAGAGGGCACAAACACCTCAACCTTTGAGGCCACGACGCACACCGCCGTCGAGCTGGTCCCGGCGACCCGGCCCAGAACGGTGACGATCGGGACGAGCATGAGCCCAGCATAGGAAGGCGCTCATCGAGTTCCTTCGTGAGAATAGGGACATCTTCGCATGGAAACCCTCCGACATGCCTGGTGTCCCTAGGGAGCTCGTGAGCACAAACTAACGTCGACCCCAAAGTGCGACCGGTCAGCGATCGCTCTGGCCCTTAAATGAAGAGCGCCGTCGAGCAATCGCCGAAGAAGTGCAGCGCTGCTCGCTGCCGGCTTCATTCGCCAATCAAATACTCAAGTGGTGGCAAACCCAGTCCTGGTCGAAAATAAAACGGGACACGGAGAATGTGTATCGATTACACAAACGAGCGGCCTTTGCCCAAAGGAGATTCGTCCTCCGTGGATCGATCAAATCATCGACTCCACCGCGGGCTCGAGTCGCTGTGTTTCCTCGACGCCTACCGGGTATAACCAGATCAAAATGGCTGTCGAGGCGAAGAAGACGGCGTTCATCACGCCATTGAGCCTACGCTACACCGCCATGACCTTGGCCTCAAGAACGCCGGGCGACCTACCAGCGGTGCATGCAAGAATGCCTCGCGAGCCAAATTGGCGCAACATCCACGTCTACATCGACGACGTGGTCGTAAAATCCGCCGCCAAGGCGACCTACTCGCCGATCTAGCGGAGACCTTCGCCAACCTGCGGTACAAGATAAAGCTCAACCCGAGCAAGTGCACCTTGGTGTACCCGCGGGCAATTGCTAGAATGCGTCGTCTCCAAGCGAGGATCGAGGCAAACCCAACAAAGATCGACACGATCGCCCGGCTCGCAAACCCGAGTGCTGCGGCGTCGAAGCTGGCGGGCGTGTGGCGGCTCTCGATCGCTTCATCCCACTTTGGCGAAAAGCGATGCCACTATACCGCTGATGCGCAGAATCCCACCTTCGATGGGACAAGGAGGCGGACGGCGCTCGCGACCTCAAAAAGGTGCTACTCGCCGCACCACTACTCGCCGCACCGTCGACAAGGAGCCCATGCTGGTTTACGTCGCGGCGTCCGAGCCGTCGTCGGGCTGTAATGGTCGTCGAACGACGGAGGAAGGAAAAGCGCCCGATCCGGCGACGGTATACTACATCAGCGAGGTCTTAAGAGTCGCGCCCGATACCCTGATACCAAAAGCTGGTATACGCGGTCTTGAGCTCGGCGACGCCGCACTACTTCCGAGCACCCCATCACGGTCGTTTCCTCGGCTCCACTACAAGACATCATCCGAATCGCGAGGCGACGGGCGGTCGCCAAGTGGGCCGTCGAGATCGGCGTCCACAACATTAAGTACGAGCCACGGAGGCGATCAAGTCGCAGCACTGGCGATTTCCTCGCCCGGGGGAGGCCCGGCCGGAAGAAGCCGCCGTACCTCCATTCTGGAGCACGCGCCCGACGGGTCCAAGAACGCGGACGGCGCAGGCGGGATAGTCGACCTCACCAAAAGGCGACAAGCTCCGCTACATCCTCCGCCTCGAATTCACACCCTGCACCAACAACATGGCCGAATACGAGGCCCTACTCCACGGCATGCGAGCCGCAAAGGAAATGAGCGTCAATCGCCTTCGGTGCTACGGAGACTCCGACCTCGTTGCGGGTCAAGTCGCCGGCACCTGCGACGCCGTCTCCCCTACCATGGCGGCATACCGCCAAGAGGTGGACAAGGTGGGCGGCCACTTCACCGGCTACTCGGTCGAGTGGATCGACAGGAGGAAAAACGAGGAGGCCGACGCCCTCTCCCGCATCGGGTCAGCTCGATCCGCACCACCCGCCGGCGTGTTCCTCGACACCATCTTCACGCCGTCAGTCTCTCCTCCGAAGGAGATCGACATTGGAGTCCCGCTCCAACCAGAGGCAACCTTGGTCGCACTCGTCACCGAGCGAACGGCGGACCAAACCCTACATCGCCTACCGAGACAGGCAACCTGCCCTGAGACGAGACAAGCGCCGAATGATTGTTCGCCGATGCAAGTCCTACACCATCATCGGCGAGCTACACATGCGCAGCGTCACCGGCGTGTTCAACGCTGCGTCCAACCAGCGAAGGGCGCAAAATCTTACGACATCCACTCGGTATTGCGGCCACCACGCCGCGCTCCTGGTCGCCAAAGCCATGCGACACGGTTTCTCTTGCCCATCGCACGCCCGACTGCCGATATCGTCCAGCGATCGCGGGTGCCGGCACGCCAACCGGACGCACGTCCCAAGTTCGGCGCTCAAAACAATCCCCATCACCGGCCATTCGCCGTGTGGGGCATGGACATGGTAGGCCCTTCAAGAAGGCCCCTCGGCTACACCCACCGCTGGTCGCGTCGACAAATTCACAAAGTGGGTAGAAGCCAAGCCAGTCCGAAATGCGACGGGAAGATCGCCACTAAGTTCCTGCGAGCTCATATACCGCCACGGCTTCCCCAACAGCATCATCACGGACAACGGCACAAACTTTGCCAAGGAGCAATGGCGAGTTCGAGGAGCATCACATCCGTCTCGACCTCGCGTCGCACACCCGAATCCAACGGCCAGGCGAACGAGCCAACCAGCATCCTCCACGGCTGAAGCGCGACTCCAAAGTACCACTCGGCGCGCGCCGGATGCTGGGTCGAAGAGCTTCCTCCGTCATCGGGAATCCGCACCTCGGTCAACAGTCGACGGATTCACCCCTTCTTCATGGTCTACGCGGAAGCCGTCATGCCAACCGACCTCGAACACGACTCGCGGATCGTCCACTATACGGAGGCGCAAGCGAACTGGCCCGCCAAAATGGGCTCGACCAACTCGGCCAGCGACCTCGCCCGATCGCGCACCGCCATCTATCAGCAAGGACTCCGTCGCTACCACAGCCGACGGGTGAAAACCCGCACCTTCCAGGAAGGCGACTTGGTGCTACGCCTCATCCAGGACAAGAAGGGCATGCACAAGCTCTCCCCCCCTTGGGAAGGCCCGTTCGCTATCGGCGCGTCCTCGGCGATGCCTACTACCTCGTCGGCGTCCGCGGGGCGGTGAACTCGACGTCAAGAGGCCGTGGAATGTAAATCTCCTCCGGAAGTTCTATACCTAGAACCCCATATGTACTCTCCGATCGCTATGAATAAAAGCAGTTCTTGCAAAATTCGTTTACTCTCCATGCCTTGTGCCACTTTTCGTAATTAACGTCATGCTACAATCTGAAGTCAACCCTTGGCACGGCGACGGCTAAGTAGTGCGATGTAAGAGCAGAGTCATTTCAGGTCTTGCATCGTCCACTTAAAACGCCAATCCGGAGCCCCATCGAGTCGCTTAGCTCGGTGTTTCTGAACCAAGACATCATTCCTCGCTTCCTACAGCGACCCTGGTCCTCTGCATCCTCGGCATAGCGACTCGAACGGCTAAGTACCACGCTCAGGGACTGAATACCAGTTCGTCTCGATCGAACAGGAAAACGCCAAGTAAGAGGCGTGCGGGACTCGCCACGCGATCGACCCACCGGGCTGCAGGAGCGGCTACCGCTCAACGCTTAGTCCTCAACCACCCTCGAGTCGCGCCTTGAACTACCAAGTACCACGCCGGGGACTCGGCCACCGGCCCGTTCGCGTCTGGAAAAGCGGTAAAATCTGAGCACTCGAGGGAGTCGCCTTGCTGGCTCTCCGAGTTCGGGCGAGTCGACTCAACCAACATACACATGATAAACAACAAAACATCATATACAAGGGAACCCCACAAAGGCGGACGCTCGGGGACTCACCCAAAATCAACCCAAAACACAAAAATAGCAAAATGAACACAACGTTCCATTCAATCGCATATTGCATTGTCTTACATTACAACATATGCCTACTCGCAGAAGCTGCTAACACATTTGGGAAAACTAAACTACTCGCGGGCTTGACGAAGAGGCGCCAGCGTCCGGCGCTACGGATGAACGCGTGTACGGGTTCGATGGATACGTCGTCGCCTTCCCGCCATCGCCGGCGGAAAGGCTGCTCAACCTTGAAGTCGCGATGCGGCGGCTCGGGGTCGTTTGGCGCGACGACCGTCTCTTGGTAAGGAAGAAGGTCGCCCATCGACCAGACGCGCTCCGAGTACGCGGCGGCACGTTCCTGCAGCTTGAGGACCTCGGACAGATCCACCGCGCCAGTCGATGAAGGGTATCCACTCGTCACATCATCGAGATCGAAGTCCTCGGGGAAGTGGGCGAGCCCAAGGCTCAAGGCCGTCGATGCTCCGCGACGAAACGCCGACCGCGTCATGAACTCTACGACCGCGGGTGCCTTCTCCAAGTACTCCCACACCTCAACGAGGTCACTGGGAATGACCTCCGTGGGCGACATCTCTTGGAGGTAGGCGCGTATGCAGGTCGCCGACAGCGTCGCCGAGTCGACGAGCATGTTCACGCACTCCCTCGCGTCAAGAGAGTTCGCTTCTTCTTGGCAGCCGATAACACGACCTGCGAGAAGGAGACAACTGTGAGTACAATGGAAACCACAAACAGTACAATCGTAAAGGCAAGGAAGACGCACTCACCAAGCAATGGGCGAGCCCCGTGATGAAACTTTGAAGCGACGTATGGTCGCTCTGAAGCCCAACAATGATGGCTTCAGACGCCTTTCGATCGTCCTCCGCGGCCGCAATGGCAGCCTTCGCTCGCCCGTTCGCCGAGCTCGCTTCTTCTTTCGCCTCCTCGATTCGCGCCGAGGTCGACGATCTTCTCGGCGGTGCCCAATGCGAGACCGCACGCTTCGATTCTCAGCGAGGACAAGCTCTTGGCGAGCCACCTCCAGTGCAGCCACAACTGAAGTTCCTTGTTTGCTTCTGGAGAGCAGCGGTTCCTTCTCGGCCGCTGCGCCGCGACCAATCGCTCTGACTCATTGCAGACCTGTACATCTTCAAAGTCAGCACACATGAAAATTCTAAGTGCCCACCCGCTAAAATTTAGCGATGCGCACTTCGAGGGTAGCGGTTGAAAAAACTCGTGCCCACCGCTATAATTTAGCGATGCACTCGGGGTAGCGGTTCAAAAATACTCGGTGCCCACCCGCTATAATTTAAGTGCTTTTCGGGACTGGACTCGACGCGCAAAACAAGAAACTAAAAGAATCGGGCCGTTGCAAAACACCGACCTGATCCTCGGGACGGAGGTACTGGATGGCGCGCCAAGCATGCCGTGCGATTGCGCCGCGTCCTGACGCATAGCGGGCCGGTGTGTGCCCGCGACGTTGGTCAATCTCAGCCGGCGGTCTCGGAGCGGGCTCACGATCGCCCGACTTTCGCCGTGGCCGCCTTGGTCATGAAGCGGGGAAGGTAGCGATTGACGCGCCCGCCCCAAAGGAGCTTCGCCTCCTCTAGGCAACGAAATGCCCCCCTTCGTGGACGCGGTTGCTTCCACAGCGGGCCCAGCCGCAGCGGTCGCCGTGTCGTCAGAGACGGCGACAATGTCGTCGCCCTTGGCCTTCTTGCTGCCTTCCGTGGCGGCGGCGACTTCGTCCACCTTCCTCTTACGAGAAGGGTCCTCCTCGCTAGCGGCGGAGGGCACCTTGGCCACCGTCGGGTGGCCCATCTTCTTCACTCCGGTCCTGTGTATCAAGACAACTCAGTCAAAACAATCTAAATACTAAGAGAGGAAGATGAAGGCCGAGTGCACTTACTTGGCGACTGGAATGAAACGCAGCCCAGTACGGAGGCCGGCCGGCTTCTCCATTTCGGGCCCAATCGGCGACTAAGCCCAGTTCGGCCTTGAGGCCCAAGATACGGAGGGCTTCTTTGACGTTGAGGTAGCGGTTGGTGCCTCCGGGACACCTTCGACGGAGGCCCCCTCGTGAAGTGGAGCTGCCGCGGCCGGAGCCTCCTTGCGAGGCGAGACCGCCACGCTCGGAGCCTCCTTGCGAGGCGAGACCGCCACGCTCGGGACCTCCTTGCGAGGCGAAGTCGCCACGGCCGGAGCCGCCCCTAGCCCGGAGACCGGCGCGAAGGGCGGAGGTAGTGAAGCCAGCGGTGCCTCCATGGATGGCGCATCCAGCGCGGCTGCTGCCGGAACCGCCCCGTCATCGGCCGAGCTGTGGGCATCGGAGCCGCTCGCCGAGCGCGGCGGTGAGACCATCCTTGGCGGCTTCGTCCTCCTCCTCAGGGGGGCCCTCGCCTCTTTCTCCTTCTTCTTCTTTGCGGGAGTGGCTTGACGGAGCGAGGTGGTCTCCGGGAGTTCCTCGTCATCGTCATGACGCTCGAGGCTCTTGCTCGCCTCGAGTTCGCGCTGACGTTGCCCGCGGGTCTTTCGGACCAGTGGGGCGATCTCCTCTTCGGATTCGTCCTCGTCGTCCTCATTGCCCTCGGCGGGAGGCGACTCGCTTGTGTCCTGGGCGGATGGCCCAGAGCTCTCGTCATCAGCGGGTGGGAGCCACCCTTCCACCACTTGAAATAGCTGCGTTAAACATGGAACAAAGTTAGAATTACCGCGACTGCATATGCTGCGACTGCGAGATCAAATTATTACCGTTGGGCCGGACGCCATGGTGTATGGAGGAGCCCGGCTGCGCATCCGTGTGCGCTGGTGATCCTCTTCAGCGCCAGGAGGTAGTCCTCCAGCTTCCACTCGGCGAGGCAGGCCTTCGTCGAGTCTTCTCGGCCCGTGTACTGGTACATGTAATGCTCGCGTTGGGCGAGTGGAACGAGACGCCGCCCAAGCCAGCAGTTGTACAGGTTCACCGTCTGGAGCCCCTTCTTCTTCAGACCGCGAATGGCCTGGAGCATCTCGTCGACGACCATCCGCTGGTCGTCGGGAAGCTTGGCGACCTGGAGATTGCGCGGCTCGGAGCGGTCGGCCGAGTACCGTGGGATCGCCGCCTCGTCTTCCGGGGTCGCCTCGGTCACGTAAAACCAAGACTTTTTCCAGTCGCTCGCTGCTTTGGCCGGCAGCATCAGGTCGAAGAAGGAGGCTTTGGATTTCAGTTGGAAGGTTAAGCCGCCCGCGGCTAGCATTGGGCCGCCCGCCTCCTCGCGGCTGATCCGTCCATGGAACAGATCTTGCCACAAGGGAAAGTAGGGCCGGCAGCCCAAATAACACTCGCAGAACGCCACAAAGATGGCGAGCTGCTCGATGCTATGGGGACCCAGATCCGAGGGCTGGATCCCGTAGTAGTGAGCGCGGAAGAACAGAAGTGGGAAACCCTAAGCCCGCCGAGGTGACTAGTGAAGCAGATGAACTCTCTCGCTGGTTGGTCGTTCTCATTGCGAGGATTCGCCCGTGGCCCGAGATTCCGGCCTCCTCGAAGGAGGCGTTCGCTCGGTGCATTTGGATCTGCCCAAGGTTCGATGGAGAGGGCCATGGCGAGGATTTGCTTGGGTCGGAGGATTGCGGGTCGATCGGATCGCGGGATCGTGGACGAAAGATGTGCGTACTCGGAAGAAATGGTGGGTGGTTGGTTTTCCGATAGCCTACCATCCCTCTTATATAGCGGGAGCTGCCCGCCAAATTAGGGGACCGTTACCGCGCGATGATTACGCCGAAAGTTACCGTTAAGTTACCTTAACGGCTAGTTTGACCACACCCGACGGTCCGCCTCCTGCCACCCGGCTCGCTAAGTTACTCGCCGAGGCCGCGACCCGTTGGTTCGATTCGCCCAAGACGCGACTCGGTTCGCCGGATTTTTTCCTTCGTGCAGGAGCCCGCCGACGATTCGACTGGATGCCAACTTGAAGCCGTATACTCCGACTGCCAGCAGCCACCCGCGCCTAATCAACGACAGCCTCGGGGACTACTGATGGGGATATGCCTACTGGGGTATCCTCGGGGGCGTTCGGCCCGGCTGGCGTGTGGGCCTGCAGAACGGCGAGTGGATCAAAGCCCATCAAGGTACCAGGCGACTGGAGGTCGAAGGCCCAGGCGAGTAGATAGGCCCAGTCGGTCTGAGTTAAACGATTGGCGGAGTTGTAACCGAATTGGTTGAGATATGTAAACCCTAGGGGAGGTAAGCTTATATAAACCTCCCCAAGGGGTGAGTAGGGATACGTTCCCTCATACACCCAAGCAACTCGCCGCCTAGTCGCCGAGTTCGCCCATTGTAAACACCTCCATAATACAATCTAGCAGGAGTAGGTCTTTACCCTCCGGGGGGCCGAACCTGGGTAAAACCCTGTGTCTTTGCCCTCATCTCGCACCGCAGATGGCAGGCCGCCCTTGCCCTTCGTTCTACTACTCGCTGCCGATTGCAGCATCTGCCGTGGTCATTCCCTCGACATACATCAAGCAGCAGTACCAAATCGGTACCAAGCCAAAATGGCAGGAGCAAGATGCCGCAGCTGCTGGTGCTTGGGGTTGCTAGAAACAGTGCACCCGCGTGCGACAAGAAGTACTGGAACCAGCGCCACAACGCGGTGGTGCTGCAGGGCGTCGAGGAGGCGGGCCCGACAACACATGGCTTGAGGCAACAGGGCGCATCCGTGGACAAAGGAGAGGACTACGGCGGAGACGCCTTGCAGGAACCGAGGCGAGGTGGAGACGGTACGCGGCCACGCGTGCGGCACCAGGCGGCGAGCTTGCGCAGGAGGACGAAGTCACGGGCAGGGAAGGCGCGACGACGACCAGAGGTGGCACTGGGCCACCTTGCAGAGGGCGGCGAGCTCGACGGGCTCGCAGAGAGGCATGGGGTGGAGCTCAGGTGAGGACGGGGTGAGCAAGGCGACGCTGGAGCGGTCGGACGCGTGGCTGTCGGGGACGCCTGCGGCGGCAGGGCCGGAGGACGGGCAGCGGTCCGGGACCTCGCGGCTTGCTGCGGAGGAGGGCATCATGGTGCAGGAGCTTGGGTCAAGGCGGCGCGCGGTCGGAAGGAGGCGGCGACGACCTGCAGGCGCCCGATGCGGCCGGGAGAAGAAGGCGTGCAGAGGGTCAGGGCCGCTCGCGATGGGAGGAGGCCGGCGGCGCCTTGCGTGCGGAAGGGTGGAAGGGGACGCGAGGAGAGGGCGAGGGAATCACTACGAGAGGCGGCCGCGTCGGGGATTGATTGGCGAGGAGGCGGCGCGTCAGGGAGAGATCGGATTGGGGTCAAATAGCGTGCGGGATCCGATCCAGTGCATGTGTTGGCGTGGGTCGCGTGGCTGTGTGGGTGTGTCCTGGGTGCGTGCGTGAGAACGTGTTGGATGCAGCATTGTGGGTCGATCGATGTGTGTGCTTGCTTGTGTGTGCGTGCTGGTTGTGTGCGTGTGTGTCGTGTGGCCAACTAGGGTGTGCGGCGGCGCAGGTGGTGTGTGTGTGTGGCTAGTGTTAGGATTAGGGTTTGGAGGAGAAAAGGGGGAATAGACTATTTATCTAGTCCAAAGTAGACTAAATGAGGCTAGTTTTGGACTAAAATTTTAGACGGACATTTAGCCTAATTTTATTTTTAGTCAAATAAGAAAACCATTTATGGTCAAGTAATAGACCAAAAATAATAGGGCTTATAGCTCCTATGCGACGTCTTTACGTGGAATTGGAAGGAAAGCGACATCGTTGAAAAGAATAGCTCGCATGCGACGGATGTGAGGCAACTAATATCCCAGGTCCACACGGGCCTTAAATCGGTCGTAAGGACACATTTAACTTTGTTCCAATATTAGGGTTAAGCCAAACCGGTTGGTTGGGACAGCCAGTCAAACCAACCGCTTCCGACCGAGCGCCGTAATCGTTGTAGCTTCCCGACGGTGGCGGACCTCCATCGTTCTCGGCGCGGTGGCGGCACGGCAATTAATTTAGGCGGCGCGCCGTTCGACGACGAAGGTGGTGAGTGCCATTTGAAAGCTAATTCCTCTCCCATTCTTCTCAATTCGAGATCCGAGCGTGCCCATTGATGCTAGATTGTGGAGGCGAGGTGTCTGAGCAGGCGAGGGGAACAATATGGAGTATGGAGAGGGGACTTCTAATCGGTATATCCCGTATCTCTGCACTTAATTTCTCTAAGGTTGAGCTCTCTGTTCGCTTCCGCTAGCTCACAGTGCCCGCCAAAAACAGGGGAGACGATGTTGCGCGCCAAACCTTCGAATTTCGCATCAATTTCTTTCCCTCTAGGGCTGTTTTAGTTGATGGCAGCACGCAGATCATTGAGAGAGACACGATTGTTAAATGGGAGGTGGAATTAGAACATGTTGATCCCCAAGAGCTAATAAACATGGGAGAGGAGGCGATGAAAATGGTGGAAAAATTGGGGATAGTGTGGTTTGGGGGCGAGCAAGAAGTTTCTTTGTTACGATTTGATGATTGCAAATGTGACTATGTTAGGGTTGAGACAGGGAACATATAGTTGATGAAATCGATGAGAGAAAGCAGTTGGACAAGCAAAAGCTTACATTTTAGCAGAGCTCATTGATCTAAAACCGATTCGAGGGTTGGATATGTGGCCTCGAAGGCTGCTCAGATGGTCGAGGATGATTGGGCTGCACAAAGGCAAGTAATGCCTATACTTCCGAGTTGGAAGTGTTAAGTGGAGGATGATGATGCTAATGCACAAGGGAGGCTGCAGATGGTAATGCACAAAGGATTATGCATTGATTGGAATTCTTGAGATACATGACCCTGATTTGGTCATTGCACCAATAGATGACATTGAAATGGCAAAGCTTTTTGGCATTCCTATAGATGGAGACAAGGAGAAGAAGAGGATGAAGCTGCAAATGATGGTGACAACCATTTAAGAGATGAAGAGGCAGATATAGATCTAGAGTTGTTGGAAAATGTTGCAGTTCATGTAGATGATGCACATGATGATGAGCTAGTGATTTATGACAAAGAGGACCCGATTATTGAAGTTGGGAGATTGTTTCCAAGCATGGATGAATTCAGGATGTGTTTCAGACATATGCGATCAAACGTGAGTTTGCTACCAAGACTATGTGGTGATAAAAGAAGTTCTATGCAAAATGCATAGGTTATGATGGTGGTGCCAAGCCTTGCAAGTGGTATATATCGCTAGACGCCAACCCGATGGAAGGACAATAAGAGTGAATCAAATTCCAAAACCTCATACTTGCATTACAAGTTCTCAAACAGTTACAAAGATGACATCACAATTATGGGTTGCGTAAAAGATAAAGCCCATTTTAGCCACAACACCAAACAGACCGCAAAGAGACTGAAAATAGACTTGGAAAAGCGATACCCCATTAAGTGAATTATACTACGATTGTGGAAGGCAAAGCAAAGGGCAATGAAAGAGGTATATGGTGATTGGGCAAATACCTTTGAATGCTTTATAACTTCAAAGGTAGTAGAGAAGAGGTCACTGGCGTGTTGTGGAGATAGATCCGAGGTAACAACTGATGGGAAAGTCTTCTTCTCTAAATTCTTCATGGCTTTAAAGCCTTGCATCGATGGCTTCAAAGCAGGTTGCCGTCCATATTTGAGTATAGACTCATCTTTCTTGACTGGAAAGTGGAATGGTCAACTAGCAGCATGCAATGCTTTAGATGGACACAATTGGATGTTCCATGTAGCTATTGGCATGTTTCAGTCTGAGACAGAGGCATCATGGACATGGTTCATGATGCAGTTGAAAAGATGCATAGGGCCAGTCTCTCCATTGGCAGTGCACACAGATGCATGTAAAGGTTTAGAAAATGCAGTGAAGATTGTTTTCCCTCATGCTTTGAGAGGAGTGCTTGACCATATGTGGATGAATTTGATCAAAAATTGAGAGGAGATGATTTTGGACGCATGTGGCCAAGCAAGATCTTACACAGGCAGACACATTCATATCACCTTGAGAAGATTAAGGCGACATGCTCGAGGAGGATAGGGTCAAGTTTTGTACATGGTTGAAACCTACCATTCTCTTTTATGGTACAGTCTGGTTTTAACATCGCCATCAAATGTGATCATATCAACAATAATTTGGCGAGAAAGTTTCAACAACAAAGTGAAGGAGTTAAAAGACTTGCTGTCCATGACATGGTTGATCAGATCGGGATCATGATCATGATCATGAGGTTGTGGGAATTGAGAAGAAGGCTTGGTGATGTTCTTCAAGGAGATAAGCTTCTGATGTTGTGCGCAGGTGGTCAACAGAGCGAAATCTTGCACATTTGCGTGTTGAGAAATCCTCATTGTGGGGTCAAGTCGGAGATACAAAGGCGGGGAGGCATGTTGTTGACACTCAATTGCATGAATGCACATGCCTTGAGTGGCAACACACTGGGAAGCCTTGTGAGCATGTCATACTTTTCTTGGCCTCCAAACACAAGCTAAATATGCACCCATATTTGCATGAGTATTATTCTATAGCAAAATTCAAGGATGCATATGGAACACCAATTCCAGCACTTACAGATCAGTATCAGTGGCCTGGATTGGACATTCAGTTCTCCTTGTGTCCTCCTTTGATGAAAAGAAAGGCTGACAGGCCCAAGCAGAGTAGATTCAAGGCTTGGTTTGAGAAACGTGGGAGCAGCAAGAAGGGAAATAAAAGATGAAAAGAAAGATACCAAGCCAAAAAGGGCCCAAAAAGGTAACAAGAATAGATGCAAACTTTGTGGAGAACTTGGACACCGAGCTGGCTCTACCAAGTGCAGATACACTGCTGAAAAGCCAAAGTATGTTCATCCAAAATCTATCCCATTTCTTGTTGATGATCTTTCTCCGCACTAACTTGCTTGTTTTCGGGAGGAAGCGTGGAGAAAAAGGCCCACCTCTTGTTGTTGAATCTTGTCCGATGAAAAGGGCAAGAATCAATGGCCAAAGAAAGAAGAGAACTAACGGATCATGTTTGGTCTTCGAGGTGCAATCTGAACTTGTTTTGGAGGATGATGTGCAAACTGTTGAGGCTTTAGGGCACACCGTTTCTGATTTGGAAGCTCTGGTGCAAAATGAGGGGCAAAATGAGCCTGTTGTTGAGGCTCTAGTGCAAAATGAGCCTGTTGTTGAGGCTCTGGTGCAAAATGAGCATGTTGTTGAGGCTCTGGTGCAAAATGAGCCTGTTGTTGAGGCTCTGGATCATGATCATGAGGTTGTTGAGGAGGTGCAGGAGGTGAAGGAGACTCTTGGACGTGCTGTGGGGAGGCCAGATGGTAATGGTAAGAAAAAGAAGAGCATAAACCTATTGTGTGGTGTGAAACTTGTGAAGGAGAAGAAAACGAGGGATAAGAAGAGCCAAAAGAAATAGACATTTGTTATTGTAAACATTTGTTATTGTTGTAAACATTTGTTATTGTTGTAAACATTTGACACTTGTTGTTGTAATAATTTGGCACTTGTTGTTGTAAACATTTGTTATTATAATAATTTGTCACTTGTTGATATTTTGGACAAAATTCAAATATGATGGTAAATTTGAATTTCAACATATGTAGCTATGTCACTTTTCTATGTTTGTATGAGCTTCCAACATTTTTATCATATGTACAATACAACTCATCCTCACTCTGATCCCTTTTGTGAAGTACAACTCACCCTCACCCAAAATGGGGTAGAAATGGGCTCCAAAGCTAGGGTAAACCACCCCATTTCTAAGCAAGTTTTTTTTTGACCATTTCTAAAACCAAGTTAGATATTTTTCCTCAGAACTATGTCACATAACATGACACCATGCGAAGGTTTTGTATTTTTTTGATTTTTTTGAATTAGTTATGCACATTTGAATGTCTGGTCAAACTTGAAGGGTTTTCATAAATATTCTTAGCTAGGGGCTGAGGCTCGCAAAACTACCATTGGATCTCTGATGAAATAGCATGTTGTGAACCTAAAAATTATTTTTACAAAAAATCATCAGCATGGAATCATGTACTTGTAGTTCATATCTTACCCACTTCCAGCCGATTCGGCAGGATTTGTCTTTTTCACCAGGGATGGAATATAAGGTTTGAGATACTCAGGTTGGGAAATTGTACATTCTAGGTGGTCTAGTATTTTTGAAAAATAGGATGTTACCATTTTGAAACTTCAATTTGGTGGTTGCTTCACAAATCCCCCCCTCTTTCGGCACTCAGAAAATAGAAAATGATTTTTCTGTGCGTCGAAAAGGAAAACTTTGTGCTCAACATTGTTAGTCATCCCATTATAGACATGCATGCCAAATATGGGCACATTATCACAAACTATGCCTTGATTCTAGCCATATCATTGGTCATTTGACCCGAAAGCCAGAAAACCTCGGAGGAGATAGGTCATTTTGTGAAGGGTTTTTTGAAATATGATCAATAGACCAAGTTTTATATTTTTCCTCATAACTATGTGACATAACATGACACCATGCGAAGGTTTTGTATTTTTTTGATTTTTTTTGAATTAGTTATGCACATTTGAATGTTTGGTCAAACTTGTGAAACCCGTTGATCGCATCCTAAACCCCGCTAACCCTAAGGCCGAATGAGGACCGTAGATCTAACCCTAAGCGACTTTGTGGCGTCCGATCGCGTCTTCTAGAAGGATTCCGCTGGTGGCTCTGGGCGATCCGTGGAAGGGCTTGTTCTGCAAACCTGATTGGTTGGTGTCTCTTAGAAGGATTTCGTGGCTAGCTCTTGGCGATCCGTGGGATGGATGATTACGAATCGATTGGCTTCATCGTTTTACGTGCAACAGTGGCATCTGGCGTGGCATGCGAGGGCTGGCGGGCGGGCTGCACCATGCGGGCATGCTGCCCCTAAGCGTCGCGATCTAGCTATTTTACGTCCAACAGTGACTGCAGCGTATTTACTCCCTCCGTCGCATTAAATAAGTTTACGTGTAACAACTTTCTCCAATCAAACTTACTCCCCTTAGGTTCATTGTAATAAATGAGACTTTGCATGATACCACATCTATGTTATTTTGGCTTGTGGATAGCCTTAGGCTGGACATAGTGCTAAGTAACTAAGACTAGTAACTTGCACATGTTACTAGTTGATGTTACTACCTTCATAGTGGGTGATAACATATGTATGGTGTCATGCAAGAGCTAATTAATTAGGTTGTAGACTCATATGATCTTGGTTATGTGTGATGTTATGGTAACTAGCTAAGTTACTACCTCTCTCTCTCTTTCTTCATTAATTGTCATGCCATGTCACCAATTTGCCTAATTGGCATTGCATGTACATGCATGTTACAACCGAAGGGCATCCACTATGTGCAAAAAACCACACCTTAAGTCCTATGTGGCAATGCTTGTAGTCTACTTTATACATAGTGGAAGAAATAAGAGTTGTCCATAAGCTTGTAGGTGACCTTAAGCTTATGGGTTGTCCACAAGCAATAGAAAATAATTTACTCTCTCTTCCCTCTTATGCATGAGTATGTAGGATGAGACATGTGGGTCCCAGCTTATAGCTAAAGTTCACCTTATACATAGTGGAAGATTTTACAAGGAAGATGGGTCCCACCTTATGGCTAAAGTTTACCTTATACATAGGTGATGCCCTAAGTTACTCCCACTATGACTAGTCTTAGGGCAGTCTTATGGACTACTTTTTGGCTTGTGGATAGCCTTATGGACTACATAGTGGATGCTCAAGTGCATTGGAAAGGTAGAAGTACATTTTTTGTGGACAAATTTTAAAGCCAAACGTACACTTATTTGAGGACAGAGGGAGTATGCATGTCACTATGACCAGCAGAAAAAATATCAAAATCTAAAATATGTAATAAATATAACGTACAGCGTTGGCACACTCGAGACCGTTGGACCGAGCGTGGCATGCGAGGGCGCTGGGCGGGGCGGGCTGCACCATGCATGCAGCATGCAGGGTCGGGGGCGGCGGTGTAGGGTTCTGAAGACGTCGCATCTTAGCTATTTTTCTCTCTTCGCATTGATCACGCCCGCTTCCCACACGCAGCGCAACGCGTCTCGTCTCGGCGTCGGCTGCACCATGCATGCAGCAGCTGCCTAAGCGTCGCGATCTAGATATTTTGCGGCAACAGCGCTGCCCCATTAAATAAGTGTACGTCGAACAACTTTCTTGATCAAATTTACTTCCATGGTTCATGCGCCATACAAAAGTCAATATTACTCCCACCGATTTTTCTTGCGTGTACCAATGAACAACTACCTTGACGTTTTTCTCTCTTCGTGATTAATGCACATGCATGCATGCAGGCGTCGCATCCTAGCTATTTTTTTCTCTCTTCGCATTGATCACGCCCTGCCCCGCTTCCGTCTCTTTCGCATTGATCATGCATGCAGGACGCGTCTAAATCTCGGCGTCTGCGCCAACGCGACGCTGGATTCCCACGCCGCCCTTCACGCTCCGCCCTCAATAAATAGGCAAACGCCTTTGCCTCCTCATCTCATCTTGCCCTCATCTCTTCAACCTCGAGCCCGTCCTTTGCCTCCTCCCGCCCCAAACACTCCGACCATGGCGACCTCCCCTTCCGCCTCCTTCCGACGAAGAACTCAGCGACGACAACCACCGGACCACAAGCGGTGGTGGGAGCAGCCACGCCCGCCCGCCCCAAGCGTGGCAAGAAGGAGAAGTCCCCGCCCTGCCCCTGGGGAGACCAGGGCCCCATCGTCCACAACCCCGTCCCCAACCTCCCCGGCGGCGGCGACCTCCCCTCCGAAGCCTACTGGGCTAAGGCGGCGAAGGAGGAGGCAAGGGAGGAGGCTCGCATCGCCAAGTGGGAGGAGAAGGCGGCCCAGCGCGCCTTGAAGAAAAGGCGCAGACAGTGGGAGGAGGAGCAACGGGAGGCCAATGGCCGGGCCTTCCGGGAGGAGCAATGGAAGCGGGACCAGCGGGAGAGGCGGGCGGCGTGGAATGCGGCCCGGAATGCGGCTGCACCGGCACCGCCTCCACCGCCGATGGAGTAGGGGGTTAGGGTTTAGGGGCTAGCCCAGGGTTTAGGCGGGGCGCCTATTCCGCCCCTTCCCCTATATTATTGTACTTTTTTATTTTTATTATAATGTTATCTATCTAATATAAGTAATGTTATCCCAATATTATCGGCCCCCAATATTATCTATCCCTTGTTTCATTGCAATCTGTGTTTTATTTATATTGTATTGTCATTTGTCAAAACACCCAAAACAACAAGTGTATAAAATAAAAGACACAAAAACAAGTTCATATAATACTCGTGCAATATTTATATATTTACAAGTGTATAAAACAAAAGACACAAAAACAAGTTCATATAATACTCGTGCAATATTTATATATTTACAAGTGTATAAAACAAAAGACACAAAAACAAGTTCATACAACACATGGTTCATTTTCAAATAAGACATTTACATATTTACATAAGTTAAAGGAGCGCCCAAGTTATGTTAGTTAAATGGATATCTTTGGACTTCATTTATATATGTACTTTTGCAAAAAAAAAAGATTGCAACCTGAGCACGAGTATCTGCAGATTCACACGTTCCTATTTAGAATGTAACGTGAGTACCATTTTTTTTTGCCCAATCAACATATAGTTACTATTGGGCCTGGATACGTCCATTTTGGCATGGCTAGGTTATATTTGGGCCTGGCCTTTTTCAATCCTCGTCAATTGTTTTTTTACTTTTCAACCCCTCCTCCCACACTGCAGGCGCCCAGACAATCGATAAAAGGAACACTGACGAAACTGAAGAAACACTGCTTTCGAAAACAGAGCAGCTCAAAATTAGCCCGAATTTGTGTTGCATTTTATTCAAGCCAAAGACATAGACCATTACATCCATTACAAAGCATCACTCGAACACCTCATTGCTTGTCTAATGACTAACGATGAGGAGATAAACTAATCAGAGAAATTACACAAATATAAAAACCGCCATCAGATTGTCCCGCTTCTTCAATTCGATGATTTGTCTTAGCTGCTTGTTCATCTTCTTTAGCTCGGCCTTCACTTCCGCATCCACCATAGTACCAGCGGAAATGGGGTTGCCACATCCCAATTGCTCCACCACGACGGGTTTTCGAGCTCCGGATGCTACCTCCACCCCAATTCGCTCGATGTACTCATCAAGCCACTCAAAATGCCCACATTTTGGCAGTTCCTGAAATCGCAGATGAACCCTAAATCCCAAATTCGATGAAATGCATGAAATTTAAAGAAAAGCGAGAAATTGGCGCCGGAACACTCAGATCTCACCTTTCCGGCTCGGGCTTGCTCTCACACTTCACAAATTCCCGACCAATGTTGCCGTTCTTGTCGGTGGATGTGACAAGCCGCCGGTATGCAGGGCAATCGGGGCACCTCCTCATCGGCACCGCACCATACCGAGGCCATGAGCGGTGGGAGGAAGCAGAGCTCGACATCCCTCGCCGGCGTTGCCGCACTTACTCGCCGGAGAAGAAAACATAAGGGGATGAGATGGTGGAACGGTGGCGGGAGTGCTCGGGTGCGGGGACGGATCGGGGCCAACGGCTCTCTTCAACCACAGGGTGGGTCCCACGATATGAGGTGGACATCAGGTGAGTTCCGCCGTGACGTGGAGAGGATGTGGGTCCTACTGTGCTCAGGTGATTCGAACTCGTTGACGGTCTCGTGGGGTTAAGTGGAAGTGTCGCACGGGAGCTATTTGCCGCTTCAGAAGTGTCGCGTGCGAGCTATTCTTTTCAATGATGTCGTGTTCCTTACAATTCCATGTAAAGACGTCGCATAGGAGCTATAAGCCCAAAAATAATATGTTGTTTTAATTTGAAAAATAAGAAAAGGGAAATAGATTTAATAAAATCACAAGGATATTTTAGTAAAATAAAAATAGGTTTTTAGCAAAAATAGTTTATGATCAAAATGCGAATAAAATATGCATGATGATGTCATGATGATGCACAAAACAAAATAACAATCAATTTTATTTCCGAATATTTTCGGGGCATTACAGTCGAGGTACATGATTTAACCCTAAATCATACATTGTAATTTTTATCACATACTGACCTTGTCTTTTCATTTTGCAGTGCCTTTCTATATGAGGATGGGATCAAGCCATATCGTGGCTACTCAAGCATCCTTGGAGCCTTGGTTAGAAAGTATTTTCCTGGGATTGTCACTCTCCCAAATGGTTCAAAGGATGTGGCTTGGACTTGGAAGCATTACCACTATGCCGAAGATCCCGAAAAAAAGTACACCACCATCGCGGAGAAGGTTCAGGTTTTGTTCTGGGTAAGTTTGTTTCGCTTGTCATAATTCAATCGCCTTGAGGATGAAATATACTTGAACTCGTGGCTTTGACCCCCCCTTTTTTCCCTATGTGCATACTTGTAGAAGTTCTTCGACATGGACAGGACGCGCAAAAGGGAGTGTTTGATGATTATTCACGACCTTGCCAAGAGGAAGGTGCAAGACATGCACTACGAGGCACGCGTGAACTGCGTTAGCAACTGGTTCGGCGATCGCAAGATTTGGATGAACAAGAGCCAATCCCGGGAGATGCTCTTCGAGCCGTGGCAGTACCTACAGGTAGTTGCATTTTTGTTTTATTGATTTCTTGACCTTATTCTATTTTCTATTGTACTAATACGTGTGTCTTGTGGATGTAGAACCCTCCTCAGTTCGTGGGTATGACGAGCGGTGCTTCACGGCAATGGTAGCGTGGTGGACACACCCCAATTACCTCCAGAAACACGCCGATGCAAAGAAGCGGCGAGAGGATATGGGGGGTGGATCACACCGCCAAGGCAGCATCCCCCTCGCCCTTCTTAGGCAAAAAGAGGTGAGAAAATGCTTTATTTGTTCTTGCTTGTAATTTTATTCTTTACTTCGCCCTTTGGAGCCCCCCTTCACTTAACTTCATGCTCTTTTGTGCAGAAAATAAAGACAGGTCAAGAGCCGTCCGTGTTTGCCGTTTGGAAGAAGACACGCACGTTGGACGAGCCTAGGAACGGGAGCCTATGGATGAACGAGGGAGCCAGGCTCCGGGGTCAGAAGTACCCTGAGAAGTACAAGGAGGTGCATGGAGAAGATTCTAACCCTGAGACCGCCCCCTTCGACCCCGAGGTCGCCGTCTTCAGCGGGAGAAGGCCAGAAGAATGGTCGCCTATGGATCGGTCACGGGTCCGTCGACCCTAAGACCATCCCATCTATGCGCCAGGTCCGGCGTGGTAGGACGAGCGACCAGCCTGCTATAGAGACCCGCCCACGGCCTTCGGTTGTAGATCTCGAGCAGTTACAGGTATGTTCTTCCTCGGTCATCTATGTTTTACTACATGTTTTGTGTTGCAATGTTCATCTAATCGTGGCGACACGACGTAGGAGGAGATGGCCGCTGATAGGGCACGCAGAGAGGCGGCCGAGCAGCGGCAGCAGCAGCTGGAGCAGCAGATGGCCCATCAGCAGCTCTAGTTTCTCCCGCAAATCATAAATATAATGTGAGTCAACTTTCCGCTCACTGGTCAACTCGCGGATGTACTCGCAGACGTAGTATCCACATAAATGAGTTCCCAGTGGCTGCTATAAACTCTTCACTATTTTATAAGTTAGCTCCTCTTTGAATGGACCTTGTATTTTCTGTCTGAACCGTGTCCAACACCTGCTCGGCAAAGAAAATGAACAAAGGAGTTATTAGTTACTTGATATCAGAAAATGAATGAAAGAGGACGATATATTGCTATAATGATTGAAATTACTTATGGAGCATTGCTTTCATGTTGCTCCACTGCTCTTGGTCTCAACTTAATGAGTCGTGGACTTCAACTAGGGAGTTGTCAATTTGAATGTTTAGCAAGATCCAGTGGAATCTGCGGACATTTACATAAGCATACATGCATATCTCATCGAGTAAGCAAAAATAAAATATGTACAAGATATAAACACTCACTTGAAGTTGTAAGGAAATAGTATTTCCTTAACAAAATTATTCTCGGTTAAGATCTGCACAGGTCTTCCTCCACGTCCTTGGGGTGATTCTTTAACGTATATTCATTAACCATATATGGGTCAATGAACCCAACGTCGTATCTTCTAGCTCTTTTGCATTCAAGCATCTTCATTCTGCAGAATATAATATCATCATACAAAAGGATATATAGTTAGGATAATATTTTAAATGCAATGAACGAGCTGAGCTACAAACTTAATTATAGAAATACATCACTTACAAACAGTAGCAACCAATGATAGATTTGTCGAGGGCGCGCTGGTTGTATAACTGAAACAGTTCGGTCATTTGAACCTGTATCGAGTATGGTTTGAAGTGATGCTCCTTTCTAACGTCCACCGGAAACCAATCTTTCTGATGCTTTTTTCTGCTTGCGACATGTACCATTCGTGCAGATTTCGCATATGTGTGGATAGATGCGCGAGCTCCTCATTACTGACTAGAGGCTCCCCTTGGACATACTATCGTAATATCTGACTCACTTACGTATCTTCATAGCCTAAATATTGACCAAGAGACATATTTGCTTCGGTAGCAAGTGCTTTGGCCTGCGATACAGTGATTCCCATTAGTGTAGCATTTTTACGGGCTCTGGGGTCCATTATTTGCATGTCCATATCCATTTCAGCTCTGAAGGCCTTGTCGAAGTCTAAAATAACTTTGAGCGGGGCGACCGATTGATTCTTCTGTGCTCCGAGCTAGGAAACTTGCTTCCTGCTTTTTGCACTTGTGATTTTTTTCTTCTGTGCTTGCTTAATAATCTCCCGGTCATAGTCTGATTCCAGATTCATCGATATCTGGGATGGTAGTTCAAGAAAGGACTTAGCCCACTTTTGGGTTTTTTTCATCATATACCGGCTTTGGCTCAGGCTTTTTGGATGCAAAATGTGCCTTAACTTGGGCAGCCACATCTGCGTTAGTTTCCTCATCGGTCTTGTCATAAGGTCTCTTTGGAAGAGCCCGCGGGATGACGACTATCTTCGCCGTTTGATCTTTCTTCGATGTGGGGCGCGGGGGAGCGTCGAACTTCCGTTTCTTCGACGAGGTAGTAGTATTGCACGGAGGCGGAGGCGGAGGCAGAGATCGAGTATTGAGCGGAGGCGGAGATCGAGTTGATGTACTCCTGCTGCGGCGATCGTCAGCGGCTCGGAGGGGATTTGGAGGTTGGCGATAATCAGGTTGGGGTGGACTTGGAGGTTGACGATATTCGATGTGGGGTGGACTTGGATTCCTCGGAGTCGGTGGCCTTGGCGCCGAGCCTGGAAACTTGATGTACTTCTTATTCCATAGAATGATGTTGCGCTTGACATCTCCTAGTTTCGTAAGGCCTTCAGGCGTAGCGATTTCAATCTCTAGGTCCGCAAAATCCTCCACTATGTCATCCACCATGACACGACCATAGCCCGGTGGAATCGGAAGTGAATGGTGGAGTGCTCCAGGTAGACAAGGTAAAGCAGTGTTGATCGCCACCTTGAAGGAAAGGTTGTTCATTGGCTGATGTAGCTCACATTGTGCCATCTCTCTAACATAATCCATGGGGTAGTGAGGAGCCGGTGCATCATCCAGTAGTGCTTGATCATCAGCCCGGACCTCCGTGGAAGCCACGCTGCTTCTCCACTGGCTAAGATCTAATGCAGGATCATCAGCCCTTGGTGAGTTGGACGCTGACCTTTGGCTAATTTCATGCATGAGGTTCTTCAGATCAGCTAAGTCCTGCTCTACCCTGGAGATCCGGTATGCCTCCCGGTCCTTCTTTCTCGGACGGCTTCTATAACTGGCATTGTACTGAGGAAACCCTTTCTTCCATGAGACACCGACGCCTTTGCCTCGTGTTCGTCCTTCCTTTTAACGATTCCCTAGGGTGCGTGTCAGCTCGTCGTTCTCTCTCTCGGGACGGAACAATCCCAATTGAGCATCGTTCATTGCTTGAATAAGGTCTTGGGAGGGTTTTAAAATTTTTTCATGAAATAATGTCTTCCATGTTTCTGGGTCCAACGATCCCCTGTGCCCGTACCACCAGTGCTTTGACCTCTCAGGCCTTCCATCTGTATCAGGAGTGACGCCTCTAGCCCTCATTTTCTTCTCCATAGTTTCCCACTTAGGGATGACACTCTTGTAGCCACATGTCCCCATTTTATGATGGTATTTCTTTTGGGAAGCATTTAACGCGTTCTTTGCCGACTTTGCCTTTGCTTTATCAGATTGCTTGTACTGTACAAAATCGGGTCACTGTTCTCTCAACTTCTCATTTACTCCTTTGAAGTCTGGAGTTTTCTTTTTCGCGACATATTTCGCGTATAAACTTTTCTTGTGGTTCCGGTACAGTTCAGCCATCTTGCTCAGAGCCCACTCCTTGAGTTTCGCTCTATTTTCAAGCCCACCCGGCCTTGGGGTAATACCATCTACCTCAAATTCTTCATACTCTGGAGGTAGTATGAAATGCGCTATGAGCTTCTGTGGCATCCCGCAAAACCACTACTAGAAAATCGCGTTGAATTTGTGCATTGCATCGTCATCATCATGCATTGTTTGCATAAAACTAATTTCACAAAGCATGTTTTCGTTTTCTAAAACGCCCCATCTTTAAACAAATATCAAACCCCGGGTCTCCGGATTATTTTTGTTGTCTGCTATCGGTTTGCAAACGGTGTTTTAAAAACAAATAAAATCTTATATTATTTTAGTGGGGGCAGTCGAACGGGCCGAATCGACCCGAACGACCACCCCCGATTCCAAATCGGTCCACTTGAAAATCCTACAGCTACCAGATAATATACCCTCAACCACCGGCCACCTCACCCTGGCCAATCGCCATACGCCACCTCACCTCTCTCCCTCTTCCCCCCCAATCCCAGCTTGCCACGTGGCCTCCCTCCTCTCTCCCTCTCCCTTTTCCCACACCACCTGCCCCCACAAGCCCCAACACACACAGCACACACCACGCACGCACACCACACCTAATCCCCACCCTCTGCTTGCCGCCTGGGTCCCACCGTCCCCAGGTCCACCACCTGCTTCTGCTGTTCTTCTTCCCCCACCAACCGCCTCCCTCCTCCCCCGAGAACCTCTCCCTCGCCGACCACCGTCTCCTCCACGCCTGCGTCCTCGCCTTGTGACACCCGCCTCGGCCATGGCGCCGCCTCACCAGCGCCCGAGCCTCCCCGACGCTCCTTCCTCCTTCCCAAGCTCGCTCCCCATCCGTCGCCTGCGCCGCCCCGCTCCATCACCCGCCCCGCCGGCCTCGCCCCATCGCCCCTCCGCGCTTCCTTCTTCCGCAGCAGCCACCGCGCGCCCACCCCTCCGAGCGCCGGCCGAGCCGCGTCGAGCTCGACGCGCGGCCCCTCCTTCTCGCTCGCCCCGGCGCCGCGCAGCGCTCCGCCGAAGCCGCGCTGGCTCTGCGCTCGCCTCGCGCCACCTCCGTCGCCACCACAGGCCGCGGCGCCCGCCGTCTTGAGTCCGCCCGGCGCCCGTCGTCTTCATCCGCGAGCCACGACGCTGGCGTCGCCAGCTGCCGCCGCCAGGGACCGCCGCTGCCGCCTCGGCCCCCTCCCAGCACGCCCGACACCGCCTCCGCCGCAAGTTCGCGCTGCCCTTGCTCTCTTCGCCGCTCTGCGCCTCATTTGCTTCGGCCGCCCTGCCGCCCGGCGACCTCCCTCGTCCGCCTGCAGGCCAAGAGCTCCCGGCATGGGACCTGGCTGCAGACGCCCTCCTCGGCCGTTTTAGTTTCATCCTAGCGTCTCCAGGGACGGGTTGGTGTTGTCCGGCGGCTAGATGCTATGTTGTGTTTGTTGGATAAGTGGAATCGCCTGACGCCCGAACCGAGACCAATCCCGCCGTATGTCAAGATCTTGATGCAAAGAACACCGCATACCTGTGCGATGCAAGAGGACGGAACCCCAAGGTCTTCTCTCGGGAGCGAGCTCTTCTACTGACCCGGAGCCGCGACAAGTACTTCTCCTGGATCGGATGCCGAGAACCCAGACGCCTGTGTCATCGACTCGAATCGACAAGTGCTCTCGAGGATGCCAAGCACTTCACCCGGATGCCGAGACCGACGCGATGGCGCGGACCCAACAAGACCCTCGCAACGGCAAGATCGACCCCGCGGAACCCGACAAGATCTGCATGCGACAAGAACGACACCGTACAGGGCGAGACCGATGCGCCCCCGACGCCAACCAAGCCCTGCTTCCCGGTTGCGACAAGACCTACCCCGATGGTCGAGAATGTTACGCCAAGATCGAACCCTAGACCCTGGACCCCGAGACCCGGCCCCGAACCCCGGAACCCAAGATCGCCGAACCCTAATGTGTGACCCTTATCCGAGAACCCTATTTTTATAAATGCCATAATATAACTTGTTGCATATTTAATTGTCATCTCGCATGCATATCATGTGGTTTGGGGGCCTTATGCCGATTCACCTAATAATTAAATATGGGGCCCATATGCGGGCAAATCTAGCCTTATATTGGCCTCATTTAAACATGTGTAGCGAACCGGTGCCATCTTCTGTCTTGCTAAATAACACTTAAATTGCGGGGTAGCTAAACAACATGCACCACCTAATTAATTGTCGGGACCCCGGTTCCACTTAATATGACCTAACTGCATCGCACCCTTTGCCATGTCATACATCATACATGCATCATGCCGATCTTCTGCCGTTGTATTAAATATTGCATCCGGTGTTTATTCTAGTGTTTTGCTTCTTCGCGAATAAGGCCGTTGAGTTGATGTGAGCTTCGCCCCGATCTTCGGATGAACCTTCGACAATGTTTTCAGGCGAGCATCTCCCCCTTTCTACCTATCTTACTTTCATAGTCTTTATTCCCTTTTGTTGATCTATTGCTATCTGTGTTGTGATGCTTTAGTTTCCGTACCTGTGATATACTGTGCAGCCCTATATTGCCTTGGACACATCCTATTACCTGTTGTTTGGTAGATAGTTGGACTTGCGCGTCGTAGTCGCTTGCTCAAGTGCTGTTGCGTGTCTTAAAGTGCCACAGTTGTTGATGTATTGCCGCATGTTGATGTTGGAGATGGCCCTAGTTTTACTTATCGTTCACTTTAATTCCTGTTTAACAACTAAAATTGAAGTAAGCAGAGGCATCGGTGGGTGATAGATAATATTTGGTTTCCGAACTCCCACTTGTGTCCCGTAGGACCCAGTACTTGATACATGTTCCTTGATTTATCGCGCTATCCACATCCGGAGGTATATGGAACCCTGAGCGAGCTTGATTCATCTTATTTCTTGGGGCCACAAACTAGTTTGAGGTTTTATTTACGATCCTGTACTTATGCCATGCTATACGTATTTAAATTGTGCGAGGAGCACCTTTGTCTTGTTTAGGTAAGCGGAGTGATTACGCGGTATCGACAAGCCCAGCCACACTTCGGGTTCCCGATTATACCATTGACGCAAACCTTGAGTCCGTCGAAGCTTGCTTGCCGTTGCGGGTCTACTCAATGGGGTGGCCTGAAATATTTCTGAATCCTGTGATTGTTCATCGTGAAAGCCTCGTTGGGTTTTGATTTGGTTTTCCGAGGTTGATCGAGCGTGTGTTGCTATTGGTGCACCCGGGGTAAAACTTTCGAAAGCCGTGTCGCGGATATGGACGACTTGGAGCACGATATCTCGATCATAGACAAGCATAACTAAAGTTTATTGCTATAAATTTGACTTTATAATGACTAGTAATCAGCTTCACTATAATGGAATGGCTAATAATCGCCCACAATTGCTTGTTTGAATTGTCGCCATACCATTGTACTGACTAGTAAATCTTGCAACTACAACGGAATGGCTGAATAAAAGTACCAACCACCTGGGTTTTGGGTTTATCTCATGCTATCATGTCGATTAGTAATTGTTGCAACTACAACGGAATGGTTAACTAAAAGTGCCCATCGCTTATTTTATCGTGACGATTATCTAAACGACTAGTACTTCTGCAACGATAATCGAATAAGTAAAAGCGCCAACGTGTGGGTTCCTCGGTTGACTTCCTCGTTTAGTCTCGAGGGGAAACACGGGATGGGTTTGTTTGGTGTTAGCTTGAGTTGGATCCGGATAGGTCACTCTTATCCTCTCTCGATAACCGCCGGTTGTATCGAGTCTCTATAGGTTGTTTGCATCTTTGCCCGCGCCATCCACCATACCTATGTAGGCGAGGACCGCGAATTCTAGCCTCGGTGTCTTGGCCTCGATCGACGCTCCTTCTTTTTCCTTTGCCCTTGTCGGCACCTTTTGTTTAAGCAGGTCTTGAGATCGACGTCGTTAGTGGTTACCCTTCCGGCTTGGCACAGGTTATGGACGCCATTGGTTATTCTTCGAGGCTCTTAGCCCCATTTGCATCTTGTCCGTAGTCGGACGCTCTATCATTTTCAAGGTGATTTGGATCTTTGTATATTATATCGTATTCTTGACTCTTTGAGTCGCTGTTGTATATATATGCTCATGGGTCCCATCGAGGACTGTTGTGTAATGTTATTACTTCGTTTTCCACCCGCACGAAAGTGCCTGGTGGGCACCTTTGAATCGTTTCTATGCGGGTTTGGCGGGTTTCGCTGAAACTTGCATAGGTCCGATTCTGAGGGTGTTACAGCTTCTGCCAAAGGTCATCTTTGGCATCATCGGTGACATAGATGTTGGATTCTTCACTGGGTTTCTTTGACTGATTCCATTATTGGATGGTGATCGGCAGATTATCCCTAACAAGCACCCCGCATTGATTTATAAACATCCTCCGGTGCTTCTCTGGAGCAATTGGTTCACCATCATCATCTATTTCTTCGATGGTGAACCTCTGATTACCATCCAACTTTTTGTTCGGCCCTCGTTTCGTTCGATCTGTCGATTGCTTCGATCCGGTGGGCTAAAAGAAGAAGAGAGAGTGATTAATATATATCTAGATCAGTTAATGAATATAGGTAACACGAGGCTTTATATATATATATATGTACCTCATTTGGATCCTCGAGGGCCATCATTATTGTTGTTATTTGTTTGCCCTTCGTCCATCCGGTCTTCCCCTTGGTACATTAGGTTTTCCTCTAGTCCATCACCGGATGGATTCAGATATGAGGATATCTCGTCCTCGAGCAAAATATCTTCGCCGGTAGTAATATTAAGAGGAATTTCACCTCTTATCATGCCCTGAAGAAAACCTTCACCGATGCGACTAGGATCTTCGGATGGATCCATGACTTAATTATCTATAACAAAAAGAGAGTTAAACAGGTTAGAAAAAACAATAACCCTAATAACTAAAACAAAAAAAACAATAACCCTAATAACACAAATTAATAACCCTAATATTATTTGCGGTAAAACAATAATCCTAATAACTAATACAAAAAAACAATAACCCTAATTAATAACCCTAATATTATCCTAATATTAATTATGGTAAAACAATATAATCCTAGCTAATAACTAAAAAAAATAACCCTAGATAATTATAATTAAAAAAATAAGTCGAGCTAATTATAATTAAAATAACCCTAGCTAACAATATAATCCTAATCCTAGCTAATTATAACTAAAACAATAATTAAAAAATAACCCTAGCTACTTATAATTAAAAAATAACTCTAGCTAATTATAATTAAAATAACTCTAGCTAACAATATAATCCTAATCCTAGCTAATTATAATTAAAAGAATAATTAAAAAATAACCCTAGCTAATTATAATAAAAAAATAACCCTAGCTAATTATAATTAAAATAACCCTAGCTAACAATATAATCCTAATCCTAATAACAAAAACAATAATTCTAATTAACAACCCTAGCTAACTAATAATTACAAAAAAACACCCGCCCGTACCCCTCCCTCGAGCACCGTTCGACGCAGACGTGACGTGGCAGGCGCTGGCAAGACGCAGTGAGGCAACGCCGGGCGAGGTGGCGTAGGCAACACGAGACAAGGCGCGGAGAGCACGGAGCTGGAGCGGCTAGCGGAACGCACGGCGGAGCACGCACGGCGGAGCGGTGGCGGAATCGGACAGCACCTCCCCTGCGTGTGCTTCGTCTTCGTATTCGTCGATAAATGCTAAGTGTTGGGGCAGCACCTCCTGGCGCGCGGAATATATACGGACCCCCTCTTTAGTCCCGGGCTAAGCCACCGCCCGGGACTAGAGGGTCAATAGTCCCGGGCCGTGGCCTAACCCGCGACTAAAGACCCCCCCCCCTTTAGTCGCGGGTTAAGCCATGGCCCGGGACTAGTGTGTTTTTTCGGCCGCTTCGTTTTCACGCGCGCAGGCACCCTCTAGTTCCGGGACGAGCCACGACCCGCGACTAGTTTGTTTTTTGTAAATTTTCTTTTTTAATTGAAATCAAATATAAAACTTTGGAAAATCGTATCTTTTATTATAAAAATCCAAATAAAACAAATATTATGTCTATTATTATCAGAAAATATAAAGAATCTTAATATAATATCCATATATATGTTTGCATCATTTATAAATTATTTCATTTGTAAATTTTATTTTTTAATTCAAATCAAATATAAAACTTTGGAAAATCATATATTTTATTGTAAAAATCCAAATAAAACAAATAATATGTCTATTATTATCAGAAAAATATAAAGAATCTTAGTATAATATCCATATATCTGTTTGCATCATTTATAAATTATTTCATTTGTAAATTTTCTTTTTTTAATTCAAATCAAATATAAAAGTTTGGATAATCATATCTTTTATTGTAAAAATCCAAATAAAACAAATAATATGTCTATTATTATCAGAAAAATATAAAGAATCTTAATATAATATCCATATATTTGTTTGCATCATTTATAAATTATTTCATTTGTAAATTTTCTTTTTTTAATTCAAATCAAATATAATATCCATTTACTCCCGGTTGTAGTCACAAACCGGGACTAAAGATATTTCCCGGCATTTCCCACCGCTTCGCGCCAAGTTTTCCCGCCCTTTCTTTTTTACGAGAGCTTTTAGTCCCGCTTGTAGTCACTAACCGAGACTAAACCTATTTCCCACCATTTCCCAAAGCTTCCCGCCAAGTTTTCCCACCCTTTCCCTCTATATCTAGGGCAGTCGCGCCATGGCTATCCACACATCCACACCTTCCTCTCTTAGAACAATGGACAATGCCTACTGGGCCATTCTGACCCTCGAGGAGACCGAGGCGCTACGCGCCTCCATCTACCCTTGTCCGCCGGGCTACCGGCCACCCGCCGGCTAGATGCTGAGTGCTGGAGGGGTTCATGTCCCTCCTGTCCCTCAAGGTTCCACACTCCAGGCGGCCATCACGAACAACTTCTACAACGAGCTCACGCCGGAGCAGCGGATGGATCCCTAGTGGGATCCCGACAACTACGACACCTGGAATGCCTTCTTCGCTAATAGGCGGGAAAGGGAGCTTGCCAGGTACGAGGGTGATGGCCCGCCCCCGGTGAACCACAACGAAGCCGGCCACCGTCTGTGGTGGGAAAACCATACTATCATCGGAGTGATGGGCTACATCGCCGGGGGAGACCATCCTCACTTGTGGTGCCCACAAGTCCACCCGACACAGAGCCACAAGAAGGCCCCTCCCCCGCCCAGCGGTAGCGGCATCGTCTTTCAGGAGACCCCTCCCCCGCCCGCCATGAATCCGAGGCTGGAGTGGTCCCCTGGTATATGCCATGGCTGGGCTGAGGATCCCCGGAGTGGCAGGTGACGATGAAGATGACGAAGAAGACCCTGAAGCTGCGTACTATAGGACTAGGCATGATTTTGACTAAAGGGGGCGGCTTTAGTCCTGAGTGTTAGCTAGTCCCGGTTTGTCTCGGTTTTTAATATTAATAAATGTCTTGAGTGTTACCTAAATATGAAGATGTTGTATTTAGAGGAAAAGGGCTATAAATAGAGCAGCCTATAAATAGAGGAAAAGGCCTATAAATAGAGCAGCCTATAAATAGAGGAAATAGAGCACGCTGGATCGAGCAGCTTATAAATAGAGTGAAATGCCTATAAAGAGAGGTTTCATCTTTAGTACCGGTTGGAGAAACCAACCGCGACTGAAGGGATTGCGGCAGACTGGGCTAGGCATCACTAATAATAAGGGTTAGTGTCGACATTATGTCGTGCGGCTTGTACCTTGTCCCGGATGGTGTCACCAACCGGGACTAAAGATGGGACAAAACATGAGTCAGCACTAATAATAGGGGTGAGTGTCGACATTATGTCATGAGTGTCGACATTATGCCGAGCTGCTTGTACTATAAATAGGCATCCTTGTGAGTCCAGTCCTCCATCCAGTTTGAGGCATCTCCAAGATGGTTTTCGAGAGCAGGGACACCACTACAGACAGTTTCAGGGAGATGCCGCCAGAGCCTAGTCCTCCGGCATCTCCAAGAAACTGGTCATAGAGGCACTCCCTAATATGTGAAATTAGTTAGCTCCCAGGCGTATTGATCTAGTTAGAGAAGTTACAAGCTGTAAGATGGTTTTCGAGAGTAGGGACACCACTACGGCCAGTTTCAGGGAGATACCGCCGGAGCCCAGTCCTCCGGCATCTCTAAGAAACTGGTCATAGAGGCACTCCCTAATATGTGACCTCACGCATTTGGAGATCAAATCTTAATGGTAAGTATGAATCGGGACTAAAGGCCCCCCTTTAGTCCCGGTCCAGCCACAAAACGGGACTAACACACTCAAGATTGTTTGCATACAACACTATAAAAATGGAAACATGGAGCATCTTCACTCATAAAATGTTACAATTATTACACATCATTTCTTCGCATGTGTTCCTTTCTGATCCCGTCGTATCCATGGAGCATCTTCATTCATTAACATGATGCTTGGGTCATCCTTCACCGCGAAGGACGGAATTTCATGAAGCTTATCACAATCTTCTGACATGTTTGTATTGTCCTCCACTCCCACGATGTTTCTTTTTCCTGAAAGAACTATGTGGCGCTTTGGCTCATCGTCTGATGTATTATTTTTCTTATTTTTTCTTTTTCTAGGTTTGGTAGACATGTCCTTCACATAGAAAACCTGAGCCACATCATTGGCTAGGACGAATGGTTCGTCTAAGTACCCAAGATTGTTTAGATCCAACGATGTCATTCTGTATTTCTTGTCTACCTTAACCCCTCGTCCTGTCAGCTTGACCCATTTGCATCGAAACAAGGGGACCTTAAAAGTAGGTCCATAGTCAAGTTCCCATATCTCCTCTATGTAACCATAATATGTGGTCTTTGACCCATTGTTGTCTGTTGCATCAAAGCGGACACCACAGTTTTGGTTGGTGCTCTTTTTATCTTGGGCTATCGTGTAAAATGTATACCCATTTATCCCGTACCCTTGGAAAGTCGATATAGTCGAAGATAGTGACCTAGACAACAAGTATAGATGATCTCCAAGAGTGTTGTTTTTTATGAGATGTTGCAACCAACCGCCGAAACTCTTCATGTGTTCATCTCTAATCCAAGAGTCATGCTTTCCAGGGTTGTTGCATCGTAAGATTTTCTTGTGTTCCTCGATATATGGGGCTGCCAAGATAGAATGTTGTACAACAGTGTAATGTGCTTCGGTGTAAGAATGTTCGTCCCTACATATTATTGATTTCCTTCCTAGAGTACCCTTTCCACTCAGTCTCCCCTCATACCGCGATTAAGGAAGACCAATCGGCCTAAGGTCAGGAACAAAGTCAACACAAAATTCAATGACCTCCTCTGTTCCATAGCCCTTGGAGATGCTTCCTTCTGGCCTAGCAAGGTTACGAACATATTTCTTTAAGATTCCCATGAACCTCTCAAAGGGAAACATATTGTGTATAAATACAGGACCGAGAATGGAAATCTCATCGATTAGGTGAACCAGCAGGTGCGTCATAATATTGAAGAAGGATGGTGGGAAAACCAACTCAAAACTGATAAGACATTGGACCACATCATTCTGTAACCGTGGTAGATCTTCAGGATTGATTATCTTTTGAGAGATTGCATTGATAAATGCACATAGATTCACAATGGGTACTCGAACATTATCTGGTAGAAGCCCCCTCAATGCAATCGGAAGCATCTGCGTCATAATCACGTGGCAGTCATGAGACTTTAGGTTTTGGAACTTTTTTCTAACATATTTAATATTCCCTTTATATTGAGAAGCCAGATAGGACCTTAATACTGCTTAGGAATTCAAAAAATATTTCATTCTCTTGTTTGGTAAGAGCATAGCTGGCATGATCTTGAAACCATTCTGGATGCAGGCCATCTGGGTCCTTCATACGTTGATGGTCCTTTCGTGCTTTCGGTGTATCTTTTGTCTTCCCATACACGCCCAAGAAGACTAGCAGGTTCACGCAAAGATTCTTCGTCACATGCATCACATCGATTGCAGAGCGGACCTCTAAGAATTTCCAATATGGTAGCTCCCAAAATATAGATTTCTTCTTCCACATGGGTGTGTGTCCTTCTGCGTCCTTCAGAACAGATTTTCCGCCAGGACCCTTTCCAAAGGTTACCATTTCATCCAAATCTTTGACCATATCAAATATATCAGCACCAGTACGCTCCTTAGGCTTCGTCTGGTGACAAGCCAGACCGTTGAAATGCTTGCCTTTCTTTCTTAAGGGATGCTTGGCCAAAAGAAATCAACGATGCTCATTGTACACATTCTTCTTACAATGTTCCAAATATATAGTTTCAGTCTCATCTAAACAGTGTGCATGCATTGTATCCCTTGTTGGACTGTCCTGAAAGGTTACTACGAGCAGGCCAATCATTGATTGTTACGAAAAGCAATGCTCGAAGGTTAAATTCTTCCTACTTGTGCTCATCCCACACACGTATGCCGGGTTCGTGCCACAACTGTAAACGTTCTTCCACTAATGGCCTTAGGTACACATCAATGTCTTTGTCGGGTTGCTTCGGACCTTGGATCAACACTGGCATCATAATGAACTTCCGCTTCATGCACAACCAAGGAGGAAGGTTATAGATGCATAGAGTCACGGGCCAGGTGCTGTGACTGGATCTCTGCTCCCCAAAGGGATTCATGCCATCTGTACTTAGACCAAACCTTAAACTCCTTGCGTCATCTGCAAAGTCCGGGTACTTTCTATCGATTTTTCTCCATTGCAACCCATCAGCGGGGTGTCTCAACATCCCGTCTGACTTACGTCCCTATTTATGCCATCGCAACAAATTGGCGTGCTCTTTGTTTCTGAATAAGCGTTTCAACCGTGGTATTATAGGAGCATACCACATCACCTTGGCAGGAACCCTCTTCCGGGGGGCTCGCCCTCAACGTCACCAGGGTCATCTCGTCTAATCTTATACCGAAGTGAAGTGCATACCGGGCATGCATCCAAATTCTCGTACTCCTCACCACGGTAGAGGATGCAGTCATTAGGTCATGCATGTATCTTCTGAACCTCTAAACCTAGAGGGCAGACAACCTTCTTTGATTTGTATGTAATGGCGGGCAATACATTATCTTTTGGAAGCATATTCTTCATCATTTTCAGCAACTTTTCAAATGAGGAGTCAGGTATAGCACACTCAGCGTTCCATCGCAGCAATTCCAATGTCTTTGCTTGACTTTTCGAGACCATTTTCGCAATTTGGGTACAACAACTTTTTGTGATCCTCTAACATGTGATTGAACTTCTCCCTATCCTTTTCAGTTTCACAATCTCTTCGTGCATCGGCAATGGTCCGACCAATATCATCAGCGGGTTCATGATCATGTGTCTCTTCTTCATCCTCCCCTTCAGCATCCCCCATGGAAGTATCTCCGTACTCAGGGAAACCATGATAGTTGTCATCCTCCTCCTCTTCTTCAGTGTGTTCCATTATAACCCCTCTCTCTTCGTGCTTGGTCCAACAATTATAACTGGGCATGAAGCTAGACTTCAACAGGTGACTGTGAAGGGTTTTTGAGGTAAAGTAATCCTTCTGATTCCTACATCCACTACATGGACAGAATACAAAACCATTGTGCTTGTTTGCATCAGCAACACGGATGAATTCATGCATGCCATTAATGAACTCGCCAGAGTGTCGGTCAGTACCGTACATCCATTCCCGGACCATCTGCATTATAGTAAAAGTATATCAAAAACTATTACACAACATGATAAAATTATTACAAGTTATATTGAGAGCTTCTAGACCATTAATTTTGAATTTTGAAAAATTTACATGCACCAATTTGTGAATTGGAGAAAAAAATCAACATGATAAATGTGGAGTTTTTATTATTGTTCTATCAGTGAAAACCTCATTCCATTCTAAGCTCTGAAACTCTAAAATTACACATTTCAATTTTCAGTAACTATGTGCCTAATCAAAATTTGTTACACATATATATCAAAATCCTTCTACTTCTAGAGCATGCATTCATTGATCCATATCTCTATACTTCTAGAGCATTATAGAGATAAAGTAGCAATAAAAGATGAAAGAATGAAGTTCTAACCTTTTAAAGCTTTGGATTTAGAGGTTGCAAACTAAATCTTGACAAATCTTGAGAAAAAATGGCATGAACTCTCTTGCCTCTTTGAGAAAAATGGCCACCATATGCTTTAGGGCAGCAGGACAGGAAGCAGAATATATAGTGATGGACAACTAGTCCCGGGCCGTGATACGACCCGGGACTAATAGTCCACGAAAAGACCAGCTGGCCTGCTCTAGGTCATTAGTCCCGGTCTGTAATACGGACCGGGACGAAAGATCTGGTCCAGCCCGGGACTAGTGACTACGGCCGTTTCTAGACGTTAGAGGCCTCACCGCTCGGGACTAGTGCTCCCACTAGTCGCGGGCTGTGACAGGCCGGGACTGCTGGGGTTGTTCATGTCGAACCGAAGAGGGTTTTTCCAGTAGTGATTACCCGCGGACCCAACGGGTATTATAGCCCGCCCATGGGTAAATAAATGAAAAAATATTATATCCATCGGATAGAGCGGGTATATGTATGATGTCGTAAAACCCATACCTGTCGTATCATGAACCCATAAATTTTTTTACAAGTGGAGCTTTTGTAATATTCTACTCCATCTCAAATAGATGTCGCATATTTGTCAAAATTTGGATAAATCTAGTACTAAATAGTGTTTAAATTTATCCAAATTTTGTCAAATATGAGACTTCTATTTTGAGACTGAGGGAGTAATATACAATACTTAATTATTCTCTCATCATGCATTGAGGATGCTAGTTAGGCATGTGCAAGCCTCTGAATTATTTTACTCCCTTCGACCCATATTAGGTGGCTCAAATTAGATACAGTGCTAAAACTTGAATAGATACATTCATATCTAGATGAATCTAAGTCAATAAATATGGGTCGGAGGGAGTAGATGAATTTGACCCACCATCTCTATTTTCAAAAGTAGATCGTCACAAATTACAAGTTGATGTACTAAAATGTTGTCGCCTCACAAATTTGTGTATACCGACTGTTACCTTAGAAATGATATTTTTTTTACATAAAAGACACTGACCCCGTCAGGAATAGAGTTACAACAAGTTTAGAACTCCCCTCCCTCTCGCCCCCGTGCGGCGACAGAGGGGCAACCCTAGCCGCCGCCTCAGCCCCCCAACTCCTCTCCCTCCTCTCTCCCCCGCTGCCATCTTGGTCGTGGCTGCAAGCACAGGCGCCGGCTGGGGAGGATCTCTCGTCTTCCCCGGCGTAGATCGGCAGCGCGGGACGCCAATCCTCGTTGCAGATGGTATGCGCGTCGGGCACCACAGCGGCGTGGCATCTCTGGTGTGCGGCGGCAGCGGCATAGCTGGAGGAGCAACGACGTGGCGGACGACGATCTGATGCCTCTCGTCCCTCTAGCCAAGAAAACTCCGGGGGAAACCTCAGATCCCGCGGGATCGAGCGATGGCGGTGTCCTGTGCATCATTCCCCTCTTGAGGGATCGCGTTTGGAGTTTTCACCGGCCGTAGGGACCAGCGGCGGTGGTGCCTAGGTTGCAATGGCCTCGTTTGTTCGTGTCGCTGGGCTTCGAGTGCGAGATGTGCAGCAACTTGCGGCGGGGAGGTGGTGGCTGCAGGCTGCAGTCGGTCTAGCGGCGGCGCGCTGGCCGCACTTTGCTTGCTGCAACATCTCATGGCATCACAGGAGTTTGGACCTGGGGCGGCGGCCCGTCTTTTTCGACGACGGCAGCCTCTGTGGTCATGTGGATGGCGCGAAGGCTGGATCTTCGCTAGTGGTTTCCACTTCGAGATCCGGTTCGTTTCGACTCAACAGGTTCTACGCACGATGGTCCTAGAGGAGGTGTCAAGTCATGCCTGACCAGCGGTGGCGATAGGCCTGATCCCGGCGGGTGCTACGCACGACATCTCCTCTAGGGCGTCAAGTCATGCATGTTTGGTCAATCGAAGGTGCTGCGACAGTGTTGGAGGCGTGGCGGTATGGGACGTCTCGTTTCCAGTCTCTTCTCCAGCGGTATCTGGTCATTGAGTTGTCGTTGACGGACAGGTGATGATGGTATAAGCTTCTTCATCGAGTCTACACACTTCGGTGGAAACATTGATGGCATTGTGGACGTATGCTCGTGTCGTGTCCTTGATGAAGGTGGTGTCCTAAAGCTCGTCTTCGGGGATGAAAATCCTGAGCTCGACCGTTGGTTGGACTCGTCACTATCGGCGCGTGTGCGGATTTTCCTTCTTGAAGGCTTTGTCTAGAAGTTGTGTATTTTTCTCTTTGTTGTAGTCTTTTCCATAGGGTTAGTGGTAGTCTGGTGAAGTTACTAATTCTCGCATTCTTGAAATAAACGGGTTGTGTGCCTCGTTTCGATGTAGAGACCGGGGCTTTGTTCCCCTATTCGGAAAAAAGAAGAGTTTCACAAATTTGTGTATACCGACTATTACCTCAGAAATTGAGTAAAAGTCTCCCTATCTCTTAAGTTTTGAAAACGTACGCGGCTATTTTGCTCTGGGGTGCATTTGCTCCCTTTACTTGAATTTTATTTTTAACAAATTTGAACTGCCAAAAAAATCAGAAAGTACATTTTCATATTTTAGGTGTGCACAAAGTCGTTTCACGAAAAATAAATTTTTTGTGTGGATTCTGTAAAAAAGACAAAATTTGGTGTTGAAATGACAGAGTTTTTTGCTAAACTGAAGCAGTTGAAAGAGCCAGAGTTCTCCAGCACCAAAGAAGAAAAAGCTCGAGTGCAAAAAATGTTGAAGAACCTTCATCAACCCGACTATGACCGCTCTATTATGAAGTCACATGCGGCAAAGACATGGTAAAAGAGTAGTATTGCACACGGGAAATCAGTTCCCCAGCTCGAAGAACAAAAAAACAATCGTGCCCCCCGCTCAAGGTGATTTCTCATAGCAATGTGGGGTCGAGCAATTGTGCGGTCAAAGAGCTGTATGATCCGGAGGTAGTTGCACTGTACAGAGAAGAGCCCGCTGCTCAAGGTATGACTATTGCTTAGTACTTATCCCAGTTAGAGTACTTCTCCAAGACTGATGTAGCATCCAAATACCGACACATGAATCCTCTCGTCAAACCCGCGGAGGTCAAGAATCTACCAATAAAAATGTGAAAATTTCATAATTGGTACATGGATGCCTCGAAGGAAGGGAAAAACTGGATAGTGCTGGGAGTTAGAAACGAGCAGTACGGGCATGTAGATGACGAGGTAATGATTAAATTTTAGGAACTATTTCAGTTATTCAATAAAGACTGAAAGGATCGTATGGGCACCTAGAGGGGGGTGAATAGGTGTTACTTCAAACTTTCTTATTTTCCAAATTAGGGTTTGATAAGAAAGGTAAATACTCTAGATTATGCAACTAATGGTGAATTTACCTATATGTCAAACAAGCAATAACTAGCACAACACTAAGCAAGAACAAGTAAGTAAAGTGCAGTAAAGGATAGAAATAACCAAAATGGTGGATGCGGAGACACAAGGATTTGTTTCTCGTAGTTCGTTCCTTTTGAGGGGAAGTACGTCTACGTTTGGAGAGGGGGTGGTTTCAAACCACCAACGCCACGAGAGGCCTCCCTTGTTCTCCGATGAACCTCACCCCAAAGGGTTCGGTTCACCTCTTCCACTATATCGGCAACCTTCAAGGTGGAAGCCAACACCTTTACAACAAGTTCGGGGCACACATCCACAACTTAATTGGAGGCTCCCAAATAAAAACAAGCTGTCAAAACAATCAAAAACAAGCTTGTAAGAACCAAATCAAAAACTAGGGTTTCCAAAGAAACACTAGAGCATGGGGGACCTCAAGTGAATGAGGGGGAAATGAAGATCTCTCTTGGTGAAGCTGTAGATCAAGGCCTCCTCCTTCGATTCTCCAAAGATCAATGACTTTGGATGGTTGGATGAAGAGATATTGTTGATTTGGTGGCTCAAATGGGGGTAGTGTTTTGAGTGGGTCAAGCAGCTAGAGGAAGGGGATAAGGTCCCCTATTTATAAGCAGCCCCCTCCACTAAACCGTTTTCTGGCCGTCACCGGACACTTCGGCCTGCACCGGAGATTCCGGCCTATCTTCTGTCCAGCCTCCGGACCATCATACTTACTGACCAGGCTCTGCCGCGAGCCAAGTGGGCCAGAGACTTCGGTCCAGCTCAACCAGAGACTCTGTCCTGCGCCACGGACCGGAGACTCCGGACAAGTCTCTGGACTAGCCACTTGACTAGCCATCTGATTTTCCTAGACAGCAAACATGGGCCTCCTCCAGGGATTTCTGCGGAAGCTCGGGTCCATACCGGAGACTCTGATCCAGCCAGACCGGAGACTCCGGAGAGAGATTTCTAGTGACGTGTAAAACTTTGCAGGGAACTTTCCGAAGGTTAGAGGTCCTTTTCACTTTGCATTATATCAACCTGTAGACAATAGCATACTATAAAATGATCTACTTGTTGTTAACAAACACCAAAAGTGATTATGATAGTAAATGTCAATCTCCCCCTTTTTGGTGTTCGATGACAACAAGTGATTTTGCATGGAATAATTTGTATTAAGATCCCCCTGACTATGTGCATGAAGGTAAACAAGTAAATCATGCATGATAGATGGTATCTTTACATAGTTCACACATGAGTTACAATAATAGGTGCACAACCACATAGTCATACGCACAAATGGCAAATAGTATTGCAAGCACAAAATATGGAAAATAACATACGAAGTTCAAATATGGCAAATAAAAGCAAATCCAAGCCCAAGTCCATGAAAATCGATGACAATGTCTTCTCCTCCTTTGGCATCGAAATGCCGAAAAGGGAAAAGACCTAAGCTAGTGCCCCAATAACTCAGTAGTCCTCGTCATCCTCATCCTCATTCGAGTCCTGATCCTCACCACCCTCATCATAGTCATCATCATCATCAGGAACTGCAGGCCCTTTGTCGTGAGGGCGAGAAGAGGAGGTACCCTTGTACCCGTATCCAGAGGTGATATCTGAAAAAGTCTTCCAGTCCACCAAGCTGTACTATTGGGCATTCCATGCCCCAAAAGAAAGAGTGTGGTTTGACTCAGTGGACTGTTGAGCAACATGCTCATCATTGTACTCACCCTCTCCTTCCTCATCATACTCTTTTCCCTGAGCCTTAATTTCCTTGAGGAGCTTCTCAATGCGCTGGTTTCTTTGGTAGGAGTCATGTTGTTGCTTACGGATGTCTACAATCATGCAACACAGAGTCCTCTCCCAGAAAGTGGCCTTCTTGACCTTCTCGTGGACATAGTCACGGGTCATGGGACGCATGGGTGCATTGGAGGCATTCTTCCTCCAAGCTCTAGGAGGAGAGGAGGCCCTCTCAGTCTCAGTGATATCCTCCTCCTCATTGACATAGGAACGCCTAGGAGGAGGCCCCATGCGCCCCTTCTGCTACAGTGACACCAGAGTGTGCTCGGTAAGATTGGGAGCCAAGCCAAGTGGGGAACCATGCGTGTGGGAGTTGATGAGCCTCATAATAAGTGGTGCATATGGAGGGGACTCCTCTTTAAGGATCTCTCTCCCCCTCTAGAATTTATTCCCCATGGTCTCGGACTAGCGAGATACATGTTCCCGGTGGCTATTCGGCAAGAAAGAGTTGTGCTTCCGCTGCATCGCTGGAGCGAGGAGGCGGAGGTTTCTTGGTGCCTCGAACATGTGTGCGAGCACGGATGCGCTGCTGATTTGCGGCGCTAGGACTTCCTCTCGATCTTGAGATCGGCAAGAGATCGTCTACATCAACCACGAGTTGAACTCGTTAAGCTTTGTCGGTCTTCAAGGGTATGTTCTCTACGGATATACATCCGCCCGTTGTTTGTATCTAGTAGATATATCTTGGTACATAGTTCCCATCGTAGGAAAATTTTTGTTTTCTATGCTGCGAACCCTACAGTGGTATCAGAGCCGGATCTATGCGTAGATACTTTGCACGGGTAGTACACATATGAGTATGTGGGCGATGATGATCATGTTGTTGCTTCTTTGTTGTAATTTTGGATATTGGTGGCATAGTGGGATGAAGCGGCCCGGACAAACTTTACATGTCCTCGCACATGAGACCTGTTCCACGCTTGACATGCAACTAGTTTGCATAAGTGGCTAGCGGGTGTCTGTCTCTCCTACTATAGACAATATCTATTTTGCAAGCGAGTTGTCAACAATTTGATTATCCTCGTTGTGGTTCATGTTCGTAGGTAAGAACAGTTCTATCTCGAAAGCCCTAAGCCACGTAAAACTTGCAATGGATAAATTAGAGGCGTCTAGTTTAGATTGTTGCTGGGCTAGTGTTGTGATATGGTAGTGTTGTAAGTAGAAGTATGAGACGATACTCTTACAACACACATAGCGTGTAAACTCCATAGACCTTGGATTTACACATATAGGTATGATAGTGATCATACCACGATGCACATGATAGAGATCATCTGCGGGAACCATATCATTTCACTAATAAACATATGATGTTTGATAGCATCTTATATTGCTTTTTTAGCGCTTTGTTAGCATAATAAGATGATCCCTCATTTAAATATCAAGATAAGAATGTGTTCTTCCTTTTGTATGCACCGATTATGTTTTCGTCGCTCCAAGACATCACGTGATGATCGGGTGTTCTTGGATCCACGACCATATTTCGGGTGTAAAACAGTTACACACGCGAATACTAAGGTTCTAACTTGGCGAGCCTAGCATGTACAGACATGGCCTCGGAACATGGACCGAAAGGTTAAGCATGAGTCATATATTTGATATGATGCCCATTTGATGCTCGCCTTTAAAGCTATACCGACTCACGTGATGATCGGACTTGGTATAGTGGATTTGGTTCATGTAATCACCAAAAAGGCACGAGGGATGTCGTTTTTGAGTGGGAGTCCATTCGTAATATGGATTATTTGAACTCAATCTATCATACACTTAGTCTAAACTTTACAAATTCTGTTGTAGATGGCACCACCTGCTTTTAATTTCAATGTGTTCATGGAGAAAGAGAAACTAGCAACGAACGGTAGCAACTTTACCGAATGGGCCATGAATTTGAGGATTATCCTCTCTGCTGCACAAAAGCAATATGTGATAGAAGCGCCGTTAGGCCCCCCACCTTTTGATGATGCCCCTGACGAGGAGAAGAATGTCTATCAGACTCGTCAGGAGGACCACAACTTAGTTCATTGCGGCATATTGTATGGGCTAGAGCCGGAACTTCGAAAGCGTTTCGAAAATGGCAATGCATTTGATACAATGGGTGAGTTGAAAATGATTTTCGACACACATCTTTGTAGAGAGCTACAACGCTTGGAAAAGTTCTTTAGCTGCATGATGGAAGAGCAGCTCCGTTAGTGAGCATGTACTCAAGATGTTGGGTTACGCCGATAAGCTTGTGTCCTTGGGAATATCGATTCCCATTGACTTAGGCATCCATCGTGTTCTCGCCACCTAGCTATAAGAGCTTCGTGATGAACTATAATATGCAAGGCATGAAGAAGTCTCTCCCGAGCTTGTCAATGCTTAAAACTGCAGTGGAGATCAAAAGGAACATCAAGTGTTGATGATCAATAGAAACACTGGTTTCAAGAAAGACAAGAAGGAAAAGCGGAAGGAAGTAAGGGGCGCAAGCTTGTTCCGTGCTGAAAAAGAAACCCGAGTTGGACCTAAGTCGATACCGGTGATACTATTGTAAGGGATCGCCATCGAAGAATCGCCCCAAGTATGGCGGACAAGAAGGCCGGCAAGGCAAACAAAGGTATATCGATATACATGTTATTGATGTGTACTTGACTAGTGCTCACAGTAGCACTCGGGTATTTGATACCGGTTCGATTGCTAATATTTGTAACTTGAATCGGGTTGCGAACAAGCGACCGCTAGCAAGGTGAGGTCAAGATGCGTGTCGGCAATGGATCAAGCGTTGATGTGATCGCCGTCGAACGCTGCCTCTCCACTTGCCATCGGGATTAGTTATAAACTTGAATAAATGTTATCCGGTGCACGACCGAGCATGAACATTGTATCTGGATCGTGTTTGATGCGAAGTGGTTATTCATTTAAATCCGAGAACAATGGTTGTTCCATTTATATGAATGAAATCTTTTATGGTCATGCACCGATGATGAATGGTTTATTTCTATTAGATATCGATGATAATGTTACACATATTCATAATGTTGATGTTAAAAGGATTAAACTAAATGATGATATATCCGCATATATGTGGCACTGCCGTCTAGGTCATATTGGCGTTAAACGCATGAAGAAGCTCCATTCGGATGGACTTTTGGAATCACTTGATTATGAATCATTTGATACATGTGAGCCATGCCTTATGGGCAAGATGACTAGAATGCCGTTTTCCGGTTCAATGGAACGGGCGACAGATTTATTGGAAATCATACATTCTGATGTATGTGGTCCAATGAGTGTGTCGGCGCGAGGTGGATATCGTTATTTTGTTACTTTCACGGATGATTTGAGTATATATGGTTATATCTACTTGATAAACACAAGTCTGAAACCTTTGAAAAGTTCAAGGAATTTCAGAATGAAGTGGAAAATCATCGTAATAGAAAGATCAAATTTCTACGGTCCGACCGTGGAGGTGAGTATCTAAGTTACGAGTTTAGCACTCACATGAAAGAGTGTGGAATTATTTCACAACTCACACCTGCCAGAACACCACAGAGAAATGGTGTGTCGGAACGTCGTAATCGTACTTTATTAGATATGGTTCGATCTATGATGTCTCTGACGGACTTGCCGTTGTCATTTTGGGGTTATGCACTAGAAACTACTGCATTCACTTTAAATCGGGCACCATCTAAATCCGTTGAAAAGACACCGTATGAATTGTGGTTTGGAAACAAACCTAAGCTGTCATTTCTTAAAGTTTGGGGATGCGATGTTTATGTGAAGAAACTTCAACCGGATAAACTCGAACCCAAAGCGGAAAAATGCGTCTTCATAGGATACCCTAAGGAAACTATTGGGTATTCCTTCTATCACAGATCCGAGGGCAAGGTTTTTGTTGCCAAGAATGGATCCTTTCTAGAGAAAGAGTTTCTCATGAAAGGTGTGAGTAGTCGGAAGGTAGAACTCGAAGAGGTTATTGAACCTTCTCTTCAAAGGATGGCGAGTAGCGTAGCGCCGGAAGTTGTTAGGAGTTGGCTCCACTGTTGAAGAGGGAACTAATGATAATGATCATGAAACTCCAAAAGAGAGTACTACCGAACCTCGCAGTCAAGCAGACGCGGCTCCCAAGTCATGGAAATATTGTCATGAATTTCATGGTTGATGAAAATGATGACCCTGCGACGTATGAAGAAGCGATGATGAGCCCGGATTCCAACAAATGGTTAGAAGCCATGAAATCCGAGATGGAATCCATGTATGAAAATCAAGTTTGGAACTTGGTGGAATTACCTCACGACCGAAAGGCCGTGGAGAACAAATGGATTTTCAAAAGAAAAACTGATGTTGATGGTAATGTGACTGTCTATAAAGCTCGACTTGTCGCAAAGGGGTTTCGACAAATTCAAGGAGTTGACTACGATGAGACATTCTCTCCCGTAGAGATGCTAAAGTCGGTTAGGATTATGTTAGCAATTGCTGCATATTTCGATTATGAGATATGGCAGATGGATGTAAAAACCGCGTTTCTCAATGGTAATATTGAGGAAGAGTTGTATATGATACAACCAAAGGGTTTTGTCGATCCTAAGGATGCTAACAAGGTGTGCAAGCTTCAGCGATCCATCTATGGATTGAAGCAAGCATCACGAAGTTGGAATCTCCGCTTTGATGAGGTGATCAAAGAGTTTGGATTTGTCCAAACTTATGGAGAAGCTTGTATTTACAAGAAAGTGAGTGGGAGCAATGTGGCATTTCTGATATTATCTGTGGATGACATATTATTGATCGGAAATGATATAGATCTTTTAAACAGTGTTAAAAGTTATCTAAACAGCAAATTTTCAATGAAGGACCTAGGTGAAGCGTCATACATATTAGGCATAAAGATCTATAGAGATAGATCTAGGCGCCTAATAGGGATATCGCAAAGTACATACCTTGATAAGATTTTAAAGAAGTTTAAAATGGACGGAAGTAAGAAGGGGTTCTTACCTATGTTGCAAGGCAAGACATTGAGTAAGACTCAAAGTCCGGCTCATGGAAGAAAGAGATAATGGACAAAGTCCCTATGCTTCACCATAGGCTCTATAATGTACGCCATGCTATGTACAAGACGGATGTGGCACATGCTATTAGTTTGACTAGTAGGTACCAATCGGATCCGAGTTGAACATCGGATAGCGGTCAAGAATATCCTTAAGTACTTATGAAGAACTAAGGATATGTTTCTTGTATACGGAGGTGAAGAAGAGCTCGTTGCTAAGTGTTATGTTGACGCTAGATTTGACACCGATCCGGATGACTCTAAGTCTCAATCCGGATACGTATTTCTCATGAATGGCGGAGCGGTTAGTTGGAGGAGCTCCAAACAACCTGTGGTAGCGGTATCAACAACGGAGGCCGAATATGTTGCTTGAGCGGCTCGAAGCAGCTTTGGATGAAGGAGTTCATATCCGAACTAGGAGTGGTGGCAAACGCGTTGGACCCAATGGTGATCTATTGTGACAACAATGGTGCCATTGCCAATGCCAAAGAGCCAAGGTCTCACAAGCATTCCAAGCATATTAAGCGCCGGTTTCACTCCATCCGCGAGCATGTCAAGGATGGAGATATAAAGATTTGTAAAGTACATACGGATCTCAATGTAGCAGATCCGTTGACTAAAACTCTCCCTAGAGCAAAACATGATCAACACCAGAACTCAATTGGTGTTATATTTATCACTATGTAACTAGATTATTGTCTCTAGTGCAAGTGGGAGACTTAAGGGAATATGCCCTGAGAGGCAATAATAAAGTGTTTATTATGTGTATTCCAAGTATATGATAGATGTTTATTTTGCATGCTATAATTGTATTAATATGGAAACGTTAATACATGTGTGTTTAATAAACAAACAAAAAGTTCCTAGTTATGCCTCTCTCATAAAATAGCTCGTTGATTAACAAGATGATCAAGGTTTCCTGATCATGGACATTGGATGTTGTTAATAATGGGATCACAACATTAGTGTAATGGTGTGATGAACATTCATCCGAAGTATAGCATTACGATCAAAGTCATTGAGTTTATATTGCTATAACAACTTACGAAGTGATCCTAATCCTTAGACCATGAGATCATGTCAATCACTAACACCGGAAGAGTTTATTGATAACATCAAACGTCACACCATAACAGGGTGATTATAAAGATGGATTCAGAACTAATAAAGTGTTATGTTGAGGCTCATGGATCGAGAATGGAATTTGTTCATCCCGATGACGGATAGATATACTCTGGGCCCTCTCAGTGATATCACATTGATTAGCTTGCAAGCAAGTGATTTGATCACTAGAATGTTATATCACGGGAACGAGAAAAGAGTGCATGTTGGTAACGAGATCAAACTAGGTATGGAGATACCGATGATCGAATCTCGGACATGTAATATATCGTGAAACAAAGGGATTAAGATACTAGCGTAAAAGGTTCCTACGATCACAAGAAAGTCATCGTTGAATGTGCGGGAGTCAATATGGGTCTCCAGATCCCGCTTCTGATTATTGATCCGAGAAGGGTCTCGATCATGTCCGCATTATTCACGAACCGTAGGGTGGCACACTTAAGAGACACCGACATCCAACTGGAGCAAAAGTTTCATGCCGAAAGAATGAACAAGCGCAGGAATTTATTTCACTAGATACCGAAACGGGTTTTCGGGTGAAATTGCATAAAGTGGTTATGCATGTGAAATGGAATTCTAGCAAGGGGTTATTTGTGAATGTTTGTCATTAAAGTAATTGACAAACTTCTGAATAAAATAAAATAGTTTTATTTAATGAGAGTTTGCATTAAATTTGGTGGAAATTTAATGGGAATTTGAGTGGACTTTTGAGTGGAGGGAATTTAAAGGAGATTTGTGAGTGGAGTGTCCACCCACATGAAGAGGGGAGGGCAAGGGGGAAGCCCCATGTGCCGGCCACCCCCTTGGGGTCCCCCCCCTCCTCCTATAAAAGGAGCCCCCTCCTCACTTGTCTCTCACACCTCCTAGCGAAGGATCTCTCTCCCCCTCTAGAATTTATTCCCCATGGTCTCGGACTAGCGAGATACATGTTCCCGGTGGCTATTCGGCAAGAAAGAGTTGTGCTTCCACTGCATCGCTGGAGCGAGGAGGCGGAGGTTGCTCGGTGCCTCGAACGTGTGTGCGAGCACGGATGCGCTGCTGATTTGCGGCGCTAGGACTTCCTCTCGATCTTGAGATCGGCAAGAGATCGTCTACATCAACCACGAGTTGAACTCGTTAAGCTTTGTCGGTCTTCACGGGTATGTTCTCTACGGATATACATCTGCCCGTTGTTTGTATCTAGTAGATAGATCTTGGTACATAGTTCCCATCGTAGGAAATTTTTTGTTTTCTATGCTGCGAACCCTACAAGAGCATCCACATCACTTGATGTTCCTCTTCATTATTTTCATCATCTTCATCGTCGGAGGAGTATTCTTCATGAGTGATCAACACAATTTCACCCGACTTCTTGTTGATGGGATTCTTCTTGATGAAGGGTTTCCTGTAAGGAGCTTTGGAAGTTTTCTTCAACACAAGTTTACCCCATGATCTTATCTCTTCTCATAGGGACAACCCGCCACAAAGTGATAGCGGTCACCACAATTGAAGCAAGTTCTCAATTTAGTGACATTTTCTCTTCTTCCATTTGGGTTGCTTCCTCATTGCATTTCCATCTTGGCCTTGGCGGGGTTCTTCCAAAAGTTCTTTGCATAGAAGGCTATATATTCACCATGAGCAATCTTTACATCATCGGGGTGGTTCATGGAGAGGCCTTCATCACTATCATCTTAATCCCCAAGTTCCACAACTTTGGCCTTCAATGCAAGGTTTACAACATTGCTCATTCCAAGGGCTCGATCATGGGCATCTTTGGCATTCTTGGCGGCAACTTTGAAAGAGGACATCTCTTGCATAACTTCATTGGAGGTCATGAGGTGGTAGTTATGTCTTCCTTGTAGGCTCTTCAAGTCGGTGGGTTCAAAGGGCATGAGTGCACTCACATATTTCCTTTTTATCCAAGCATCATCCACATGTGAGGCACCCACATTCCGAAAAGCAGTGACGATGGACTTGAGCCTATGATACATGTCTTCATGATCTTCACCTTCCTTCATATAGAAGCCTTGGGCTTCATTGGTTAGTGCATCATACCGGTTCCTTCTCATGCTCTCATTCCCAACATACAACTCTGTGAGAGCATCCCAAGCTTCCTTGGTGGTGTTGAGGTGATCAATGTGTGGGTAATCTTTTGTACCCAATCCTTGTTGTATCATGTGCAAGGCGGTGGCATTGAGTTGGCTATTGACAACTTCTATTCTTGTCAAGTTGTTTGGATCCCCAATATAGAGTCCTTGTTCAATGATGTTCCATAACTCAATACAAGAGCTACGCACATGAGATTTCATTAGAGATTGCCATTGAGCAAAAGTAGATGCATCAAGCTTTGGTGGGTCTCCTCTATTGTTTATATGAGGTGAGGAATTGGAGGGATGGGAGAGTACTATCCATGAGAGACATGCTTCTCTCCCTTCCCACCATCCCTTTTTGTGGAGGAATTAGTGTTGTCTTGATTACCCCCCCCCCCCCACCACAACCACCACCATACCCTCGGGTGATACCGGGGCATTCACCTTAGGTAATACTAATGGAGGTTCATCTTGAGGAGAAGGGGATGATGAGCCACCTTTATATTTAACAAGTTGCTCAAGTAGTTTGTGCAATTGTTTGATCTCGTTGGCCATGGTGGATCTCAATCTTGTTTCCAAGTTATTGAGATCATCCATGGTCACTAAGGTAGGCTCACCGCCACCTTCCCCATCGTTCCTACCCATATACTCTTAGGCGGTAAAGCCCGAATAAAGAGCCGAGGCTCTGATACCAATTGAAAGGATCGTATGGGCACCTAGAGGGGGTGAATAGGTGCTACTTCAATTTTTCTTCTTTTCAAATTAGGGTTTGACAAGAAAGGTAAATTCTCTAGATTATGCAACTAATGTGAATTTACCATATGTCAAACAAGCACTAACTGGCACAACACTAAGCAAGAACAAGTAAGTAAAGTGCGGTAAAGGATAGAAGTAACCAAAGTGGTGGACACGGAGACACAAGGATTTGTTTCCCGTAGTTCCTTCCTTTCGAGGGGAAGTACGTCTATGTTTGGATAGGGGGTGGTTTAAAATCACCAACGCCATGAGAGGCCTCCCTTGTTCTCCGATGAGCATCACCCCAAACGGTTCGGTTCACCTCTTCCACTAGCTATATCGGCAACCTTCGAGGTGGAAGCAGACACCTTTACAACAAGTTCGGGGCACACATCCACAACTTAATTGGAGGCTCCCAAATACAAGCAAGCTGTCAAAACAATCAAAGACAATCTTGTAAGAACCAAATCAAAAGCTAGGGTTTGCAAAGAAACACTAGAGCATGGGGGGCCTCAAGTGAATGAGCGGGAAATGAGGATCTATCTTGGTGAAGCTGTAGATCAAGGCCTCCTCCTTCGATTCTCCAAAGATCAATGACTTTGGATGGTTGGATGAAGAGATCTTGTTGATTTGGTGGCTCAAATGGGGTAGTGTTCTTGAGTGGGTCGAGCAGCTAGAGGAAGGGGATAAGGTCCCCTATTTATAATAGCCCCCTCCACTGAACCATTTTCTGGCCGTCACCGGAGACTCCGGCCTGCACCGGAGATTCCGGCCTATCTTCGGTCCAGCCTCCGGACCATCATACTTACTGACCAGGCTCTGCCGCGAGCCAAGTGGTCCGGAGACTCCGGTCTAGATCAACCGGAGACTCTGTCCTGAGCCACGGACCGGAGACTCCGGACAAGTCTCTGGACTAGCCACCGGACTAGCCATCTGATTTTCCTAGACAGCAAACATGGGCCTCCTCCAGGGATTTCTGCGGAAGCTCCGGTCCATACCGAAGACTCTGGTCCAGCCAGACCGGAGACTCCGGAGAGAGATTTCCAGTGACATGTAAAACTTTGCAGGGAACTTTCCGAAGGTTAGAGGTCCTTTTCACTTTGCATTATATCAACCTGTAGACAATAGCATACTATAAAATGATCTACTTGTTGTTAACAAACACCAAAAGTGATTATGATAGTAAATGTCAATCTCCCCCTTTTTGGTGTTCGATGACAACAAGTGATTTTGCATGGAATAATTTGTATTAAGCTCCCCCTGACTATGTGCATGAAGGTAAACAAGTAAATCATGCATGATAGATGGTATCTTTACATAGTTCACACATGAGTTACAATAATAGGTGCACAACCACATAGTCATACGCACAAATGGCAAATAGTATTGCAAGCACAAAATAAGGAAAATAACATATGAAGTTCAAATATGGCAAATAAAATCAAATCCAAGCCCAAGTCCATGAAAATCGATGACAATGTCTTCTCCTCCTTTGGCATCCAAATGCCGAAAAGGGAAAAGACCTAAGCTAGTGCCCCAATAACTGAGTATTCCTCGTCATCCTCATCCTCATCCGAGTCCTGATCCTCACCACCCTCATCATAGTCATCATCATCATCAGGAACTGCAGGCCCTTTGCCGTGAGGGCGAGAAGAGGAGGTACCCTTGTACCCGTATCCAGAGGTGATATCTGAAAAAGTCTTCCAGTCCACCAAGCTGTACTGTTGGGCATTCCAAGCCCCAAAAGAAAGAGTGTGGTTTTACTCAGTGGACTGTTGAGCAACATGCTCATCATTGTACTCACCCTCTCCTTCCTCATCATACTCTTTTCCATGAGCCTTAATTTCCTTGAGGAGCTTCTCAATGCGCCGGTTTCTTTGGTAGGAGGCATGTTGTTGCTTATGGATGTCTACATTCATGCAACACAGAGTCCTCTCCCAGAAAGTGGCCTTCTTGACCTTCTCATGGACATAGTCACGGGTCATGGGAGGCATGGGTGCATTGGAGGCATTCTTCCTCCAAGCTCTAGGAGGAGAGGAGGCCCTCTCAGTCTCAGTGATATCCTCCTCCTCATTGCCACAGGAACGCCTAGGAGGAGGCCCCATGCGCCCCTTCTGCTGCAGTGACACCAGAGTGTGCTCGGTAAGATTGGGAGCCAAGCCAAGTGGGGAACCATATGTGCGGGAGTTGATGAGCCTCATAACAAGTGGTGCATATGGAGGGGACTTCTTGTATAGAATGGCATGGAACATCTCCTCAAAAATGAAATCCATCACATCAATAGGATTTGCATCTGCCTCGGAACCAGTATTGTGAATCTTGTGGGTATGATAGAGTAGGTTGACCAGTCAACATCTAATAGCATCATCATTCCCAGCACTTGGTGAGATGGTACGACGGAATATCCTCAACATCAGATTGTAGAGGGGCTTGAGTCTCTTGGAGACCCCTACAACACCCTCGTTGCCATACAAAGGGGCAAGCTTCATCTTGTTCACCCCAAGAGATGCTGAGTGCATGTGCAACCCAAAAGGAGTGGAGACACCATGGAAGGTCTCGAAGATGAGATTGGCAAAGTCGTAGAAGTTTGCCGAGCAGCGGGTGGTACCAGTCATCCAAGTCATGGTCCTGGACAGGTCAGAACCAAACAGAACAGTGGCGTAGAACTGCTACACAAGTGTGGTGTTGTAGTCTTCACGGAGCTCCATCAAGTTGAACAGTCCCAACTTATCACAAATCCATAATGCATCAGAGAAGTAGGGGCTGAGCCTCATCTGCTCAACACTCATATATTTTTGAGGGAACACAGGTGATTTCTTGAGCACACCATACACATCCTTGATGAACACAGCCTACTCCTTCCTCCAGAAACAAGGATCCTCGCTGGTACATGGCAAGTCATAGAAATCAATCTTCCGCAGCTCACAGTACTCATTCTTTGACATGTGGGCAAAAGACTGAATATTGTCATATTTTTCCCTATTGGCACGGTTCTCTTGCTCAGTCCTTTTTTCTCTCTCCTCATATATGCTGCATCACGGGTACGATAAACTGACCCTTGGACTCATCATAGCGAGGATTGGCCCTTCTTGACATGGCCTTGGTGCGAGGGGGACGATGAGAACCATCACCTATGAATAGAGTGAGGGAGATAGCATGGAGATAAGCATATATGTCCCAAAGATGCAGCACAAGAGCTTTGATACATTACTGAACCTTTTTGATTCACCCCACACCAGAGTCTCCGCAGCTTATACCGGAGTCTCCAGCCTGGACCGGAGTCTCCAGCCCTGGGGCCGGAATCTCTGGTCGGGAGGCTCGGGCATGAGCTGGGAGGCTGCAGGTGGGGGTGATTCTAACAGAGATTGGGCAACGCAATAAGGCTAAAGTACCAGAGTGCATGCATACGAGTGATTCCAATGGACAAAACAGCACCAATCCTCAAAAACACATCTAGAGATGAGCCCTAGGAGAGAAAAAGAGGAGGAGAGGTACCAGATCTGTCCATGGGATCGATTCCACTGGTGGGAATGACCCAATGGAGGAGAGGAGGAGGTTGGCTGGCGGCACGGCGGATCCCAGGGGCTTGTTGACCTCGGGGAGGAGTTTTGGAGGAGGGGCGACGGGTTTGAGAGAGGGGAACGGGGTGGACGAATGAAACTGATGTTTCAGTTCACCCCGTCCCCCTCTTTTAATTGGCAGAAACCGTCTGGACCGGAGACTTCGGTGCTCCTCGACCAAAAACTCCAGGTTTTGTGTTTGGGGACATATATGAGAGATAGAGTGTTTTAAGACAAGGTATAGGCTTGGGTTAAGATGTCACATTGTGAAGAATCAATAAGATCCATAGGAATCCACTAGAATATTCAAGAAAGCTCCAAATAGACATGAACCAAGAACCAACTCAACAAATGACAAACACGAGTAAGCACCAACCTCTCGAATGTGAGAGGGCGATGGCCTAGGCCACCATGTTTGAGAATACTCGGCTTGGCACCACGAAGATATATCTTGGGTCCATTACTGAAACTCATCATTTAAGCTCACTTATCACAAGATGATATTAAGAGAAATGATTTTTATCGCTTTGGGCATAATGGGGGAGGGATAGTCCAATCAATTAGGACCGCACTCCCCCTATATCCATGCCTACACCTAAACCAAAAAAGGTTCAAGACATAGGTGAGTATGCAAGGTGATCAAGACAAGATCCTTGAATCTATGATATTTAGTTCATTCCTCAAATAACAAAACCTTGGTTCATCAAGTGGCTTCGTGAATATTTCAGCAAGTTGGTCTTTGGTTGACACATATGATAGCTCAATATCTCCTCGAGCAACGTGATCCCTAATGAAGTGATGAAGAATCTCAATATGCTTTGTCCTTGTGTGATCCACCAGGTTGTTGGAAATCTTGATAGCACTTTCATTATCACATACAAGAGGCACTTTGTCACAAAGGACACCGTATTCCTTTAAAGTTTGCCTCATCCATAGCAATTGAGTGCAAGCACTAGTAGATGCCACATACTCGGCTTCGGTGGTGGAGAGAGATATACAATTTTGCATCTTAGAAGACCAACATAACAAGGACCTACCAAGGAATTGGCAAGCCCCGGATGTTGACTTTCTATCATCCGTATCACCAGCCCAATCCGAATCCGTGTATCCACAAAGAGCAAATGTTGACCCTCGAGGATACCAAAGACCATAATGTGGGGTATGAACCAAATATTGAAAGATTCTCTTGACCGCCATCAAATGGCTTTCTTTAGGAGCCGCTTGATATCTTGCACACACACCTACACTCAACACAATATCGGGTCTAGATGCACAAAGGTAAATCAAAGAACCAATCATGGACCAGTATACCTTTTGATCCACATCTTTACCATTTGGATTTAGTTCAAGACGAGTCTTTGTTGCCATGGGAGTAGGAGCTCCATGTAAATCTTACATATTGAATCTTTTGAGCATATCTTGAGTATACTTGGATTGGTTGAAGAATGTCCCTCCTCTAACTTGCCTGATATCAAAACCAAGGAATATCCTTAACTCCCCCATCATAGACATCCGGAACCTACTAGTCATAAGCTTTGAGAATTCATCATTGAAAGCTTTGTTAGATGCGCCAAATATAATATCATCAACATATATTTGGCATACAAAAATCTCCCCATTGGCCTTCTTAGTAAAAAGAGTGGGGTCAATTTTCCCAACCTCAAACCCACGGTCAAACAAAAACTCTCTAAGGTGCTCATACCACGTGTGTGGGGCTTGTTTGAGCCCATAGAGCGCCTTATCGAGTTTGTAGACATGGTTTGGGAAGTTGGGATCCTCAAACCCCGGGGGTTGCTTTACATATACCAACTCATTTAATGGACTGTTAAGAAATGCAGTTTCTACATCCATTTGTTGCAACTTACAGTTATGATGTGATGCATAAGCAAGAAGGATATGGATGGACTCAAGGCGAGCCACGGGTGCATATGTCTCTCCATAATCAATGCCTTCAATTTGAGAGAGCCCTTGTGCAACCAATCTTTCCTTGTTCCTCACTATAATTCCATGCTCATCTTGCTTGTTCTTGAATATCCACTTGGTTCCTATAACATTGCGGCAATCCTTTGGCTTCTCAACTAACTTCCATACTTTGTTTCTCTCAAAGTTGTTGAGCTCTTTGTGCATTGCTTCCAACCAACCCGAATCTTCAAGAGCTTCCCACACTTTCTTTGGTTCAATCATGGAGATGTGTGCTTGGTGTTCACTAAACCTCTTTAATTGTGCTCTTGTGGAAATGCCTCTCCTTAGATCACCAACCACATTCTCTAGAGAGTGGTCTCTTAATTCCAACATCCTATCCATTCTAGCTTCGCGACGAGTGTGGATCTCCTTGTTGTTTCTTGGAGGGACCTCTTCATCATTTTGGTCCTCGTCTTGACCATTAACTTGACCTTGATCATCATCGGAATTATTCTCTTCATTAAGAGGCAAAGATTGACACTAGTCTTGATCAGGCACACTACTAGAATTGAGTTGAGAATGTCTCAAGGCAGTTTGTATGGATCTTCCTTGTGTAATTGACTTGGCAGCACTTGACATTCTGGAGAATGAATCAAGCTCCTCCTCACTAGAGATGTCACCTTGATCAACATGTTGAGGGTCCATAACTTGTCTTTGGCTTGGGTCATTGTCATCCTCGATAGATGGAGCATGTTGATGTTGTGAAGATGAGGGCTCCACTTGAGTAGAGCATAGTTCTTCTCGATCCGCCATAAGGGGTTCCTCAACGTGGCAGATATATCCCACACCAATTCTTCCTATGGCATCCTGACGCATTTCATCATCTGCATCACAAGCATCAACACGCCCCCCTTGGGGACCATCATATTCTTTGAAGGTCACACTACAAGATTCTATGACTGCTCCGGAGAGCTTATCATAGATTCTATAAGTGTGAGATTCCAGACCATAGACAACAAAAATACCTCTAATGCTTTAGACTCGAATTTGGACAAACGAACACCTTTTATGAGATAGAAACACTTACAAACGAACACCCGGAAGTAAGATACGTTGGGCTTGTTACCGGTAAGTATTTCATATGGAGTCTTGATCAATTTTTTGCGGAGGTAGAGCCGGTTTGATCCATGTCAAGCGGTGGAGATGGCTTCGGCCCAAAAGTTGTATGGAGATTTAAAATCCGCCAACATGGTCCTTGCCATCTCAATAAGAGTCCGGTTCTTCCTCTCGGCTACACCATTTTGTTGAGGGGTATATGCAGCGGAATATTGGTGTTTTATCCCCTCATCACTAAGAAAATCATTCAAGGTGTAGTTCTTTAAATCGGTGCCATTGTCGCTTCTAATTATCAACACGGGGACATTGTATTGATGTTGAACCAAGTTGATGAATTCTATGAAGGTCTTTTGGGTCTCACTTTTCACCTTGAAGGAATATACCCATGAGTATCTTGAGAAGTCATAAATAATCACCAAACAATATTTCTTCCCACCAAGACTTGCATGAGATGGAGGACCAATGAGATCCACATGAAGGAGCTCCAAGATCCTCGTTGACTTGATGCGGTTCTTTGGCTTGTGGGGAGCATCATGCATCTTTCCTTAAACACAAGCCCTACAAACACGATCTTTGGCAAAGGAAACATTTTCTTTTAGGACAACAATATGGCCATCCTTGTGGAGAATTTGCAAAGTTATCATATTGACATGGGCTAGTCGGCGATGCCATAACCAACCCACATCGGCCTTTCTGAATAAGCACATCGCACTTGTAGTGGTTTTCCACCAAAAAGTCCATCACATACAAGTCATTTTCGACGTACCCAACGAAAGTGACCTTGAGAGACTTGCTCCACATGAGGACCACAATATCATCATCAATAAAGACGGCAAATCCCATCTTTCCAAGAGCATGGACTGAAAGTAAATTGTAACCAAGGGTGTCAACAAGCATGACGTCCACGAGTGTAATGTCGTGGGCAACCACTACCTTGCCAAACCCATTACCTTATACTTCGACTTTTCGGCATATGTCACGGATATTTGATCATCATTTGGCTTTAATTCCTTGACAATAGACGAGCTTCCGGTCATATGACTTGTGCAACCACTATCAAGCACCCACTTTGACCCTCCGGAAGCATATGTCTACAAAAGATCAAGCTAGTTTTTAGGTACCCATTTTTCAATGGGTCCTCTTTTGTTAGAAACAAGGGTCTTGGGGACCCAAATAGACCAAGAAATATAACCATCAAATGGGCCAACATATTGTGCATACACATCACCATAATAATCACGCATTAGAACATAGTGTGGGTTAACACTTCCCGCAAAATCATCATGAGACATAGTTTTACCACTTGTGGTCTTACTATCCACAATGGCCTTGTCTTTCTCTTGTGCGGGCTTGGCCTTCTTCTTTTTGTTGTTCTTCTTCTTGGCTTTGGAGACAATACCAATGCCCCATTTCTCACCATTCGACCTTTGCTTACTCAAGAGGTCATCAATGGACTTATTTCCTTTTGGAAAGGTGGCCTTAGCTAGCTCCCCCTTCAACCTAGCATTTTCTTCAAGAATAGTTGTACTACTAGAGGGAATGAAATTACTAGGTGAAGGAATATTGATCAATTGAGTTTGATGCTTTTCATGGGACTTTGTGAGAGACAAGAGTTCACTTTACAAAGCCTTGTGAGCCTTGTCAAGCAAACTAAAGTCCTCGGCAAGTTTTTCATGAACCACACCAAACTCAATCTTGTCCTTTTTAGCTCTTTTATATTTAGAAATAGCAAGGTCACGTTCCTTAATGAGTCTATTCACAATTAAATCATTAGCCCCGTCAAGCCCTTCAAGTTTTAGTTCAAGGGACAACCTAGTCTCTTGTTCTTCTTCTAGAGCATTATTTAGGGCTTCTACCTCAATCATGTGATCTCTTCCTAGTTTACCTCTTTCATCAAGAAGCTCTTGGGTGTGAGAAAGTTGATCTAAGAGGTCCACAAAATGTCTTTTGTGTTCCCCTTGCAAGTTATTCATGAACTCATCAAACACAATTATTTCCTTTTTAACCTCAAGAGACATTTCATCATCATTTTCATCAATACTCAAGAGGGTGGGGTGAGATGATGAAGATACCTCCATTCCTCTTGCCATAAGGCAAGTGACGTTCTTATTGGAGAGATTCTCATTTGGGGAGTCGAAGAGGGAGAATGTGGGCGTAGAAGTAGTGGCAAGAGCATCCACATCACTTGATGTTCCTCTTCATTATTTTCATCATCTTCATCGTCGGAGGAGTATTCTTCATGAGTGATCAACACAATTTCACCCGACTTCTTGTTGACGGGATTCTTCTTGATGAAGGGTTTCCTGTAAGGAGCTTTGGAAGTTTTCTTCAACACAAGTTTACCCCATGATCTTATCTCTTCTCATAGGGACAACCCGCCACAAAGTAATAGCGGTCACCACAACTGAAGCAAGTTCTCAATTTAGTGACATTTTCTCTTCTTCCATTTGGGTTGCTTCTTCATTGCATTTCCATCTTGGCCTTGGCAGGGTTCTTCCAAAAGTTCTTTGCATAGAAGGCTATATATTCACCATGAGCAATCTTGACATCATCGGGGTGGTTCATGGAGAGGCCTTCATCACTATCATATTAATCCCCAAGTTCCACAACTTTGGCCTTCAATGCAAGGTTTACAACATTGCTCATTCCAAGGGCTCGAGCATGGGCATCTTTGGCATTCTTGGCAGCAACTTTGAAAGAGGACATCTCTTGCATAAATTCATTGGAGGTCATGAGGTGGTAGTTATGTCTTCCTTGTAGGCTCTTCAAGTCGGTGGGTTCAAAGGGCATGAGTGCACTCACATATTTCCTTTTTATCCAAGCATCATCCACATGTGAGGCACCCACATTCCGAAAAGCAGTGACGATGGACTTGAGCCTACGATACATGTCTTCATGATCTTCACCTTCCTTCATATAGAAGCCTTCGGCTTCATTGCTTGGTGCATCATACCGGTTCCTTCTCATGCTCTCATTCCCAACATACAACTCTGTGAGAGCATCCCAAGCTTTCTTGGTGGTGTTGAGGTGATCAATGTGTGGGTAATCTTTTGTACCCAATCCTTGTTGTATCATGTGCAAGGCGGTGGCATTGAGTTGGCTATTGACAACTTCTATTCTTGTCAAGTTGTTTGGATCCCCAATATAGAGTCCTTGTTCAATGATGTTCCATAACTCAATACAAGAGCTACGCACATGCTATTTCATTAGAGATTGCCATTGAGAAAACGTATATGCATCAAGCTTTGGTGGTCTCCTCTATTGTTTATATGAGGTGAGGAATTGGAGGGATGGGAGAGTACCATCCATGAGATTCATGGTGCTCTCCCTTCCCACCATCCCTTTTTGTGGAGGAATTAGTGTTGTCTTGATTACCCCCCCCCACCACCACCACCACCATACCCTCGGGTGATACCGGGGCATTCACCTTAGGTAATACTGATGGAGGTTCATCTTGAGGAGAAGGGGATGATGAGCCACCTTTATCTTTAACAAGTTGCTCAAGTATTTTGTGCAATTGTTTGATCTCGTTGGCCATGGTGGATCTCAATATTGTTTCCAAGTTATTGAGATCATCCATGGTCACTAAGGTAGGCTCACCGCCACCTTCCCCATCGTTCCTACCCATATACTCTTAGGCGGTAAAGCCCGAATAAAGAGCCGAGGCTCTGATACCAATTGAAAGGATCGTATGGGCACCTAGAGGGGGGTGAATAGGTGCTACTTCAATTTTTTTCTTTTCAAATTAGGGTTTGACAAGAAAGGTAAATTCTCCAGATTATGCAACTAATGTGAATTTACCATATGTCAAACAAGCACTAACTAGCACAACACTAAGCAAGAACAAGTAAGTAAAGTGCGGTAAAGGATAGAAGTAACCAAAGTGGTGGACACGGAGACACAAGGATTTGTTTCCCGTAGTTCCTTCCTTTCGAGGGGAAGTACGTCTATGTTTGGATAGGGGTGGTTTCAAATCACCAACGCCATGAGAGGCCTCCCTTGTTCTCCGATGAACATCACCCCAAAGGGTTCGGTTCACCTCTTCCACTATATTGGCAACCTTCGAGGTGGAAGCCGACACCTTTACAACAAGTTCGGGGCACACATCCACAACTTAATTGGAGCCTCCCAAATACAAGCAAGCTGTCGAAACAATCAAAGACGATCTTGTAAGAACAAAATCAAAAGCTAGGATTTCCAAAGAAACACTAGAGCATGGGGGGCCTCAAGTGAATGAGCGGGAAATGAGGATCTCTCTTGGTGAAGCTGTAGATCAAGGCCTCCTCCTTCGATTCTTCAAAGATCAATGACTTTGGATGGTTGGATGAAGAGATCTTGTTGATTTGGTGGCTCAAATGGGGTAGTGTTCTTGAGTGGGTCGAGCAGCTAGAGGAAGGGGATAAAGTCTCCTATTTATAAGCAGCCCCCTCCACTGAACCGTTTTCTGAACGTTGGAGAAAAGTCAGACCGGAGACTCCATCCTGCACATCGGAGACTCCGTCCTACACCGTAGATTCCGGCCTATCTCTAGTCCAGCCTCCGGACCAGCATACTGACTGACCAGGCCCTGCCGCGAGCCAAGTGGGTCGGAGACTCCGGTCCAGCTCAACCGGAGACTCCGGCCTGAGCCACGGACCGGAGACTCCGGACAAGTCTCCGGACCAGCCATCTGATTGTCCCAGGAAGCAAACAGGGGCCTCCTCTGGGGATTTCTGCGGAAGCTCCGGTCCATACCGGAGACTCCGGTCCAGACAGACCGGAGACTCCGGTCTGGAATTTCCAGTGACATGTAAAACTTTGCAGGGAACTTTCCGAAGGTTAGAGGTCCTTTTCGCTTTGCATTATATCAACCTATAGATAATAGCATACTATAAAATGATCTACTTGTTGTTAACGAACACCAAAAGTGATTATGACAGTAAATGTCCTCTCAAAGACGCCGTAGAAAAATCGATCATCAGTACCTATTGTCTGTAAATACTATTTCTGTAATTAAGTCTCTAGCTAGCTCACCTCGTTTATTGCATGTATAATCATACTTACTATATTATGCAGAATGAAGATTCACGAATTCAAAAGAGGACGCATCTATGACATTGGGTTTATTGATCCATATTTTGTTCATGAACTTAATCTCCAAGAAAAACCCAAGGAAACAGAGAATAATATTGTGAAGGCGTTATGGTTTCATGAAATCAAAAGGGAAATACTATTTCCTTACAACTTCGAGTGAGTGTTATTTTCTTGTACACATTCTATTTCGCTTACTCAATGTTAAGTGTATAGTTGTTGATTTATGTGTGGGTAGCTTCCACTTTATTCTGCTAATTATTCAACCTGACAAAGGGGTAGTACAAGTCATGGACTCAAAACATAAACCCCTTGAGAAGTGGGTGTACATGCAGATGATGCTACAGCGGTAATTTCAATCATTATGACACTATATCGGCAACTTTCGTAAATTTCCTTATATAAAGTAATTAATAACTCGTTTTATTCGTTTTATTTGTCGGAAGTGCTTGGAAACGGTTCACCAAGAAGGCTAAGGATGCCTGGAAAGAGAAGCTTATATTTGAACAACTAGGTGTAAGTATCACTAGTTTCGATACCATTATCATGCTTGATTATTATTTTGATTGAACTATGTTCTCGTAAAGTGCCTGACGCATGGCCTGGGAATAATTTATGTGGATACTATGTTTACGAGTTTATTCGTCAGATGACCTGTGACAATGGCAGAATTTAGAGCAACTTCACATACGTAGACAATATTCATAGTTTTATTTTATTACCATCAATTGTGTTTAGTTTCATTCATATATGTTCACTCCTTTAAATTAGATTGAATGGTTGTGGGACAATCTTCTACCAACGGATCGCGTATGAGCAATTCAAGAGGAATTTGAGGGATTCTTTGATGCAGAGGTCCTACAACCAAAAGAAGAATACTATCGGAAGTTGTATATAAGGCAATAGGGCGCGTAAAAAGAGATTACATTGTATATATACATAAAACTCGTATACCATATGTAATATGTTTGGCACTTCGATCACTATATACATGATGATGTTGTATAATCTAAATAGTTCCTTCGTTGCTGAGTGCAAAGCACAAAATAAAAAGGAAAACAATAAATGGAAAAATGCAAAATGAATTCTCTGCCGCGGCTCAAAAAATGCCCAAAATGCTGTCGCGGCAGAGAAACATCGATACGAACCGGGACGAATGATGCCCCCCTCCCCTCCTCCTCCATACAGCGGCCACTTGAAAACATCGATCCCGGTTTGTAATATGAACCGGGACGAATGATACTCCACCCTCGCTCCAGTCAGCGGCCGTGTGGATCATCTTTTGTCCCGATTCGCAGAACAATCGGGACTAGGGGGGGCGTTCTCCACTAGTGCAATATGAGTATCTAACAAAATAAAGAGTACTACATAAATTGTTCAATTCCGCCCTGTTATGCATTGGGTCGATTCGTGAAACGCCACCGCCCCCTATCAGACTTGATCAAGCTATCTACAAAACCATTGGACTTGGCGTCGTACCATTGAACCAAGATGATTATGAAGACGTCTCCGAACCAAACTTTTCATTATGTATTTAAATGTGGTAGGTATAGAACATCTCAATTTCACTTGAAATTAACAATCGATCTCTTAATTAGTAAAAAGGAACAAGTAAAGAGAGAAGATATATGCCGGATCTAATAACCAAAAATAAAGAGTAGATGCATACATAATAAAGCTGATTAATTTGCTTCTTCTCCCCCTGTACGGTGCCAGTACTGACAGAGAGACTCAAGAAGCATCCCCCGCTCGGACTGGATCATTCTATCCGCGGTTCTCTGTCCTTGAGGATTGCCGTTGTACCAGTCGCTGGCGAGCATAGCGAAGACGAGGACGGCCCAGGACGCAGCGAGGACGGCCAGGATCCCCACCATATCTGCGGCCACAGGGTATTCGTCGTGCAAGTCAAATGTGAGCAGCCAGATTTCCAGGAACGCCGGGAAGAGGAAACCCGCCACCCACATCAGCGTGCACCTCAGCACCTGCAGCACTCGCTGGGCTCGGCTTCCACCATGCCGCTGCCGTCGTCGTTGGGATCCTCGACGTCGTCCGCCATCTCGAGCTAGCCGCTAGTCTCGCTCCCGATTGATAAGATAGATCGCCTCGGAGCTAGGTTTGTGTCTAGATACCTGCCTCTGCCTGTGGCGTGGCTAAAGGCACGTATAATGCCTTGTCTTTTCTTATATTTGCCAAGTTGTATTTTTGCTTAGTTGGAAGAGAGATAAATAAGAAAAAAAAATGTAATTGCACCGGTGTACAAATAGTTGTCTAGCATGTGCAGTTTCATACAACTAGTTGCAAAATATGGTACCGTGATACATAAACTTGTCATGCCGGTGTAAACTGGTACAAAATCTCATTAGGACTGACACGTGGCATTGTTCTTTTTGCAAAATCCTTTGATTATATAACTGAAATTCAAACAAGTCCCTTGAATTATTCACGCTACTCCCTCAGCCCCGGTGACGCGTGCGCTGTACGCAGATTTCATGGGCTCCTTGGTCGGCTGGCTTCGGCGAGGCGCACCATGGAGCCATGCTCGAGTTCCTCGAAACTGTATGTTGTCCACGGAGCCTTTGGCTAGTTCATGCATCTGCCCGTCCGAGTGGGTGGCCTGGGGCGTCAACAGCGTGAGCTGGGACACGTCCGCGTGGGAGGGGGCAGGCTCGCCTGCGTGTCTGACACCATGGATTACCGTAGGTCTGCCATTAACGAAGGGGTAGCCAAATTGGTAGCAGCGACCAGGCAAAATACACAAAAGAAGTATCACAGAAGCAGTGCACACAGCATCACGTACACTACTGAACCTACCTATCTAAACTTGAGCCTCACCTGCACCGTACGTGTTTTTCCGTGGCCGATCGATCAAGACCAGTGGCTAGCTTCCACAGCCACGCCGAAGAAGAAATAAAGAGATCAAAGCTAGTTCAAGTGTTCAGCTTGTATGCTACTACTCGCCTAGACCGATCGATCCACCGAAAAGAGATGCCTTGTCATTGTTTGCTTCTTCAATCTTGCACGCGCGCACTTTGTCGGTGGGGCCTTCCATTCCAGGACGCGTCGAGGGCTTCTGGAAATGATGGTCGTTTTCCTGGCCAGAGACAACAGAAGGCGAGCTGCTGCTGCCAGAGGCATGCACGCGCCGTGGCCGTGGTCTGTGGCCAAGCGTGTCGGCACGTAGTGGGTCGTCCAACCCCACTGGCTGCATTGAGGCGGCGGCGCTGTGGAGGCGTGGAGCAAAAACGCACGGACCGCGCGGCCGATTATGGACGTTGACATCGTGGCGCCGACGGCCACGGCGTCGTCCGAGCAGAGGGTGTGCCAGCACTAGTGCAGAGCCCCCTTTAACTCCGGTTGGGAGGGCCCTCTAACAGCGGTTCCCCAATCGCTGTTGAGGGTTCGGTGTTAGAGGGGGTCCCTTTAACACCGGTTCTTACACGAACCGGTGTTAAAGGGTGGCGCACGTGGGGCTGCCGCAGGCCTCAGGCCCCCCTCCCCCCCCTTTAACACCGGTTCGTATCTGCAACCGGTGTTAAAGGTTCTTTTGCCGCGCCAGGAAAACGGCCTAAATCTCTGCCGCGGCAGACTTCTGCCTCTGCCCCGTTCTGGGCGTATTTCTGCGGGAGGGGGGGAGCAAGGGGGAATCGATCGGGAGCGGTATACACATAAATCGTCATCGGTACATACGAGTACATGAATAATTAAGCAACTATTATTATACACAAAAATCGTCATCGGCACATACATCGTCATCGGCACATACATCGTCATCGTTCATTTTGGTGGATATCTAAAGAGTTCTCCGCCAGGCGTGACGACCACATCAAGTATGAACCCCGCCAATTCCTCTTGAATGGCTCGTATGCGTTCAAATGGTAGGAGTTGGTCCCGCATCCGTTCGATCTGAATATATATGAAGAATGGGCCGTCAATATATATATATATATATATATATATATATATATATATATATATATATAAGAATAAAACTCAACACAATTGATGGTAATAAAACTCACGAGAAGTTATAAGGCAATAGTATTTCCCTTTTGGTTTGTTGTCTCAGTAAAGACGTTAGCAAGTAATCTTCTGTTTGCCCGGGTTTGGTTTCTATCACTTCTTCATGAACTCTATTTGGGTCAACGAACCCAATGTCAAAAGGGCCTCATTTCCTGCATTCCATAACCTTTTTCTTGCATAATAGTATATACATATATGGTGAGCATATATATATACATGCAATTAATAAAGTGAATGAGATGAGATATAAATTATAGAAATAGTACTTACACACAATAAAGGCTGATGGCAGCTTTGTCGAGTTCCTTCTGATTGAATAGAAAATGCAAGTCTTGAATGTTGAAGTCAATCGCGTCATCTCCGCAGAAGAAAATATCATCTCTTATATGCGCCGTGATCCATTCTACCTTTCTCGTCTTGCAGAAATGAAGGTACCACTTGTGCAATTTTCGCATCTTTGTTGGTAGAGTCTTGAGCTCCTCTTTCTTGATGAGATTCTTCCCATACTTCCATGGCTGTATGGGGTTGGCATCGCATTTGGGCAAGTTGTCTCCCATGACGTTCAAGTATGCAATGTAAGTCATCCCCATCTCATTGGCCTTTCTTTGTAGCTCTGCCTCGTAATCATTTACGGGAGGAGCGTCTCGTGTGTCGAACATTTGGAGCGGGGCACATGATTGGTTTTCCTGCTCTCCGAGCATGGGAACTGTTTTCTGGGGTGCCTCACGACTGCTACTTTCAGTCTCCCTACGGCGCCTTGCATCCGCCTTCAAAATCTGGCGCTCGTAGTCCGGCACAAGTGGGGTTTCAGGTTTCAAAAGATTTTTGTAAAACTTCTCCACCACCACCGGATCTATTTTCTCCTTTGGCTCGGCCCGTCTAGGTGCAAAGAATTTCTTGACCTGTTCTTCCGAGATCCTATTGGTCTCCTCGTCGCTGCGATTCCACGGTAAAACCGGCAATGGCTTGGCGGAAGGCTGCGGGACGTAGTTTTTAGAACTCTTTGGCGTACGGTTTCCTGCGGATTTCTTTGTGGCAGTGCTACTGATGCTCCTCGTGGCAGTGCTCTTCCGCTTACGCTGAGGAGATGGCTGAAGCACCGGAGATGGCTGACGGGCCGGAGATGGCTGCCGCGCAGGAGATGGCTGACGGGCCGGAGATGGCTGCCGCGCAGGAGATGGCTGACGGGCCGGAGATGGCTGCCGCGCCGGAGATGGCTGCCGCGCAGGAGATAGCTGAAGCGGCTCAGACTGCTGACGCTGCGGAGACGGCGGGGGTGCCAGTGACCTCCAATTTGGAAGCACAATGTGTTCCTTCTTCCAAAGAATGGTTGTTTTCACTGCAAATTTGAGTTGAGTTTCCCCTTCACCTGTAGCATGGTCAAGCTGTGCTTCCTCATATTCCTTCACAACCTCATCCACCCCGACAATAGCATAGCCATCTGGAATCGGTCGGCAGTGGTAAGTTCCACCAGCTACAGGAGGTAAGGCATAGCCGACAGCCACCTTAATGGATAAGCCCATTAATCTCACATGCAGCTCAGCGTGTTCGCTCTCCGTGATCTCATCCACGGGGTCTCGAGGACCCATCATTTCAAGCGTGGGCTGCACGTTCTCCGTGGAAGCCACACTGCTTTTCCGCGCAGAGTCTGGGCCGCGGGCAGCTTCCAATGCAGGCTCTTCGTGCCGCTGAGATGGGCCGGTAGCTTGATGGCTCTGTTGTGCATTCACTTGCACCTGCAGCGCCGCAAGTGCATGTTCTATCTGTGTCATCTGCTCTGTACGCTCTTTTTCTTTTCTGCCGCGCCATCTGTAAGAGTCGCTCCAGTCGGCAAACCAATCATTCCATGTCATACCCCATGTGCCTCGTGCATGTCCAGGGTGTTCTTTTTTACCGATGGCGCGTGTGAGCTGGTCATTCTCTCTGTCGGGATGGAAGGTCCTGGCGGATGTTTCCTCGCATGCCGTGATGAATTTAGTGACGGGTTTGGCAAGGATGGTTGGGAAGATACACAATCCTGTTTCTGGGTCCAACCTTCCCCCGATTCCGTAGAACCAAGTCTTTGCACGTAGGTCCCACCCATCTGTCTGGGGTGTGATCCCTCTCATTGAGGCCTTCTCAGCTTCCTCCCACTTAGGCCTCACGAGATATGTTGCCACCGACCCCGGCCCTCGGTGATATTCCTTCTTCAGGGCATTAAGCGTATTGGTTTCTGACCTCTTTTTAGCTATAGCACTTTTTATATGTCTCAAATTCGGGCCAGTGAGGTCTTATCTTCGCATAATATGCGTCTTCGAAATTTGGAGTCTCGCCAGATTTGACAAATTTGTTCAATTTTGTCTTCCAGTTGCGGAAAGCGTCAGCCATCTTCTTTAGAGTCCACTCTTTGACCTTTTCCTTTATAACCGGGTTGTTTTCATCCTCCTCTGGCGGAAGGGTGAAATTTACCAACAACGAATTCCAAAGCGTTTCTTTGGATCTGTCATCGACAAAGGTACCGTCGCCCTTCTTTGGCTTATTCCAATTTTCAATTGTGATTGGGATTTGGTCCCTAACAAGAACTCCAGCCTGACGTACAAATTTGTCTGCGGCCTTCTTGGGCTCCATCGGCCTGCCATCAACACGGACTGCTTCGATCGTGAACTTTGCACGATCTTTCAACCGCTGGCTCGCGCCTCGCTTGCTCTTTTTCGTAGAAGAAGATGGTTGCTGGCTGGTCGATCCAAAGGGCTAAAATAAGAAAGAAGCGTTAATTAATACATGTAGAAGAAGATTGTTGGTGGAAGTCAGCAGAGGCTTAATCAATGCATATACCTCGCCGGACTTTATAACCATTAAATTGCGTTTACCGGAGTCTTCATCTTCTCCATGACTAGTACTTGAGCTGTCGTCATCATGTCCCTCCAAGTTCAGATATTGTGAGGTGTCCTCATCAATAATGTTCTCCATTATTTCTTCTTCTTCAAGGTTTCTACTAAGTGGATCCATAGTTTCTAAAACAATAATATTATCTAGAGTAAGAGTGTAAACATTCAAGTGGACTTAGATTCATACACAAATATACATATTATTCATACCAAAATACACAAATAAATATACAAATGAAATTAAAACCCTAAGGATTCTTGATCATTTTAAACGAGTTCCGAGGGTGAAACCCTAATCAGGATGAGTCAGAGGTCCAATTTGTATACAAGTTTTAATCTATGCATGTAGTACAATTTATATTAGCCGGTGAAACTACGTTGCCCGCGAACCCGCCCCGCTTGACACCCTATCTATACTACTACTCCCTCCATAATTACATGTCATCTTAGTTTCGAGTTTCCCAATTTTGACCATCAAGTTCACCACCAACACTAAGTAAACAATATTATCGATGTTACAACATCAGAAACTTTACTCAAATATGAATACACGACTACATCTTTTATACGTCACACATATTCCCCACATTGTTCACATTGTGCCGCCAACTTTGACACATTGTTCACATTGTGCCGCCGCCGACTGCCAGACGCAGAGGCGTGGACGGCGGCTCCGACGGCGAGGGCGAGGGCGGCCGCTCCGAGGGCGAGGGCGGCGGCTCCGACGGCGAGGGCTGGACGCGGTGCCGGCGCGGCTGCTCTCTGCTCTCTGCGCGTTTCTGAAATAGCTGGAAGTTGCAATGGCATCTATCTAATTAACCCATCAATGAAATATATGCATAAGAGAAATTGTGTTGAATTAAATGCAAATCCAAAACCCTAATTTCCCTCTTCCTTTGAAAGCAATTCAAATAGTTTTGAATTTTGAAATGTACAAAAAAATAATGGAGCCCAAATGGATTAATAGGGCCCCTACAATATTTCAAAATATATCTATAAAGTTTTGTGTTTGTGAATCATTCAAAACAGATCACAAAATGAAAATACAAACAAATAAGTAGAAAACATAAAAGGAAAATGTTTCTGCAAGGAAAAAACTGTTTTTTAAACCTATTCGGGCAGCAGCTTCTCCTTTCCTCCCGTCTCTCAGCCTCACGCTGCCCCGCAAGGGCTCAACTGTCCCATCTCGCCGGCAGACGACGACGCTGGCAATGCGTGCCCGCGCCGCCGCCGTTGATCGCCGTCTACCACCGCGATGCGCCCCGCCGCCCCCAGTTGAGGATAAGAACACAGCTCCGTGTCCGTCTCCTCCTCCCCAGCGCGGGATCGGCTAGGTGTTGGCAGTCGTGGTCGTGGTCGCGAACATGGTCGGCTGTGGCCGTAACGCCGTGGGACGCATCGCCAACGGGAGGAGCGGGAGGCGGCCGCGGCGGCGAGCGCCGAACGAAGGAGGTGTTAGAGGAGGAAGGATGCGAAGAGAGGGTCGGGGCGGCGAACCTCGAGCTCAGGCGGGCGTAGACGGGTCGGGGCAGCGAGACGGTCGGCTCAAGCTCCGGCGGCGTAGACAATGGTCGGGGCGGCGCTTCTCTGTGTTCTCGGTCGATCCGCTTGGGGAAGAAAGGAAGGAGGAAGGTGAAATATACACCTTTAACACCGGTGGCTGGAACCGTGTTAAAGGGGCGTCACACAAGATTATTATCCCTTTAACACGGTTCTTGGCTGGAACCGGTGTTAAAGAAGCTTCACAAGATTTATTACTTCTTTAACACCGGTTCGTGGCTGGAACCGTGTGTTAAAAGAATGTATGAACGAAATAATGTTGCCCCTTAACATCGGTTCGCTCTGGAACCGGTGTTAAAGGGGGGGCATTTATTTCATGCATTAAAGGGGCTTTTTTAATTCAAAAAATATGATATGAATTTAGAAAATTCATATCTTTTTCATTTCAACTCAGAAAAATATGAATAATATATCATAATTTTCAGAAAAATAATATCTATCCATTCATGTAAATCATTTTATATTTACTTTACATGAAATTTTTTAAAATAATTAAAACACTTACATATAAATTTTGATTATTCAATTCAAACAAAAATAAATTGTTAAATCCTAAAACTTTGAACATAAGAAATATTAAGCATCTAAAATATGATTTTTATTAGATAAAATCATATTTTAATGCCGCATCTTTTGTATTAACATTTTTGAATTGATTGGATATTTAAATGTCGCATCTTTTTTATACACTTGAATCTCACCAAGCCTCGCTCAACTTGCATTGTTTTTTGATAAAATAGCATATTGTGAACCTAAAAATGTGTTGGTGGTTTTTTGAATTAGCCATTTGGTGGTTGCTTCACAAAACCGTCCGTTTTTTATGCTCGGAAAATGGAAAATGCCTTTTTGGTGCGATAAAAAGGAAAACTCCTCTTGCAAACTATGCCTTGGTTCTAGCCATAACATTGGTCATTTGACCCGAAAGCCAAGAAACCTCGAATGAGATAGGTCATTTTGAGACAGTTACATAAAGCCGAACTGGAACTGAAAATTAAGATACATAAAAGAACTAAAAATTAAGATACATGGCAGATTAAGTAACAATCGCCGAATCTGAACTGAAAATTAAGATACATAAAAGAACTGAACATTAAGATACATGGCGATTAAGTAACAATCGCCGAATCGAACGAAAATTAAGATACATAAAAGAACGAAAATTAAGATACATGGCGATTAAGTAACAATCGGCGAACTTGTTTCGAATGTTGGAGTGATTCATCATGCTCCCGCCTACACCTGTAATACCGCCATCAGAAGTCGTATTTCGCCATTATCGCCGCTGCTGCCGGGGTCGTAATTGAACCTATGGAGAGTACGTGGGCTGGACTTGAGGGTAGCGTGGGCTGGATTGAGGTAGCGCAGACGGGGTTAGAGTCGGCGGCGGTGTCAGGCCATGACGCTGGGAGAGTCCGACGCGCCACCATAGCCGACGGCCTTGTTGAAGTTAGGAGGAGGTGGCCGTCCTCCTCGTGCTGGCGAGCGCCTCTCATGCCGATCCACGAAGAAGGCTTCCCAAGTAGGGAAATAGTGGGATGCCATCCGGGATTCCTCCGCTGCTCGGCGTGAGCTCAAGTAGTAGTGGTTCGTGATGGCCATCCGCGCCACACCTAGAGGGACAGGAGGAACCGCACGCCTCCGACGCCAAAGATCCAACCGACGGGACACAAGAGTTCGCGGGCAAGGGTAGTTCGAGCGCAAAGCGCCTCCGCCTCCTCGGGGTTAGTGCTACGGTGGAAGCCATGGGAAAGAGTGATGAGGTTGCAGATATGAGTCTAGAGATGTGCAATGACAATGGAGGCCAACCCCTACATATATATATAGTGAACTAGCGGAAGAAGCGGAGGGAAGAACTGGCGAAAGAAAAATGGCGGGAAGAAAATGGCGGGAAAAATGGCGGATGAACCTTTAGTCCCGGTTGGAGACACCAACCAGGACAAAACACGAGTCACACTAATAATAGGGTGAGTGCATGTCGACATTATGTCGTATGGCGTGTACCTTGTCCCGGATGGTGTCACCAACCGGGACTAAAGATGAACCTTTAGTCCGGGTTGTAGACACCATCCGGCACAAAACACGAGTCGGCACTAATAATAGGGGTGAGTGTCGACATTATTTTGTAAGTGTCAACACTATGTCGAGCTGCTTGTACTATAAATAGGCATCCTTGTGAGTCCAGTCCTCCAGCCAGTTTGAGGCAGGGACACCACTACGGCCAGTTTCAGGGAGATGCCGACGGAGCCTGGGCCTCCCAAGCATCTCCGAGAAACTGGTCATAGAGGCACTCCCTAATATGTGAAATTAGTTAGCTCCCTGGTGTATATATTGATCTAGTTAGAGAAGTTACAAAGCTGCAAGATGGTCTTCGAGAGCAGGGACACCACTACGGCAGTTGCTGGGGAGATGCCGACGGAGCCTAGTCCTCCGGCATCTCCAAGAAACTGGTCATAGAGGCACTCCCTAATATGTGACCGCGCGCGTTTGGAGACCAGATCTTAATGGTAAGTACGAATCGGGACAACTTCTTCTCATAGTCCCGGTCCATCCACAAAACATGACTAACACTCAAGACATGTATTAATATTAAAAACATGAACTAGAGTTACATAATATGAGCATGAACTTCTTGGCATATGCCCTTCCTTATGATCGCTTCAGACATAACCATGGAGCATCTTCTTTACTTAATGGAATGCTTGGGTCAGTTTTCAGTGCGGAATTTCATCAAACTTATTATAATCTTGACATGTCCATCTTGTGCTCGATTCCCACGATGTTTCTTTTCCTGAAAGAACTATGTGACGCTTTGGCTCATCATATGATGTATTCGTTTGCATATTTTTCTTTTTTTTTGGTCCGGAGGACATGTCCTTCACATAGAAAACCCGAGCCACATCATTGGCTAGGACGAATGGTTCGTCTAAGTTCTTCATAAGATTGTTGAGATCCACCGTTGTCATTCCGTACTTCTTGTCTACCTCAACCCCTCCTCCGTTAGCTTGACCCATTTGCATCGAAACAAGGGGACCTTAAAATTAGGTCCATAGTCAAGTTCCCATATATCCTCTATGAACCCATAATACGGTCTTTTGCCCATTGTCTTCTCGCATCGAAGGCAGACACCGCTTTTGGTTGGTGCTCTTTTATCTTGGCCTATCGTGTAAAATGTATTCCCATTTATCTCGTACCCTTGGAAAGTACATACAACAAGACGGTGTCACCGCCAACAAGTACAATTTGATCCCCAACAGTGGTGTTATTCGTGAGAAGTCTTGTGACCCGCCAAAACTCGCCATGTGTTCACTTATAATCCATTCATCGACGCCCGGTGTTTGAGGCGTATTAAATTCTTGTGTGCATTGATATACGGGGCAACCAAGATAGATCTTTGTAAAACCGTGTAGTGTGCTTGATTGAGAGAATGCCCGTCCCTACATATCATTGCTTTACATCCTAGGGTGCCTTTTCCACACAGTCTCCCCTCATGTCGTGATTCTGGAACACCAATCGCCTTAAGGTCAGGAATAAAATCAACATAGAACTCAATGACCTCCTCTGTTACATAGCCCTTGGAGATGCTTCCTTCTGGCCTAGCACGGTTATGAACATATTTCTTTAAGACTCCCATGTACCTCTCAAAGGGGAACATATTGTGTAGAAATACAGGACCGAGAATGGCAATCTCTTCTACTAGGTGAACCAGGAGATGCGTCATAATATGGAAGAAGGATGGTGGGAACACCAACTCAAAGCTGACAAGACATTGGGCCACATCTGTTTGTAACCCTGGTAGGCTTTCTGGATCGATTACCTTCTGAGATATTGCATTGAGGAATGCACATAGCTTCAGAATGGGTACTCGAACATTTTCAGGTAGAAGCCCCCTCAATGCAATCGGAAGCAATTGTGTCATAATCACGTGGCAGTCATGAGACTTCAGGTTTTGGAATTTTTTCTCTGCCATATTTATTATTCCCTTTATATTCGACGAGAAGCCGACGGGACCTTGATACGCCGACATTCAAAAAGATTTCCTTCTCTGCTTTGGTAAGAGCGTAGCTGGCAGGAGTTAAGTGGCATCGTTTACCCTTCTTGTTCTCAGGATGCATAGGCTCTTCAGGGGCCTTCAGACGTTGCTGGTCCTGTTGTGCTTCCAGTGTATCTTTTGTCTTCCCATACACTCCTAGAAAGCCTAGCCGGTTCACGCAAACATTCTTCGTCACGTGCATCACGTTGATTGAAGAGCGGACCTCTAAGACTTTCCAATAGGGTAGGTCCCAAAATATAGATTGCTTCTTCCGCATGGGCGCGTGTCCGGCATCGTCATTCGGAACAGATAGACTGCCAGGACCTTTTCCAAAGATTACTTCTAGGTCCTTGACCATACCAAATACTGTAACTACCTCGGTGAATTACGCTCCTAGTTACAAGCCTGGATGAGCGGAAATGGTTGAAATAGTACGGTGGGGCCCAAATGCCACTCACAGGTAGACCTTTCGGCCGTCCCAACCATTTCCAAACATCGGGACAAGAACGGGCGTGAATCGGTGGCGAAGGGATCAACTACATACACAAATGAGTATGTATGCAAGACACCATACAACAAAGACATCGAGCCATTCCATCTAAAAGAAATAGAAATATTGCAACGCCATACCAAGCAAGATCCAAATATCCTAGTTAGATATAATAGTTTAGGATATCTCCTCATACATCAAATATCGAGTATCTGAAGCGGCAAACAAGATCCGAACGGATAAGAAGAAAATCGGCATAAGATGCCCCATAAATAAACACATCCCGCCCACAGATCTCACGGATCCCGTTCTCTATCTCTACACCGAATGATCGCCCACATCGTCTGCCTCTCCACCCAAGATCCATCTTGTGAGCGTACATGTTCATCTCGAATCAAATAATTTATCGTGTGAGACCCTAGGGTACTCAAAGAAGTCTTTATGCCTCTAAAGGGGACACAACCTGGGGTGACGCAATTGCAGCAAAAGATAAACCCTAACAATTCTATAGATACTCGCTAACCATCCGCCTAACCAAAGATAGATGGATGTCCGTGAATTAATAACAACAGTTATAACAGTAATATTAACAGATCCATCTTCCTCCTCGCTTACCAACGAGGAAGCGGACGAACAACCCACAACCGTTGGCAGTTTTATTAACCATTCCATGAGTGTTGCACTATTTACTAGTCAGTTACTTAGTCAAATTAAAAGCGGTACTTTAGTTATGCTTGTCTATGATCGAGAAATTGTGCTCCAAGTCGTCCATAACCGCGGACACGGCTTTCAGAAAGTTTTACCCTGCAGGGGTGCACAAATAGCAACACACACTCGATCAACCTCGGAAAAACCAAATCAAAACCCAACGAGGCTTTCACGACAAAGTAATCACAAGATTCAGAAATATTTCAGGGGGCCACCCCATTAAGCTACCCGCAACGAAATCGGCTCAGGACGGACTCAAGGTTTGCGCCAATGGTCAGAAACGATCGGGAACCCGAAAATGTGACTGGCTTGTCGATACCGAAAACACTCCGCTTACCTAACAAGACAGGTGCAAGACCTGCACAATTTAAATAAAACAAGAAAGCATGGCATAAGTACAGGATAGTAAATAAAACCTCAAACTAGTTTGTGGCCCCAAGAAATAAGAATGAATCAAGCTCGCTCGTGGGGTCCCATAATCCTCCCGGATGTGGATAGCGCGAATATTCAAGGAACAGGAATCAAGTACTCGGGGTCCTACGGGACACAAGTGAGCATGAAAAACCAAATAGCAGATATTGCTCACCGGTGCCACTTTCATTAGTTATCCCATACTACTCAGGTTAAGTTGTTTTGGTACCTCGTTATCCATCAGACACTCACATACCCTACACATGATGTTCTATGACTCGCATGGCTCAAACAACTCCTGTAGTAATGGCTCATGGGATGGAGGAACAAGCTTCGGTGGGGTTTAAAAGTAAAGGCTATGCAATACTTGGGATTCAATTTAATGCAATCGCGACTCAATGATGCAAGAATAAGATAGAGGCAATAGGTACTATATGTATGCAAGCATGTGGTAGTGCTTGCCTGGCAGCTCAGTTGAAGCGAGAGAAGGATCTGGGTAGTGCTCCTGGGTTTCTTGATATATCCCCTGCTCCGCGTCTATTCGAAGAAGAACCAAACAAACAAGGGCCAACATAAATAAAGTGCGCAAGCATAGGAGTTAAAATGCGACAAGCAAACAATCATTCCATGATGAATGATGCACAATTTGCATGGCAATAAAGTAGCATGGCATAGGTGAGGTGTGGAATACAAGAATAAATCATTTTATTGAGTTTTGGCCACATTTTAACCCCATATAAGTTGCTGTACACTTTATATTTATATGATGCATGCTGCAATTCAGAACATGGAATGCATAAACAGAAAGGTCTCGTCGAGCTGATCGATTTAGACATATTATTTATTAAATTTGGAGTTATAAATCAAAAGTTATTAATTAAATAAGGAAAAGGGCATTTTATTGTAATTTTAATCAACTTGGAATTTGCAGTGTGCAAAATATATTTTGGATGGCATATTTGAATTCCTCACATTTTTCTGATTTGAAAACATATATTATTTGTATTATTTGAAATTATGAATTTAAATTTATTTTAAAGTCAAAATTAGTCAAATGGAGTCAAAGTCAAAGGTTTGACTAGTTTGAATTAGTTTGAAAATATTTGACTAAAGATTTGAATTGACATTCAAAAACAAAACATATTTCATATAAGGTTTGAATTCAAATACCAAACCATTTGAAAGTTATGGATTAGTTTATATTTAAACAGATTTGAAATTTGAATTTGAATTAATTTGGAAAAGTTTGAATTTGAATTTAAAAGGTTCTGGACTTTTGTTACTCAGCCCAATCTAGCCACAGACAACGACCAGTTGGGTTCGATCTGGCCCAGGACAACACGCTGCAGTAAAAGCTTTTCACTAGGGTCCTCCTTAACCCAAGTCAATGACAAGTGGGCCAGACTGGAGGCCCGCTGCTGTGAACGATTCTGGCGGTGACACGTGGTCGGTCCAAGGAGTGCGGGTTGAGGGTCAAAGAATCCTAGGGGCCTATTTAGAAAAGCTTCTCGGAGGTGCAGATGTTAACTGACGAAACTGAATTTTGCGAAAAAAAAATGGCTAGCTGATCCAATGTTTGAATGACGATGGCGAGCAATAAACTACGAATTTCGCCATGATGCAAAAATGAAAGATGAAGAGGGTTGATAGGGCTACAACTTTTGTTTAGGGAGAAACTACGGGGGTGGGCTGTGCTGGCCGGGCTTCGACGAGGAACAGAGGGCAGGAAAAGCTGGTCACTGTCACAAGACGGCGCAGGCGCGCATGCAGCGCCGACGGAAGGCGTGAGCTACTGCGCAGAGGAAGAAAGGGACGTGTCTAGGGGTTAAGAGGCTCACCAGAGCTCGCCGTGGTCGCCGACGCTGAGGTGGAGGGATCTGGCGGCGGCTCGCACCGGAGCTTCCTTCCGGCCATGGCGACGGCGACGGCTTCCTGGGGCTTCCCAGACGCTCCCTCTGGTGCTGGTCGACGAAGGGGATGCAGGGGAGCCTCCTGGACATCTGGGCTCTGCCTTGCACCGCTCTAGACGCCTCCTCTTGCTGCTGGCCAAAGTTAGGGTTTAGGAGGAGGAGATGGCCATGGTGGCTTGGGAGGAAGAAGGGTAAGTGGTGAGGGGCTTGGGCGCCTCCTGGATGGGATCTGGGAGGATTTCTGGGTGGTTGGGGTTGGAGATAAGAGAGAGGGAGGATCACATGGGGTGGTGGTGGCTTTTGCAAAAGGTGAGGAGGGTAGCTCGGGCTAGGTCTTCTCTTTTGCCTCTCTTTTCTGTCTTGTAGCCGAGAGAGGGAAGAGGGGCCAAGGGAGGTGGGGAGTTCGTGGGTTGGTCCAGGGAGAGAGAAAGAGAGAGAGAGGAGAGGAGGCTCGGGTTAGGGTTAGATGGAGAGGGTAGATAGCTAGGGTTAGGGTTAGGGTTTGTTTAGGGTTAGAGAGAGGGAGAATATAAGGGCTATATGTTCTACCAAGGTCATGCAAGGGTTAAGGTGAAGCTATGGTGATGGTGGGAAAAGATAACATTAAGTGATGAAAGAAAAGGAGGGAAGGACTAGATGTAGTTAGAAAGAAAAAGGGGAGGGAGATTTAGGTTACATATATGATCATATGCAAGAGAAAAGATGAACAAGGTTAGGAGGAGAACAAAGAATGAGCTAGGGTTTGAGGGGCTTTGGGTTGGACACATGGTGTTGGTGGAGAGATAGAGAGATGAAAAAGCCTAGGGTTTTAGTGCCCAAGACAAAGAGAGGAGGTCAAGATGTGAGGGATTTAGGGTTTGAACATGATCCACTCAAAAACCAAAGAAAACCCAAAGGAGATCAAAAGATGGTGATTGTTGCATGGCCCATGCAAGCATTTAATGCCATGTGTTAATCTTGTGAAAACAAAAATAAAATCTCATGGCATTTATTTATGTGCATCCTCAAAAGATGGAGTAAGGGCCAAGCTAAGGATTGAAGGAATGTTCCATGTGGAGTGAATGGGGATGACCATATTTGAATATATTTTGGACATGCTAGTGTGTAAATTCCACTATTTGCATATTATCCTAAAAATATTCCAACATGAACAACCTTCCCATATCATTCCATATGGAAGCAGGTAGTATGGAAAAGAGTCCATTCCAACAACATGAGCTAGAGATAAACTAAAATGCAATGCTCACATGTGGTGGAATGGTGGAATGTTGGGGTGGTGACAAGAAAGGTGGTGGAGTTAGTAAAAGATATGCCCCCAACTCAACTTGGGCATTTAAACAATATATCAAGAACCAAATACAATATCAAGAGGCAAATACAATTAACAATGCATATGAGAGAAGAACCAAACCAAAAAGGTTTTATATGATGCTCAAATGCAAGGTGGCATGATGACATGAGCATGATATAATGATGATGCAACAATTATATATATGAAGTAGCCATTATATAGACTAGGCTAGTAGCATTGCAATTGTTAGACAATTGGGATGCTACAACTCTCCCCCACTAAACAAGAATCTCGTCCCGAGATTCCTAGGAAAAAGAAAACAACACAAGGAGAGGTGGGTGTTCGAACGAAGGTGACCCTCACGTTCCCAAGTTGATGAACAACGGAATGGTGCGACCACTACACCTTGCAAAACTTGCTAGACTTGTTGCGAGTCTTGCATTTTGCTTGAGAAACAACGGGTTAGAAGAGTTGAAGGATTGTCGTGAGACAAGAAGGATAGGATGGGCATAGCTCCGGTTTTCCCAAGAATCATGATAAAAGAATATAACCACTTGTGAAAGAAAAGGAGAAGATGATGTATCATGGATAAAGAAAGACACACCATTAAGATTAAAGATTTACCGATACGAGAGAGGATGAATCTTTGTCTCGCCGGAAGAAAGGAGCTAGATTGGAGAGGTTTTGAACCACTATTACAATAGCATCGTATCTTCTCTCGAATTTGAGAAATGAAGTTCGGAAACAATATTGCCTTCACACAATAGAGTCCCTTGATATCAACAGAAATATTTAGTTAGACATCGTCGGATTAGATTCTTGTTGCGCCGGTAAGAACCAAGGATCACGCAATTGAGGTGCGCAGATATAACTTCCAGAGATGGATGTGAAGCCAGATCATGGTGGAATCCCGAGAAGCAAAGAATATGGAGGATCTGGAGTTTATTGTAGAGATACTTATTGCTTTCTTTATCCTTGAGGCTAACGCAATAGATTTGCGGCTGATGGCATCAACCGTAATTGGCTTTACCACAGAAAAAGAATTGATGAAACAAAGAGAGAGATAGTTTCCTTTAATCTTGTTTGGGGATATCGAGCATCGGTAGAAAGACGAGGATAGAAAAAGGTTTGCGTTTGTTTCCACCAGATAATTGAGGATTTTGCTCCGTGTAGAAAGGGTGAGATCACCAACAAGAGATTATTGATTACTTTCTTCGAAAGAGCACTCCGGAAAAACAAGGACGGAAGTAAAAGTATCAAGGGATAAAGGCCACTTCTAACTTCTGTGGACTGAGTGAAATCACATTAATTCACCAATTCAATGTACAAGAGCGAATGATAAGAGTAGTGGTATGGTAGCTACTCCATCCCGCACTCAAAGCATTACTCCGCACATGAATAAGAAAACCATGCAACCCAACTACCGAAACAGACTGAAGGTGTTGGCAAAAACTCATAGAACTCCGTTAGAAAACAAGGATAGATGCAAACGATTCGCCGGATCCCAGATAGATAGGGGTGATGATGTTGTCGTCATATCATAAGTAACCAGCCACCGGAAAGATATGAAGGAAGATTACGGAGACAACTGCAAGGTTCCACAGACAAAGAAAAAGATAGTACCACTTGAACCAAAGGAATACAAGATCTGGAAGGTCTTCATGGCCTCCGGTGGATTGATCATAGATGATAGATCGAGAGGGTTTCAAGAGATTACTTGACGAGACTGAGGTGAAAGAACTCCATGTTCTTCTTGAAATGATTGAGAGAGATTTAGCAGCCTTGAGGAAATCTTCAGCGGAACGACGATGATAACTTGCCAACAAGGAACAACTCCGGATTGGTTGAAGATGGAGGATGGAATTAACAATGGACTTGCTGATTCCAGAATTGGAGCGATCTATTTAGCAGAAGGACGTGGCCGAGATAGGTGACTTCAAAAAGTCAGAATCCTCACTTTGAGACTTTGCACACAGGCAGTGCTCACGAAGCTTGAGAGAAAGAAACATAGATGATCTTCCATGTCCTTCCATTGATATCGAATAGGAAAGCATATTATCAACATATACCACCATGGATTAACAAGATATTCCCAGAATACCAAGTTCAAGAGGCGGGAGAACGAACAAATGCTCGAGACACTTTCTGAGCTCAACGCTCTTGAAAGATCAACGTTACGAGTAAGGATTCCTGTTGAAGAAGATGCGCTGATAGAATAGGTTAACTGGTCCTTCGGAAGAAAAAGAGATGTCACCTGGTTCACATTGTCGATCGGATCACCGGTTACAAAGATAAAGAGATCTTGGATAAGAACCGATGATAGCTCATACCTTAAGCAAAGCTATCGGAGACGAAAAGATGCAATTCCCTCGTATCCAGGAGAATTGTGCAGATATGGGGTTCAAAAGGATGTGCAGCATGATGGACAGATGATAGACCGCCGTAGTGCTTGGAGAAACTCTGGATTGCCAAAGATGCTTGAATATGCATGGATATGATCGCGGTGTACTCAAAATCACAGGAGATAACCGTCACCATTTGGAGGATAGAGTTGATTGCATTTTCCATATTCCACTCCGTCATTCAGATCGATATGACACTTATCATGAGTGGAATATAGCTATGCCGAGAACCAAATTACAATCACCAGCATCGGATCGACACATGTTATGTACTTAGCCCAAGAGAATTGGAGATGAAATGAAACTCTAGGATTAAGAGCCGGTGACAAAAGAATGAGTTAGCATGGACATGCTGATAAAAGGGAGATAGATAATGTTTCACACACGACTGAGAAGGAGTGTGGAAGCACAGATGTATCAAAGAAAAAAAATTCCGCATTTTTTGGCATTAAAATACCAATAGATGCGCAAAAATCACTTATCAGGTAGCGATTAGCAACTGATGGTTTCACAGAATGTGGAGTTGCTAGAAAGAAGGACACCCTTAAGAAGATGGCACCGGTTAACAAGGAGTCAGATAGATCGCCGGTATTCAAAAGCCTGTCACCATGGAATGTACCAACAGTTGATAACCAAAGGCAGATAAAGATAACATGTTGGATGCAACAGATAGACAAGGAATTACACACACACACACACACACACACACACACACACTCAACCTATGGTACTACGGAAACCCAGAACACGTGAATCCTAGTTTGAATTTTAAGAAGAGGATTGAAAACGTTACACTTCCTTACCAGGAAAAGGGTGGGTGGGTGGGTAGAAAAAAGTGGAAGCAGTCCTACTCTCACGCTTGGTTTTCCTAGTATACATAACTACCAAAAATATTTGCTAGACTGACAACGACCATTTGGCTGAGACCCTGAAGGGCGGGATGGCTCTGATACCAATTGTAACTACCTCGGTGAATTACGCTCCTAGTTACAAGCCTGGATGAGCGGAAATGGTTGAAATAGTACGGTGGGGCCCAAATGCCACTCACAGGTAGACCTTTCGGCCGTCCAACCATTTCCAAACATCGGGACAAGAACAGGCGTGTCGTCGCCGAAGGATCAACTACATACACAAATGAGTATGTATGCAAGACACCATACAACAAAGACATCGAGCCATTCCATCTAAAAGAAATAGAAATATTGCAGCATACGGCAAGATCCAAATATCCTAGTTAGATATAATAGTTTAGGATATCTCCTCATACATCAAACATCAGTATCGGTGAGCGGCAAACAAGATCCGAGTACGGATAAGAAGCAAATCGGCATAAGATGCCCCATAAATAAACACATCCCGCCCACAGATCTCACGGATCCCCGTTCCCGGAATCTCTACACCGAATGATCGTTGCCCACATCGTCCGTCTCCTCCACCTAGTATCCATCTTGTGAGCGTACATGTTCATCTGAATCAAAAAATTTATCGTGTGAGACCCTAGGGGTACTCAGCAAGTCTTTATGCCTCTAAAGGGGACACAACCTGGGGTGACGCAATTGCAGCAAAAGATAAACCCTAACAATTCTATAGATACTCGCTAACCATCCGCCTAACCAAAGATAGACGGATGTCCGTGAATTAATAACAACAGTTATAACAGTAATATTAACAGATCCATCCTCCTCCTCGCTTACCAACGAGGAAGCGGACGAACAACCCACAACCGTTGGCAGTTTTATTAACCATTCCATGAGTGCTACACTATTTACTAGTCAGTTACTTAGTCAAATTAAAAGCGGTACTTTAGTTATGCTTGTCTATGATCGAGAAACTGTGCTCCAAGTCGTCCATAACCGCGGACACGGCTTTCAGAAAGTTTTACCCTGCAGGGGTGCACAAATAGCAACACACACTCGATCAACCTAGGAAAAACCAAATCAAAACCCAACGAGGCTTTCACGACAAAGTAATCACAAGATTCAGAAATATTTCAGGGGGCAACCCCATTAAGCTACCCGCAACGAAACTGGCCGGCTCCGAGACGGACTCAAGGTTTGCGCCAATGGATGTAAACGACTGGGAACCCGAAAATGTGACTGGGCTTGTCGATACCGCGAAAACACTCCGCTTACCTAAGCATGCAGTGCAAGTACCTGCACAATTTAAATAAAACAGTAAAGCATGGCATAAGTACAGGATAGTAAATAAAACCTCAAACTAGTTTGTGGCCCCAAGAAATAAGAATGAATCAAGCTCGGCTCGGGGTCCCATAATCCTCCGGATGTGGATAGCGAATATTCAAGGAACAGAATCAAGTACTCGGGGTCCTCGGGACACAAGTGAGCATGAAAAACCAAATAGCAGATATTGCTCACGGTGCCACTTTCATTAGTTATCCCATACTACTCAGTTAAGTTGTTTTGGTACCTCGTTATCCATCGACACTCACATACCCTACACATGTTGTTCTCGACTGCATGGCTCAAACAACTCCTGTAGTAATGGCTCATGGGATGGAGGAACAAGCTTCGGTGGGGTTTAAAAGTAAAGGCTATGCAATACTTGGGATTCAATTTAATGCAATCGCGACTCAATGATGCAAGAATAAGATAGAGGCAATAGGTACTATATGTATGCAAGCATGTGGTAGTGCTTGCCTGGCAGCTCAGTTGAAGCGAGAGAAGGATCTGGGTAGTGCTCCTGGGTTTCTTGATATATCCCCTGCTCCGCCTCTATTCGAAGAAGAACCAAACAAACAAGGGCCAACATAAATAAAGTGCACAATCATAGGAGTTAAAATGCGACAATCAAACAATCATGCCATGATGAATGATGCACAATTTGCATGGCAATAAAGTAGCATGGCATAGGTGAGGTGTGGAATACAAGAATAAATCATTTTATTGAGTTTTGGCCACATTTTAACCCCATATAAGTTGCTGTACACTTTATATTTATATGATGCATGCTGCAATTCAGAACATGGAATGCATAAACAGAAAGGTCTCGTCGAGCTGATCGATTTAGACATATTATTTATTAAATTTGGAGTTATAAATCAAAAGTTATTAATTAAATAAGGAAAAGGGCATTTTATTGTAATTTTAATCAACTTGGAATTTGCAGTGTGCAAAATATATTTTGGATGGCATATTTGAATTCCTCACATTTTTCTGATTTGAAAACATATATTATTTGTATTATTTGAAATTATGAATTTAAATTTATTTTAAAGTCAAAATTAGTCAAATGGAGTCAAAGTCAAAGGTTTGACTAGTTTGAATTAGTTTGAAAATATTTGACTAAAGATTTGAATTGACATTCAAAAACAAAACATATTTCATATAAGGTTTGAATTCAAATACCAAACCATTTGAAAGTTATGGATTAGTTTATATTTAAACAGATTTGAAATTTGAATTTGAATTAATTTGGAAAAGTTTGAATTTGAATTCAGAAAAGGTTCCTGGACATTTGTTACTCAGCCCAATCTAGCCACAGACACTGACCAGTGGGTTCGATGCTGACTGGGACAACACGCGCGCAGAAAAGCTTTTCTCACTAGGGTCCTCCTTAACCCAAGTCAATGACAAGTGGGCCAGGACGCTGGGAGGCCCACTGCGCGCGCGAACGATTCCGGCGGTGACACGTGGTCGGTCCAAGGAGTGCGGGTTGAGGGTCAAAGAATCCTAGGGGCCTATTTAGAAAAGCTTCTGAGGTGCGATGTTAATCGATTTAAACTGAATTTTGGAAAAAAAATGGCTAGTGATCCAATGTTTGAATAGCGATGGCGAGCAATAAACTACAATTCGCCATGATGCAAAATGAAAGATGAAGAGGGTTGATAGGGCTACAACTTTCGTTCAGGGAGAAACTACGGGGGTGGGCTGTGCTGGCCGGGCTTCGACGAGGAACAGAGGGCGAGGAAAAAGCTGGGTCGCTGCACACTTCTGCAGTGTCTTGGCAGAAGCGCCGACTCAAGGCGTGAGCTCTGGCAGGAGGAAGAAAAGGGGACGTGTCTAGGGGGTTAAGAGGCTCACCAGGAGCTCGCCGGCGTGGTCGTCGACGCTGAGGTGGAGGGGATCTGGCGGCGGGCTCGCGACCGTGGAGCTCGGTTCCTTCCGGCCATGGCAACGGCGACGGCTTCCTGGGGCTTCCCAGACGCTCCCTCTGGTGCTGGTCGACGAAGGGGATGCAGGGGAGCCTCCCGGACATCTGGGCTCTGCCTTGCACCGCTCTAGACGCCTCCTCTTGCTGCTGGCCGAAGTTAGGGTTTAGGAGGAGGAGATGGCCATGGTGGCTTGGGAGGAAGAAGGGAAAGGGGTGAGGGGCTTGGGCGCCTCCTGGATGGGATCTGGGAGGAGTTATGGGTGGTTGGGGTTGGAGATAAGAGAGAGGGAGGATCACATGGGGTGGTGGTGGCTTTTGCAAAAGGTGAGGAGGGTAGCTCGGGCTAGGTCTTCTCTTTTGCCTCTCTTTTCTGTCTTGTAGCCGAGAGAGGGAAGAGGGACCAAGGGAGGTGGGGAGTTCGTGGGTTGGTCCAGGGAGAGAGAAAGAGAGAGAGAGGAGAGGAGGCTCGGGTTAGGGTTAGATGGAGAGGGTAGATAGCTAGGGTTAGGGTTAGGGTTTGTTTAGGGTTAGAGAGAGGGAGAATATAAGGGCTATATGTTCTACCAAGGTCATGCAAGGGTTAAGGTGAAGCTATGGTGATGGTGGGAAAATATAACATTAAGTGATGAAAGAAAAGGAGGAAGGACTAGATGTAGTTAGAAAGAAAAAGGGAGGAGATTTAGGTTACATATATGATCATATGCAAGAGAAAAGATGAACAAGGTTAGGAGGAGAACAAAGAATGAGCTAGGGTTTGAGGGCTTTGGGTTGGACACATGGTGTTGGTGGAGAGATAGAGATGAAAAAGCCTAGGGTTTTAGTGCCCAAGACAAAGAGAGGAGGTCAAGATGTGAGGGATTTAGGGTTTGAACATGATCCACTCAAAAACCAAAGAAAACCCAAAGGAGATCAAAAGATGGTGATTGTTGCATGGCCCATGCAAGCATTTAATGCCATGTGTTAATCTTGTGAAAACAAAAATAAAATCTCATGGCATTTATTTATGTGCATCCTCAAAAGATGGAGTAAGGGCCAAGCTAAGGATTGAAGGAATGTTCCATGTGGAGTGAATGGGGATGACCATATTTGAATATATTTTGGACATGCTAGTGTGTAAATTCCACTATTTGCATATTATCCTCAAAATATTCCAACATGAACAACCTTCCCATATCATTCCATGTGGAAGCAGGTAGTATGGAAAAGAGTCCATTCCAACAACATGAGCTAGAGATAAACTAAAATGCAATGCTCACATGTGGTGGAATGGTGGAATGTTGGGGTGGTGACAAGAAAGGTGGTGGAGTTAGTAAAAGATATGCCCCCAACTCAACTTGGGCATTTAAACAATATATCAAGAACCAAATACAATATCAAGAGGCAAATACAATTAACAATGCATATGAGAGAAGAACCAAACCAAAAAGGTTTTATATGATGCTCAAATGCAAGGTGGCATGATGACATGAGCATGATATAATGATGATGCAACAATTATATATATGAAGTAGCCATTATATAGACTAGGCTAGTAGCATTGCAATTGTTAGACAATTGGGATGCTACAACTCTCCCCCACTAAACAAGAATCTCGTCCCGAGATTCCTAGGAAAAAGAAAACAACACAAGGAGAGGTGGGTGTTCGAACGAAGGTGACCCTCACGTTCCCAAGTTGATGAACAACGGAATGGTGCGACCACTACACCTTGCAAAACTTGCTAGACTTGTTGCGAGTCTTGCATTTTGCTTGAGAAACAACGGGTTAGAAGAGTTGAAGGATTGTCGTGAGACAAGAAGGATAGGATGGGCATAGCTCCGGTTTTCCCAAGAATCATGATAAAAGAATATAACCACTTGTGAAAGAAAAGGAGAAGATGATGTATCATGGATAAAGAAAGACACACCATTAAGATTAAAGATTTATCGATACGAGAGGATGAATCTTTGTCTCACGGAAGAAAGGAGCTAGATTGGAGAGGTTTTGAACCACTATTACAATAGCATCGTATCTTCTCTCGGATTTGAGAAATGAAGTTCGGAAACAATATTGCCTTCACAATAGAGTCCCTTGATATCAGAAATATTTAGTTAGACATCGTCGGATTAGATTCTTGTTCTTGTAGGTAAGAACCAAGGATCACGCAATTGAGGTGCGCAGATATAACTTCCAGAGATGGATGTGAAGCCAGATCATGGTGGAATCCCGAGAAGCAAAGAATATGGAGGATCTGGAGTTTATTGTAGAGATACTTATTGCTTTCTTTATCCTTGAGGCTAACGCAATAGATTTGCGGCTGATGGCATCAACCGTAATTGGCTTTACCACGGAAAAAGAATTGATGAAACAAAGAGAGAGATAGTTTCCTTTAATCTTGTTTGGGGATATCGAGCATCGGTAGAAAGACGAGGATAGAAAAAGGTATGCGTTTGTTTCCACCAGATAATTGAGGATTTTGCTCCGTGTAGAAAGGGTGAGATCACCAACAAGAGATTATTGATTACTTTCTTCGAAAGAGCACTCCAGAAAAACAAGGACGGAAGTAAAAGTATCAAGGGATAAAGGCCACTTCTAACTTCTGTGGACTGAGTGAAATCACATTAATTCACCAATTCAATGTACAAGAGCGAATGATAAGAGTAGTGGTATGGTAGCTACTCCATCCCGCACTCAAAGCATTACTCCGCACATGAATAAGAAAACCATGCAACCCAACTACCGAAACAGACTGAAGGTGTTGGCAAAAACTCATAGAACTCCGTTAGAAAACAAGGATAGATGCAAACGATTCGCCGGATCCCAGATAGATAGGGGTGATGATGTTGTCGTCATATCATAAGTAACCAGCCACCGGAAAGATATGAAGGAAGATTACGGAGACAACTGCAAGGTTCCACAGACAAAGAAAAAGATAGTACCACTTGAACCAAAGGAATACAAGATCTGGAAGGTCTTCATGGCCTCCGTGGATTGATCATAGATGATAGATCGAGAGGGTTTCAAGAGATTACTTGACGAGGCGAGGTGAAAGAACTCCATGTTCTTCTTGAAATGATTGAGAGAGATTTAGCGCCTTGAGGAAATCTTCAATGAACGACGATGATAACTTGCCAACAAGGAACAACTCCGGATTGGTTGAAGATGGAGGATGGAATTAACAATGGACTTGCTGATTCCGAATTGGAGCGATCTATTTAGCGGAAGGGCGTGGCGAGATAGGTGACTTCAAAAGTCGAATCCTCACTTTGAGACTTTGCACAGGTGCTCACGAAGCTTGAGAGAAAGAAACATAGATGATCTTCCATGTCCTTCCATTGATATCGAATAGGAAAGCATATTATCAACATATACCACCGTGGATTAACAAGATATTCCCAGAATACCAAGTTCAAGAGGCGGGAGAACGAACAAATGCTCGAGACACTTTCTGAGCTCAACGCTCTTGAAAGATCAACGTTACGAGTAAGGATTCCTGTTGAAGAAGATGCGCTGACAGAATAGGTTAACTGGTCCTTCGGAAGAAAAAGAGATGTCACCTGGTTCACATTGTCGATCGGATCACCGGTTACAAACATAAAGAGATCTTGGATAAGAACCGATAATAGCTCATACCTTAAGCAAAGCTATCGGAGACGAAAAGATGCAATTCCCTCGTATCCAGGAGAATTGTGCAGATATGGGGTTCAAAAGGATGTGCAGCATGATGGACAGATGATAGACCGCCGTAGTGCTTGGAGAAACTCTGGATTGCCAAAGATGCTTGAATATGCATGGATATGATCGCGGTGTACTCAAAATCACAGGAGATAACCGTCACCATTTGGAGGATAGAATTGATTGCATTTTCCATATTCCACTCCGTCATTCAGATCGATATGACACTTATCATGAGTGGAATATAGCTATGCCGAGAACCAAATTACAATCACCAAAGATCGGATCGACACATGTTATGTACTTAGCCCAAGAGAATTGGAGATGAAATGAAACTCTAGGATTAAGCGCCGGTGACAAAAGAATGAGTTAGCATGGACATGCTGATAAAAGGGAGATAGATAATGTTTCACACACGACTGAGAAGGAGTGTGGAAGCACAGATGTATCAAAGAAAAAAAATTCCGCATTTTTTGGCATTAAAATACCAATAGATGCGCAAAAATCACTTATCAGGTAGCGATTAGCAACTGATGGTTTCACAGAATGTGGAGTTGCTAGAAGGAAGGACACCCTTAAGAAGATGGCACCGGTTAACAAGGAGTCAGATAGATCGCGCCGGTATTCAAAAGCACATCAAGATGGAATGTACCAACAGTTGATAACCAAAGGCAGATAAAGATAACATGTTGGATGCAACAGATAGACAAGGAATTACACACACACACACACACACACACACACACACACACACACACTCAACCTATGGTACTACGGAAACCCAGAACACGTGAATCCTAGTTTGAATTTTAAGAAGAGGATTGAAAACGTTACACTTCCTTACCAGAAAAAGGGTGGGTGGGTGGGTAAGAAGAAAAGTGGAAGCAGTCCTACTCTCACGTTTGGTTTTTCCCTAGTATACATAGCTACCAAAATATTTGCTAGACTGACAACGACCATTTGGCTGAGACCCTGAAGGGCGGGATGGCTCTGATACCAATTGTAACTACCTCGGTGAATTACGCTCCTAGTTACAAGCCTGGATGAGCGGAAATGGTTGAAATAGTACGGTGGGGCCCAAATGCCACTCACAGGTAGACCTTTCGGCCGTCCCAACCATTTCCAAACATCGGGACAAGAACGGCGTGTCGTCAAAGCGAAGGGATCAACTACATACACAAATGAGTATGTATGCAAGACACCATACAACAGTACATCAGAGCCATTCCATCTAAAATAAATAGAAATATTGCAACGCCATACGGCAAGATCCAAATATCCTAGTTAGATATAATAGTTTAGGATATCTCCTCATACATCAAACATCGAGTATCGGTGAAGCGGCAAACAAGATCCGAGTACGGATAAGAAGCAAATCGGCATAAGATGCCCCATAAATAAACACATCCCGCCCACAGATCTCACGGATCCCCGTTCCCGGAATCTCTACACCGAATGATCATTGCCCACATCGTCCGTCTCCTCCACCCAGTATCCATCTTGTGAGCGTACATGTTCATCTGAATCAAATAATTTATCGTGTGAGACCCTAGGGGTACTCAGCAAGTCTTTATGCCTCTAAAGGGGACACAACCTGGGGTGACGCAATTGCAGCAAAAGATAAACCCTAACAATTCTATAGATACTCGCTAACCATCCGCCTAACCAAAGATAGAGGGATGTCCGTGAATTAATAACAACAGTTATAACAGTAATATTAACAGATCCATCCTCCTCCTCGCTTACCAACGAGGAAGCGGACGAACAACCCACAACCGTTGGCAGTTTTATTAACCATTCCATGAGTGTTACACTATTTACTAGTCAGTTACTTAGTCACATTAAAAGCGGTACTTTAGTTATGCTTGTCTATGATCGAGAAACTATGCTCCAAGTCGTCCATAACCATGACACGGCTTTGAAAGTTTTACCTGCAGGGTGCACAAATAGCAACACACACTCGATCAACCTCGGAAAAACCAAATCAAAACCCAACGAGGCTTTCACGACAAAGTAATCACAAGATTCGAAATATTTGAGGCCACCCCATTAAGCTACCATAGCAATGGCCGGCTCGAGACGGACTCAAGGTTTCGCCAATGGTCAGAAACGATCGGGAAACCGAAAATGTGGTGGGCTTGTCGATACTGCGAAAACACTCGCTTACCTAAACAAGACAGTGCAAGATACCTCACACAATTTAAATAAAACAAGAAAGCATGGCATAAGTACAGGATAGTAAATAAAACCTCAAACTAGTTTGTGGCCCCAAGAAATAAGAATGAATCAAGCTCGCTCGGGGTCCCATAATCCTCCCGGATGTGGATAGCGCGAATATTCAAGGAACAGGAATCAAGTACTCGGGGTCCTACGGGACACAAGTGAGCATGAAAAACCAAATAGCAGATATTGCTCGCCGGTGCCACTTTCATTAGTTATCCCATACTACTCAAGTTAAGTTGTTTTGGTACCTCGTTATTCATCAGACACTCACATACCCTACACATGTTGTTCTACGACTCGCATGGCTCAAACAACTCCTGTAGTAATGGCTCATGGGATGGAGGAACAAGCTTCGGTGGGGTTTAAAAGTAAAGGCTATGCAATACTTGGGATTCAATTTAATGTAATCGCGACTCAATGATGCAAGAATAAGGTAGAGGCAATAGGTACTATATGTATGCAAGCATGTGGTAGTGCTTGCCTGGCAGCTCAGTTGAAGCGAGAGAAGGATCTGGGTAGTGCTCCTGGGTTTCTTGATATATCCCCTGCTCCGCGTCTATTCGAAGAAGAACCAAACAAACAAGGGCCAACATAAATAAAGTGCACAAGCATAGGAGTTAAAATGCGACAAGCAAACAATCATGCCATGATGAATGATGCACAATTTGCATGGCAATAAAGTAGCATGGCATAGGTGAGGTGTGGAATACAAGAATAAATCATTTTATTGAGTTTTGGCCACATTTTAACCCCATATAAGTTGATGTACACTTTATATTTATATGATGCATGCTGCAATTCAGAACATGGAATGCATAAACAGAAAGGTCTCGTCGAGCTGGTCGATTTAGACATATTATTTGTTAAATTTGGAGTTATAAATCAAAAGTTATTAATTAAATAAGGAAAAGGGCATTTTATTGTAATTTTAATCAACTTGGAATTTGCAGTGTGCAAAATATATTTTGGATGGCATATTTGAATTCCTCATATTTTTCTGATTTGAAAACATATATTATTTGTATTATTTGAAATTATGAATTTAAATTTATTTTAAAGTCAAAATTAGTCAAATGGAGTCAAAGTCAAAGGTTTGACTAGTTTGAATTAGTTTGAAAATATTTGACTAAAGATTTGAATTGACATTCAAAAACAAAACATATTTCATATAAGGTTTGAATTCAAATACCAAACCATTTGAAAGTTATGGATTAGTTTATATTTAAACAGATTTGAAATTTGAATTTGAATTAATTTGGAAAAGTTTGAATTTGAATTCAGAAAAGGTTCCTGGACTTTTGTTACTCAGCCCAATCTAGCCACAGACACTGACCAGTGGGTTCGATGCTGACTGGGACAACACGCGCGCAGAAAAGCTTTTCTCACTAGGGTCCTCCTTAACCCAAGTCAATGACAAGTGGGCCAGGACGCTGGGAGGCCCACTGCGCGCGCGAACGATTCCGGCGGTGACACGTGGTCGGTCCAAGGAGTGCGGGTTGAGGGTCAAATAATCCTAGGGGCCTATTTAGAAAAGCTTCTCGGAGGTGCAGATGTTAACTGACGAAACTGAATTTTGCGAAAAAAAATGGCTAGCTGATCCAATGTTTGAATGACGATGGCGAGCAATAAACTACGAATTTCGCCATGATGCAAAAAATGAAAGATGAAGAGGGTTGATAGGGCTACAACTTTCATTCAGGGAGAAACTATGGGGGTGGGCTGTGCTGGCCGGGCTTCGACGAGGAACAGAGGGCCAGGGGGAAAAACTGGGGCTGCTGTCACATGCTGCGCAGCGGCCTTGCAGAAGGCGCTGGAGCTACTACGGTGCAGGAGGAAGAAAAGGGGACGTGTCTAGGGGGTTAAGAGGCTCACCAGGAGCTCGCCGGCGTGGTTGTCGACGCTGAGGTGGAGGGGATCTGGCGGCGGGCTCGCAACCGTGGAGCTCGGTTCCTTCCGGCCATGGCGACGGCGACGGCTTCCTGGGGCTTCCCAGACGCTCCCTCTGGTGCTGGTCGTCGAAGGGGATGCAGGGGAGCCTCCTGGACATCTGGGCTCTGCCTTGCACCGCTCTAGACGCCTCCTCTTGCTGCTGGCCGAAGTTAGGGTTTAGGAGGAGGAGATGGCCATGGTGGCTTGGGAGGAAGAAGGGTAAGGGGTGAGGGGCTTGGGCGCCTCCTGGATGGGATCTGGGAGGAGTTCTGGGTGGTTGGGGTTGGAGATAAGAGAGAGGGAGGATCACATGGGGTGGTGGTGGCTTTTGCAAAAGGTGAGGAGGGTAGCTCGGGCTAGGTCTTCTCTTTTGCCTCTCTTTTCTGTCTTGTAGCCGAGAGAGGGAAGAGGGACCAAGGGAGGTGGGGAGTTCGTGGGTTGGTCCAGGGAGAGAGAAAGAGAGAGAGGAGAGGAGGCTCGGGTTAGGGTTAGATGGAGAGGGTAGATAGCTAGGGTTAGGGTTAGGGTTTGTTTAGGGTTAGAGAGAGGGAGAATATAAGGGCTATATATGTTCTACCAAGGTCATGCAAGGGTTAAGGTGAAGCTATGGTGATGGTGGGAAAAGATAACATTAAGTGATGAAAGAAAAGAAGGAGGGAAGGACTAGATGTAGTTAGAAAGAAAAAGGGGAGGGAGATTTAGGTTACATATATGATCATATGCAAGAGAAAAGATGAACAAGGTTAGGAGGAGAACAAAGAATGAGCTAGGGTTTGAGGGGCTTTGGGTTGGACACATGGTGTTGGTGGAGAGATAGAGAGATGAAAAAGCCTAGGGTTTTAGTGCCCAAGACAAAGAGAGGAGGTCAAGATGTGAGGGATTTAGGGTTTGAACATGATCCACTCAAAAACCAAAGAAAACCCAAAGGAGATCAAAAGATGGTGATTGTTGCATGGCCCATGCAAGCATTTAATGCCATGTGTTAATCTTGTGAAAACAAAAATAAAATCTCATGGCATTTATTTATGTGCATCCTCAAAAGATGGAGTAAGGGCCAAGCTAAGGATTGAAGGAATGTTCCATGTGGAGTGAATGGGGATGACCATATTTGAATATATTTTGGACATGCTAGTGTGTAAATTCCACTATTTGCATATTATCCTCAAAATATTCCAACATGAACAACCTTCCCATATCATTCCATGTGGAAGCAGGTAGTATGGAAAGAGTCCATTCCAACAACATGAGCTAGAGATAAACTAAAATGCAATGCTCACATGTGGTGGAATGGTGGAATGTTGGGGTGGTGACAAGAAAGGTGGTGGAGTTAGTAAAAGATATGCCCCCAACTCAACTTGGGCATTTAAACAATATATCAAGAACCAAATACAATATCAAGAGGCAAATACAATTAACAATGCATATGAGAGAAGAACCAAACCAAAAAGGTTTTATATGATGCTCAAATGCAAGGTGGCATGATGACATGAGCATGATATAATGATGATGCAACAATTATATATATGAAGTAGCCATTATATAGACTAGGCTAGTAGCATTGCAATTGTTAGACAATTGGGATGCTACAACTCTCCCCCACTAAACAAGAATCTCGTCCCGAGATTCCTAGGAAAAAGAAAACAACACAAGGAGAGGTGGGTGTGCCTTGGATGAGCACTGGCATCATAATGAACTTCCTGTTCATACACAACCAAGGAGGAAGGTTATAGATACATAGGGTCACAGGCCAGGTGCTGTGGCTGCAGCTCTGCTCACCAAAAGGATTCATGTCGTCTGTACTTAGACCAAACCTTAAGTTCCTTGCGTCACGTGCGAAGTCCGGGTACTCTCGCTCGACTTTTCTCCACTGTGACCCATCAGCGGGGTGTCTCAACATCGCGTATTTCTTACGGTCTTCCATGTGCCATCGCAATAACTTTGCATGCTCTTTATTTCTGAAGAGACGTTTTAACCGTGGTATTATAGGAGCATACCACATAACCTTGGCGGGAACCTTCTTCCTAGGGGCCTCGCCCTCAACATCGCCAGGATCCTCTCGTCTGATCTTATACTGTGATCACGGTGCATATCGGGCATGCATCCAAATTCTCGTACTTATCACCGCGGTAGAGGATGCGATCATTAATGCAGCATGTATCTTCTGCGTCTAATCCTAGAGGGCGACAACCTTCTTTGCTTGGTATGTCTTGTCACGCAACTCATTATTTCTTGGAAGAAGATTCTTCATTTTACCAACAACTTCAAAATGCATCGGTCACACCATTCTACTGCCTTCCATTGCAGCAAATCCATGTGGCACCTAGCTTTTTGTGGCCATCTTCGCAAGTTGGATACAACAATGTTTTGTGATCCTTTAACATCTGCTCCAGCTTCTCCTTCTCCTTTTCAGTTTCACATTCTTCCTTTGCATCGTAATGGCCCGACCAAGATCGTCATCGGCCCATCTGCTCCCTCTTGATCTTCATTATCTACCTCCGTTGCATTATCATCATATTCAGGATACATATTATGATAGTTTTCATCATCCTCTTCTTCTTCGTTGTCTTCCATCACAACCCCTTTTTCTCCATGCTTGGTCCAACAATTATAGCTGGGCATGAAACCGGATCGAAGCAGGTGGGCGTGAATGGTTCTGGTATTTGAGTAGTCTTTCTTGTTCTGACAGTGAACACACGGACAACACATAAAACCATTGTGACCATGGTTTGCATTAGCCACAACGATGAAATTTTGGAGGCCCGTAATGTACTCGGAAGTGCGGTCATGACATCCATTGCCGATTCATCTGCATTAATATGTAGTATATATCAAAAATAATAGGGAGATGACCATTTATATATATAGTACATCAATGACACATGAAACTATAGTTGCCGACCTCGTCGAGACGGAAGAGCAACAAGAAAGCTTATTTTGAGCTCTCGGGCATTTCACCGAACACCTCTAGTGCATATGAAAAAAACACAAACTAGCACTCTTCACACCCTCTTGCTAGGCTCCAAAATGTGAAAGAATGGAAGAGTGGGGTGTGTGTGGGCTGGGGTGGTGTCTTACATAGCCCCCCCCCTTTAACACCGGTTCATGCCATGAACCGGTGTTAAAGGGGGGGTGCGCGGGCCTCTGGTGCTGGGACCTTTAACACCCACGAACCGGTGTTAAAGGGGGTGCTCCTTTAATGCCGCAGGGGCCACGCTGGTACGGCCCCCCCTTTAACACCGGTTCGTAGAAGAACCGGTGTTAAAGCCCCTTTTCGGGATCAATAAAAGACCTCGTTTCCACTAGTGCAGCTCATGCTGAACAAGGCGGCGCTTGAAACATCCACCACGGCTCGCCGGGCGTGATGCCAGCGCATTGGACGCAACACTTGACGGTTGCGGCGCCTGGGTGAGCCGGTCCTTGGTGAACTGTGTGAGTTGGGCCACGTCCGGCCGGAACTATGGTGATGAGGGACTCCATCCGCCTCATGGCGAGGCGGTAAGAACTTCCAGAGACTCGCTAAAAATTTGTTGAGCCGCTCAGGGGTATTTTTGCAAAAAGAACAATGCCACGTGTCCGTCCTAGGATGATTTTGTACCAGTTTGCACTGGCTTGACAAGTTTATGTATCGAGGCACCACATTTTGCAATTAGTTGTATGAAACTGCACATACTACTTGACAACTATTTGTACCACCGGTGCTATTACCTCTCTTTAATACTACTACTACTAGCGGGGAATGGAAACCGCGCGCCGATACCTGTTTGAATTTTGGGAAGCCCGCGCGAATTTCCCTAGAGTAGGGCGATCACCCTTGGGTAGGCACATTATATTAGGAACATGACACTCTGCATCGGAATTTTTTCTTTATTTTTAAGAAATCCCAAATTATGTGAAAATGACATAATTGTAACGGTAATTACTTTTTCAGAAAACTAGCAGGGTGGCCCTCGCAAATGCGAGGGTATCGTCTTAATATGCCTAAAAAATCTATAGCCCTAGAAATTTAAATTATTATTATAATTAATGTTGTTATATAGCACTATAAATATTATGCTAAATAAAATAATCACATGTGTGGGATACATCATTAGATCAGTACACATATGGCAAGATAGGGCGTAGTTTTTATTTTATTATGTAACTTCACTCTTATAAATCTTATGTTCTCCATTGTTTGATTGGTAAAGAGTCAAAGAAACCCATATGCTGATGTGTAATGATAATTCGTGGCTTGATGACATTGATATATAGTTACTAACAAAGTAGCTATGATGTATTTAATATGAATAAGTTAGATTAATGGTAAGATTATGTTATGTGCTATTAAGAAGATATATTGCACCACTCTATTAATTGTAAGAGGTTCAAGAAATCAGTAGCCCGTATACAAAATTATCATTTTTCGTTAGCTTGCTAAATATTTTGGTGTACCAAGATATATTCCTGACCAATTCTATATTATTTGGTTCATCATATGAAATTTAATATAAATATATAATTATTTTTGTTTTGTATGAACATGTATGAGGATAAAAATTTATTGTGTGATTTTGTAAGGATTTTAATGAAACTATCAAAATATTTTATAAGCATATTGAATAAAGTAAATCATGTTGACCTCTAGGGCAACTATTTAACAAACATTTCGATTTTATCTTGTCATAATAAAAAAATCCACATTATTTCTATTATGGAATATTAACGTTAAATTTTCATTCTAATTGTCATGGTTTAGATAGATACACCATTTCAAAGATTTAACAATATTTTATAATATACAAATAATGGTAGTCTACTCTTATCTTTGAATCTTGAATTTTTAATTTTTGTTGCCCCAATTTAATGATACTATTTTGTTCAATGCTCTATATTGTGAATTAAATACATTTTTTTATGTATGCTAGCACGTCGCATAGAACCAATTGCACATGAACTAATTAAATATTTTTTGTATGCTATGTCCCTATGACCTGATTGAACATAAATAGTTTTTTCTGCTGGTGAGGGTAAAAGTAAATCGTCTATACAAAACAGTCTCTATTTTATGTATTATATTTGTTTGGGCGAACTCATTCGTGTAATATTATTTTGTATATATGTGAAAAAACGGATTCTATCTTTTCCATGCAACTGAATACAAATAGTTATCAAGCCTTACCTAGTTGGACGTATGAAAAAATTTGCACCTGAACTAATTAATTATTCTTTTGTATGCCATGTCCATATGACCTTATTGAACACAAATAGACTTGTGTGTAAAAGTAAATCATCTGTACAAAAATAGTATCTATTTTATGTATTATATGTTTGCCTAGGCGTGTATACACAAATATTATTTTCTATATATGTAAAAAACAGATTCTATATATGTAAACGGACCGCGCGGCCAATAATGGACGTTGACGTCGTGGCGCCGACGGCCACGGCGTCGTCCGAGCAGAGGGTGTGCCAGCTCGTGCTGAACAAGGCGGCGCTTGAAACATCCGCCACGGCTCGCCGGGCGTGATGCCAGCGCATTGGACGCAACACTTGACGGTTGCGGCGACTGGGTGAGCCGGTCCTTGGTGAACTGTGTGAGTTGGGCCACGTCCGGCCGGAACTATGGTGACGAGGGACTCCATCCGCCTCATGGAGAGGCGGTAAGAACTTCCAGAGACTCGCTAAAAAATTGTTGAGCTCAGGGGTATTTTTGCAAAAAGAACAATGCCACGTGTCCGTCCTAGGATGATTTTGTACCAGTTTGCACTGGCTTGACAAGTTTATGTATCGAGGCACCACATTTTGCAACTAGCAGTTGTATGAAACTGCACATACTTGGCAACTATTTGTACCACCGGTACTATTACCTCAAAAAAAAGATGTCTTTTTTTAGCTAAGGGATGATCCCTTAGAAAATAAGAGAAGACTATTTTCTCTATTGTATCATATATCTTTCCTTAGCCAATCAATTTCTTACTAAAAATAGTTAATTTTTATTAATTGCTAGAGATAGCAATAAGAGATAACGCATTAGTTATGTATTGTGTCTTCTCTAAATGATGTGGAGACCTAAGAGAAGTCATGTCTTCCCTAGCATTGTACATGCCCTAATTAACAGGAGGCCCAGCCGACCGGTGTCTGATTGTGTTCGGATCGGTTTCCTTCTCATGCAAGGCCAATTAACAGCAGGTCCGATCTTGGTTGGTGACTAATTCACCGCAGGAGAATCTGGAGACGCCGATAGGCAAACGTCGGGGCCGTCGGTGTAGCGGTCTCCTCCGGCCAGCCACCCAGCCCGGCCGTTGGCGTAGAGACATCGCGTAGATGAAGATGCCGAGGGTAGCCCTCGGCATAGCGCAGCCGTCAGCGTAGTAGAGAGGGCTATGCCGACGGTGGCCCTCGGCATAAGTATCTCCTTCGGCGTAGCTTAGATCAGACACGTCGACAGAAACGGCATTAGGTAGTAGGCTGTACCGACAGCCTAGCCATCGGCGTAGCTCTTTGGAGAAAATTAGTTGGTCTATGCCGACGCGTAGGCCGTCGACGTAGGCCTCCAGTTTTTTTTCATTTAATTTTAGTCATAACTATTTTCCTTTTATCTTATTAATTTTTGAAAAATTATAAATAAATCATTCTAATTCAAAAAATACAAATAATATATCAAAATTTGCATAAAAGTAAGATCTGTATATCTACACTCAAATATTACACATTTGTAAATAAAAAGTAAGTGAAACATAATACATTCTATATAATTTAAAACGGGCATTAGAAATTTAAAAACGATCCAAACAATGCGAAACCTTCGTGTGGTGTCATATTATGTGAAATAGTTAGAAGGAAAAATATCAAACTTGGTATATTGATTATGTCTCAAAAAACCTTCACAAAATGACTTATCTCATTCGAGGTTTTCTGACTTTCGGGCCAAATGACCAATGTTATGGCTAGAATAAAGGCATACTTCGCGATAATGTGTACATAGTATGCATACATGTGCATCATGGGATGGCGAACAATGTTTCAGGAGGAAGTTTTCCTTTTTGTCGCACCAAAAAGGCATTTTCTATTTTCTGAGTGCACAAAACGGGTGGTTTTGTGAATCAACCACCAAGTGGCTAATTCAAAATTCTATCATCATATTTTTCAAAAATACTAGACCACATTACATGGATAATGTCCCAACCGGGGGATCTCAAACTTTTTGTCTATCCCTGGTGAAAAAGACAAATTCCTGTCAAATCGGTAGGAAGTGGGTCAGATATGAACTACAGGTAATGATCGGATGCTCATGTTTTTTTACAAAAATCATGTAGATTCACAATATGCTGTTTCATTAGAGATCCACTTCAAGTTTAGAGAGTCTCATCCCCGAGCTAAGAATCTTTATGACCGCCGTTCGACAAAGTTTAACGATAGTTTAAAACAGGCATCAGAAATTCAAAAACGATTCAAACAATGTGAAACCTTCGCGTGGTGTCATATTATGTTACATAGTTAGCAGGAAAATATCAAATCGGTATATTGATTATGTCTTAAAAACCATCACAAAATGACCTATCTCGTTCGAGGTTTCTTGGCTTTTGGGTCAAATGACCAATATTATGGCTAGAATGAAGGCATAGTTTGTGACAATGTGTCCATATTGTGCATACGTGTGCATCATGGGATGTCGCACAATGTTTTAGGAGGAAGTTTTCCTTTTCGTCGCACCAAAAATCCATTTTCCATTTTCCGAGTGCAAAAAAATGGGCGGTTTTGTGAAGCAACCACCAAATGGCTAATTGAAAATGCTACCACCACATTTTTTAAAAATACTAGACCACCTTACACGGACAATATTCTAACAGGGGGATCTCAAATCTTTTCATCTATCCCTTGTAAAAAAGATAAATTCCTGCCGAATCGAATGGAAGTGGGTCAAATGTGAACTATGTGTACATGATCGGATGCTCATAATTTTTTACAAAAATCATTTTTGGTTCACAATATGCTGTTTCATCAGAGATCCACTTCAAGTTTAGTGAGTCTCATCCCCGAGCTAAGAATCTTCATGCCCGCTGTTTGACAAAGTTTAACGATAGTTTAAAACGGGCATAAGATATTTAAAAACGATCCAAACAATGCGAAACCTTCACGTTGTGTCATATTTTGTGACATAGTTAGAAGGAAAATATCAAATTGGTATATTGATTATGTTTCAAAAAACCTTCACAAAATGACCTATCTTGTTCGAGGTTTCCTGGGTTTCGGGTCAAATGATCAATGTTATGGCTAGAATGAAAGCATAGTTTGTAATAATGTGCACATATTATGCATACATATTCATCATAGAATGAAAGCATAGGATGGCAAATAATATTTCAGGAGGAAGTTTTTCTTTTCGTCGCACTAAAATGCCATTTTATATTTTCTGAGTGCAAAAAACGGGCGGTTTTATAAAGCAACCACCAAATGGCTAATTCAAAATGCTACCACCACACTTTCAAAAATAATAGACCACTTTACATGGAAAATATCCTAACAGGGGGATCTCAAACATTTCTGTCTATCCCTGGTGAAAAAGACAAATTCCTGCTGAATCGATAGGAAGTAGGTCAGATATGAACTACAGGCACATGATCGGATGCTCATGATTTTTTATAAAAATCATTTTTAGGTTCATAATATGATGTTTCATCAGAGGTCCACTTCAAGTTTAGCGAGTCTCATCCCTAAACTAAGAATCTTTATGCGTGTCATTTTAAAGAGGCAAATGAAATTATGGTAAGAATCACGAAATAGTTTGTGATAAGTTCATATTGATATCATATTTGGATTCCTCTCATTTTTCTAATCAATTTAGACATATTATTTGTCAAATTCCTATTTACAGATTTAAAGATATTAATTATTCCATATTAAATAGAAAAATACAAAATAATAAAATCATTATATTTTTATTTGAATTCAATAATATTTTTACTTATTCATCGTTGTTTACTTAAATAATTGTTTGTGATTTCAAAAAATACAAACATGTGACATGATAATATAAGAGTTAATAGAATTGATATCATAGTATTGACAATAATGTATAAATTGCATTGCGAAAAGAGATTCTAAAAAGAACGAGAAACTTAAGCGTGCTAGTGGTGGAGTAGTGAGGATGGATGATCGACCGGGAAATTTGACTAAAACTGTAATTTAATCAATGATTAAGTGTAAATAGTATTAAAAATATTCCAAGCGAGAGATTAACCAGTCAACCAATTCAAAGATTAAAAAAATTGAAATATTTTTTTAAAAATAATTTTAGGCTATGCCGACGGCTTGGCCGTCGGCGTAGCTCCAGGCCTGTGCCGATGGCGTAGCTCCAAGGCTGGGCCGTTACGAAACGGCTGTCACCTGATATCGTGGGTCCCATTGCGAGCGCTATGCCAAGGGGGTCCTCTACGTCGACGGCCGAGGGGCTACGCCAAGGGGACTACGCCGATGGACACCGTCGGCACATCCGACGGCAATATGGTGATGTGCCGATGGCAGCGGGCTTCGAATCTTTTCTGTAGTGACTGATGCTGAACGATTTCATACTGGCAGTGGATACCCATCACCTGCGGACCCAACGGAGTATTAGACAAAAAATAAACATAGGTAAATAAATGAAAAAAATATCATACCCATCAGGTAGAGCGGGTACATGTATGACGTTGTAAAACCTATACCTGTCCATAATTTTTTTGACAAGTGGAGCTTTTGTAATATTCTACTTTCTTTGTTTCAGAATAGATGTCGCATCTTTGTCAAAAAATAGATAAATATATATACTAAATAGTGTTTAGATTTATCTAAATTTTGTTAAATGTGAGACCTCTATTTTAAGACTGAGGGAGTAATATACTATACTTAATTATTCTCTTATCATGCATTGAGTATGCTAGTCAGGCATGTGCAAGCCTCTGAATTATTTTACTCCCTCCAATCCAGGTTAGTTGACTCAAATGTCAAATTTGTTTAGATATAATACTATAACTTGACTAGATACATTTATATCTATTTATATCTAGATGAATATAAGTCAACTAATATGGATCGGAGAGAGTCACTACCGAAACAATCTTCGCTGCCGTGAGGCCCGGCTTTGCCGTGCGTGAGGATATGGCAAAGAATCTTTTGCCATGCACCAGCGCGGAGACGCACGGCAAAGAAACGTAACACGGCACATCGCACAGCCAGCACACGGCAAAGAACTCAAGCACGGCAAAGAAGAATCCCAACGCACGGCAAAGAACACACACAACGACGGCAAAGAGAATACTCACGGCAACAAACTTTCACACGGTCCCACCAGCCGCAGTTAACGGAGCCGGCAATGGCAGAGCTAACGGATGCGCGTTGTCGTGCGCGCAGGCCACAGAACGCATGGCAAAGATTCACCCTTTGTCGTGCGCTCAACTTTGCCGTGTGCTTTTTTTCTTTTTTATTTCCACCTCCATTTTCTCCTTTCAATTGTATTTCTTAATTTGCTTAAGTTACTTATATTTAATATTTAAATTACTTTGATTTAATTAGGATGGCTTCTATTAGATAAATGTCTATCTTGATCGCCGTCCATCGTCGTCTACCCACATTGGAGTATTCCAATGCCCTGGAGCACGCTTTACTGCGGAACCCTGATCTGTGGGCTTATCTGTGGGCCTCGGATCATCTACCCCCTAGACGTTCTTCTGATAGGGGTAGCCCGGTGTAGTTATCTCTTGTTTTGTGTTTATTTAGGTCATAGGATGATATAAAACCATGTTGGGTCACAAGGTGCGACATTATCCTACCCGGTTTCACCAGAACGGGGAGTTTCCCGCCTTATACAAGTCCAGAACCTTCGCTTTTAGGTTACAGCGCATGCCTAGGAAGGGGGACACATGCACCCGGGGACTAGGTTTTGTATGTTTCAACATAACACCACACTTTCATGCATGTGCTAGGGCCACATGCAACTTCTTGAGGTATTCCCATGCCCCGGAGCACGATTTGTTGCGGAACCCTGATCTGTAGGCCTCGGATCGTCTACCCTCGTAGACATTCTTCTAAGAGGGTAGTCCGGTGTATATCTCTCTTGTTTTGTGTTTGTTTAGGTCATAGGAAAATGTGGTTCCTGTAACCAATAATGATGATGTTTATGTTCCACCCTCACCGCCTAATGTTTAGCAGACATCACGGTCTATTGCAGTTGGCCGTCCTAGGAGAAATATTGTACCTCCTAATCGTTTAATTGAAGAGTGTGATATTGTTCATTATGCTTTGAGTTGTGCTAAACATGTGGAGCATGATGTTGAACCAGCTACGTACACTGAAGCCATTGCTTCGGTTGACAAGGAAAAGTGGCTAGGTGCGATGCAAGAAGAGATGCAATCGCTTGAGAAAAATGGCACATGGGATGTTGTGCGCTTGCCTAAACAAAATAAGAATGTCCGTTGCAAGTGGATATTTACAAGAAAGGAAGGTTTGTCTCCTAATGAGCCTTCAAGTTTTAAGGCAAGGTTAGTAGCAAAAGGTTTCGGTTAGATTCCAGGTGTTGATTATACTGATGTATTCTCCCTAGTTGTGAAGCATACTTCTATTCGTGCTTTCTTTGGTATTGTTGCTATGCATGATCTTGAGCTTGAGCAGCTAGATGTTAAGACTGCTTTTCTGCATGGCGAGTTGGAGGAGGAGATATACATGGACCAGCCTGAAGGCTTCATTGTGCCTGGTAAGGAGGATCTTGTTTGCAAGTTGAAGAGATCCCTTTATGGACTGAAACAGTCGCCACGGCAATGGTATAAAAGGTTTGATTTATTTATGCTAGCACATGGTTTAAGAGGTCTCAGTATGATAGCTGTGTGTACATGAAGTTTGTTAATGGATCACCAATTTATTTGCTACGATATGTTGATGATATGTTAATTGCTTCCAAGAGCATGAAAGAGATCACTACTTTAAAGGATCAATTAAGTAGTGAGTTTGAGATGAAGGATCTTGGTCCTGCTAAGAAAATACTAGGCATGGAAATTAAGAGAGACAGAAAGTCTAGTTTGCTTTTTATTAGTCAAGAAAAATACATTGAGAAAGTTCTTCATCGTTTTAATATGCATGATGCAAATTCTGTTAGTACACCTATTGCTTCTCACTTCAAGTTGTCATCTTTGCAATGTCCTACTTCTGATGATGATGTTGAGTACATGTCACGAGTTCCTTATTCTAGTGTTGTTGGTTCCTTGATGTATGCCATGGTTTGTTCCCGACCTGATCTGTCTCATGCTATGAGTTTGGTCAGTCGATACATGGCTAATCCTGGTAAAGAACATTGGAATGTTGTTCAGTGGATTTTCAGGTACCTTCGTGGCACATCTAAAGCTTGCTTGAAGTTTGGCAGGAACTCGTAGGCTATATGGATTCAGATTATGTTGTCGATTTTGATAAGAGAAGGTCCCTCACGGGTTATGTGTTTACTGTTGGTAGATGTGCTGTTAGCTGGAAGGGTACTTTGCAGGATGTTCCAGCACAATCTACAACTGAGGTTGAGTACATGGCTATCCATGAAGCATGTAAAGAGGTTGTTTGGCTGAAAGGTCCGTTTGTTGAGCTTTGTGGAGATGACTCTTGCATTAAGTTATTTTGTGACAGTCAAAATGCAATTTATCTCACTAAAGATCAGATGTTCCATGAGAGGACAAAGCACATTGAAATTAAGTACCACTATATTCGTTGCACGAGGTAAACTACAGGTATGCAAGATTAGTACTCATGATAATCCTGCTGATATGATGATAAAGCATGTTCCTGTTGCTAAGTTTGAGCTTTGCTCAAGCTTAGTTGGTATAACTATTTAGCCCAAGAGGTTGTTTGGCGCCAGCAAGTGTTTCTTTGTTGATTCAGGTGATTGTTGAAGTTCATGCTATAAGGAATTTGTCTCAAGGTGGAGTTTGTTATATTGTGATCCAAATTCAAGTATTGGTGCACTGAAGAAAGGCTAACTTCGGACGGAGCGGAGCGAGACCCGTCGCCGGGAGGCTTGGGGGTATGGATCGTTGCCACCGTCTATATATACATCCTATAAGCCGCTGGCTAGGGTTTATCGCTTCTTTGATAACCCACGGCGTTTGTAAACACCCACCAAAAATAGTGAAGAGTTTGTTGGTTGGCGCCCGTGATTTTCCCCCTTCGTGTTGGAGGGGTTTTTTACGTTAAATCCCGTGTCCCTCTGTCGTGTTTACGTATCGTTCTTTGTTATTGTGCATCTTGTATTATAACAGATAGATACACGGCTGCACGGCAAATAAATATTCATGACAAACAGGTTCGCACGTCGTCCGGTCATGGAGTGCCTGTTATCTACTTTACATTTCCGCGCACATGTAAAAACGCACGGCAATGGTCTTTGCCGTGTAGATCGGAGAAAGTGCACGGCAATGCGTCTTTGCCGTCTCGTTTGTTGCCGTGCGCTCTTTGTCGTACGGAGACGCATGGCAGTGCCTTTGCCGTGTCATTTTTGTCCTTTGCCGTGTATTTGAGGTACACGGCAATGCCTGAGAATCCGTAGTGAGTAGATGAATTTGACGCATCATCTCTATTTTCAAAATAGTTCGTCACAAATTACAAGTTGATGTACTAAAATGTTGTCGCCTCACAAATTTGTGTATACCGACTGTTACCTCAGATATAACATTTTTTTTTTACATAAAAGACAGTGACCCTGTCAGCAACAGAGTTTCAACAAGTTTAGAAGAGTAAAAGCCTCCCTATCTCTTAAGTTCTGAAAACAGGCGTGGCTATTTTGCTCCGGGGTGCATTTGCTCCCTTTACTTGAAAACAAATTTGATCTGCCAAAAAATTTCAGAAAGTACATCTTCATATTTTAGGTGTGCACAAAGTCATTTCATGAAAAATAGAAATTTGTTGTGGCTTCTGTAAAAAAGATAAAATTCAATGCTAAAATGAGCCTATGCACCGGACATGTTTTGTCTTTTTTACAAAACCCACAAAACATATCGGTTTTTCGTGAAACCGTATATAAGCACATACAATGCGTGGATACACATGGGAATAGTTTTTTCGAATTTTTTTAACAATTTAAAATAGGTATTTTTAATAAAAGGAGCATATGCACATGGGATCAAAAGTGCATTTCGGACAAGTTCTCTGTTCTAAAGAAAAGCAGTTTCTACCCGGTCCCCTATACTTATAACTCTTTAAAAAAATTGTTAATTGCAAACCAAATCATCTGTACCAAACATAAATGAAGCGGTTATAACCTAAATTATGCAATATGTAACCAAATTATTCAATATTACATACCTAATTAATATATATAACCAATCAAACACAACTAGCAGGTTCATATGAATTAAAGTGAATGATAAGAGTAGAACTAAGAAGCGTTGCGGAGATGTCGGGGCTTGCGGTGATGACCGATAGTCGACGTAGGTGTCGCGGAACATCCGCCTTGGCAATCGCTAGTCGAGAAACCAAGGTCGCCTTGGACGGCGCCTCCATCCTCCGACGCTTCCGTTTCCGAAGAAAACGAGCTTGCCACATTCGGAAAAAACCTCAAACCGGAGGCGGGATTGAAAATACTACAGCAGTTCTGCGACTCGATTACGGCAATGGCAGCCGCCGACGAGTGATGCGGGGGATGGGATAAGGGCGGTGGAGGTTCTGGGTTATCGGCGGGGTAAGATGTGGTCATCGGACTGAACATCGACAGGGATGGGAGGCACAACATGCAATGTCTACGCGCAGGTGGAGGCGTGGAATTTTTGCTCTGCAGGGTCACGGCCGAGTATCTTTGGGAGTCATGGAGGCCGACTCCTAATTTTTTTTGCTCCTCTAAAGCTAAGATGATTTTGGCTAGTTGCAATTTAGAGAAGAAAACATGTATTTTTTTCTCCACTAACCTTTTAAGCTCGTTTGGCACCCAGGTATTCATTTCATTTGGTAGAAATGAAATGAATACATGGATTCATTTCATTTATATTGTAATTCCCAAAACACCCACATGTTTGGCTGACACTGGAATTTGAGAATGATTACGGAATTCAAAATGGAATTTCAAAATAGCTGCCATGTACTAGAATAAAAACACATGCATCAAGTGATTGCAACGGTACTTCTCATAAGTTTTGGACCTCAAAACACACATCATCCAAGTTTCAAAGTTCTAGTCCATGTTCAGTCCATAAAACAAAGATACATCGACATAATAAATACAAGTTCTAGAGTTTGAATAAGTTAAGCAAGATGAAATGGCAGACTGCTACAACACAAAAGAAGATCTGAATCATGTGTTTATCTGCTTGAGCACATAGAACGCCAACCCACTCAGAAATTGCCACATGAAAACATGGTTTGGCTAGAGATGCTCTTAGAACGCCAACCCACTCAGGAATTGCCACATGAAAACATGGTTTGATTGCAGTTGCCATCCACCGTTGCTTCAGAAATCTGACAACCAGCAAATTGCCCACTCCATGTTTCTAAAATCCAAACACCGGTCCTTATAGATTACCTTGTTTAATTTTGTCACACTATCTGTGATATAGAAATTGATGGTTCTATTTTTGAAGTACTCTCCCCATAATTTTGGGTACACCCAGTGTAATTATCATAGAAGTAAATAATATCAATAGTGTCTGACCAGGATAAAGAGTACTACTCCCTCCATTTTAAAATATAAGATGTTTTAGCTTTGTGAAGCAAATGTATGTACACTTATTTTAGTATATGTAGATTCAATTAGTTTTGAAATTAGTTTTGGAGTGAATCTATACACTAAAGTAAGTCTAAATACATTTTTTCCGCAAACCTAAAACATCTTATATTTTGAAACAGAGGGAGTACATAATTCCACCCCTGCTACGTGTATGAAGAATGGCAATGGCAACCGTGCACAGAGAAGGTTAGATCTCGCACCAAAATATTCTGATTAGACGGGGGCACTTTCTGTGTAAAATGCGGCCGGCGAGCCGATGATTTAATTGGTTTATCGAGTTAATATCTCGGCTGCAATCAAGTGAAAGAGTGTTTATAATTAAAAATAGGGACATGGATGTATAATAAATAAGAAATGACACAACTCTTGAACACTTTCAAATTAAAAAAATATACAAATCTTAATGTACAAGAGTGTTTATAAATGACACAACTCTTGAACACTTTCAAATTAAAAAAAGTATACAATTCTTAATGTAAAAGAGTTTTATAATTGACACAACTCTTGAACACTTTCAAATTAAACAAATTATACAACTCTTAATGTAAAAGAGTGTTTATAATTGACACAACTGTTGAACACTTTCAAACTAAAAAAAATTATATAGCTCTTAAAGAGTGTTTATACTTGACATAACTCCTGAACACTTTCAAATTAAAAATAATTATGCAGATCTTAATGTAAAAGAGTGTTTATGATTGACACAACTCTTGAACACTTTCAAATTAAAAAAAATATACAACTCTTAATGTAAAAGAGTGTTTATAATTGACACAACTCTTGAACACTTTGAAATTAAAAAATATACAACTCTTAATGTAAAAGAGTGTTTATAATTGACACAATTCTTGAACACTTATAAATTATAGCGTCATAAGAAAATCTTGAGATTTTACCTTTTTAGAGCGTGAAAGTGATCCCTAAACTTGCGTATACGAAAATTTTAAACCTTTGAACACTGTGAAATCATACTTAATACGTGATAATGATGTGCTAAGAAAATCTTGAGATATTATCATTTTCATAGAATGTAATGCATAAACTTGCATATGGCAAAAACTATACATCTTTGTGAAGGGAATATGCCCTGAGAGGCAATAATAAATTGTTTATTATGTGTATTCCAAGTATATGATAGATGTTTATTTTGCATGCTATAATTGTATTAATACGGAAACGTTAATACATGTGTGTTTAATAAACAAACAGAAAGTTCCTAGTTAAGCCTCTCTCATAAACTAGCTCGTTGATTAACAAGATGATCAAGGTTTCCTGATCATGGACATTGGATGTTGTTAATAACGGGATCACAACATTAGTGTAATGATGTGATGAACATTCATCCGAAGTATAGCATTACGATCAAAGTCATTGAGTTTATATTGCTATAACAACTTACGAAGTGATCCTAATCCTTAGACCATGAGATCATGTCAATCACTAACACCGGAAGAGTTTCTTGATAACATCAAACGTCACACCGTAACAGGGTGATTATAAAGATGGGTTAACTAATAAAGTGTTATGTTGAGGCTCATGGATCAAGAGTGGAATTTGTTCATCCCGATGACGGATAGATATACTCTGGGCCCTCTCGGTGATATCACATTGATTAGCTTGCAAGCAAGTGATTTGATCACTAGAATGTTATATCACAGGAACGAGAAAAGAGTGCATGTCGAGAACGAGATCAAACTAGGTATGGAGATACCGATGATCGAATCTCGGACATGTAATATATCGTGAGACAAAGGGATTAAGATACTAGCGTAAAAGGTTCCGCGATCACAAGAAAGTCATCGTTGAATGTGTGGGAGTCGATATGGGTCTCCAGATCCCGCTCGATTATTGATCCGAGAGGGTCTCGATCATGTCCGCATTATTCACGAACCGTAGGGTGACACACTTAAGAGACACCGACATCCAATTGGAGCAAAAGTTTCATGCGAAAGAATAAACAAGCAGGAATTTATTTCACTAGATCCGAAAGCAGGTTTCGGTGAAATTGCATAAAGTGGTTATGCATGTGAAATAGAATTCTAGCAAGGGGTTATTTGTGAATGTTTGTCATTAAAGTAATTGACAAAATTCTGAATAAAATAAAAGAGTTTTATTTAATGAGAGTTTGCATTAAATTTGGTGGAAATTTAATGGGATTTTGAGTGGGATTTTGAGTGGACTTTTGAAGGGTCATTTTGTGAGTGGAGTGTCCACCCACATGATGAGGGAGGGCAAGGGCAGCCCCATGCGCCTGCCACCCCTTGGGGTTCCCCCCTCCTATAAAAGGAGCCCTCCTCTCACTTCTCACTCCACCTCCTCGTGAAGGATCTCTCTCCCCTCTAGAATTTATCCCCATGGTCTCGGACTAGCGAGATACATGTTCCCGTGGCTTTTCGGCAAGAAAGAGTTGTGCTTCCGCTGCATCGCTGGAGCGAGGAGGCGGAGGTTGCTCGGTGCCTCGAGCGTGTGTGCGAGCACGGATGCGCTGCTGATTTTGGCGCTAGGACTTCCTCTCGATCTTGAGATCGGCAGAGATCGTCTACATCAACCACGAGTTTGGACTCGTTAAGCTGTCGGTCTTCAAGGGTATGTTCTCTACGGATATACATCCGCGTTGTTTGTATCTAGTATAAATAGATCTTGGTATATAGTTCACATCGTAGGAAAATTTTTGTTTTCTATGTTGCGAACCCTTCAGTGGTATCAGAGCCGGATCTATGCGTAGATACTTTACACGGGTAGTACACATATGAGTATGTGGGCGATGATGATCATGTTGTTGCTCCTTTCTTGTGATTTTGGATATTGGTGGCATAGTGGGATGAAGCGGCCCGGACAAACTTTACATGTCCTCGCACATGAGACCTGTTCCACGCTTGACATGCAACTAGTTTGCATAAGTGGCTAGCGGGTGTCTGTCTCTCCTACTATAGTCAATATCTATTTTGCAAGCGAGTTGTCAACAATTTGATTATCCTCGTTGTGGTTCATGTTCGTAGGTAAGAACGGTTCTATCTCGAAAGCCCTCACCACGTAAAACTTGCAATGGATAAATTAGAAGCGTCTAGTTTAGATTGTTCTGGGCTAGTGTTATGATATGGTAGTGTTGTAAGTAGAAGTATGAGATGATACTCTTACAACACACATAGCGTCATAAAACCCATAGATTGTGGATTTACACATATAGGTATGATAGTGATCATACCACGATGCACATGATAGAGATCATCTGCGGGAACCATATAATTTCACTATTAAACATATGATGTTTGATTGCATCTTATATTGCTTGTTTAGCGCTTTGTTAAGCATAATAAGATGATCCTCATTTTAAATATCAAGATAAGAATGTGTTCTCCTTTAGTATGCACCGATTATGTTTTCGCTCCAAGACATCACGTGATGATCGGGTGTACTTGGATCCTCGACCATACTTCGGGTGTAAGACAGTTACACACACAAAAATACTAAGGTTCTAACTTGGCGAGCCTAGCATGTACAGACATGGCCTCGGAACACAGACCGAAAGGTTAAGCATGAGTCATATAGTTGATATGATGCCCATTTGATGCTCGCCTTTGAAGCTATACCGACTCACGTGATGATCGGACTTGGTGTAGTGGATTTGGTTCATGTAATCACCAAAAGGACACGAGGATGTCGCTTTTGAGTGGGAGTTCATTCGTAATATAGATTAGTTGAACTCAATCTATCATACACTTAGTCTAAACTTTACAAATTCTGTTGTAGATGGCACCACCTGTTTTTAATTTCAATGCGTTCATGGAGAAAGAGAAACTAGCAACGAACGGTAGCAACTTTACTGAATGGGCCATGAATTTGAGGATTCTCCTCTCTGCTGCACAAAAGCAATATGTGCTAGAAGCGCCATTAGGCCCCCCACCCTTTGACGATGCCCCTGACGAGGAGAAGAATGTCTATCTGACTCGTCAGGAGGACCACAACTTAGTTCATTGCGGCATATTGTATGGGCTAGAGCTGGAACTTCGAAAGCGTTTCGAAAACGGCAATGCTTTTGATACAATGGGTGAGTTGAAAATGATTTTCGACACATCTTTCAGAGAGCTACAATGCTTCAGAAAAGTTCTTTAGCTGCATGATGGAAGAGAACAGCTCCGTTAGTGAGCATGTACTCAAGATGTCGGGTTACGCCGATAAGCTTGTGTCCTTGGGAATAACGATTCCCATTGACTTAGGCATCCATCGTGTTCTGCAGTCTCTGCCACCTAGCTATAAGAGCTTCGTGATGAACTATAATATGCAAGGCATGAAGAAGTCTCTCCCGAGCTTGTCAATGCTTAAAAGCTGCGAAGTGGAGATCAAAAGGAACATCAAGTGTTGATGATCAATAGGAACACTGGTTTCAAGAAAGACAAGAAGGAAAAGCGGAAGGAAGTAAGGCGGCAAGCTTTGCCGCTGAAAAGAAACCCGAGTTGGACCTAAGTCCGATACCAGTGCTACTATTGTAAGGGGACCCATCGGCGCAAGCGCCCCAAGTATTTGGCAGACAAGAAGGCCAACAAGACAAAAAAAGGTATATATGATATACATGTTATTGATGTGTACTTGACTAGTACTCACAGTAGCACATGGGTATTTGATACTGGATCGGTTGCTAATATATCTAACTCGAATTAGGGGTTGCGAAACAAGTGACCGCTAGCAAGGGGTAAGGTCATGATGCGTGTCGGCAATGGATCAAAAGTTGATGTGATCGTCGTCGGAACGCTGCCTCTCCACTTACCGTCGAGATTAGTTATAAACCTAAATAATTGTTATTTGGTGACTGCACTGAGCATGACCATTGTATCCGGATCGTGTTTGATGCTAAGTAGTTATTCATTTAAATCTGAAAATAATGGTTGTTCGATTTATATGAATGAAATCTTTTATGGTCATGCACCAATGTTGAATGGTTTATTTCTGTTGGATCTCGATGATAATGTTACACATATTCATAATATTGATGCTAAAAGGATTAAACTTAGTGATGATATATCCGCATATATGTGGCAATCGCGTCTAGGTCATATTGGCATTAAGCATGAAGAAGCTCCATTCGGATGGACTTTTAGAATCACTTGATTATGAATCATTTGATACATGTGAGCCATGCCTTATGGGCAAGATGACTAGAACGCCGTTTTCGGTTCAATGGAGCAGGCTGATTTATTGGAAATCATACATTCGATGTATGTGGTCCAATGAGTGTGTCGGCGAGGTGGATATCGTTATTTTGTTACTTTCACGGATGATTTGAGTAGATACGGTTATATCTACTTGATGAAACACAAGTCTGAAACCTTTGAAAAGTTCAAGGAATTTCGAATGAAGTGGAAAATCATCGTAATAGAAAGATCAAATTTCTACGGTGCGACCGTGGAGGTGAGTATCTAAGTTCTGAGTTTAGCACTCACATGAAAGAGTGTGGAATTGTTTCACAACTCACACCTGCGGAACACCACAGCGAAATGGTGTGTCGAACGTCGTGTCGTACTTTATTAGATATGGTTCGATCTATGATGTCTCCGACGGACTTGCCGTTGTCATTTTGGGGTTATGCACTAGAAGCTGCTGCATTCACTTTAAATCGGGCACCATCTAAATCCGTTGAAACGACACCGTATGAATTGTGGTTTGGAAACAAACCTAAGCTGTCATTTCTTAAAGTTTGGGGTTGCGATGTTTATGTGAAGAAACTTCAACCGGATAAACTCGAACCCAAAGCGGAAAAATGCGTCTTCATAGGATACCCTAAAGAAACTATTGGGTATTCCTTCTATCACAGATCCGAGGCAAGGTTTTTGTTGCCAAGAATGGATCCTTTCTAGAGAAAGAGTTTCTCGCGAAAGGTGTGAGTAGTCGGAAGGTAGAACTCGAAGAGGTTCTTGAACCTTCCCTTCAAAGTATGGCGAGTAGCGTAGCGGAAGTCGCTAGGAGTTGGCTCCACACATTGAACAAGGAACTAATGATAATGATCATGAAACTCGAAGAGAGTACTACCGAACCTCGCAGTCAAACAGACGCTGCAGCTCCCGAGTGACGGAAATCTGTCATAAATTTCATGGTTGATGAAAATAATGACCTGACGTATGAAGAAGCGATGATGAGCCCGATTCCAACAAATGGTTAGAAGCCATGAAATCCGAGATGGAATCCATGTATGAAAATCAAGTTTGGAACTTGGTGGAATTACCTCACGACGAAAGGCCATGGAGAACAAATGGATTTTCAAAGGAAAAGCGATCTTGATGGTAATGTGACCATCTATAAAGCTCGACTTGTCGCAAAGGGGTTTCGACAAATTCAAGGAGTTGACTACGATGAGACTTTCTCTCCGTAGCGATGCTAAAGTCGATTAGGATTATGTTAGCAATTCTGCATATTTCGATTATGAAATATGGCAGATGGATGTCAAAACCGCGTTTCTCAATGGTAATATTGAAGAAGAGTTGTATATGATACAACCAAAGGGTTTTGTCGATCCTAAGGATGCTAACAAGGTGTGCAAGCTTCAGCGATCCATCTATGGATTGAAGCAAGCATCACGAAGTTGGAATCTCCGCTTTGATGAGGTGATCAAAGAGTTTGGATTTGTCCAAACTTATGGAGAAGCTTGTATTTACAAGAAAGTGAGTGGGAGCAATGTGGCATTTACGATACTATATGTGGATGACATATTATTGATCGAAATGATATAGAACTTTAAACAAATGTTAAAAGTTATCTAAACAGCAAATTTTCAATGAAGGACCTAGGTGAAGCATCATACATATTAGGCATAAAGATCTATAGAGATAGATCTAGGCGCCTAATAGGGCTATCACAAAGTACATACCTTGATAAGATTTTAAAGAAGTTTAAAATGGATGGAAGTAAGAAGGGGTTCTTACCTATGTTGCAAGGCAAGACATTGAGTAAGACTCAAAGTCCGGCTTCGGCGGAAGAAAGAGAGATAATGGACAAAGTCCCCTATGCTTCAGCCATAGGCTCTATAATGTACGCCATGCTATGTACAAGACCGGATGTGGCACACGCTATTAGTTTGACTAGTAGGTACCAATCGGATCGTGTTGAACATTTGGATAGCGGTCAAGAATATCCTTAAGTACTTGAGAAGAACTAAGGATATGTTTCTTGTATCTGGAGGTGAAGAAGAGCTCGTCGCTAAGTGTTATGTCGACGCTAGCTTTGACACCGATCCGGATGACTCTAAGTCTCAATCCGGATACGTATTTCTCATGAATGGCGGAGCGGTTAGTTGGAGGAGCTCCAAACAACCTGTGGTAGCGGGATCAACAACGGAGGCTGAATATGTTCTTTGCCCGGAGCGGCTCGAAGCGCTTTGGATGAAGGAGTTCATATCCGAACTAGGAGTTGTGGCAAGCGTTGGACCCAATGGTGATCTATTGTGACAACAATGGTGCCATTGCCAATGCCAAAGAGCCAAGGTCTCACAAGCATTCCAAGCATATTAAGCGGTTTCACTCCATCCGCGAGCATGTCAAGGATGGAGATATAAAGATTTAGTAAAGTACATACGGATCTCAATGTAGCAGATCCGTTGACTAAAACTCTCCTAGAGCAAAACATGATCAACACCGAACTCAATGGGTGTTAGATATATCACTATGTAACTAGATTATTGTCTCTAATGCAAGTGGGAGATCAAGGAAATATGCCCGAGAGGCAATAATAAATTGTTTATTATGTGTATTCCAAGTATATGATAGATGTTTATTTTGCATGCTATAATTGTATTAATACGGAAGCGTTAATACATGTGTGTTTAATAAACAACAGAAAGTTCCTAGTTAAGCCTCTCTCATAAACTAGCTCGTTGATTAACAAGATGATCAAGGTTTCACGATCATGGACATTGGATGTTGTTAATAACGGGATCACAACATTAGTGTAATGATGTGATGAACATTCATCCAAGTATAGCATTACGATCAAAGTCATTGAGTTTATATTGCTATAACAACTTACGAAGTGATCCTAATCCTTAGACCATGAGATCATGTCAATCACTAACACCGGAAGAGTTTCTTGATAACATCAAACGTCACACCGTAATGGGGTGATTATAAAGATGGGTTGAACTAATAAAGTGTTATGTTGAGGCTCATGGATCAAGAGTGGAATTTGTTCATCCCGATGACGGATAGATAGATATACTGGGCCTCTCGGTGATATCACATTGATTAGCTTGCAAGCAAGTGATTTGATCACTAGAATGTTATATCACGGAACGAGAAAAGAGTGCATGTCGATAACGAGATCAAACTAGGTATGGAGATACCGATGATCGAATCTCGGACATGTAATATATCGTGAGACAAAGGGATTAAGATACTAGCGTAAAAGGTTCAAGCGATCACAAGAAAGTCATCGTTGAATGTGTGGGAGTCGATGGGTCTCGGATCCCGCTTCGATTATTGATCCGAGAGGGTCTCGATCATGTCCGCATTATTCACGAACCGTAGGGTGACACACTTAAGAGACACCGACATCCAATTGGAGCAAAAGTTTCATGCCGAAAGAATAAACAAGCGCAGAATTTATTTCACTAGATACCAAAGCAGTTTTGGTGAAATTGCATAAAGTGGTTATGCATGTGAAATAGAATTCTAGCAAGGGGTTATTGTGAATGTTTGTCATTAAAGTAATTGACAAAATTCTGAATAAAATAAAAGAGTTTTATTTAATGAGAGTTTGCATTAAATTTGGTGGAAATTTAATGGGATTTTGAGTGGGATTTTGAGTGGACTTTTGAAGGGTCATTTTGTGAGTGGAGTGTCCACCCACATGATGAGGGAGGGCAAGGGGCAGCCCCCATGCGCCACCCCTTGGGGTTCCCCCTCCTCCTATAAAGGAGCCCCTGCTCTCACTTCTCACTCACACCTCCTCGTGAAGGATCTCTCTCCCCTCTAGAATTTATTCCCCATGGTCTCGGACTAGCGAGATACATGTTCCCGGTGGCTTTTCGGCAAGAAAGAGTTGTGCTTCCGCTGCATCGCTGGAGCGAGGAGGCGGAGGTTGCTCGGTGCCTCGAACGTGTGTGCGAGCACGGATGCGCTGCTGATTTGCGGCGCTAGGACTTCCTCTCGATCTTGAGATCGGCAAGAGATCGTCTACATCAACCACGAGTTTGGACTCATTAAGCTTTGTCGGTCTTCAAGGGTATGTTCTCTACGGATATACATCCGCCCGTTGTTTGTATCTAGTATAAATAGATCTTGGTATATAGTTCACATCGTAGGAAAATTTTTGTTTTCTATGCTGCGAACCCTTCACTTTGAACTCTTTGAAATCGCACTTAGGACATGATAATGTTGTGCTAATAAAATCCTAATCATTTATCATTTTCATGGAGTGAAATATAATGCAAAAATTATACATCTTTGAACACTTTCCGTTCAAATTATATTCAAAACCATTTGTTTATGGACTTAAAGCATCGGTGGCAAACTCGTTATTTTGCATGGATAGAGGGTGCCCCCCGACAGATACATGGGTTATCCTGTCCGCTAGATCACAGAGGATCAATCATAGGATCAATGGTTGGTGGGTATGATCCGCGTGACAACTGTCTCGACCAATCAGAGCGTAGCAGCCAAGATGAGCACAAGTGTGAGAGTTTGTGACTAAGAGAGAGAGAGAGAGAAAAACTGAGTAACTTAAAAACCAAGGGCATAACTGAGTAGAACTTAAAACCAAGGGCAAAACTGAAAAGGGGGTTCAAATAGAAAACATAAAGAGATTTAAAACGACGAAGCATCGCTCATATCCAGCCCTAACAACGAAGATAGTCAGTTAAATGCAAAATACAAATTACTTGACACTAATAATTAATGTAAAAAGGGTGCATGTTTCACCGCCGATGAGGAAAACTAAAGCAAGTTAGATCAACTTCCTGAGAAATCACCGAGCCTCCCCAACTTGATCCTTCTCCTCTTCTCTAGAAACTTTGAGAGTCGACCTCGGGTGGCCGGCCCCCGATCCGGTGCCCCTCCAGGTGGCGATGCTGTCAGGCGATGACGATGAGGGAGAGGAGCTCGGATCTCTCTTGTACATAGTAGGACTAGTCTACTGTTACATCTAGGAGAGTTGAGCTCCATGCCTATAGTTGGCGCTATGCAAGTAGTAGGAAATGTCGGTGCTTACAGGCCGTGTCTGGCAACTTCTAGGCCCTCTTCTATGTGGTGGTCCTATTACCGGAGAAGGGCTTCACCACCAAGATATGTTTCTAGAGGCTTCGGGATATGCAGATGGCTCTGGATTGGTGTCTTCTTCTCTCTTCTTCGGCCATCGAGTTGATGGAGGAAGGGAGAGGTCGATGAAGTCCTTTGTTGATTAGCATGGAAGGGTCTCAGCAGGCTGCTTTCTTGTGGAGTTACTCATCTACGGACGTGAGACGTCGATGTCAATCTTGCATCATCTTCCTAGATGGCCAGGAGCAAGGCGGGCCTCCTTGTCCACAATCCATTGGCTTTTCAACCTGAAGGTCACATGCCACCTCGGAGGCTCTTCAACTTCGGTTGAAGGTCCAATAGAGATGCTGGCGCAAGTGGTTCGGCCCTGGCAACGGTATCGCTGCTCGGACTATTGAGCTTGTCGTGGAGAATGCGGTGGAAAAGGACTCAAGGGTTCTTCGTGTAAAAGTGGAGGTCATATTTGTAATTTTTTCTTCTTGTAGCATATTGTAATCTGCTCCTACCGCTATAACATAAGTAGCATCTTCTTGGTCCTTGGGTCCCGATCCTTGTTCCAAAAAAAAGACTAATAGCCATGGTGGCCATGCTAAGAAGAAAGATGGAGCCATGGTGACGTTTATTCCGTAAGGCATTCCTTTACTGCCTGGAGCTTGGTCTCGAGATATCGCCTCTTCGGGCGGTCGATCAATATTTTTCCTAGCTAGCTAGCTCTTGACAATACAGCAATCTCGGCTCTTCGGTACCGTACATGTCGATGATGATTCGAACCATCCCTTCTCGTAACTTGTAGAGCACGAGTCTACCAGTAATTCGAAGCTGAATCCATCGCATAATATTATATTACTCCAAGCTGAATCCCTTCTCGTAACTCCAGGCCATATTTTCAGGTCAATCAAATAGAGAATTCTTTTTGTTAGTGTAATGGCTTGGTCCTCATCAGCCACTCACTTGGCTGCACACGACCTTCTATTCTCTTGCATGAGATGCACAATAAATACTCTTAGGTGCGTATAACATATAGAAATACTCTCGAGATAGTCACAAAATGTGCTGCAAGTATCTAGTCAACCCAAACAGAGGATAATATGCCTGCCCAGCCGTTGTTGCTCCTAGACTTTCCTGGAAAAATATCAATCCCGTTAGTAGTTATCAAAACAGGTTTACATCACGTTATTTATTATGACAAAAACAAATACCAACAAGTCATCTAAATCAATATGACAGAAAAATATAGTAGTCGGAACAAAATGAGTAAATTTCTGAACAAAATGAGATTTAGGAACATATGTACAACACAAAGGTTCATTGAAATAAAAACATTACGTGCAAACCCAGTTTAGAGTTTTAGAGTAACATCAAAAGTAAAGCAGCGCAGCAAGCATGGTTGAATACCCCGAGCAAGAAATAGTTATAAGGTCCTCAATCATCTGGTCCAAACAAATTTGGATGGTTCAAACTGAATACCAATCACTAAAGTGTTCTTAGGTATAGTGGGCACCTAATAGTACAGGCTACGGGCAAGTGAGAAATTAAGCTAGTGAATCTCTGTGTTGAAAAATAGATCATAAGTGAGGTGAGGTCGAACCTTGCGACTTGACAAAAACTTGGCAGTTCATCTTATCTTGTTGAGCACACAGAAGGACGCCTCCACACCTTTTGTTCGAGTGAAACATTATTGCATCCCACAATATCATCAACACCTGAAAACCATCCAATATTGGTAGAAATCGTAGAGCATATATATTGTGGACTAAAAGAAACATGATGTACCGTATTATATTACCGAGTGCATTTGCTGGTTCTAAATTCTTTTGGGCTATAAGATCATATCTCATTCCTCCTGGTTTTGCCTGCATTTGATATGCACCGCATCTGTGCAACCATTCAGACTCATCCTCACCGCCCACCAAAGAGTTTCTGCCAAGAGGAATTTGAGACGCATAGTGTTGAACTTCCTGATCCATACCAAAATACATTGCATGTAAAAAAATCAAATTTTCATGTGTATACTTATTAGCAATACAAAAACATGGAAACTATATGCTGATAGTATAGAACACATGACCTTCTTCACTATCTTTGTATTGTATATGGCAGACTCCAGATTGCCCGATAGCATGTGCATCACGTAATGTGTTTTCATCATTCACATGGGCCGTTGAATATCATTTTAAGCTCCCACAATCGGTGTCGGCTCTTCGAAATCCAATCTTTATTTTTTGCATACTGCTCCCTTTCCATTTGCATCTTGACATCTTTAGGATCATCATACACATCACACTTAGTATCTCATATAATAATTACCATGATCCACGTTGCATTTGTTGATAACTAACTTGGCTTTTTTAAACTAACTTGGATTTGCCTGTTGGTTATATCTTGAAATGGAGTGTGGTTGGAAGACGATATAGGGATTTGTGATTTCTTTATCCAAAAAAATTTAGCAGAATTAGGGAATACCACATCCCTGCAAAATGTTGTAGCATGAATTAATATATCCAAGAATTGTTTTTCAATACTGAAAGCATGGTAAACGTAGCCTATACAAATAAATTAAGCTTTGAAACATAAATTTGCACACGGTTTCTTTGCTGCATTTATTTCATCTGTTGCGTTGAAACATGAGTTGTCCTAAATTTATATGCAACACACAATGTAGTTTCTGTTATTTCATCCGTTGCTTTTGCTACAGGGTTCAGATTATTACAGGGTTCAGATTCATCTATTGCTTTACTACAGACTGTAGCTAATTGAATCAACATGTACGGTTAACTCCAGTCTGAACATCTATGAAGTTTAGTCCATCAGAAATTTTCTAAAGTCTGAACAATTTCAGATTTCACAAACAATTATTAGAACAGATGTGTGGTGCTCCCGCATTCGTTTAAATTGAAGATAACGAACCTGAATAAAGCGTGCGTCCGGGCCAGCGTAGGAGACGTGGAGAGCGGGACGGGTATCGGCGTCCCACCGTGCAGTTCGACGTCGCTTCCCGGCGTGCCGAGGACGTGAAGGGCGACGCGGGCGTTGGTGCTCCGGCTTGCAGATCCGGGGGAGGGTGAGGGTACGTACCTATGACGACGAGGACCTTGGATATCCCGCTGGCTCCGGCAGATTCGGCGGCGTCGGCCGGCTGGTCTCCCCGTGCGGTAGGGCTGCGGGGCGAAAGGGTTACGCCGGCGTCCGCCTTTGGCTGCAGGAGCCCGTGATTTCAGGAGTTGAGGACGTGGGATGGGATTTTCCTCTGTCTGGTGAAGTACGGGTCAGTCAACGTTATATTGCTAAGGCTGATCCTAGTGCTAGTATCATAAGGTGTATCATGCATGCCAATTTGGCAAAAATCTGATGTGGCGTCATAATTAATGAAGAGAGAGGTGGTTAGTGTATCATAGGTAGATACCGTATCATAGCACGTAAAGCTAGAAATCATAATAACAAGTAAATCTTGTACACATATTTTACATAGAGATTATACAAATCAATAAATACTATGATACTACTATATGATACAATACACTAGAGACATAATATCATACACTAGTATTATATGCATGATACTAATAGTATGATACTACCACTAGGACCAGCCTAAGTGCACACAGGCAACCATTAGACTAATGCTAGCTCTTAGATTTAATTTAGTGGGTCTAATCAGACGGTGGCAATTGGTCTGTGTTGTTTCCTCGGATGCGTGTAGAGAAGATAATGTTTGCTCTTTTATATTTTTTCCGAAATAGAGATGATATCCCGGCGGGATTCTGCATCAAAACGATGCAACAGTTTTCTTTACTTATTGTTATTATTCAACATACCTTATAAAAATAATATAAAGATCAATTCGAAGCCACCTCTCTCGCGACAAAGTCGCTACTCCCACAACTACAACTTGATGAACATGGTGGCCACGTCGGAACCAGCACTCCGACCACACACCAACGCACATCATCACAAAATCAGACGTAGTGCATATTGTTAGAAGCATCTATTCATTTGATGAACTTTGAGTATGAGGGATCACCGGTTGGCCGAACGAAAGATTGATTTTATGGGAAGGCGATCCTCCGAGTGACCCTATCTTGACTTTCATGACACATGCATGGGCCCATGTATCTCCTCTCTCATGTTCTCTTCTCCCACCTGTCATCGACACAAAGTAAGGAAAAGTCGAGACATGCCAAGTCAGAGGGTCCGACTATGATATTATAGGGGAAATCGATTATAACCCATTGGTTCATCTGCCTTTGCTCATACATACACCCCTTTCTTTGCATGCCTCACTTATGAGCCCACATGTCAATTTGCATCTCTCGTTAAGCTCATTGAATGGCAGGAGCGCGCACAGAGGGCGAGAAGAGAATAAATATGTTAGTTGCTTAATGACACAACTAAACATGAAAACGGAGCTACCGTTGACAATAAGAGCAACAGGCTCATGAGTGAAACAGACGAAGAAAAATGGGTCTCTTCACAAAGGGAAATGAACTGGAGGGGTTATGATCGATTCTCCCATTAGTATACAACGAGTGGGTGGTTTTTGGATCTATCACAAAAACCATGTCGTGAGTGGTGCCATTGTAAGTGAAGCGCGACTATTTTAGGCGTGAATATGTCACGATGGGTTCCTTAACCCTTTCGTCCTGCTCTCCCTCATGTTTGTCCTCTCAAATGTTCTTTTCTCCCACCCGACGACCCATACAATGGCCCTCTCCCCTCGATCACCATACATACTGCCGCCACACCATTGCCGGAGCTGGTGAACGCAGGGGAAAAGGTGACATCGAGCCTAGAGAGAATCAACTACGATCATATAGTTCGGGTTGGGGTGCATGTGTGCCAACACTAGAGACAAAAGTGGTGGCGATGGAGCTTACAAGGATATTTCGGGCGATGGGGATCGGGAGATTTTCAGGACGGCTAGGCGCCGTGTCGCGCAAGCCGCGACCAAGGAGTCTAGTGGAGGAGGCGGGGGAATTTAGGTGGTGCTCATCTTCCTCCTCTATGGCTAGTAACTAGTGGTGGTGCAACATGTGCATGATTCGAAATGGAAGCGTGGAGATACGAGTTATGCACTCTTTATGTTTGGGTAGCTTTATGAGCACATGGTAAGTCACTTTTTTTTTAGACAACATGGTAAGTCCTGCACAGATTGTATACCCGACGCTGGCCCAACTACAGTCACTGCAGGCTAGGTAAATTTGAGTTGGAAAATGATTCGATTCCCCTGGACGATCCCGTGCATCCATCGTCCGGGTCGTGTGTGTGGTGCTCGCGCAGATGCGTGTGTGGGCCCCGCATGCATTACTCCCTCTTAGCCTTATCTCCTTCCCAGACACACACACCACGGAGGTTATTTTCAGCCAGAGCGTCGCCGCCGCCAGCCCCAGGTAGGCTCCACTGCCGGTGCTCCGCTGTGGCCCGCCACCTCCTTCTTCATCCGCGGTCGCCGCCCTCATCTCCCTACCGCCTCTTGCATCTCGCCGGAGTCTCCGTATCCCTGCGCCTCGCCGGAATCGAGGGTCGTGCATGGCCATCCCGGCCAGCCGCCTCCAAGGTCACCCACGCGTACGAGCTCCGGCACCCTGCCATGCGCTGCTTCGCGAACGTCTTTTGAGGGGGCCCGATAGCAGGGAGGCCATGGATGCGGCGGTACGTGCGCCACCTTGGTGCGCTCTATCTGAAGCAAAGCCCCACCATGACACACCTGCCTACAAGAGGATCCCGCTCCAGCGAAGTTGTGGGTGGTGCTACCAGTGGTGAAGTTTGTAATGTACGGCCATGTTGCTACATTCTTTATTTGCTAGAACCATTTTGTACTTGCGTTATATTAGCATAGAGGCTTTGCTACGGGATCTCCGGCAAAATTCTCTGTGAGTCTCTGGCAAAAACGATTTTTTCTACATTATCGCACTTTGTTTGCTACAACCGTTTTATGGTGTTGCTATAATAGCGTAAAGTTTTTGCTACGAATTTAGCCTTTGATTTTGCTACATTGATATATTTTTTTGCTATCTCTGTTTTTTTGTTTTGCTACAATACTATAAAAAATTTGCTACAAGTTTTTCGACAAGGTTTTCCGGCTAAATTCTTCGGCGATGTCTCCGACGAAATAGGATTTTTGCTACATTAGAAAAACTTTGTTACTATAACCGTCCGAGGAACGCGTAGGGCTTGCCATTTGAGCTTAGCCTTATACGTACAGTCCATACCACCCCTAATTCTTTTTCGATTGAACATACGAAGAGGCCTGGCCATGCAACCCAATTAGCAACAGTACGTATCAGCCATGCGGCAAGTGACTCGAGGGAAATCCTTATTTTCCACTCATTGCGGGAGGGATACTGCTCCGCGCACCCCTCCCGCGCGAACTGACGCAGCCCAATACCAGTCTAACGGGTTTCTTTTGCGTTTTGTTCTGTTTTCTTTTTTTTCCTCTGTTTTTTCTTCGTTTTCTTTTTATGTTTCTTTTTTTTGAATTTGAAAGATTTTTAAATTCGAACTTTTTGAATATGAATATTTCTCAAATTCAAATATTTGTCATATTTGAATATTTTTTGAGTTCAAACATATTTTGAATTTGAACATATATCGAACGCCAACATTTTTCAAACTTGAATGAACTTTAAATTTGAAATATTTATGTTCGTATTTTGAACGATTTTCAAGTTAAATTTTTAAAAATCCAAACCATTGTGAAAATTAACATAGTACCATTTTTTGGGCCCCATTTGGTGAGGCCCACGAGGGAATCCTGCGGGATTCCCGCTTAGACTGCTCATAGTGGTAGTATTATACTACTAGTATCATGTGTATCATACTAGTGTATTATACTATAATAGTGCATGGTATCATGATAGTATCATACTATTACTATATTTAATGATTTATAAAATCTCAATACAAAATTATATACAAAATTTATTTATATTAGAATTTTCTTCTTTTACATGCTATGATAGGGTATCTACCTATAATAATCTAATCATATCTTTCTTCGTTAATTATTGTATCACATTAGATTTTTATTAACATGGCATGCATAATACTAGCTATGATATTTTCACTAGAACCAGCCTTAGAGCGACAACAAAAGATCGTCGACTCGTGTTCGAGGAGCCTAGGCCCCACAACTTGGCTACACCATTAATTAGCTATGGATAGAGCCCTTAATCCTATTCGTCGCTCTTAGGGGGCGTTATCTAAGCTATCTAATGCTTCACACAAGGGCGGGTATATCTGGGTCAGGCCCGTCATGGTGTTTCTTTGATTTTTTTCTCTAGGTTTTATTTCTATTTTTGTTTTGTTGGTTTCTCTCTCCATATTTTCTGGTTTAGTCGATCGTTTTTTATTTTTTTAAATTATGAACATTTTTTCCAGTTTGGTTTTTTCATATTTGAGCTTTTTGCGAATTTGAACAAATTTTCTATCTGGACATTCTTCAAATTTGAACTTTTCAAGTTTGTCCATTTTTTAGATTTCAATTTCTTTTGGAATTTGAACAATATTTAAATCTAATGTTTTCCAACATTGCTTGTTTTCACCTTTGTATTTTTATTTTGAACTTTTTTGATTTTAAACATTTTTTAAATCTAAACATCTTTTAAGTTTGAACTTTTTTACGTGAACTTTTTTCAAAATTTTCATGTCAACTAACCCATAAAGAGTCGGCAGTAGAAAAAAAAACGCTTCAAAACAGCTTCTGGTTCAGGCGATGACATGTGTCCCTAACGTGTTGATAAACTGGCTGTGCCTACCTTATCGCTTCACCTCTCCTAGGAGCCACTCATTCTTCTCCATTTCTTTTTCTTCTTCTTCTTCTTCTTCTTCTTCTTCTTCTTCTTCTTCTTCTTCGTGGAGACGGCCATGGATTTCTCCCACAAACCTCCTTCTCCTATCGGCCATGGATTTTTCCCACGAACCTCCTTCTCCTACCGCTATGCCGGCGCCGATTCTCTCCTGCTCGACGCGTCTCCGTGACGCTGTCATCCAGCTGCCCCATCACATGACTCCCCTCACTTTTCCCCTTCCCCTTCCACTCATGATGGTAGCCACCAGATCCTCCGCCGCCACCGGTGCTTGCCGCCGGTTCACCGCGTTGCTGCATGCCTCCGGTCCCCTTGCATGGTGACGTTCCTACAAAGAATGGTGCGTGGTTGTTGCCACCTATAGCCCTACCGCTATGAAGGCACCACGGGTTTGCTGATGGCGACAACCGTAATTGCTACCAAAGCATGATGGTGTTGCTACCTTCAGTGGGCGGTGTTGCTCCCGAAAGTGCCCGCGGTTGCTCCCTGCAGCAGGTGACGATGCTGTCGGCGGTGTCTGGAGTTGCTCCTAGAGGCGATTGGAGATGCTCCATTCGACTAGCAATGTTGCTCTTGATTGTGTCTGGAGTTGCTCCAGACGGCGCCTGGCGTTGCTCCCAACGCCGCTCGGTGATGCCACCTTTGGCAGGCAGCGTTGCTACCGACGATGCCCGAAATTGCTATCGACGATGGGCAGCGTTACTACAATGGGTATACAAGTTATTACGACGGTGGACGGCTCTACTGGGACTAGGCCTTTTTGCTTTGTGCGCGAACCCTCTGTACTTCAATCACCCTTAGGTTTTTGCTTTAATCATCGTTAGTTCTAAGTTCGTGTTCTATGGAAGCAGAAGTGTGATTTACGTGGAAAACCTTTTTTTTTTTTGCTACAAACAATGTAAACGAAACTTTTTTTTCTTCATTTATACTATATGTACTTTCTCTTACCCATATTAGTTGACTTGGATTTGTTAAAATTTGGATAAACCTATATACTAAATAGTGTCCAGATTCATCAAATCTAGACAAATCTAAGTTAACTAATATGGATCGAAGGGAGTAAGTAAAAGAGAGATTTATATGGAAACCGGATTTTGCTCCAAAGGATACAAATAATATATTATTATTTTTGCTTCATTGTGCTTTATGAAAACAAAAACGGAATTGAAAAAGGCTAACTGGACACGGCGTGGCTCTCTATACCCGGAGATGGGTGGTTCGATCGAAACAACCAGCGAACGCAAAGCGGAAACAGTCACGATTCGGAAGCGAAAAAGATGGACCAAGCCCAATACCGCTCAGTGATACGAGGCGACTCGGCTAGGAACCACTTAATGCCTACTTAGCCGAATCAAAGTTTATTAAATTTAATTTAGTACAAGACTAGAAGTATATTTATTTATGGACGTACACCCTGCGCGTCCCCATGCATTATCTTTTGGGTCGCGGCCCATCAAGCTTTTGTATTCTCCTTTTTATTTTTATTTTTATTTTTCCTTTTTCCATCATTTATTTTATGTTTCCATTTCCGATTTTTTTCAAAATCATAATATTATTTGAATTCTAAATAGTATTTTAGTATGTTTCAAATTTTGAACATTTTCCAATTTTGGAATATTTTTAAATTTGAATAATTTGAAATATTTGAATATTTTTGGAAATAAACAATTTTAAGTTCAGAACATTTCAAAAAAAATTGCTTTAGTTTTGAACAATTTTAAGTTACGAACAACTTTTAAAATCAAACATATTTTATAAACAAATTAGAATATGTTTATTTAAAAAATATTAATTTAATAAATAAAAGTAAAAAAGGTAAAAAAATCATAAAAGTAACCGTATAAACAGTAAAAGTAATAAATAGGAAAAAGGAAGAAACTGATCGGTGTATAAGAATTTCCTTATTCCCCGTTCACGCCCGCAACAAGCAGGGATCTCACCTAGAATGGTTCCTTCTTGGGCTGCCTGAATTCTACCCAATACGGTCTTTTTTTCTTTTCGTTTTAATTTTCTATTTTTATAGTAATATAAAAAACTCAATTTTTTTAGAAAGTTTAAATTCAATAAATATTCCACTTTATAGGGTGTTTAAATATAATGAATTTTCAAAATTTTAAAATATTTGAATATGAATTTATCCAAATTTTAAAACTATTCAAAATTTAAAATTATTTAGATCTAAAATGTCAAATTAAAAAATCGTATAAAAGAAAAACGAAGGAAAAAATAAAAACTAGAAAGCCAAAACAAGAAAAAGCAGAAAACCAAAATTCATGAAGGAAATCAGAAAAAATTGTTGAAAATCAAACTGAATTGCGCTAAATGGGTTGGCACAACATGAGCTCCCGTGTGAGTGCCCCCCCCCCCCACACACACACACCCTCCCACCCCCCGAACCACACGTGTCACCGCGCCGACACAACCGTCACGGCATGCTCCGGCTTCTTAGATCATCTCCACCGGCATGATCCAAGCAACCCCAATGGTAAATCCTATCTCCCCGACCGGGCATGGTCTCTCCAAGTTTGTTAACGCATCACGCTTATTCCCGTCTTGTGTTTCCATGTGCCATGTTAGCTCGACTATATTCGATATTATGCCGATGTGAGATTTGCTACCCATTTTGTAATGTACTTAAAGTATACTATGGAACATATTGTTCAAATTATTATGCCACAAGACCACATCAGACTATCTCTAGTTCAATTTTGATGTAAAATTTAAACTGATCTGCTAAACAGACCAACATCCGTACAATGGTAAAATCATATCTTTGCGACCATGGAAGTTCTCTCCCTAGTTTCGTCTGACCCGCCACGCCACGTCGCATCCCATCTCGTGTGTTGCGCGTGAGAACATGGTCTACATCTACAAATCCTACTTGCACAATTAAATATATACACAATAAAAGAAAAGGGAAACATGCAAATCCTATTATGACAATGTAAGATTAATACCCAGTTTGTAATATACTTTTAGTATTCTCGAAACCTATTTGTTCAAATTATTGTGTCACGGGACCATTTTGAAGTAATCATAGGTCATTATTTAGACACAAAATTGACACTTCTTTGCTAAACACACGACATGCGTACATGGAGTGTTGTAAACTCTCAAAGGGCGGTGACCCCATAACGGTAAAACCCTATCTCCGCGAGCGACCGTGCAAGTTCTCTCGAACTCTGTCCCACCCACTGCGTCGCACCTGTCTCATCGTGTTTCCTTATGTGAGCACGATCTACGTGTGCACGTCCTAGTTGCACAATAAAAGAACGAAACATGTCAATCCCATGTATCTTAAATCTGACGCCACATCGGCAATAATGTCTCATAGAGATGGCTCATGTAGGGAATGCAGCTAGTAGTCTGTTTTGAAAGCACATGTGGAATCCCATAACCGTTAAGGCAAGCCCCACTCTCTCAGGGTTGTCCGATCCCACCTCGACGGCACTGGTATCCTACGACCATGGAGAAGGAGCTATAAGTAAAACCATGACTTGGTCACTTTTTTTATTCTTGTTTTAGGGTCTTCGGTGCAAGTAATTTTATTTATTTTAGAGGTCCTTTATGTAAACTTAAGGGTTCATTTAAGGAGTGCTTGCTCAGAAGGACAATTATGTGGGTCTCGTGGGACGAGACTAGCCCGTCCACAAAAAGACTTAACAAAAAGGTATAACATTAGTAATAAGTATAGAATATTTTCTCTTATAACAACCTGACCGACCACACCCAAACTAGTGCGTACGCGTAAATCTTGCGATGCAAGTTAACAGAGGGCTATGGATAGCGAGAATATTTGAGAGGGTCTCACGCCGCCGCTAACGAGGTTTAATCTCGTCAATGCTCATTGTTATGGACTTGGGTTTTGGAGAAGATGAGGATGCTGGAGATCGTGGCACGGTTAACAGACAAGCAACCAGGGGACACAAGATTTACCCAGGTTCATGCCCCCGGAGGGAAAACCCTACTCCTGCTTGTATGCTCTTTGATTACGACGGAACCGAAGGTTACAGGGTGCGCAGATTCGATCTGGCGTGGATGCGTGTGCGAAAGTATGACTCGAGGCTAGTTGAGTTCCCCTAGGACGTGCCCTCCTGGCCTTTATATAGACTTAGGCAGGTCCCGGGCATAGTTCTAGTCGGTTACAAGTTCTAAGGTGTTTGCCCTTTTGAGTTTCCTATCTCCTCTAGTCTTGTTCTCCAAGGATCCGAAGACGTCATGGGCCTTGGCCACCCGAAAATTTTTATGGGCCAGCGTATGCCTGCAGTGGGCCTTCCTTGGGCTGGACTAGGTATGCTGAAGTTACGTACCCGTAGGGTATAACCATGTCAAGAGCCTCGAGTGATCGTCGAATCAGATCGATCGAGGACTCTTCAATCCTTCAGTGCAACTCGTCTTTCAAGAGAATGTGTAGGGATTGTTGATACGTGTCCGACTCACCCGACGGATCAGTCGATTAAGCATCTTAGACGAAACAACACGATCTTCTTGATTCGGGTCCCTTAACCCGGCCCGAACATATCTGGCGTAATTCAACTCGGCCGCGGAGGACTTACGGAGAGGAATTACGTGATTTTAATTGGTGTACCCAACGTCCGTCAGATTTTTCATCGTACTGGTACGGATTCATGCTAGCAGAGCGATCGTGCGTTGCCGGCCATCGATGATATCCAGAGGTCTTATCTTTGCGTCGCAGACGCAGCATCCGAACATTTATCACCTCGGAGGTGCTTCGGGTGGCCAAGGAGATTGTTGCTCACTTAGCGTTCTGTTGGGGCAGAGTTGCCAAAAAGTTTGTTGCGTGATGATCCGAAAGATCGCAATCGAAGACTTCATAGGGTGCGCGACCAGCGCTCCCTATGGGAGTAGCCCCCAAGTGTTTGTTCGAGTCGTAGACTCGAACGGAGACTTTTAGTTCAAACATTGTTTCAGTCTTTAGGTCCGCAGGACTCGAAAATTTTCGGATGCTTAAATCCATCCTCCCTATGGGAGTAGCCCCCAAGTCCGTAGTGGAGTCGTAGATTCGACGTAGGACTTAGAGAAGTAATTTTGTCCTCATTTGTCTGTCGGGTGCGCAGCCAGCGCTCCTGATAGGAGTAGTCCCCAAGTATTTAGTCGAATCGTAGATTCTGTAGGGTTTCGTAGCATGGAAAACAAAAAATTTCTATCGCATACAAACAAACAAGCCAAGATCTATCTACTAGATTGTAGCAACGAGTCGATGGAATAACTTACCCTCGAAGATTCCAAAGTGTTTAACGAGAGCGGATTCTCGTGGGTGATGTAGTCGATTCTCCCGATCTCAAGATCGCGTAGACGATCCTTCCGGCTGCGTTCGACAGCGCCCCAGATCGGTCACACGTTCGTACTGACGAAGACCTTCCTCTCCTTGTTCCAGAAAATGGAGGTTGTAGCACTCTCCTCGCGATTCGGCAAAGACAACGTGGTACCTAAGTAGGGAAATCCCGCAGGCTTCGCCTTGCCGAGCGGGTATGGTGGAGTATGAGAGAGCCTCGGCGATCTAGGGTTTAGACACACCAAGTAGGAGGTGCTAGAGCCGTGGCTAGGGTTCCGGGACCCCAAGTCGGCTTAGGGCAAAACCCTAGGTGGTGGCGGCGGCTATGGAGGGCTGCTTTCTAGGGTTTGAGGTGAGGGACTTGTGTGTCAGAGGAGGAGCCCTGCCCCTTCTTATATAGGTGGAGGGGCCGGCCGCGCCAAGGGGAGGGAGAGGAGTCCCTCCCCAACTCGGCTTGGAGGTGGGCCGCCGGTTGGAGGAGGGAACTCCTCCCCAACTCGGTTTCCCACACCTTCCTCTTTCCCTCTTTCCAATTTTAGCCGTTTGACTTTTCAAACTTGCTATTTGACTTTTCAATTTAGGATTCAATTTAATCCTTTATTTGTAACAGCGAGAACACTTAGTACATGATGCAATCATTCCAATATGCAATGACACATTCATGGACCCCTTCCCCTCCGGAGTGCCGGACATTCCGGAACCTTCTAAAACATTCCCGATGAAAACACCGGAATCATTCCCGAACTCCAAAACGGGACTTTCCTTATATGAATCTTATTCTCCGGACCATTCCGGATCACCTCGTGATATCCCGGATCCCATCCGAGACTTCGAACAACATTCGGTCTCTTTCTCATAATACCATAACTACTCAAACAACGTCGAATCCTTAAGTGTGTCTCCCTACGGTTCGTGAATTATGCGGACATGATCGAGACACTTCTCCGAACAATAACCAATAGAGTAATCTGGAAATTCATATGGCTCCCACATATTTCTATGATTACTTTGCGATCGAATGAACCACTTACATACGATACCAATTTCCCTTTGTCTCACGATAGTTTACTTATCCGAGGTCATGATCGTCGGTATCTCTGCATACCTAGTTCAACCTCGTTACCGATAAGTACTCTTTTCTCGTTCCCGTGATATGTGATCCCTTGTGAGCTACCACATGCTTGCAAGCCAATTGGATGACATTCCACCGAGAGGGCCCAGAGTATATCTATCCGTCATATGGATGGACAAATCCCACTCTTGATCCATGTGTCTCAACCAATACTTTCCGAACACTCAATGCCACCTTTATAGCCACCCAGTTACGGTGTGGTGTTTGATGTCATCAAAGCATCCATCCGATAAATGTGATATGCATGATCTCATGGTCGAAGGAATTAGGTTACTATGTATCAGAAAGCATATAGCAATTGAACTATTGAAATGACTTGATCTTTATGCTACGCTTATCTATAGGAGTATGTCCACCATATCATTCTCCTAACGATATGATCTTATTGTTGATAACATCTCAATGTTCATGATAGGGAAACCACAATCATTTATCAACCAACAAGCTAGTGATGTATAGAGGCTATACTAGGGACTTTCAAATTAAGTTTACAAATCACACAAGTATCAATGTTTCCTTGTTAATACCATTATAGCATGAATGTAAACATTTATCATAAACACAAAGATATAATAATAACTACATTTATTATTGCCTCTAGGGCATATCTCCAACAGTCTCCCACTTGCACTAGTCATCTAATCTAGATTACATGGTAATATACCGAACACCCATGGCAGTTTGGTGCTGGTCATGTTTTGCCCTCGGGAGAGGTTTAGTCAACGGATCCGCCACATTCAGATCTGTGTGTACTTTGCAAATCTTTATATCCCCATCCTGGATATGTTCTCGAATAGCGTGAAAACGCAGCTTGATATGCTTCAGCTTCTTGTGTGACCTTGGTTCTTGCGCATTGGCTATGGCGCCCATGTTATCACAGTAGATAGACATTGGGTCCAATAAGCACTTGGAACCACACCCAGCTCGTAATGAACTCTTTCATCCATATTGCTTCTTGTGAAGCCTCGGAAGCGACCATGTATTCCGATTCAGTTGAAGATCTCGCCACAACGCTTTGCTTTGCACTCCTCCAGCTAATCGCCGCACCATTCAAAATAAATACGTATCCAGATTGTGATTTAGAATCATCCGGATCGGTGTTCCAACTAGCATCGGTGTAACCGTTAACAACGAGCTGTTCATCACCTCCATAAGAAAGAACCATATCCTTAGTTCTTCTCAAGTACTTAAGGATGTTTTTGACCGCTGTCCAATGATCCACTCCTGGATCACTTTGATATCTGCTAGTTAAACTAACAGCATATGCAATGTCGGGTCTAGTACATAGCATGGCATACATTAGAGATCCTATGGCTGAGGCAAAGGGAGTCTTACTCATCCTTTCTCTATCTTCTGTCGATGTCGGACTTTGAGTTTTACTCAAGGTCGTATTGGGCAACATGGGTAAGAACCCTTTCTTGCTTTCTTCCATTCCAAACCTCTTCAGAACTTTTCCAAATATGTACTCTGTGACAATGATATTTGGCGTTTCGATCTATCTCTATAAATCTGCCATATCTCATAATCATAATATGCAGCGATTGCTAACATAATCCTCACAGACTTTAGCTTCGCTACTGGTGAGAAAGTCTCATCATAGTCAACTCCTTGAATTTGTCGAAACCCTTTTGCGACAAGTCGAGATTTATAGACAGTAACATTACCATCAGCATCTGTTTTCTTCTTGAAAATCCATTTGTTCTCGACAGCCTTCCGGCCATCCGGTAAGTACACCAAAGTCCATACTTGGTTTTCGTACATGGATCCAATCTCGGATTTCATGGCTTCTTGCCATTTATTGGAATCTGGGCTCATCATCGCTTCCTCATATGTCTCGGGGTCATCGGTGTTGTCCACCAACATGACACTCATAACGGATCATACCAACTGGAGTGGTACGAGTTCTCGTTGACCTCAGGCTCTGAGCAACTTCAACCGAACTTTCATGATCATCATCATTAGCTTCCTCTCTTATTGGTGCAGGCACCACAGGAACTTATTTCGGTGTTGCGCTACTCGCAATTTCGAGAGAAGGTTCGACAACCTCGTCGAGTTCTACTTTCCTTCCAGTCACTTCTTTCGAGAGAAATTCCTTCTCTAGAAAGGATCCATTCTTGGCAACGAAGATTTTGCCTTCGATCTATGATAGAAGGTATACCCAATAGTTTCCTTTGGGTATCCTATGAAGACGCATTTCTCCGCTTTGGGTTCAAGCTTGTCCTTGTAACTTCTTTACATAGGCTTCAGATCCCCAAACTTTAAGGAACGACAATCTAGGTTTCTTCCCAAACCATAATTCATACGGTGTCGTTTCAACGGATTTAGACGGTGCCCTATTTAAAGTGAATGCGGTTGTTTCTAATGCATAACCCCAAAATGATAGCGGTAACTGTAAGTGACATCATAGAACGAACCATATCTAAGAGAGTTCGATTACGACGTTCGGACACACCATTACTGTGGTTCCCGCGGTGTCAATCTGAAAGTATTCGCATTTCTTCAAATGCTCGCCAAACTCGTAACTTAGATATTCACCTCCACGATCGTAACGTAGAAATTTAATCTTCTTGTTACGTTGATTCTCTACCTCACTTTGAAACTCCTTAAACTTCTCGAAAGTTTCGGACTTATGTTTCATGAAATAGATATACCCATATCTACTCAAGTCATCCGTGAAGGTAAGAACATAACGATAACCACAGCGATGCTATACTCATTGGACCACACACATCGGTATGTATGATTTCCAATAAGTCCGTAGCTCGCTCCATCATACCAGAAAATGGAGTCTTAGTCATTTTTCCCATCAGACATGCTTCACATCTTTCAAGTGATTCAAAATCAAGTGATTCAAGAAGTCCATCAGAATGGAGTTTCTTCATACGTTTCACTCCAATGTGACCAAGACGACAGTGCCACATATAGGTCAAATTATCGCTTGATTTCAAACGTTTAGCCTCAATGTTATTGATATGTGTATTTCCACTATCGAGATTCAATAAGAATAGACCATCTATCAAAGGTGCATGTGCATAAAACATATTACTCATATAAATCGAACAACCATTATTCTCGGACTTAAACAAGTAACCGTCTCGCAATAAACAAGATCCCGATATAATGTTCATGCTCAACGCAGGCACCAAATAACAATTATTTAAGTATAAAACTAATCCCGATGGTAGATGAAGGGTAGCGTCGACCGATCACATCAACCTTTGATCCGCTTCCCACGCGCATCGTCACCTCGTTCTTCGCTAGCTTCCGTTTATTCTGCAAAGACCTGTTTCGAGTTACAAATATGAGCAACCGAACCAAAGTATCAAATACCGAGCACTACCAGTACTAGTGAGATACACATCAATAACATGTATATCGGATATACCTTTCTTCTTGATGTTGCCGTTCTTCGATCCGCCAAGTACTTTGGGCAATTCCGCTTCTAGTGACCTTCTCCCTTGCAAGAAAAGCACTCAAGATCGGGCTTGGGTCCAGCCTTGGTCTTCTTCGCCATGGTAACTTTCTTACCACCCTTCTTGAAGTGTCCCTTCGCTTAGACTTGCCTTTCTTGAATTTGGTGGTCTTATTGACCAACAACACTTGGTGCTCTTTCTTGATCTCCACTTCGCAGATTTTAACATAGCAAACAGTCGCAACTCTTTGTTCATGTTACGCATGTTGTACTTCATCACAAAGTTCTTGTAACTTGGTGGTAGTGATTGGAGGACACGGTAAATCCCCAAAGCATTAGGAATCACTATACCCAAGCTTTGAAGTTTGTTTGCGTGCCTGACATCTTAAGCACATGCTCACCGACGAGCCCTCTTCCATCTTGCGTTAAAGAACTTTTAAGCCTCATAACTTTCAATTGCCGCATGAGTCTCAAAATCAATTTGAGATCCTCGACAATATCATATGGGTCTGAATTCTCAAACCTTTTCTCAAGCTCCGATTCTAAACCATACAAGATAGCACATGAACTATGGAGTCTTGATTCTTCCGAGCGAGGTAAACATTCTTTACTTCATCGGCAAGATCACCTGCAGTGGGTCACCCAGTGCATCCACATAGGTCAAATTAGCAGCTGTGAGGACAATCCTCAAATTGCGGAACCAATCCGCGAAGTTGCTTCCATTGTTTTTCAACTTTTTTTTCTCTAGGAACGCATTAAAATTGATGGTAGGGGCTGCCATTGATCTACAACATATTTGCAATAGTTTAGACTAAGTTTATGACAAATTGAGTTCAAAATAATAATTAAACTAGGTGAACTCCCACTCAAAACAACATCCCTCTATTGTTTTAGTGATCACACGAACCAAATCCACTACATCAACACCGATCATCACGAGAGTTGATATAGTTTCAATGGCGAACAATCATCATGTTCATCATATCTACTATATGATTCATGCTTTACCTTTCGGTGATCCGTGTTCCGAGACCATGTCTGTACATGCTAGGCTCGTCAAGATCAAACCTTAGTTTCCACATGAGCAAATCTGGCTTGCTCACGTTGTATACACTTGCGGAATCTAACACACCCGATCATCACGTGGTGCTTCGAAACAACAAGCTTTAGCAACGGTGCTAACTGAGGGTGAACACTTTATGATTTGAAATTCATGTGCATGAGGGATCATCTTATAATGCTACCGTCGTCTACTAAGCAATACAAGATGCATAAAGGATTAACATCACATGCAATTCAATAATATGTGATATGATATGGCTTTTCTTCTTTGTGCTTCCGATCTCCATCTTCAAGCACGAACATGATCTCCATCATCATCGGCATTGAATCAAGGTCAATGACGCTTCTACATGGTTGTCGTCCACCGGCTTCAACTATTACAACTACTTTGAATAGACACGCGGGTCTTAACATAAATTAAAGACAACCATCTGGCTCCTGCCGGTTTCCAACTTACAATAAGGAACATTGCATACATCAAATATAATCACAATCATGGCCATATCACATCATCAGACACCCTGCAAAACAAAGTTAGACGCCTCTACTTTCTTTGCATATTTTACGTGATTTGGGGCTTTCAATAAGTGTCGTTCTAACTTACGAACAAGAACCACAACATTGATACTAGCATTGTTGATCACCCGTTGTAAATTGGATCTTAACTATGCTAGGAGAAACAGGCACCATAAAGCCACTTATGCAATACAAGTTGCATGTCAAGCGTGGAGCAAGTCCCATGAACGATGTCATGTAAGGTTAGCCCGCCGCTTCATCCCAACATACCGCAAGATGCAAAGTACACAAGAAGCAATCAACAATAAAGCATCAACGCCCACAATGACCATTGTGTTCTACTGCAACAGATCTACATATAGACACGGCTCTGATACCACTGTAGGGTTTCGTAGCATGGAAAACAAAAATTTCTATCGCATACAAACAAACAAGCCAAGATCTATCTACTAGATTGTAGCAACGAGTCGATGGAATAACTCACCCTCGAAGATTCCAAAGTGTTTAACGAGAGCGGATTCTCATGGGTGATGTAGTCGTACTCTTCCGATCTCAAGATCGCGTAGAGCGATCCTTCCCATGCTGCGTTCTAAAGCCCCTTGATCGGTCACGTCGTACTCTGACGAAGACCTTCCTCTCCCTTGTTCCAGAGGCGGTGGTTGTAGCACTCTCTCGCGATTCCAAAGACAACTGGCGTGGTACCGAAAGTAGAGGGAATCCTGTGGCTTCGCCTTAAGCCGGGTATGGTGGAGTATGAGAGATCTCCTCGGCGATCTAGGGTTTAGACACACCAAGGAGGAGGGATAGAGCCGGCTAGGGTTCGGGACCCCAAGTCGGGCTAGGGCAAAACCCTAGGTGGTGGCGGCGGCTATGGAGGGAGGATGCTTTCTAGGGTTTGAGGTGAGGGACTTGTGTGTCTAGAGGAGGCCCTGCCCTCCTTATATAGGTGGAGGGGCCAAGGGGAGGGAGAGGAGTCCCTCCCAACTCGGCTTGAGGTGGGCCCCGGTTGGAGGAGGAACTCCTCCCAACTCGGTTTCCACACCTTCCTCTTTCCTCTTTCCAATTTTAGCCGTTTGACTTTTCAAACTTGCTATTTGACTTTTCAATTTAGGATTCAATTTAATCCTTTATTTGGAACATGAGAACACTTAGTACATGATGCAATCATTCCAATATGCAATGACACATTCATGTACCCTTCCTCTCCGGAGTGGGACATTCCGGAACCTTCTAGAACATTCCCGATGAAAACAGGAATCATTCCCGAACTCAAACGGACTTTCCTTATATGAATCTTATTCTCGGACCATTAGGATCACCTCGTGATATCCCGGATCCCATCCGAGACTCAACAACATTCGGTCTCTTTCTCATAATACCATAACTACTCAAACAACGTCGAATCCTTAAGTGTGTCTCCCTACGGTTCGTGAATTATGCGGACATGATCGAGACACTTCTCGAACAATAACCAATAGAGGAATCTGGAAATTCATATGGCTCACATATTTCTACGATTACTGCGATCGAATGAACCACTTACATACGATACCAATTTCCCTTTGTCTCACGATAGTTTACTTATCCGAGGTCATGATCGTCGGTATCTCGCATACCTAGTTCAACCTCGTACCGATAAGTACTCTTTTCTCGTTCGTGATATGTGATCCCTCAGAGCTACCACATGCTTGCAAGCCAATTGGATGACATTCCACCGAGAGGGCCCAGAGTATATCTATCCGTCATATGGATGGACAAATCCCACTCTTGATCCATGTGGCATCCCGCAAAACCACTACTAGAAAATCGCGTTGAATTTGTGCATTGCATCGTCATCCTCATGTGTTGTTTGTCTAAAACTATTTCAGAAAAACCTATTTTGATTTCTGAAAACGCCCTCTCTCATTCAAACGCCAAACCCCGGGGCTCCGGAGTATTTTGTTTTGTTGCTTTCGGGTTGCAAACGGCCCACTTAAATTAAATAAAAGATTTAATTAGTTTAGTGGGGCAGTCGAACGGGCCGAGTAGACCCGAACGACCACCCCTGTTTTCAAATCGGTCCACCTATCTGCCCCATCTAATTCCTAAAGCCACCCACCTATCTACCCACACCCAACCCTCCACCTCACCCTACCCAATCCCCACACGCCACCTCAGCACACCTCTCTCCCTCCGCCAATCCCTCCCCGCCACCTCACCACCCCAACCCACTCCTCTCTCAACCCCCACCAACCCAAGCAGCACACACACGCGCACGCATGCGGCTGCCAGCGGGGTCCCACCCTGCCCGCGGGTCCCGCCTGCCCACTGCCAACCTGCAAAGACGCTGGACCCACTGTCCCCCACCTACCACGCCCGCCTCGTCCCAACCTCCGCGTGCCTCTCCCCTGTGCTTCTTCCTCCTACCGCGCCCAGGTCCCCCCGCTCAACCACCGCCTTCTCCGGCCGCTTTGTTCCCCAGACGCCTCAAGGCCGTCCGCACCTCCTGCGTCGCCAGCAGCCCACCTCCTCCTCTCGCAACCCAGACCTCTCCTCACGATCGCCCGCTCCGCCCCAATCTCCGCCCTCGCCACCTTCAACCGCGGACCCAGCTTCCCGACCCTGAAGCTTGCCGTCACAAGAAGCCTCCCGCCTCCGGCCGCGCGCCCAGCCTTCCCCGACCGCCGAGGCCATCCCCCGCCAGAGCTCTCCTCTCCGGCCCGCCGCCCTGCCGCCACCTAGCCTGACGCCGCGGCGCCGCCCACTTCGAGCCCCACCTCGCCTCGCCTCCGGCACCCTGCGTGACGCGGCCAAGCCCGCCGCCAGTGCCTCCTCGCGTCGCTGTTTCGCTCAGCGCATCCACCTCGCCAAAGAAGCGCGCTGCAGGCCCCGCCCGCCTCGAGCCCGTGCTTTCGGCCGGCCTCCGGCCGTCGCCGACCGCCGAGCCACCTCGCGGACCGCCCAACCGCAGGCTAGGCGCCCGGGCCTGCTCTCGCCCGCGCCGCGTGGTCTCCTCGTCCGAGCCGCTCAAGCCCGCCGCCCACGCCGCGCCCGTTCAGGGCCCGCACCATCCGCCTCGACCCGTCCGCTGCGCTGATGCGACGCCCATGTCCTCCTCTCGGTACCGGGCCTCAAGGCAGACTCTCGTGATGGAGGTATGGATGAGTGCTGCTGAAGGTCCTCGGACCCGATGGTCGACGACACGGAACGCTGAAGCCTCCATCTCGGATCCGCAAGTTCGGCCACGCGAAGCCAAAGACCGCAGAACGCCAAGTTCTCCCTCCCGAACCCCGAAGACCGAACCCCGGTACCGGACAAGTTCTTCACCCGAGGGCGACAAGGACTTCTTCACGGATTTCGGTTCCCCGACACCGATACGACAAGATCATCGATAGAGAACCCGAAGAACACAGGTGTGACAAGTACCGCTTCCCGGACGCCAAGACCGACCCGATACTCCGGCCCGACAAGACCTACGCGACGACAAGATCGGCCCCGACCTGGGTGGAGCCGGAGACCGCCGAGAACATCTTCCCGGAACGCAAGACCTACCCCTGAGTCCGAGAACGACCTCGCCAAACCCGAAACCCTGAGACCGACCCCGAACCCCGGAACCCAAGATCGTCGAGCCCCCTCTGATGTGTGACCCCTTTTCCTCGAACCCTATTTTATAACATATCAATTTGTTGCACATTAAATTGTCATTCCCGCATGCATAGCATTGGCTTGGGGGCCTTATGCCGATTCACCTCTTAATTAAATATGGGGCCCATATGCGGGCAAATCTAGCCTTATATTGGCCTCATTTAAACTTGTGTAGCGAACCGGAAACTCATCTTGTCATGTTAATACAACATTTAAATTACGGGGTATCTAAATAACATGAACCACCTAAATAATTGTCGGGACCCCGGTTCCGCTTAATTTGACCTAATTGCATCGCATTTTGCCATGCCATGCATCATACAGGCATCATGCCGATCTTCTGCCGTGTATTAAATATTGCATCCGGTGTTTCTTCTAGTGTTTTGGTTCTTCGCGGATAAGGCCGTTGAGTTGATGTGAGCTTCGCCCCGATCTTCGGTTGAACCTTCGACAATGTTTTCAGGCGAGCATCTCCCCCTTTCTACCTATCTTACTTTTATAGTATTTATTCCTCCTTGATCTATTGCTATACGTGTCGCGATGCTCTAGTTTCCGTACCGTGATATCCCTTGCAGCCCTATATTTGCCTTGGACACACCCTATTACCGTTGTTTGGTAGATAGTTGGACTTGCGTGTCGTAGTCGCTTGCTCAAGTGTTGTCGTATTGTCAAATGCCACGATTGTTGATGTATTGCCGCATGTTGATGTTGGAGATGATTCTAGTTTTACTTATCGTCACTTTAATTTCTGTTTAACAACTAAAATTGAAATAAGCGAGGCATCGGGGTGATAGAAAATATTTGGTTTCGAACGCCCACTTGTGTCCCGTAAGACCCCGAGTACTTGATACTTTCCTTGATTTATCGCTATCCACATCCGGAGGTATATGGGACCCCGAGCGAGCTTGATTCATTCTTATTTCTTGGGGCCACAAACTAGTTTGAGGTTTTATTTACGATCTGTACTTATGCCATGCTACTTTCGTATTTAAATTGTGCGAGGAGCACCTTGTCTTTAGGTAAGCGGAATGTTTTAGCGGTATCGACAATCCAGCCACACTTTCGGGTTCCCGATGCTTACTGACCATTGACGCAAACCTTGAGTCCGTCTCGAGCTTGCTTACTCCGTTGCGGGATCTACTCAATGGGGTGGCCCCGAAATATTTGAATCTGTGATTGTTCACCGTGAAAGCCTCGTTGGGTTTTGTTTTTTTTTCCGAGGTTGATCGGCGTGTGTTGCTATTGGTGCACCGCCGGGTAAAACTTTTCAAAGCCGTGTCCGTGGATATGGACGACTTGGAGCATGATCTCGATCATAGACAAGCATAACTAAAGTTCTGCTATAAATTTGACTTATCATGACTAGTAATCAGCTTCACTATAATGGAATGGCTAATTAATCGCCCACATGCTTGTTTGGTTGTCGCTTGCGACAATTGTATCTGACTAGTAAGTATTGCAACTACAACGAAATGGCTGAATAAAAGTACCAACAACTGCTGGGTTTTGGGTTTATATCATGCTATCTGTATTTGATTAGTAATAGCCGCAACTATAACGGAATGGTCAACTAAAAGTGCCCACTGTTTGCTTTATCAGGATGATTATCTAAACCTGACTAGTAATTGCTGCAACGATAACTGAATAAATAAAACTGCCAACTGTGTGAGTTCCTCGAGGACTTCCTCGTTTGGTCTCGAGGGGGACACACCAGGATGGGTTTGTTTTGGTGTTAGCTTCAGGTTGGATCCGGATAGGTCATTCTTACCCCTCTCTGATAACCGCCAGTTGTATCGAGTCTCTATAGGTTGTTTAGTGCATCTTGCCACGCTTGATCCACCATACCTTTGTAGAGGACCGCCGAATTCTAGCCTCGCCGTGTCTTGGCCTCGATCGACGCCTCCTCTTTTCCTTTGCCCTTTCGGCACCCCTTTTGTTTAAGCAGGTTTTGAGATCGACGCGTTAGCAGGTTACCCTTCCGCTTGGCACAGGCAGGGTTATGGACGCCATTGATTATTCTTCAGGGCTCTTAGCCCCATTTGCATCTTGTCCGTAGCTGGACGCTCTATCGTTTTCAAGGTGATTTGGATCTTTGTATATTATATCTGTATTCTTGGCTCCTTGAGTCGCTGCTATATATATCTGTTTTTGGGTCCCATCGAGGACTGTTGTGTAATGTTATTACTTCGTTTTCCACCCGCACGAAAGTGCCTGGTGGGCACCTTTGAATCGTTTCTATGCGGGTTTGGCGAATTTTGCTAAAACTTGCATAGGTCCGATTCTGAGGGTGTTACAATCCATGTGTATCAACCAATACTTTCCGAACACTCAATGCCACCTTTATAGCCACCCAGTTACGGTGTGGTGTTTGACGTCATCAAAGCATCCATCCTGTAAAGGAGATATGCATGATCTCATGGTCGAAGGAATTAGGCTACTATGTATCAGAAAGCATATAGCAATTGAACTATTGAAATGACTTGATCTTTATGCTACGCCTATCTATATGAGTATGTCCACCATATCATTCTCCTAACGATATGATCTTGTTGTTGATAACATCTCAATGTTCATGATAGGGAAACCACAATCATTTATCAACCAACAAGCTAGTGATGTATAGAGGCTATACTAGGGACTTTCAAATTAAGTTTACAAATCACACAAGTATCAATGTTTCCTTGTTAATACCATTATAGCATGAATGTAAACATTTATCATAAACACAAAGATATAATAATAACTACATTTATTATTGCCTCTAGGGCATATCTCCAACAGATTTGAGTGAGTACTTTTAGCTGTGGAGCCGAAGTGGTGCTGGTATAGCTTTTGATGACGTCAGTGCTTACGATTGATGACCTCAAGCGTCTGCTGCGCCAGAGATGACTTGACGGGACGAAGCGTGGGTCCCACTTGCTGACTTTGAATTGACTGGTTACGCGGGGCGTGGAGATGATTACGGCGCCTCCTCGATTTCCGCGCGTAGTGGACGGCGTGGTAACGACGGTTCGTTGTGGTGTTGACACGTGTACGGTCAGATCTACCGTTGGCGTTAGGTCTTCTCGATGGACGGCTGGTGTGCGTCGTCTTTGCTGTTATAATCCTGGGTGAAATCGTGTTTTGTTTTTCACCGCACCAGTTCATCTGTTCGCTGCCTTCTTGTCCTTGAGCGATTCTTGCTGCGCGCTGAGCTTTTCTTCCACACTTCCTTTGTTCTTTGTCGTTGCCAACGCCACCACCGCTGCAGCGTCATGGGGAAAACGAAGAAATCCTCGTCCGCGGTTGGGACCAACACCGCCGGAGGCAAAAAGGGCACCACCGCTGCTCGCGTCACCGATGGTGGCTGGAGGCGATCGGAGACGCGGGAGAGCGATCTCCGCAAACTGCGCGAGCGGAGCCTGATCCCGCAAGATGCAACGGCCGTGAGACTCCCCGGCAATGAGGTAATCCCCCGTCCCCCAGCTGGGTACCGGGTTATGTTTCTTGCCTTTGTCTTGCGTGGGTTCTCGTATCCAGTCCATGACTTCCTTCGTGGACTGCTCTTCTTCTCTGGGGTTCAGTTGCATCATCTATCTCCCAACCCCCTTATCCACATTGCGTGTTTTATCACGCTGCAGTGTTGGCTTGGCATTGAGTCAAGACTTTGGCCTCTTCCTAAGCTTTATTCCGTGAAGAGGCAATCTGTTCGGATGTTGTGTATCCCATTGGGGTTTCATCATCTCTCTCATCCCAATGTCCAATTCTTTTCCTTTTCCATGTCCGAATATGTCCGATCTTGGCGAGGAAATGGTTTTACATTCGTGACTCCGTCGCTGGGCAAGATTTTGGTCTCGTTCTTTGACCCTCCTCGGTTGATTGAGAAGAAAAGATCACGGAAAAACCATCTTAGACGGTGAGGTGGCGGAGATAGAGGCCAGATCGTCGGGTGGAGGATCTCCAACTGATTCCTGAGAAGGAGGTGAACGGTGTCGACGTCATCCGAACGTTTCTTGAGCGTCGGGTATAGCCTCTCCAAGCGAGGGCGCATCCGAAGTTTCTTTACTCTGGGCGCCGTGATCCGACGAGGGTTTCGAGTGAGAAAATCTCCGAGGCGGAACTTGACAAGACTCTTCGCGCGCTGTTGAAGTTCAAGGCAGACGAAGAAATTCCGGGGAAGTCGCAGACTCCTCCCTTTTCTTCGACGTTGGCCGTACCAAAGGTGTAGATTTGCGCACGTAGTGCTCCCCTTTTGTTTTGTCGGCTGTGTACTTTTTCTCTTTGTTTGCTTAACAAAGTTCCATCTCCTTTTGTAGAGCTTCAAAGTTCCGGGCATGGCACCACCATTGCCCGAAAGGTATCCGAATGCCCCGGATAATGAAGTCGTGGACTCCGTGTCCGAGCTACTGCGGTAGCGATCTCCAGCGGAGGATGCCGACGAGTCGAGTGAGGACCATTCGCGCAAGCGATCACGGAGCTCCAGCGAGTCTTCGGATGCCTCGACTCCTCCGACTCCCAGGAATCCTCTGGGCCTTGAGCGTCATGATGATGTTCATGGGGGTTCTTCCTCTCCTCTTCCTGCCATTCCTGTGCGAGCTGTTGCTCCGCACCCGCCAGCAAAGCGGAAGAAGGAAGAAAAGAAGGAGGAGAAGAAGGAAGAAAAGAAGGAAGAGAAGAGGGCCCGAAGGGCTTCTCCTATCTTCGACCTGAGCGCGTTGGGCTCGTAAGTTTTCTTGCTGCCATTGTTTTCCTTTTTCCTTGATGGTGTTTGCACCTGTGTTGATGGGCTTCGTGTGCAGGCAATCCTCCGACGGCTCTAGTGATGGAGCGCACGAGATGATGGGGGAGTCGAACATTGCGTCGCCTCCTCCTCAGATGGTGGCGACTTCTAGTGACGTTGCGCCAGTTCCTCTGGTGCAGGAGAGGCTGGTGGTTGCGCCCCAGAATTTCACAGGCGGGCCTTCGGGTTCGCCTTCGGAGCACGTAAGTTTCTTCTACTTGATCTTACGGGGGGAGCCCCCGAGTATCTTCGATCTTGATGTTGCTTGTTTCTTTGTGTGGGCGTAGCCCCAAGTCATGTTCTTCTTTGTTGCCTTTTCGCAGCCTTTTGTCCAAGAAGCGGCGGTGGAGGAGCGCCTGATTTGGAGGCAAAATCGCTACCAGTGCAAGGTATTCGTCGCCTTGTAGTATTTTTCTTGCGTATCCTGGTCGTTTTCTTTGACACTTGCTTGTTGTAAATGCAGAGGAACATAACGACTCTCTCCACGAGGTTGATGCTCTGAAGAAGAGCCTTGGCCTAGCGGAGCGAAGGCGGGTTATCGCAGTGCGCGAGCGCTTTGAGCTGGAGTCGACGAAGGCACCAAGCAAAAGAGCTTCTTGACATGAGGCCGCGATCGTGAGGAGCGGTGGCCACCGCTATGCTGCCGTCGTGAAAAGGGGTGGCGATAAGCTCATGGCTGCCGCCAAGGCCGTTCGGTGAGTACAAGCTTTTGGACTTGTTTATTTTTGCGGATCTTCTTCTATGCCGTTCTTCATGTTTTCTTCTTTTTTCTCGATGCTGCATCGAGTTCGACCATGGTGCTCGGAGCACGGGAGTGCTCTAGATGATGCCACCGTGGCGGTCGAAGACCGCCGCAAGACCGCTGCCAACTCCCTTGCCAAGGCGAAGGAGGTCCTTGGTCGCTTCTACCAGAGCTCTTCCGAAGGGCGTCTCTTGAAGATGTGGATGCCTGGCGAGGCTCTGTCGGCGGCGCAGCTGCATAAGCGCAAGGTAAGGGCATCGGCGGCCGTCGGTGGCGATGGCCATGGCGTCTGGGCGGAGCTGGACCTGCCCAGACATTTCTGGATGCCTACGGTGCGGATGGATCCGAGGTAGCTTCGCCGCCTACTCCGCTCGCCGCATTTATATGGGCCTAAGCTCATTGACTTGTTGTGCGAGTACGCATCTGCGGCGGCGAGGCCAAAGCTAGGCGATGCGGTTCGAGGCGACTCGGTGTCCGCACTGAGGCATAGTAGGCGTAGGGTAGTTTGTAGTCCGCTTCTATTGTAAATATCTTTTGTAGTACCATCCTTGTGCCACGAGTGGTTTATTTTAATGAATTCCTCCGTGTTGTGCTTTTGTCCTTGGCTGAATGTCTGTGTGCCTTTCTGCTGCTATAGGTTCCTTCGGGTATTGACCCAGTTGGCACTTCATCCGAAAGGCCCTTGCGAGCATCATTGGATGATTCCTCGCAGCTCGCTTTTCTTCGGGATCGCGTGCGTAGCTTGGAAAGGGATTTGCTCGGGTTACGCGGTCATGCTGACGTTTGGAATCCAAAGGCACTGGTGCAGCCCAGAGGAGTATCGATGGCGGAGCTGGGTCGGCCGTCCGAGCACCGCAATGTAAGTTGATCCTTCTTCGGCCAGAGCTTCTGGGTGAGCCTGCTGGCCTTACTCTTGTTTTGTGCGGTTGTCGCAGGTGCCAATGCTGCTCCGAGGGAAGAAAAGGAGCGTATTACTGTTCGAGTCAATTGTTTGACTCAACAGGACATGGAGGCCGGCGGCTTCTTCTGGATGGACCGTGATCGTGCCATAGTTCTGGCGACAGTGCAGGATCGCGTCTACCAGGTTTCGCGGGTGCTCCGCCAGGTGTAGACATCACTTTTCTCGGTGTTGCACGTCATGTTTCCGTTGGATGCCGTGCCAACGACCCTTGCAGGTCTTCTGACGAAGTTTCAGAATGCCGGCAATGTCAAGGAGCTGGTGCGGCAGCAGCTCGTCGCAGGGGTGAAGGCTGCCTTGTCTCTTGTGAGGGTGCACCGCCCGGCGTGATTTGGCTGTGGCAAATGGGCCACCTCCTCGACCGGATGGTGGCGAGTGGAACATGCATCCGTATTATGCGGTAAGCGATATCCGAACAAATTGTAGACTTGTTTGAGCAGCGTCGCAGTTATTCTTCGTAGATAGGACCCTTTTCGTTTGCTGGCGTGATCGACTACTCGTGTACGTGTGGTCCTCGATCGATGAAATCGTGAGGTGGGGAGCCCCGAGTGCGTTTGTAGCATGTAGTGAAGTTGCATAAAATAGTCAACGAAGGTTGGGAGCGAGACACTTAGCTTTATTTATATCGTAATGGAGGAGGTACATGGTTTACCGAGTAGCCTTGTCCGAAGCCTTATTGAAAGTAAAAGGTGTAGGTTGCTACGGGTAGAATCGTCGCAGGTGCGAGACGTTCCATGGGTTGGAGTAGGCGACTCCAGACTCCACATGCTTGAGGCGATAGGCTCCACCTGGGATGACCTCGGTGATGGCGTAGGGTACTTCCCATGGTGAATCGAGTTTGTTCGGCGCTTTTGCTTGAGTCGCAAGACGAGGTCTCCTTGACGAAGGACCTTGGGCACAACCGGCCGGTGGTGATTCGCGGAGACTCTGGCGGTACACGTTGATATAGGCTGCTATATCTCGTGCTTCGTCGAGCGTGTCGACAACATCTTGAGTGCGGGTGGACTCGGCTTATGTGACGACTTCGTGGAGCTGATGGCGTGCTTGCTGGTAGCACGGCCTCACTCCGTGCACCATGAAGAACGGTGTGTAGCCGGTGGAGCTGTTTGGCGTAATCGTAAGCTCCACGGAGACGGTGTAGCTCTATCGTCCGGTTCCGACTTTGTTCTCGAGTGAGCTCATGAGGCGCTTCTTGATGCGGCCGGAATTAGGCCGCTGGCCTTTTCCACTTACTGTTTGTTTGCGGTGTGCCACGAGGCATACGCGATATTGATCCCGAGGCCTTCGCGAAGTCACGGAATTCTTTGGAGATGAAGTTCGATCCGTTGTCGGTGATGATCTTTGTGCATGCCAAACATGAGACAATGGATTCGAAGAACTTGACGGTTGTGCCCCCGGTTGGTGGTGGCATGGCTTCGATCCACTTGGTGAATTTGTCGACTGCGACCAGGAGGAAGACGTGTCCTCCTTTCGAAGATTTTGGCAGTTTGCCGATCATGTCGAGGCCCCATTGGGCAAAAGGCCAGGCTATGGGTATGGGTCGAAGTTTGGACCCAGGTGCGTGCGGTTTGTCGGCGAACCGTTGGCACCCGTTGCATCTTCGGACGATGTCCTTCGCGTCGCTCATGACCGTTGGCCAGTAGAATCCTGCTCGCAGAGCTTTGGCGACGAGGGAGCGGATGCCAACGTGGTGGCCGCAGATGCCCTCATGGATATCTTGGAGTATGGCCTTTCCGTCGTCGATGGTGACGCACCGTTGTAGTACACCCGTAATGCTGCGTTTGTACAGCTCGCCATTGATGATGGTGAAGGCTTTTGACCGACGAGATATGCGTCGGGCATCTGTCGGGCTGTCTGGCAATTCTCCGTTTATCAGGAACTGGAGGTATGGACGTGTCCAAGTTTCTTCGACTGCCGTGACCTGCACCAGATTGACCATAGCAACTTCGGTGTCCAACTTTTCGGGTCCTTCATGACCTTCGGGTAGCGTAGCCCCCGAGTGTTTTGCCTCTTCGGGTGATCCCTTGGGGAATTTCCGCTTGATGGATGGCACGCAGATCTGTTCGAGGAACACACCTGGTGGTACCTTTGCACAAGTGGAGCCGATGTTGGCGAGTCTATCGGCCTCCTCGTTGCTCTCTCTTCCAACGTGCCGAAGTTCGCCGTCAATTCTCCTTCGAGTCGTTGTATAGCGCCGACGCGATCATGTTTTCGGCGTGCGTCGCACTCATTCATCGTCTGTTTGCGACAAGGTTGGAGCCCGTAGATAACGGTAGCGTTGCGCCACATATTTTGCCATCTTCATGCCATGGATGAGGGCTTCGTATTCGCCTCGTTGTTGGAGGCTCGAATTTCATCCGAGGACGTACTTCATCTTGTCACCTTGCGGGGAGGTCGATGACTCCTGCCACCTCCGGCCGCGTTTGGAGCCGTCAAAATGCATTGTCCAGATGCGACATATACGGTGTGTCGGCAGCTGCAACTCCATCCGATGTACCGAAGTCCGGAAGGACTTGAGATTTGATTGCGTGTCGCTTCTCCTAGCGATGTCCAAGGGTGATAGTTCGATGCCCCAGGGGCCACGCGTCTGTGGCTTCGGATTATTCGGGATCTTTGTTCATGGGCACCTCGTTGTGACCATCACGATGCTCTGGAAGTAGTGGCTCGATCGTCGAGCTGTCATGAACACGCCGTAGGCTAACCACAGTAGTGCGGGTACCGCTGTTTTGTTGGAGTGAGAACCTCGCTGAGGTAATAAATTGGGCGTTGTACCCCGTGGGTCTTGCCTTCTTCGGGTCGTTCGACCACGAGTACTGTGCTGACCACCTGGTGTGTGGCTGCTATGTATAGCAACAAGGGCTCGCGCTCTTTTGGCGTGACCAAAATGGGCGAGGTGGAGAGGAGCCGCTTGAGGCTTTCGAATGCGTCGTTGGCTTCTGGTGTACACTCGAACTTGTATGCCTTGCATAGCAGCTGGTAGAATGGTAGGGCCTTCTCGCCCATGCGGCTGATGAACCTGCTTAGTGCCGCTACTCGCCTGCCTCTTGAAACGCCCTTGAGGTTTTTCGGCTTCTCCATTGTCATGATAGCTTTGATTTTCTTCGGGTTCGCTTCGATCCCTCGTTGAGAGATGAAGTACCTGAGCAGCTGACCCGAGGGGACGCCGAAGGCGCACTTTTCTGGATTAAGCTTGATCCTGTAGCGATCAAGGTTGTCGAACGTCTCGCGGAGATCGTCGATAAGTGTTCTTGCCTCCTTGGTTTTTATGACTATGTCGTCGACATAGACTTGGACATTGCGACCGATCGGGTCCTTGAGGCAGGCCTGCATGCATCGCTAGTACGTGGCGCCCGCGTTCTCTAGCCCGTAGCAGTATACTCCGAACGGTGTGATGAACGCCGTTTTCTTTTGATCTTCGACCTTGAGTCGAATCTGGTTATAGCCTGAGTAGGCGTCGAGGAAGGAGAGTTCCTCACAACCTGCAGTCGAATCGATGATCTGGTCGATCCGAGGAAGAGGGAAGTGGTCCTTAGGGCAGTGTTTATTTAGTGACGTGAAGTCCACGCACATCCGCAGGATGTCCGTGTCCTTCTTCGGGACCATCACCGTATTTGCCAGCCACTCGCTTTCCTTGATTTCCCGGATGAAGTCTGCTGCGAGCAATCTGTTGATCTCCTTGCCGATAGCTTCGGCTCGTGGCTCCGACAATCTTCGGATAGACTGCTTGACTGGCTTGGTGTCTGGAAAGACATTGAGTGCATGCTCGGCGAATTCACAGGAACTCTGGCATGTCCGCAGACACCAGCGAATATTTCCAGCACTCACGGAGGAATTGACGCGCGCCTTCCTATCTTGATCTTGAGGTCGTTGGCGATCGCGCGTCTTGGAGGCGTCTGTCGGATGGACCTGTACTTTCATGGTGTTGACGGTGGAGTCGAAGGACATGTCGGGTGCGTTCTGCCTTTTGACTGGGGGTAGCCCATTGTCCGTCTCCTCGTGGAGCCTTACGAGCTCGTCTTGCATGCCGAAAGACTGGGAGATTTTGTTGAAATCCCTGTCGCATTGGTCCGATCGGGTGAAGCTCCCGTGGATTGTGATGACGCCCCTTGGTCCTGGCATCTTGAGTAGTAGGTATGCGTAGTGTGGGACGGCCAGAACCGTCACGAATGCTACGTCGAGGATGGCATGGTGCTGCGGCGATCCACCACCGAACTCTAGGCGCTCGCCGAAAGTTGTCCGGCTTCAAGATGACGTCGAGTCCTATTTTGCCTGGGGAAGATGCCCTTCCACAGGACAATGCCGTGGAACGTTGTTCGATTGTTCGGTGCATTGCGGGATCCGCATAGCTGCTAGAGTGCTTGCAAACATTATGTTGAGGCCGTTGTCGCCGTCCATGAAGACGCGACTCATCTCGAAGCCTCCGATCTGCGCCTCCAGCACCGAGCATGACTGGCGAGGATCTGGCAAGGGTGATCCGCGAGTGAATGTGATGCAGGACTCGATCCGCCGAGGTACTCGGGATTGCAGTGAGTTGCCACGCCAAGTTGATTTGTCGGGTGATTTTCTTACGCACTCTATTTGTTGGGCGTCCTTTGTATCATATTGAGTGCTCCTTTTGATCGGGGCGGGACCGGCGTTGTTTTGTGCTAGTCATTGGTTGACTTTGGCCTCCAATAGGCGGCGGTGGAGGAGCTCGTGTGCTATTTCACTGGCGCAGTGCGTTTCAACGCAGGATTGGACCTTGTTGCCTCATCGCATCATGCCTTGCCGAGTTTACGGAACTCGCGGCGGACCTTGAGCATGTGGTGGCTTTCTTTTTGCCATCCTGTTTGTCGATGTAGAAGTGAATGGTGCATGTACCGAAAGTTTGTCGAATCTTTGAGGTCCGTTGTCATGATGTGGCGTTGCCACGACTGCGTTGGTCGTCCGTTGTCGCGGAAGTTTCCGGTGCGGTATCCTCCGCTGTTGCGGCTGTTGTCGTTGCGGCGGTTGGCGTAGCCGGCTGCGACCATGTCGGGTCCGTCGCGGTCCTCGTAGACGCGCGATCTCCTCTTGCTGCTGCGTTCGCGTCTTCGGCCGTAGTCGTCCTCTTCATCTGATTGTGGTCGCTGGATGCAATCTTCGTCGTCTGCCCAACTGTTGACGATTTCCATGAGGTGGTCGAGTGTCTTGGGATTTTCACGCCCAAGTTCCTCCTTGAAGTCTGGGCGTTTGACGCCGTCCCTGAAGGCGTCGATGGCCCTCTCTTCGGAGATGTGTGCTGCGGAGTTCTTGGTCGTAGACCAGCGTAGTATGTATGAGCGAATAGATTCACCCGTTCTTTGAGTGCAGGCTCGCAATTCTTCGATTGAGGCGGGCCTCTTGCTTGTTCCTTTGAAATTTCGGATGAAGCTGTAGGCGAGCTCGTCCCAGCTTCGGATGGATCCTGATGATAGGCTGCTGAGCGGACCGTCGCTTGTCATTGCGGTGAAGGCATTGCATGGCGGTTTCTTTGTTGCCTCCATGAAGCTTGACGGATGACAGGTGGTCACTAAGCCAGGATTTTGGATCTTGCGTCTGTTGAACTTCTGAGTATCCGAAGGAAGCTTGAAGTTGCGTGGCATCGTGTTCGCGAACAGATCTGCTGAAGCATCGGGCTCGCAGAGTTCTCCGTCTTCATCCATCTCGATTCAGACGAGCATGCGCGTTTGGCGTGTTTTGTCGATCTTCTGTGTAATCTTGTCTCTAGCGTAGTCGCGTTTATGGCGGTTGGGCTCTTCTTCCTTCGAGGAAGATCGTGCTCCTCTTCCTCTTCGGATGAGGGTGTGGGGCTCGGTCGCGCTGGCGGAGCTTTCTTCTTTGGCTCGCAGAGCGTCTTCATGGAGCGCAGCTCCGATTAGTCCTAGTCCGGTGAGTGCGGACTTATGCATGGCCCTTTTCGGATCCCCCTCCGGAGGTGGGTGAGCCGCGAGATACGCAGTGGCTATGATCGCTGCTTGTGGCGTCTTCGGGGTGATGTTTCCGTCAGCGTCCATATCCATGAACGATGTATGGAGAGTTCGGGTCACGTCACGCCGCTCCTTGGGGTCCATGTTTTCCATCCGAGAGCGATGCTTGTTTCCCTGATTCCTGTTTGTGCTAGAGCCGAGTTCCATGGCGGAGAGCGCAGCTCGTCGCGCACTGGACTCAACGGCTGCTTGCTTGCGTTTGTCGAGCGTCTTCTGCATCTCGACTTGTTTCTTGTGCTCCTCGATGAGGAGGTAGTGGTATGCCCTCAGCAGATCACGTGGGGAGTCCGGAGGTAGGACTATTTTGCCCGTGACGGCGCGGCGTGCTTCGACCCATCCTTCTTTGCTAAGTTGGATGAGGTGGCCGCCGTTTTCCCCGTTATCGCCGTTTCCACCATTTTCGCCGTTTCCGTCCTGCGGGTTGGGGTTGGGCGGCGGGTTAGGCGTTTCCTCGTCGGTTTGGATGACTGCGGCGCACAGATAGCGCCTGCAGATTGGTTGGCTATTGTCGCGACTTTGGATCCGGAAGTAGGTCCTTCATCCGAAGGTGGATCGCCTGATCGGAGTTGCATCTTCTTTGTAGAACACATCTGTTGATGGTGACGATGCGTAACGGGTGTGGAAACCAAGCGGGCCTGATCGACGACACGGGCACCCTTCGAGGCGGAGGTACCGGTTGTCCCACACAGGCGAAGCTCTGAACAAAATCTCGAGTCCGTCGCCACGGGCTCGAAATCCTTCATGGTGGCCGAGTGGGCGGAAGTCGAAAAGCGCGAAGAGGAGGTGATTCTCTGCCGTCGCAGAGTTGTAGATCGATCGGTCGGAACCGTCACCGCTGATCAGCAGCCCCAATTCCTGACGGCGCCAATTGACGAGGTTTAATCTCAATGCCCATTGTTATGGACTTGGGTTTTGGAGAAGATGGGGATCTTTGGAGATCGTGCGCAGTTATGAGCAACCAGGGACACAAGATTTACCAGTTCAGGCCCGGAGAAAACCCTACTCCTGCTTGTCTGCTCTTTGATTACGGCGGAACCGAAGGTTACAGGGTGCGCAGATTCGATCTGGCGTGGATGCGTGTGCGAAAGTATGAGTCGAGGCTAGTTGAGTTCCCCTAGGACGTGCCCTTCGGGCCTTTATATAGACTTAGGCAAGTCCCGGGCATAGTCCTAGTCGGTTACAAGTTCTAGGGTGTTTGCCCTTTTGAGTTTCCTATCTCCTCTAGTCTTGTTCTCCAAGGAACCGAAGACGTCATGTGCCTTGTCCACCCGAAAATATTCATGGGCCAGCGTATGCCTGCAGTGGGCCTTCCTTGGGCTGGACTAGGTATGCTGAAGTTACGTACCCGTAGGGTATAACCATGTCAGCCGCCTCGCTGGAAATATGGATCACTCTGCTACCTCGTCCTAGCCGATATATTATTCTGTCACCTCTCACCTGATGCTTGCTTGACTTTCAGTGCTACTGGTTGGTGATGTGTCTCGATGTCACGTGATGTGTACTATAGAGAACACATACTTGAAACTTGACCAACTATATATGTCCTAGATCCACGTCGTCCCAATTTATGGATCTTTGGGTTATTAATTACTTATACTAAAATTTTATAATTCACGATTCTATCATATTTACTTGTATTTGGCAAAAGTAGAAAATAACATTCTTTCGTAAATACTAAATTTACATTAATATCTACATTTTAAATACACATACCCTAAAATTTAAGGAATATTTACATTGAAATTTTGCTACTTACTTCTCTTATTTACCTTCTTAAGACAAATGGCCCCTAAAAAACCTTCCACTAATTTAAATCACTCAACAAACAAGATAAATAGGAAAAATTGCATTTTAGATGAACCTTAGTGAAAATATATATGTATATTTGTGTCCATTTAGAATTAAATCTCTTGGCACATAGATCTAAGGTGGTTGTCTAGAAAATATATCTAAATAAGTTTCTAGAACATACTATCTTCTATTTTAGGTATAATTATTTAATCCTAGTTTTTATGAGGTGTATATAGGTGTTTTGTCCTCTGATTTTTGAAAGTGTTTTCTCATTTTATGATTTTTGAAAATGTATGCATACATTAGTTCAAAAAATAAGAAGGTGATACTATTATTAAATGGTATAAAATCAGGAAGGCGGGTGAAAGTGTAACAAGCAAAACTTTGAAATATCGTGTATAAAGTTCTTTACTCCGAGGAGATAAATCAGTGATGGCTTTGGCTATAGTGGTTATGTGAATGTAAGCTTGGAAAATCACGAGGGACTTCAGAGTTTTCCTACATCTATTTTGTACATGTTTCATGATTTTGTATATTTTCTCTTTAACATAGAGTTTTATGTCATGACACATTGCATTAGCTATACCTCCCATATTTTTTGTTGTATTAGTCTCTTATCAACCCTAGTTTACAACCAATTTTACTCTCACTATTGTAACGTAGAAACAACATTTCCCTTAACCACAATCAATCTAGGCACTTGAATAGTTATTTAATCATGGATCAAGTCATTTGCTAGTTCCTACTCCGTGGTAAATTAAGCACCGTGTATGTTGCATGTTGGCTGGGAGCAAACTCATTCGAACTTAAAATTTTCCTCTAGTATACTTTGGAACTTAATTATTCAAAGTATTATGCCATGAGACCACACTAAACTATTCTAGTTCAATTTGTGACACGAATTCAAACTTATTCACGAAATACAAGCGTCTATACACAATAAGAAATGTACACGCTCGAAGCGTGGCGACCCCCAAATGGTAAAAATCATGTCTCCGCGACCGGGCAAGTTCTCCCCTACTCCGTCCCACTCATCGCGCCGCGTCACGTCTCGTCTCGTGTTTTCTGTATGTAAACCGATCTACATCTGCAAATCCTATTAATTCTACAATAATAAAAGAAGAAGGAAACATGTCAATCCCATGTATCTTAAAGTTGACGCCACATCGGCCATAAAGTCTCCCGAGCTGGCCGCATGCAGCTACTAGTCCGTTTTGAAAGCACATGTGGAATCCCATAGCCGTTAAGGCAAGCCCCACGCTCTCGCGACCGTCCGATCCCATCTGGACGGCCGGCATCCAAGGACCGTTGGGGGGGCTTCAAACCTTTCCCTTTTCTCCCCTACCCAGCAGAGCAGAACAGGCCCCTATTTTATCTCGCCCTTGCCCCCCCTCCCCTCCCCATCTCCTCTCTCCTACGCTCCGCTCCTCTCAACCAGCAGCTACCAACGGTACCGTGGGAGAGCGGCGGCGGCGGCGGTAGCTAGCCATTACCTCCTCCTCCTCCTCGCCTCGCGCCGACGAGCTAGAGCAACCCAGGTCCGTGCCGACCTCTCAATTCTTGGATGGATGCGTTTCTTGGGCGGGGGTTGGGGGCTCGTTTCTTGTTCTTGGTAGGAGCCCGGGATTCGATTCGAGGGTCTGGTTTTCTCTAGATGGTTTGGTTTCGTGAGCGATGGTTTCCCTCGGATCTCCGCTCAGATAGATGGATGAATTCCGGGGAATTTTCTTTTCCTCGGAGCTTCCTGCGATTGCGTCCGTCGTCTGGTCTTCCGATCGCGGATCTTCCCGATCGGTTCCTCGGCCTGGGTATTCCATCCCACGCCCGAGGGATTCGAGCAGCAGAACGGGAGGAATTCCGTTCTTGGGATTGGGAGCTGGTGGTAGTCCGCCGTGCTTGTTCAAAGCTTCCCGTTTCCGCTTTCTTGGATCTCCCCGGCCCGACACTAGCGAGGCCTGAAGCGCATAGCCCTGTCCATTAGGGCGCCGGCGTAGCTAGTCCACCAGCTTGCGAATTCCAGGTTCCTGGCTCGTCCCGCACGTCAGATGGGATTGCGGCCACGGTTCGAACCGAAAGATCCTGTTTTTTTTGCTGTTGCAGATTCGTCTGAATCCCACCGTCCCTGACGGAGAATTCCGGCCTTCTTGCTGCTTGCAGGGCGATGGAGAACCGCACGCACGCCCTGAGATCCGAGAACCGCAAGATGGAGGGCGTCAAGTTCGGGTCCGAGCCGGCGGCGGCGGCGGCCAACACCAACCGGAGGGCGCTGAGGGACATCAAAAACATCATCGGAGCCTCCAACCAGCACCTGGCCGTCAGCAAGTAAGTAACTCATCCGCTGACCAATTTTGAATTCCAATTCCGCGTCTGGTGGTAGGGCTGGATCCCCTAATCGCTCCGTGATTCTTTCAGGAAACCTTCTGCTGCTGCTGCCGATGCCAAGAACCAGCCTGCCGGCTTCACTGGCCACCGCCCCGTTACCAGGTTCGCGAGCTGTTCTTCGATCGATTTAGTACTTGCCATTGTTCAGGGCTGGATTTAGTTGGGAGGCTCAATGGAGTTTAATCTGGTTGTTACCTTATTTGGCAGGAAATTCGCGGCCATACTGGCGACACAGCCTGTTAATGCCCCACTGGTAAACGCGATTGAAATCCCCGCTGTTCTCTTACTGCATTAACTATGCATAGCTGTTCTTATTATCTGTACTTTGCAATTGTTCAGTGCATGATTTATTTAGATAAATGTGCTGCTGTTACATAGCTGTTCCCCATGCGAATTGCTGCTCTGAACCTGCGTTTGCTGCTCTGAAAAAACTCGCAAGTAGAAATTTCATAGATCTGAATGTACTCTGTGTTTGCTGAATACACCTTCTGTTTGCTCTGAAACGATGTGCAACTAAAAATTGTTGCGTTGCTCTTACTGCAAATTCTGTGTGTAGTTCGATCTATTACACCTGAACCTTAAGCTTCACAAATATAATCTTCAGGTTAGAGCGTCTCAGATTCTGATATATTCGCTGTATCTTCTTATTTAATTGAGTGCCCAAATATGGTATATTGTTAATGTAGCTTGAATATAGCACTGCCAATTTTATACATGGTAATTATTAATTTAAGTGCACTGGATGGCTGTAGATTGTGAACTGTGATGTGATTTTTTCCTCTTTTGCATCCCTGTCGGTTCCCTTACTTTTCTGCATATCATTGTACACCAAATTTGCAACGCCTATTGCAATTTTTGGTAATTATCTGAATCTGAAATTCTTTGGCAGGCACCTATTGGAAGTGAGCGACAAAAAAGAAATGCAGCAACAGCATTCAATGCTCCTTCAGATATGGAATGCACCAAGGTGGGTGATGATATCTCAGGGCAGGATCTCTCTGACATGGATGAGATGGTAAGTCGTAGCACGCTGCCATTGTATAAATAATCATTTGAAGCTGTTTACCATTTGGTGATCTCATCGCTCATCTGATGTACTTGTGATTCCAGATGACAAACGAGCTGAAAGAAATTGATATGGAGGACAGTGAGGAGGTGGCGCCCGATATCGACAGCTGCGATGCCGGCAACTCCCTTGCGGTGGTCGAGTATGTGGATGAAATTTACAGCTTCTACAGAAGAAATGAGGTACTAGCTATTTTGGAAACCCGGTGAAGCTATTTTATAGAGTTGTGTAGCCTGACCTTGTATGGTTATGATAAAATCTCATTACGAAATTCTCGGTGTTGTAGGATTTGAGCTGTGTCTCTCCTAGTTACATGACGCAACAGACTGATATCAACGAAAAGATGCGTGGCATTCTTATCGATTGGCTGATAGAGGTAAGGATTTTATTTGGCCCTTGATGGATTCGGTTGAGTATGCTCTCTGCAAAGTTCTTAGAAACCTTTGTCCAATGCAGGTTCATTATAAACTTGAGCTACTGGGTGAGACCCTGTTCCTGACAGTGAACATCATAGACAGATACCTGGCTCGTGAGAATGTTGTGAGGAAGAAGCTCCAGCTGGTCGGTGTGACTGCCATGCTGCTGGCATGCAAGTACGAGGAAGTGAGTGTCCCTGTCGTGGAGGATCTGATCCTCATCTGCGACCGTGCCTACACCAGGGCAGATATCCTGGAAATGGTAACGATAATCCTACTGCATCTTTCCTGATTCAGTCCATATGAAGAAGTCTTGTATCCTCAGAGAACTAACACTAGGAATGTACAGGAAAGAACAATTGCAGACAGGCTAGAATTTGACATGTCGGTTCCAACCCCATACTGCTTCATGAGGAGGTTCCTGAAGGCAGCCAAGTCTGACAAGAAGGTAAGTTTATATATAGCTCACACCATGAATTTACATGGATATCTTGCACGGTAGCATAGCTATATGAGTGACTTGCCTGTCTGACACGAGTACTGTATGCCATTTTCTGAATCAGTTGGAACTCCTGGCTTTCTTCATCATCGAGCTGAGCCTCGTCGACTACGGGATGCTAAAGTACCAGCCGTCGATGCTGGCGGCAGCAGCCGTGTACACTGCCCAATGCACCATCAATGGGTTCAAGTCCTGGAACCGGTGCTGCGAGCTCCACACCAAGTATTCAGAAGAACAGCTAATGTAAGAAAGCACTCCTTACATTCCAGCATCACATCAACTTTGGTTAAAAAAAATGCCTTGTGTGCTCACATTTGTTCTTGTGTCTGCAGGGAGTGCTCGAGGATGATGGTTGAGCTCCACCAAGGCGCGGCACACGGGAAGCTGACGGGCGTGCACCGTAAGTACAGCACGTTCAAGTACGGGTGCGCCGCCAAGTCGGATCCCGCCGTCTTCTTGCTGGCAACAACAGGAGCCTGACAAACCAAACAACCAATTCAACAACACCGTAACTGCTGCCTGCTAAAAATTTCCCATGGAAGAGGCGTGTGTGTGTACATGGAGGCTGCTCTGATGAAACTACACTTCTCTGATGAGATGAGACATTACTTTTACATTACACAGGGAAAAGACTGACACCGACCAACATGGTGGTTGGTCGGTTTGCTGTATTATTCGTGTGCATTTATTCGTTTACTCTCTCGATAACTTGGCACAGTTATCTGAGTCCGTTGCTTCCAATTAAATCTGTTGGAATGTGTGTGTGTGTGTGTGTGTGTGTTGTATTTAGGCCGGCAATTCTTGATTGTTTCATGTGTGTGACACCACCACCACCTGCCTCATGTTGCAAATAGACATGATTGATTTTTTCCTGTTCAGTATATGATGTGCTGCTTATCAGTGTCAATGTTCAGGCTAGTACTGTCATGTATCTCCATTTTATTTTTGGTTCAATGCCTTGTGGTTGAATTCAAATTTGAAATAGAGTTCTGGTTGGCAGTGCTAGTGAGTGGTCCTTGCAGAATTTCAACGGTTTCCCTAGTGTTGTTGGATCTATCCAATCCTATCTGTGCGCTAGCTTTGACTTGCAGCGACCTGGGGGTAGTATAGTAGCAGCATATATTACTAGGACCTGGAAGTCACTCTTTGGATATTATTGTATTCTGTACTAGAAACCTGAAACATGTGGCATGTTTGCAGCGTGTCTTGCTGCTTTGTATCCGTTGATGTTTGGGTTCTGTACCAGAAAATTACATAGTTAGGAGGTACTGGTTGGCTGTTTTGAACAGGAGATGAAAAAACTTGTTTGACTTTCAGGGGAGAGAGTTGGCACTAGAATATGCTCTGATCTTGACCATGACTTGGTGCTGTCAGTCACACTGCAGGAATGAATCTGATCTGGGAATATGCGTCTCCTTACAAGGAGATCTAGCCACATGGTGGATGGAGCATGGCCTCACTTGCCCTCAAGCTTACTACGTAGTGCTAACGGCGCCATGGTGATTTGAACTTGGAAAGGATCGGAACGACATCGGCACAAGATCTGGAATGACAACACAAATTGGCTGGACGGATAATTCAGAGGGCAGTTCTGAATGAACTATTACTAGTAGTAGTTCAGATTCGTAAGGATCGGGACGACATTTTCAATGTGGAGGTCATGCACAACTCATCTTGGCTACTTGTGTTTAAATTCAAATTCAAAATAGCTAGCTTGTACTAGCTAGTAGTAGTTCAGATTCGCGGTGCTAGTGGTCCCTCCAGAATTTGAACGTTTCCTGAGGATCGGCCTAAATAAGAAATATCTGACCAAATGCTTTCTAGAAAGTTGTGTGTATGTACGTGAGCCTTAACCTCATCCCGTCCCCATGCGGCGCTGCCATGCCCGCATCGGGGCGCCTCGTCTCCCTATCCCCTCCGTTGTTGGCGACGACGCCAGAGCAAAGCCGAGGCGACATCGGTTTCTTCTCAATTGACGGGGAGATCCGAGGCAACGGCGGCCTGATCTAGAATTTGCCTGGGATGGAGGTGGACAGACAAGGCGGGTCTTCATCGCCAAGTCGTAGGCGTCCGATGGTGGCTGACAGGAGGTGGCGGTGATGTGAGGCCCACTGGCGTGGAGGCGTTCGTCGTCTGCTTGTCTCTGTCCGCGGTGGTGCTTCGAGGAGGAGGTCTTGGCTTTGGCTCCGCATCACGAGGACATCCGAGGAGGCAAACCAGGGCTTGGCGGTGCTGGTCTTCTTCCTTCGCCAGAATTGACCGGCCAGGTTCACGGCTGGATTGGCAGATCTCGTTCCGTCATCTAGTCCCGGCTGCGAGTGTGGGAGACATAGTTGCCGGTGAAAACGAGTTGACTTCGGTCTTGGCGGGGCGATGGTGGCGTTCTACGCCGTTACCTTGATGAAGGAACTCTAGGATATGGCTATAGTCGACCCATTCGTGTTGCTCTGGGAGGGAGGAAACCCTAGGATATGGCTTTCGGATTGGGCGATGGCGACCCTGCAGTATCGCATTCTCTCTTGGGAGCACTGTTTGTGGAGAGCATTGGATGACGGAGCCAGGAGGTGAGCGGCTTGTCTTGCATGGACCTTCCGCAGTGATGTCAAATCATGCTCGACCGACATGTGCTATGATAAGTCATGCATGTTTGGCAGGTGCTACGCACTACGGATTCTCTAGAGATTTCAAGCTGTGTTGGCTGGTGGTACTTGGTGGTATGGTATCGTGATGAACGGGCGGCGATAGCAACGTGCTTCCTATTTAGCACGCATGGAGGTGGTGCTACTTGGCACCGCAGTGATGTCGGTGGCTGGTGTGCCGCGCATCGATCTACACGCTGAAGATGGGTCGACAGATAATATAGGAGGCAGCGACATCCAGAGCGAGTGCACTAGCGTCGTTTCATGAATACGTTGGGCGGATCTAGGCTCCTGGCTTGCATGGGTGGTTGGGTGTTTTCTAGATTTCGTTGTGGAGTTGGTGATGGACTGCCTTCATCATGCTCGGTGTTTTTTTTTTCGGCCTTGGGTTGCACGGTCTATGTTATGGTTTTTGCCTGACTTTGATGTTTTAATAATGAATAAAGGTTGTGTGCATGGCTCAGAGGCCGGGCTCCGTTCCCCTTTTCAATAAAACATAAGCTAACTAGCGCACATGTAATATTCACCAAACTGGAGCAACTAATCATGAGTTAAGTTACATTCCATTGAAAAGTTTATCTGTTATTCAAAGACGAGGAAGAGCAAAATGAGGATGAGGATGACTGTGAGTAGAAGGAACAAGGCAAACCGAGGGGTAAGAACCGAGGAACCTTGTGAAAAAGCCTCGAGGATAAGTGTTTGTGTGATGCATGGGATTCCGTATTCCTTGATCATTGGAAGATAATCAAAGATGAGTTTGGAATGTTCTCAACCCCTAGTACATGAAGAGAACCAAGGTTTGCACCTACGTAGATAAAAAAAAGGAATTGCGTAGATATAGAAAGAAGGGTAATCTTCACAATTCGTTTCCTCTTCTGTTCTTCTTTAATATGTTCCTTGTCCGGTCGGATGGATAAAAAAAAGCAATATCAAACTGGTGGAGTTTTGTTCAGAACAATGTCAAACTTCTTTAGTGGATTCCTTGAGAACATCCGCGCAAGACCCGGCAGCGGCTCGAACATGGATGATCAGTTAGTAAATGCGCTAGGGTCGTTCAAAGAGTGCAACAAGGAGAAGGATTTCAAGTTCATGCATTGTTATTTTGTTACCCAAAGCTCGCGGACCATGGCAAATTCGAACCTCGTGCGATATCAACTCGCGAAGAGTGTGAATGGTAACATCATTGATGCAGACAAGCCCGCGGCGGCCTCAAGGGGACGCCCACGGCGGTCTCGGCCGGACGCCCCATCGGTAACAAGAAGGCAAACGCCGTTGCAGCGACTGCATCATGGATGGCGAGGTGAGGGAGGCACATGAGAAGATCCATAACGACATTCTACTGGAAATGGACATCAGGACGGAGCCACACAAGACTGCCGAGAGCGGCGATGCCACCACCGGATGAGATGGCGACACAAACCATATTGGTGACGAAAGAGGCATTGTTGAGTAGTAGGCGTAATATGCATTTCGGTTACTTGGCATGTTTTGGTGGCCGGGATTTTGAATTATGACCGGGACTGTTTGCTTTTTAATTTAAATTTGCTTATCTGAAAAATCTATGAGAGCACGGTTGTGGAGAGATCCGTCGTTTGGGGCTCGCTGTATCTGAACATTGCAGCAAAATTTCAGGTGGTGAAAAACGATGAGAGACGCTTCAGCAGAACAAAAAAAAAAAAAAGCGTGTGAGTCGTGACAGCTATCTGCTGAACGTTGGCGGCAACCACCGTGGAAAGCGGCGGAGCTGAGCCGGTCGGCCGCCGGAGTGAATCGCCGTGCGCACGGGGAAGAGGGCTCCAACACTGTGATCTGACATCTGAGGGAGGGAACATGCCCCGCACCGCAGCCAGGTGAGGTCAGGTCGCCGCGCCCCCCTGTCCCTGTTCCGTCCCGCCGTGTCTCTATCTGAACCCACGATACGATCCTGACACCCAACCCTCTTTCCCGTCTCGAATCCATCCTAACCTAACCTAATCTTCTGTCGTCTCTAATCCATCCTAACCTAACCCTCCCCTCCCGATCCCCTCCAGCATTGCCTCTCCGGCGCGGTCGCGACGGTGGATCCACCATTCAGTTCCTGCGGCGCGGCGTGGATCCTCGAGAGGTACGCGCTCCACCCCCTGTTTCCGTAGCGGAAACCATCTTCGCCATGAATTTCGGCGGAAAGCCGCCCTCTTGCGTCTCAGATTCGCCGGTGGATTACTTCTTTCATCGCCTTGCCATGTCGCTAGGTGAATTGGGCGGAAATTAATCAAGCCAGGTGCCCTAGGCCTTTGCTTCGCTTCGCTTCGATGATGATCACAAGCATAGATTTCCCCCTCTCTCCGACCTAAATTGTGCGCGTCACCGGTCCCTTCAGTCCGACCTTGCCTTCCAATGCAGAATTCCTCAACAAAACGCCGTTGCTGCCTGCAGGTGAATCCCCCCACCGCGTATTATCAGGTGGAAGGAACAGAGGAGCACTCCGCATTCTGCTTAACAGAGGACTTCAGGAGGCGAATCACTGAATTATGATGCTCAACGAACCGCGTTCCGGGAGAGCCGAGACCCACGGATGCGCCGGCGGCTGCTCGAGAGAGCGCGCGGTTTAAGCGAAGCTGGGCAAGTGGGGGGTAAGGGCCGATGATGGAGCTGGCCGAGCAGCTGCTCCTGGCGCTCAGGAGCTACGCGCTGCCTGTCTGGGCGACAATCATCTCGGGGCTCTTCGTCGCCGTCTCGCTCTCGCTGTCCCTCTTCCTGCTCTTCAACCATCTCTCCGCATACAAGAACCCGGAGGTTGTTAAACCATCTCTGTTTCTGAACCTCTGTTTTTCAGACAGCATGGTAAATTGTCTTGGCATGTGTTTGCCGTGGTATTTTTTGGCTCATTTCCGTTGCGCTTTTCACAGGAGCAGAAGTTCCTCGTCGGTGTCGTCCTGATGGTCCCGATCTACGCGGTTGAGTCGGTAAGGTGCTACGGCCTGTCTTGTCGAAGCGTGCAGCCAACGCATGTCGGCTCAGATCAGTTCATCCTTTTTTTTTAACTTCCGTGTGGTATTCTACCGATGCAGTATATATCGTTGGTGAACCCGTCGATCGGTGTAGAAATTGAGATCCTGCGAGATGGCTACGAGGCGTTTGCCATGTACTGTTTCGGGCGGTACCTAGTGGCGTGCTTAGGTAACCCTCATCATTTGTCTCGCATCCCAGTGCTATCATCATCCATGCTTCTTTTTTCGTCCTTACAATCTTATACATGCTAGGTGGGGAGGATAGGACGATTGAGTTTCTGAAGAAGGAGGGCGGTTCAGGTTCCGGTGCACCACTTTTAGGCCATGCATCCGAAGACCGATATGTGAACCACCCGTTCCCGATGAAATACTTGTTGAACCCATGGCCCGTAGGCGAATGGTTCTACATTGTTGTTAAGTCTGGGCTTGTCCAATATGTACGTCGCTCTTCAGACCCCCATTCCGTTTGATACTGCAGCATTTTACTTCTGACGGATAATGAACCGATTCATTCTTCTTTTCGTTGGATATATTATAGATGATAATAAAGACAATATGTGCTCTTCTTGCGGTGATTCTTGAATCCTTTGGAGTCTACTGCGAAGGGGAGTTTAAGTGGAACTGCGGGTAAGATACATACCCAAGAAGCCAACCTACATATCTTTCACTCAGTAATCCTTGCATGAATCTCATTCTGCTATTGTACCCACTCTTTTCACATACTTGTTTGGATTGCGTGCAGTCAGTGTTAATGTGCACACAAGTAGTTGGATATGCCATGTGTAAAATATGTTACTACTTGAATTTACATTAAAATGTATATCTTAATCTCATTGCAATAAGGATAACATTACATAATAATTACACGAAGTAGCTGTCATCAAAGGTGTTTACTGGATACCTTTTCAGAAAATGTTAGGCAAAGGTGGACAGAGACAGTACTGTTTTGTTGGTAAATCTTTTCTTGTGGCATTTATGGGAATGTTTCAGTACTTATTATTAGTCTTCTAAAACTTAAAATGTATTTGCTTTCTACTTATGAGTTACTGTCTTGTTTACCAGGTACTCTTACACAGCCATGGCTCTTAATTTCAGTCAGTCATGGGCCTTATACTGTCTTGTTCAATTTTATGCCGTCATAAAGGATGAGCTAGCCCATATAAAGCCCCTTGCAAAGTTTCTGACGTTCAAGTCTATTGTATTCTTAACATGGTGGCAAGGCGTGGCAATTGCATTGCTCTCCAGCTGGGGCTTATTGAGAGGCCCTATAGCTCAAGAGTTGCAATTCAAGTCGAGTATTCAGGATTTCATCATCTGCATAGAGGTGAAATAAAGTTCTTGTTTATACCATTTTCAGTTCCTTCTGTGACACTGACAAATTGTTGTTTAATCATTGCTTGAATTCTCAAATTTGCAGTAATCCTGACAAACTTGGTATTATTTCATCCAATACAGATGGGTATTGCTTCCCTTGTTCACCTGTACGTCTTCCCTGCGAAGCCATATGAGCTGATGGGCGATCGTTTCATGGGTGGGGTTTCAGTTCTCGGAGACTATGCTTCAGTTGACTGCCCTCTAGATCCAGACGAAGTCAAAGATAGCGAACGGCCAACCAAGTTTAGGCTTCCCCAGCCAAGTGATCATGTCAGATGCTCCACTGCCATAAAAGAAAGCGTCCGTGACGTTGTACTTGGAGGAGGTGAATATGTAAGTAAAATATGCTCTTTCATATCCGTCAACAGTGTATGGTTCGACTTTTATTTTGACCAACTGTAGCTAAACCGAAACACCAACTGAACCTGGCAGATTGTGAATGACCTGAAGTTCACCTTCGACCACGCGGTGGAGCCGATCAACGAGAAGATCCACCGGATATCCCAGAACATGAAGAAGCACGACAAGGAGAAGAAGAAGACGAACGACGACAGCTGCATCGACTCGCCACGGTCCTCCCTGCACAGGGTGATCAGCGGGATCGACGACCCGCTCCTGAACGGGAGCCTCAGCGACAACAGCGGACCCAAGAAATCGCGGAGGCAGCAGCGCAGGCGATCGGGCGCGGAGAGCGGCGGGGAGAGCAGCGACCAGGGGCTGGGCGGGTACGAGATCCGAGGGCACAGGTGGATCACAAAGGAGTAGTGAGGGTAAAAGAGCCCAGTTTTGAAATTCCTATCGGAGAAGTGCTGGGTGCTTTGGATCTTTCCAGACTGCTAGCTAAAAGGCAGTGATCACCCTAAGCCTCGATGAATCTGGAGCCAGTGCAGAAGTAAGAGGATCTCTGCTCTGTCGTGGCCATTCGACATGGCAAATTGGGCTACCAATGGTTGTCGACTGTTTTCTGGCTGAAAGTTTCAACCGATAACGCGAAGATGTTATATATATATAACAGTGCATATAGCAGGATTACAGCAAGTGAAGACGGAATGAGCATGAACAGGCTCATACAGCTTATCTATACCTGCCCTGCATATCTTAACCTTTTAGATGAACATCTTTTTGTAAAGTACAGACCAAGATATAAAAGAATTGGGTACTATTTTCTCTGAGGTCGCCAGAAGTTGGCAATGCCTAGACTCTATTGCCTCCGTCTTTCTCGTATGTTTCTCCAAGATAGGATGCTGTGCAGTACTGCCCAGTCAGTTTTCTTTCATAGGGTACCGTGGAATCATGTGCAAATAATTTGTTTCATTGGTAGCTAGATTACTTAGTTTTACTTCGCAAGACAGTGAACACCTCCATCCAAATGATTTTTATCACTTGACTTGTTGCTCGGTTTCTAAAATTTGGAGCTGACATATATGTGTGATTTCTGAAATCGTATGCCCTCACATTGAGATTTACGTGATTTGGGATGTATTCTCGGAGGGAACAATGTTGGCGCTTATTAACATATGCGGTACAGTAAACTAAGAGTAGATGTGATGTGAGACACTAAATTACTTGATGCTAATCAATGTGTAGTTTTCAACAACAACAAAATCATGTGTAGTTTAAACATTCGTGACCCTTAAAGGTAAATTAGGCAATGGAAATTAAATTCAAGTTAATTACTCTTGTATATAATAGGTGCATAATAATGAAGTTTTGAGACTACGCAAGTTTTCATTTTCCGGAGTTCTTTGAGTAGAGCTTCCATATATCGTTATCTATTGATCATAGACCTGTTGTTCTTCTTCTTTTGCATCTACATGCTTATATTATATCTCGCAAAGATGCAATGCAATTACAAACGTAACTTGATTTTCTACGCTGCAAAAGGTGTTTGTTGTTTGCAGATGAACACAGGTACTTAAATTATCAGCAAGACATCTCAAGTGGTCAGCGCTTGATGAGGTGATGCGGCCATGCTCCTACAACATGCATCGAACGGGACACAAGATCGTGCCGGTCTCGAGACGGCTATGGACTCGCGTGGCTGCCAGGATGAGCGATTCCTAGGCGGACTCCATGGGAAGGGGGTATCCCAAGAGAAGCGTGGTGATGCAGGCTCAGGAGCAGAGGCAGGGAGGAGACACTACAGTTCCGTCGACGAAGGTGATGGAGTACGAAGATGCACAATGCAAAGATTAGGAGCCAGTTCTGCTTTGAAACTCTTAGTTTCTTTGGCGAGTCTGTACTAAGAACAAAATGAAGGTGAGCCAAACCAATCATCAGTTGACTGGTGACTTAGACCTTCCTCAGTTCCAGGCACCAATATTTGACAGAGACGCAATAACAATCATGTCACTGTTGTCGTTATTTAAAAGAGGAACTTTGATTGTTGTTTATGCCCATCGGAGATTGTTACTGCGCTATAGAGGCACCAATGCCTACAATTTATATGAGATGATACACTTGTCACTTGATAAAAAAAAGGGTAAGAATTGAAGCAATATATCCCCTTTTTGCGAAAAATCCACTAATCAATTAATAATCATCAACAACATTATAAAGAGGTGTAAAAGTAATATAAATTATATATAGATGCATGGACCACCCAATGATAATTACAAACACCAACATGAACCGAAGGCATGGCGTCGTCCTCGCCCCTCCTTCACTGGAGCCGGGCAAAACTTGTCATAGTAGAGCTTGATGTACTAGATAGATGGAAAGTCATCATGCTAAGACCCAAAAAAACCAGCGGATTAGAGCAGCAACCATCACCAATAATGAAAATTGTAGATCAGAACAGACTGACCTGAAAGCACACCAATGAATATGAAAACCGACCGGATCTCAGGAGATCCGCCAGACACATGACTCCACTCGCCCTCCGACAATGCTAGACGCAGCACCAGAGCAAGGATAGAGCGGGGAGGACCTTATTGTGACTTTAGGATGTAGCCCTCACCTCATTATCTTGAAAAAGACACAAAAAACAGGCTAAACAAAGAATGAAAAGTGAAATGCCCCTCGCGCCCAAAGTTGGAGTACGATACAGGGCTGGTTCAGGTCGGCCTCTCGCACTGGGAATTCAGGATTCGGGAGACGGGTTTCTCCGCGAACTGTAATTTTATTTTACAGTTTTTAGGCTTTTACAGGTTCCGCTAGAGCGAATGTTTTCCAAAAATCGTAAACTAACGGTTTATTTACAATTTCCGCGGTTTTACGGGCTCCGGTAGAGCAGCTCTTAGGTTTTCCACTTTTCCCTGTCTCTTGGAGCCATTTGGCGGCGCGTTGTGTGACCCTGGCTGGCGGCGGAAGTGAATGTAGCAACGGCGGGACAAGAGCAACAAGATTTCTGGGAAGGGAAAAGAAAAGCACCACGATGGTGCCATTGCTTCTAGCAGTCGGCGCGTCAGGACGACGACAATAGGGTTAGAGATGGTAGCGCCGCCAGCAGACCGACGTGCTGATCAGGACACCGCATCCGCCGGTCGACGTGCTGCGGCTGCGCCGACCGGCCGAGGTGCTGCAGAAGATTTTGCGCCACAGAACGGTCCTCCAGGTAGTGCTCTAAGATTTCTAATTCTACTAGTTAAGTGCCCGTGCGTTGCTACGGCAATAGGGCTTACATTTTGTAATGTTAGTGTCGAGTGTGAAATCTAGCGATTTTTCATGTCTATTATATTTCTCTCAATTCATACTTTCGACGACCAATGTGCACTTTTACTTTCATTACCAGGTCTTGCTTTGACGTCTCGCACTTTGTTCACTAAATGTTAATTTTGGTAGCCTTGCATAGTATCACATGTTCCATCGAATACAAATTGGTGGTGCTTCGATTAAGTGTCTCACACAAATTTTCATGGCTAGTCGGTTGGTTATGTTTTTGTTTTACCAAAATTAACCCCAATCTTAAGTCCTAGAAATAGAGCCTATTCACTACTATGAATATGATACTGTGATATCATCTGCCAGCAAATCGGGAGTGGTGAACCAAATCACAACTTCAATTAAAGTATATACTCTGCAATGGACTATTTGATGCAGCTCAACCGACACAGGATATAGACACTTTGCAACAATTCCAAAAACCTACATTAATTACCTGCCATGAAAAGAGTTGTGCTAGAAGGAGCACCATGCTGTGTGACACAACTCGCCTTCGGATCCACCTAATTGTTCACTTCTTATGACGCAAGCGCCTTGTAGTAAGAACTGTTGTGTTATAGAAACAGAATTTTTAGAACTATGTGCTCACACAAAGATTGTACCCACAAACACATGGATTTAGAAGAAGTCACATGAACAAAGTAACTTCGCAAAGATACATGTATCTTTTCCATCTAGAATGGATAGACAACTCTCCATTTAATCTGATATTCAGCAAACGTCTTTATTGGTGCAAAAGGAAGTTCAAGAAAACAAAGGTTTCTGAATGGCGCCGCCCAGAGGACAACATGCACCATCAAGTTGATATAACCTGAAAATTTCATTTGGATCACATATACTATTAACTCGGTTTTAGCATGAATAAAGAAGCAAGGGACTGCTATCATCCATCAAACATGCATATAAGATCTTAATATTCTTGAAATCACTGACACATATAGAATATTGGAGCATTGGCCTAGAGTTGTACATAAAAAATGGAGAGGGCAGTGCGGAAAATGGATTTGTAGGACGGTCTTACTGGAGCCCATTTTTGAACTTTTCAAAAGGCAACAAAAAAATTTGTTGTCTATACCTAGGTATAGAAAACAATATGCACAACAAGTACGCAAATTTTAAACAAAAAATACATTATATTTTGAGTGCAGCAAAAGAGATAAATATAACAATTTTTTGGAAAACAGAGACTCATTTAAAATTATAGATCTGAATTTTCACCTTTTTACGGAGGACAAAATACAAAGTATTTTTACATAATTTTTTTCTCACACTTATTATAAATCATTACATACGTCCCTGCAATGTTTTCGGGTTTTCTGAAACTTTAATTTTTAACTTCTCAAAAAAAAGTAAGAGGTAGAAAAGAAAAAAAAAACTGTACACCTTTGACTTTGCTTATGCTTCCAACCTTAGGTTGCTTTGAAGACCCTCATGAACCTTTGACTTTGCTGACTCTAGCCTGACTCCTATTGAAGGTTGTGCATAGAGATTTGAATTCTAGAGTGAAATGAAAGATGTAAGTCATAAGGACTCAGAGGAAAAGTAAGAAAAAACACACATTTATTGCTCTAATTTACCGAGAGCCCAAGGTGCAGGCAGATGATCAAAAGCCCCAAGCTAGGACGATGATGTATCTCTAATTTACCATCTATTTTCAAGCCTGCACTCCTGCTATTTTTGAATATCTCGTAAATAGTCCCAAACTTCATTACAGTAAGGTGGTAAAGGGGCAATGTAGATATATGCAATTAATTAAGGATTTCATATTCAGCAAAAACTGTCTTCAGTCAATCTTCAGTTGCAGCTGCAGCTGGGCCGAACTACCATCGATGAAGCCTGGATTGCACTTCTCAATTCCATGATCTAAGGCATAACCAGCAGATGCAAGTCATAACAACCCAATTCTACATTGTGAAGCAGAACAACTTTTATTGCCTTCACGGGCATGGCCATGTCAATCATCCACTCGTAGATTATGGACTTGTCCCATTAATAGATAAGGAAATCAATAAAGACAACCCTGGAGATAAATAGCACTATCCATTAGCTGATACTTGAGAAATCGATCATGCTCTTGTAAGAACCGTAACCATGTCAATCATCCACTCGGTAGATTATGGACTTGTCCCATTAACAGATAAGAAAATCAATAAAGACAGCCTTGGAGATAAATAGCACTATCCATTAGCTGATTCTTGAGAAATCGATCATGCTCTTGTGAGAACTGTAACCATAGCTTATATCTAAACATGACCCCCCCTTCACCACGTGATATTCCAAAACATGCGAGCATGCCACATCACTGCAATTCCAATTGGCTATCAAATGTCCCCACTATGTGTTTAGACCCTGCATCCCTTCTTCTTCTAGCCACAGTTCCATGAAACTAAAGAACCAAGCATTTGTGTTGGTCTTCTCTGTTGAAACAGTTACTCTCCCCATTATTGGTTCCCCATCCCTTTTCATCTTCCAACACTATAATTTTGCAAAAAAGTTGATAATTTCCAATCTTCCTCCTTACCTTCCCCACCAAAATAATGAAGGAGTACCCAACGTGATTGCTCTCTAATTTAAGCAATGCAGCTGCTCCATTCCCATCCTCCCTACATCTAGTGCCCTTGCCCTTGTTCGATATTCATCAAAATTTTCCATGGAAAATGACAGTGCTAGATTGGACGTATCTGAAGTCTATACTTTGTCGACAATCATCTCATGCTGGTACCGCGTGTGCTGGCCGGGACAACATCTGCAGCCCATGCTGGCCGGGACAGAATATTTGGATTACTCGTAACACGGTCTTGTTGCGGACATGCTCCTCGATCTTCTTCCAGCATGGCCAAACCTGAAATCCACACGAAACAATCTGCTATTTTAGTGAGTGAAAATTAGCCGGATTCAGGCTTGTTCAGAGGCAGAGCAGAACAGAGCACGTCTCATGCCGTCATAAAGGTATTCTTCTAAGAAATAACCACCGGAGATTAAACAAACTTGATACCACAAGGCTTCTTTCTATCTTCACTTCGTATGTTACCACGACCAATGCATGTTAAATATAACCATGATTCAGTTAAGAATGTTATTTAAAGTTTAAATAGAACCATATATAAGTCCTACGCTTTTTTCATAAAATATATATGTACATAGTATATTATGATTTGAGTCAACTAATTTAGACACATGTATCTAGACAAATTTCAGTCAACTAATATAGGTCGGAGGGAGTAGTAAAAAATTGTCAATCAACAGTTGACTATCAAAACTTGCTAACCTATCATAGCTTCCAATGCATAGCACCATGTTCTAATTGCAAGAACTTGTTTCAATTAACATCAACAGTGTTGTCCCTCTTCTCTATAGAGTGGCGACCTTGGCTCCGAAGATGTGTGCAACTCACCTTCTGATCTGTTTCCCCATCTCCTGCTATTATTGACGTGCATTTTGTAGTAGTTGCATAGATGTCACGTGTGCAGCCACATTAGAGCACAATGCACATCAGAGTGGTGTCCTGGCTCTGAAGATGCGCCATATTTTTTTCTGCTCCTCTTCATGAGTTCCGCTTGACATTGACGACACGCTAATCCTCTCCTCCTGTGGGTAGTGTGGAATAGTAGGAACACAGCAGTCTTCAAAATTGAGCACCACCAACCGCAAATTGGTCCACACCGTCGTTGCTCATTCAAAACAAAAAGTTAGCATGACACCATCAGGATATATGCCGAGGAGTATTATGGTAAGCTTGAACAACTCAACATCAAGATAATAATCCAGTAAAATCTCAATTGTAGCATGGATACCTATATCTATTATTTCATATGCCAACCTTCATTGTTTTGAGTTGTTGTACTTGTCTCTCTAAATTTCCACTCCTTGCATGAATTCCATACAAACTAACATAATGAACAGAAGTGCACAATAGTCTACCAATTTAGAAGAAACAAAATGAAGTACGAAGCATATTTTCCCAAGGTACCATGAAATAGAAGGTTCTGTATGTGGTTAGTGTGACACATATTTCTTTACCATATCTAGGAAAATGATCATGTTGTATATATATATGGGCAAAATGTATGAATGATCCAGAAAATGATGAGCAAAATAAATACACACATGACAGGAACAAACTGGATGTTGCCACTCCCCCATCTCCTCTATCATTTTTGGCTTTCCATCAGCAATGCCTCAAAATGCATGGAACTATGGAAGCCAAACCATTAGCAGGTTCCAAGCGTAAAGGATGGTGTAACTAATAAATGTACGAACATTTTTGCAATTCAGTAAGGTTATTTCAACATAATTCCAATCTAACGCACATTCAGGATGAGGTGCATAACCTAAATAAGAAACTGAAAGTTCTATATGCTACTCCTCTATTTTTCAACACCATATTTGGAAAATTTCTAGAGTCATTGCATGTCTCTTCACCTTCACCGTAAGCCATAAATCTACTTGCTTACATAGTGTAATTTGTGGTGACTTTCTGCCAATGCATGCTATGGTGCATACCGGTCAGGTTGAAAATCAAGGAAAAAACTTACAAAAACAGATGAGCATATGAATCATGCAACATACGAACCTGAATAGATGACAAACAACCTCCTCTCATGTATGGATTCTATCTTCATAGTTTTCTTCAGCGATAGACATCTTACTGAAACACCTAGCAAAGATGGTTCCCTTGTGAGCAACCCAATAGCAGAAAAAAAAGCAGATGATTTAAAATAGTGATACCCTTTCAGTAAAATGGTTACTTAAAAACTTCAAATTCTCAACATAAAATATTTGCGAATCCGACGGTGAACTCTATGGAAGGGGATCGAATTGTCAATGCTAATCTCTACTATCCAATTTTTTTTCTCAAATATTGCCTCTGTTGAGGGAACTCCACTGCCTAGGACGTCTCAAATGTCCAGAACACAAGATGTAAATATATATCTCAGCTACTACAAAATTCCAGTTCTTACTCATCTTTAAAATATATGTCAGGAATGTTTGATAAAACAAAGAAAATCATATCTATGTAATGAAAAGCTTTAAACTGAGGGGTACCTTGAAGTTTCTGAAAATGGTGTTGCAGTCTTGCCAACACCGTCATATTCCACGTCTGTTAAAATATATTCATTGGTGAATGAATAATATATAGCGCCTGCTTTGCCAAGTTTTTCCAATGAAACATCAACATAATTTCGAGTCTGACCGATGAAACCTTACACCATTACACAAACCAATTGATCCATAGACTATCTGAATGAATTAGTACTATAATTCCTAGTATGACAGATGAAAGCAGAACGTCAGATTTTTTTAGATAGTAGAGATTATTGATGTACAGTCATATTTTGAATTCACAATACAATATAACTTACTGCTATAATCGATTAAGGATCTGGAGATAGTTTTCCTATATTTGAATGACAAGCCTTTACCAATTCATCTATCTTCAAACAGAGCATGTCGAGTGTCAACATAAAAATATGAGAGTAGAAAGTTAAAAATAAAAGTAAGGCTACTATTATCGAACTCATAAACTTAAGGTGCAGAGAAAAATGGCAGGATTATTTTTAGTTCATTGAATGAAGGACGCACTTGAACAAACAACATGTGTGTTATCAATCAACTTCTTCAGAGCAGTAGAAGCAACTTTATATCAGTTTTGCCAAGCACTTGGCCAGGATCAGTTTTAAGAAATAGTGTGGCTGCATTGCATAGCTAAGAGTGAATATTCAGGTAACTTTGTGTACCGGGAAAGTTGTGTCAAACATCTTCTTGTGCTTTAGTTCATCTAACAACAGAACAATATCACCATGGCTAGGCAATTCAAAGCATGTTAGGATGAATCACAAATGATATATCATCAGATCCAGGAAGAGAACAAGTGGAACTCTAGAACGCACAGCAAGATCTGACCACTATCTGACCAAGACCAGCACCAAAGGCGCCTTATATTTGCTAAATAATATTTTGGATTCCAAGGAGGATGGCGACGAGCATCCAGAATAATAGGAATCGAGCGAAGCCGATCTGAAGACCGACACGACAAATCAAGAACTACTGGTCAATGCTCGATTAGTTTCCAATTGAATCGAACATGAACAATTGAGAATAGGGTCTAAAAAACAGATCGAAGCATACGCGCATACATTGAGAGACAGGATATAGCACTTAATTACTGAATCAGATGAGAGAGAGACTGAAGAACCTGAGGTCCGAGGAAGCACCAACCCACGAACTGAACTTGACTTCTCTCCCGCTTTCTTCATGGAGGATGGTGCGCTCGCCCCACTGCTGTTGCCGCACGCTGCAGTGCATCTTCTTTCCAGCTCTCTCTGCGGTAGTAGACACTGGGGCTGAGGGACGGGATGGTGACCGGGGCGAGGAGGCGGGAGAGGACCAGGTGGAAGTGGGGAGACCGGCGAGGGCAGGGCGCTCGCGCGGTTGAGCCCGGGCGGCGGCCGGGCGAGAGAGGGGGTTGAGGAAGGGATCGAGGAGGGAGAGGTGGCGCTGACAGGGGTCGCTGTTTTGTGTTGGGCTTGGCCCATTTGGGCGTGCGAGACGGAGCAGCGATGGAGCGATGGACGAAGGGAGCGACGAAGAAGTTGACGTAGCGCGAGATAGGCAGAAAACGGAACGCCTTCGTATTTTTTAGATAGTAGAGAAACCTGTGTGTTTTGAACGTCGATACACATACACTGATGACGTAGAGAGGTGCACGCATCCATCAATCTAAATAAAAAAGTTGCTAGAATTTTTTTGTTTGACCGTTGCTCCCAATCTCCGACATGGTCCAAAAAAATAACTTGTGGTCGTTGCTCTTTTGTCCCCAGATTGTTTTCTTGCTGGCGATGGATACAGATCGAGCATGGTCCCCGGGTTGTTTTGCCGCCTGTTGACAGATGCAGGGCCTTGATCATTAATTATTATAATTTCTAGAGCATGTACTTAACATCAGTGAAACTAAGTGTATTCCAAGATTGCTTGTTATTCCCTGGAGCATCCTCCTCTGAGCTTCAGAGAACTAAGTATACTGCTAGCCTATGTGGAAATATTTGATTATTCTTCTAATCCCGTATGTGTATCATTTTGGAAGAAAGCCACACCCAAGTTGTTGCTTTGAAAAAAGTTTTGGAACAAGTCCAAACTAAATAGAACTTCAAACTTTGAATCCTGGAAATTGATGGGCCAAACCATTCTGCAAGAAAATTATCTGGTGGGTTGGGGTTCGATTTTGCAAAGAGCTAGGATTTAGGCAACACTTTTGATAGCCTATACCGTATTAGAAGGGAAATTAACCTGAGAAGAAAAAGGCTGGACGTAGAAGATATATATGACACGTGGGTCCAACTTCACAGTCAACCATCTCAGGGTCCAACTTGCCACGTGAGCATGAATCCCACCTAAAACTGTCCCAAGGTTTAAATTAGACCAGGATTACAAAATTCAGAGTGCTGAGTTGAGCGTTCAATTTAGCTTTCCTCTACGAATTGAAGGTTTATTTTGAACTTTTTCCAAAAGTTCTCTGCCTTCTGTGAATCTAAAGTTGTTGTGAGATGACCGCGGTCGTGTAGATCTACGCACTGGAGTGTGGACCTCAATAGCATCTTTCGATGAATTGCCTACCGAAGATCTATTCGTAGAAACTCCGCGACCTTAATTCCAGAGCACAACGGCTTGCGGTGCTGAAACATAGTAACCTCGCAGCGGCGAGTATTGTTTGTCTCCGGGAGACGAAGCTAGAGAACATGTCTCTTTTTGATGTAAGACAATGCCTTGGCATGAAATTCTAACATATCAGTTGTCCTCTAATATTTGTACCTTCAACCAAAATCATACATTGTTAAGTTTGTACAGAATCAAATATCAGTTGCACATATCGGCAAAACTGATTCAGAGATGGTGGACAGTCCCAACCTTATAGAGATGGTGGGTACTCATGCTTTTACAATTTAAGCTAACTAGTGTAGGTAATGCTAGTCATAGAAAAGTTAGAGAGACAAATCAAAGGTGATAATAATGATAGAGACAGTTCTACAACTTTTAAACGGATCTCACATATTTATATTAAACATTTTTACTTATTTACAACTCAATATCATTGAATCTTAGTGAGCTCTTTTAGTTGGTATAATTTTTATTGCGCAATCTTACGACTACCTTTTTCTAACTATACACACAAAATTAATCACATAAATGCATTGGTAATATCAAAATGAAAATGTGTGTTTGTTGTTGCAAAACTCAATCATATATATTACATATAAGGTAATGCTAAAGTAGTACTCTATTTTGTTGTGGAAACTATGCTAACTTCTCAAATATTAGTTTGATACATTTTTCTAAATTCAACTATGTCGATATCTAAACAATGCTAAAAATAATAAAATCACACTCATTTGGAGTTATTAGTGCCAGACGTTTAAATGTGTGTGTGTGTGGGTGTTTGCGTGCCTATGTTATTATCTATATATCCTGAGAGTTAATTCAACATAACTAATACAATATTCTCGAATGTATGAGGTGTTGAGATTTGGAAAATATGCAAGCTTTGGCACTAATATAATTATATAGTAAGCAAAAAAAATTAGATAGTGGAGATACATATGCAAAACCATCTTGCCAATCTTGTAGGTGTAATCTGGTAGTACATTAACCATTAAGATAACCCTAGTTCAATTATCTCGATTAAGGAAAAAAATTGCATATAAAATGACCATCAGAAAGTTGGTTTTCCTATAATGGTGATGCATGTGAAGAGGTGGTGATGGATTCATCCATAGACATGGAAGAGTTCATGCAGAAGGCGGTTGATGTAGTCGAGAAAAATAAGATTGGATGTGTGAAGCACTTTGAAGAAAATTTATCCCCTATCTAGGTTCTTGTTCTCCAAGAAAAGTCAAATACTAATTCCATACGTTCTGCATTATAGGGAGAGGATCATTTACGGATCTGTTTCATTGTGTGTTGTATAGAGAGGAATGTCTCCCTTTTTATTGATCTCAAATCGATAATTCCCACACAACATGATCGGCATATAATCTAGGGACTACTATTGTTATATCTCCACCACTCATGACCTCGTAACCTTACTATTGGTACTAGATGAACATGCGCGCTTCGCCGCGCCGCCTGTAATGCATTCTATCAAGGTGTGGTCAATTTGGTGGACCTGCAAACGTTTATGGCTATTTAGATGCCAGGTGTAATGTATTTAGTTTAACCTTTTCCATCTAATGCCAACCGTAAACCAAGATCCGAGTGCTAGAGGGAGCTTCCACCCTAGGGTGCACTCGCGTGGTGAGTGCAAAGCGCAATTCACCAGTCCGGCTAAGTGCAGTGTTCATTTACCTACATGTTGTTTAGAACCAACATTAATAGAAGCATCACCTGCTATGTATTTTCGCATACCATCCTTGAACAATTAGTGGCAAAACACTAAAGTAAGTTGTACAATTTGAGAAAGTCTTCAGATCACGACATCAGCTTTCCTCTGTTTTTTCCTGCTGCAAAGTTACCACAAATACGAAATGGGTCTTTCTAATGTGCCTCCAGGATCACAGTTAGCAGAATTTCTTAATCCAGCTTGTATGATTCGGCTGAATCTGGAGCATTTCCTATCAGATCATACATGACTCAAAAATAAAAAATACACCTGCATATAAATAGCAAGCATCAGCACTCCGTAACTCCGTAAGATAGAGAATTAGAAAAATGAAACGCTAATCTGCTTCATTCAGCTCTCAAGCCTTATGTTATAACTTTTCTATTTCAAGAGCATCCACATCCCTATATAAAGTCAATAAAACACAATTATATTCCAATAGAGACAATATTGTGCCTTAAATAGCTTACGATACTTATACATATACAAATGAGCAAGGAAATCACATGTCAATACAAATAATAAACCATTTTTGGGCGACCATATAATTATCCCATCAGACGTACACAAAAGAGCTATCCTGAACTATCTTCAAGAATGGGCCTATAAAAATATGGTTAAAACAATTAATGGATCCCCCATTATTTAGGTAAAATGAGCATTAAGGAAGCAACATATATGACCAAGATATTAATTGGTTAGTTGTAGGAGTATGAAGTTGTCTTTGTTAAATTAAAAGAGATCGTGAAAGCAGAAATCAACATCAACCATGACCTGGTCAAATTAAAACAAATGGTTCATCGAAAGTGTAGAGTACTCATGTCATTGGGGCATTCCATGTATACGCTAATCATAATGGTACCTACCAGGAAATAGATTTGTGCAACTTCGAGATTCCAGTGAACTTGTTTCTTAAGATAAGAAACTCAAGACTTGTTTGTCATTTCTAACATTTTGCAAGAACATGAAACTAAAAAGTAATCTGTAATTTTAAAGCAATCACAATGCCCTCTTTATGTTCAATCCAATGAATTAATACCATAAGCCTAGCTTATATTATCTCATGCCATAACTCTAACATTGTACAAAATCGACTAACTTTCTCGGGAAGTCTTTCCCTCGATGCCAAAGGTTAAGCTATTGAACTGTATGCTTCTTTTAATATCTCTACCATCAAAATGTACACCTTTGTCCTATCAAATTATCAAAGAAGGGAAGTGAACAAACCTTGAAGCGACAATAAATCATTTATGGATATGAACCGACGGAGAAGAACCCAATCTTTTTTGTAACCTGCAGGTACAGTTGGTAGCCTCTTCGCCGTTGGTATCAAGGTCATGGAACTGCACCAGACTGGCCTTCTTTTAACACTAATAAACTTTTCAACCTGTTAACTGCAAAAAAGAGCATCTATTAGCCCATTAACTCAACAGAAAGATGTTCTACTTTCTGAGATTCTCCACCATACGCTACTTTACGCACATAACAATGATTTGGATTTGGACACTTGCTCTTGTCTTACAAACTACATCTCATTATCATGAATTTTAACGTACTATGTTTTCATCTGTTCATGCATTTTTTTTACAAATTTAACTTGCATTAATATATGTCAAATTGATATATATGACCGCAAGGGTGGGGATTCTAGCATTGTACATAGCCATGAAACACATGCATATAGAGTTGCAACACTTCATGTTCAGTGTAGTTATAGTATAAATATTGTGTAGCATGTACCCAAAAAGGGCTCCTTCAGAAGTTACAGAGAAGCAATGAGCGGGTCAATCAGATCATAAGTTAGGTTTCCAAAATGTACATTTTAACAACAGCGGAAAACACTATTAGCTTAACTGGTTCATAGTATACATTTTAGTTATGTAGCACAAGAGTTTATTGGGCCAGTTCAATGAGTGAATGTTTGAAGAATTATAGGCATAATACAATATCATTTAATGGCTTGAGCAGAATGTTTTATGAAGTGTTGCAAAATAGCCGCAATGGTCTAGAAAAGACCACAAATCATTACCTGGCAGACGCAATTTTTTTTCTCTAAATCTACAAACCCACTAAGAAAATTTTCTATTGAATATGGAAGTTGCATTGTAGTGTTCAACAACCTATAATCAAACTATATAGCAGAGGAAAAAGAGTGGCGACAGTTTAAACTGATCTTGTTGGGTAGTGTGACCTCTCCTTTCACCCCGATTGAGATGAAGCATAGGCTCATTGTTTTGAAAAAAGCTTTCTAGAGTGTAGACGCTAGCCAATATAGGGAAAAATCAAATAAGAACACCTCAATAGTAAGAGCTACCCTGGTATGGCATTAATCAATAGAAACCAACTAACACGTATGCAAGAAACAGCTACATGTAAAAGGAAGAACAAATATCGATGGTAAATAGAAACAAAGGCCAATAAAAAGCTAACCTCTGTTTGGTAGAACTGCAGTAGTCAGACATCCGCAGATTTTCCATACCACGGTAGAGGCACTCCATTGATGCACTTCTTCACACTATAACTGAACATAAGCGGTGAGAAATCAGTAGAACAGCAACAACGGCAGCGTGAAATTGCAAGGAGAAGTGAAGGACGGGTCTAGAGAAAATAGGAAAAGGAGAGAGACTTTCCACATACTCAAGAGCACATTTAACACTGGCATCCCCGATATTGCAGCCTGTAGCCACAACGTAGTACTGTTGTCTAATTGTAGCCCCGTTTGTCATAATTTATCCGGATAGACACAAAGGGTTGCCTTCATGTATGGTTCCTTGACAACATCAGCCGTAATGAGATATTTGAGGGGAATCGACTTCCAGCCACTGCCTAAACTCTAAACCAATTATCTGTCGAGAAGAAAAAAAATTAGTGATCTGACAAATGTGTAGTTTAATTCATCCAAGATAATTCAAATTCAATATCACTGCATAAAATGAATGCATAATTAGTTTCAAGAAAAAGCGAATTCAAGTGTACTTCCGTGAGAAGATTTTTTCCCAATAAAGTGGACAAACAGATAAGCCTGCAAATCAAATATTAACAAATTATATCATAACAATTAAATGGTTAGTCAATATGGTTCAACCTCATAAGGCAAACATCATTATCATGGATACGTCTTTAATTTATCATCAAATATTCTTCGTGCATGGGAAATGTTCTTAATAAACATCTAAATGGTATAAAAAATCTGGAATTTTTTTCGTGAAGCCTTATCGACTACTCCCGCAACCAACCTGCCTAATCTGGACATATATCTTCTAAATAAACTGGACACGTGGATATATAACACGTATCCATTTCATGGCCAAATTGTCACTCGTCAGTTTTGAGTACATATAATTTTAGCTAAAGGAGACTTCATTTGAAGTATTCTGTTATAGCTTGTCTTTATCTGCATTGTGCAAATGAATTCAACTCCAACTAAATTCTAAATTTATTCATACTTTTTACAGATTAATAAGTCAAGGCCCTCGATTCTCAAATAGTCATTTGTTAAACCTCCTGAAATGAACTTGACACATAATTTGCTGGAAGTTAAAAGGACATGTAATGCAAAGCTAAATGTGGACATGCAAAAGGACTCCTGAAAACTGTGGCAACCGAAATAATGATTAAAAAAGATATCTTGTCAGTGAGATGCATGCATATTGTAATGTAGATAGCAATGCTCACATATTTCCTTCCTTCTCATTTGACCATCTATTGACTTCAGGCTCAATGAATTCAGTCAACCTCTGTATCAAAAATATATGAGACTGATTGTTAAGAAATGATGCAAAAAATATCTTCCTAGTGAGTGACAGCCTAACTATACGTGTTTCTCTGCTTACTCCCTCTAAGCCAGCATGTACCGCATAATATTTTCGGCTAGATTCCTGAAAATTGGCCACGATGAAACTACCTGCAGATATAAAATACTAACAAAGGAGACAGTAGAACAAAGAAGGAACAGAAAGTTTGGGTTCAAGGGTAAACTATTTAATTCAGACAGTTATGCAGATGCAAATCAAACAGGAAGAGAAAAAGATCGAGGAAATAAGCATACCAGGATAAGGAAGGCACATGTCCCCAAGGCCGAGTTTCCGCCCCGGCCGGCAATCGCGCAGGAGGATGCTGGAAGGAGCATTGCAGGTCGTGGCCTTCTCGCCGCCACAAGAAGATTGGGGAAGGGCAACGCTGGCCCTCGTCGACCTTCAGAATCGACTCCTCCGCTCCCGGCGCAAGCTCTTATCCGCCTAGTTGTTCTCCCCACGACTCGGCCGCATCCAGCGACGATGACGTCGCCCCGCATCCAGCGTTGACCTGTTTCCCGACCTCGAGCATAGCCCGCCCATCGCCGCTTCACCTCACCGCCCGGCGTCCGGCCGCCTTTCTGCAGATGGGGAAAAAGAGAAGGAGGGGGAGGAGGAGAAGCATGTGGAGGTGATAGATAGGGGCGGCGCGGCCGTGGAGAGATGAGAGACGATGTGGAGATGGGATAAGGCTTTGACCAAAGAGAGGAACGGGAAGAAACACATATCCAACCCCACCGTCCACGCCAGCGAGAGACAAAGCAGTGAGGAAAGATCGCGTGCGCAGGCCCACATCCAGCGATAGCACAGTCCGCCTCGCGCCCGCAAGTACGCTGAAAATCCTTCCTGTCGCTCACGCTTAAGCAATTAGATAATATGTTCAGTGCGACATCCACACAACAAGGTCCACCTATATCCCACGGAACGCCTCTTGGGAAGTCTCCACCCCATAAGACCTCATAAATCATAAATGTAGGTACTTTGCGAATGCACGTGTTTATACATCACCAGTTCGTGCATGATAAAAAAAATGGTTTGAATACTATACAACAAAAAGTAATTGTGATTTTATGCTATGGTCGCAAATTAAGTCACAAGTCACACACAATTCAATGTGAGATGCAAGAGGGCGGGCATACACTTGTGGTGTACAATAACATTGCTTAATTACTCTTGCCATCTCATGTAAGTAGTACATGTGAGGTCGAGAATTACAGTGTGGATCTTGGGTGCTACACACCCCCATACATGAAAAAATTAAAAAATAATTTAAAAGGTTAAAATAATCGAACTTTTTAGAAATCAAAGATGACCAGATATGCTACTTGTATAAAAATATTTTCCTGGAAAATTACTTTCATTGCATCCTGGATAAAAAAACAAATTCGAAACGCCCCATGACCAGGTACTATTCGCCTTTGATTTGTCATATTTTTTTTTCTGAAGACCATGCGAATCATTTCCTTTTCATATATTTTTATACGAGTAGCATACCTGGTCATCTTTGATTTCCAAAAAAAAAACCAATTTTTTAAACTTTTTTTATTTTATTTTTCCAAGTATCTGGCTGTGTAGCACCCGAGAGACAAAAGTCCGCGTTAATGCGAGGTCACGTTATAAAGTTGCCTCTATATTTATGCATCGATGATTGTGAGACCAACTTTTTTTTGAGGGAAATGTGCGACCAAGTAAACTCCCGCATCCCCTACTCCCTTGATTTCTTCTCAACGGGAAATAGATGGGCCAAGCCCATTACTTCTAACATTAGCAAGTGATATGCCCTTGGAGTCCCTACTCTAAATTTTATTTGCGAAAAGGACCTGGTTCTCTTGTGAATGCTTACCAGAAGTACAAAGCAAACAAAACATAACAAAAAATAGCTGGGATTGTTTGTTAGATTATTTTTTGTGTGAACAATTTTTCTCTTTTGAGTCGGTTCAATTCAAATACGATCAATGCATCTTTTCATTTTTTAATGAGAAATGATGACCAACCAAACAAAACTAATCGAGCCAAACAAAACTTACTATTAATCTTGAAGCAGTGGATATATGATAGTGCTAAATTGCTTGGCATGGTTGCCGCATATCCGTATATATCTGTAGCGTATGGAGCAGGGCGGTATAAATGATGAGAAAAGGAGGGAGGATTTTTTTGGACACTAGAAGGATGTGATTGTTTTCTTGACCGGGCATGGTCGAGAAGGGCACCCGCATCATCAGTAAAACCTTTTAGATGAACATCTTTTGTATATTACAAAGTATAAAAGAAATAATAGAGATGTTTCCACGATGAGGTGTCTGGTTTGTTGCTACTGCATGCATAGATCTCACAGTTTTCATACTCTTTGATCCATAGAAGAGCTCATCGCTTGTTTCATGAAAAATAAAAGAAAATGAACATAAGTGGGTTCACTGCCCCAACACTGGACGGATTGTTTCCTTTCAACCTTTGGATCCTTTAGAAATGTGAGAGACAAAACCTCTCAACAATGAGACGGCACCTCTCAACAATGCAACTGAAATTTGTAAGGACCTTTTGCCAACTAACGGTTGAGATAAGATCGTCCACACCAGATGACGTGGCATAAGAAAAATTTCTTCCTCTTTCATTTCGTCTCCATTCTTTATTTGTCCAGAAGCTTCAAAACGGTGACACTGGCCGTTGTTTCTCTCCACCATCACCAGTCACGAGAAAATGATAAAGGTAGCTGGGTATCAGTTTGCACTAGCTAGAACCTGCCATACACCATCACATGGGCAGGAAAAATAGAAGTCCCCAAGATGCTATGTTTTAAAAAAAATGTATTATTTTGCCAAAGTAGGTATTCATTAGACTCAAACCAGTAATTAAACGACTTGTCGGGTCCATATTGGTATGAACACCTACAACTCTCGACCCGACAAAATATGTCATTTTCCTAGTAGTCCGTCACACCGACCCAAAAAGGCGAAACCATTGTCGTGTCGCCCCATGCATAAACCTCTAGGCAACACAAACCTTGAGCGGGGAACTCGAGTTGCCGCTTGGCACCTCATACTTGACCTCGTTCTCTCCGTATATCGTTGTCTAACAATGGTACGGAATCCAAAGACAAGAAGGATACAAAAGTTCAAAATGATCCAGACCGACAGAAACAGAGTACACCTCCTTGTCGCAAAGTAAAAAAAAAGGCAACACAGATATTGAAGAAGATCGACCAATAACCATCTAAGAAAATTCATAGCAACTTATATATTTTTCCCATGGGAATGTGCACTAGCAATTTCGAAGGGTTTAGTGATAAGCATCGAATACACATTTAGCGACTTTTCGTACAATTCCAAATTCTCTCCCTCACTCTTTGTTCTAGTAGGAAATATCTTTCTCTTTCCAGAAATCGTATCACTCCTTTTTGAGAAATCCGAGCAATTATTATTTTAAATAATTCTACTAGCAATTAGTAGTATCATTCTTGTTTAGGGTAATCTTCTTTACAACGTAAAGTGAGGCCTGAAAGTGGAGAGACACGTGAAGGCCCTACCTTTTTACTACTACTAGTAGTAGCCCAGAACGACACGGTCTCCACCTGACCGTCCACGTGGCATCCCGGCCCGCTCGGGCCCACAGATCCGCGCCCCGTCCCGTCGTCCTCGTGCCTCCCCTCATTTGCTTCCACTCCACTGTTCTCTCGGAACCGGCCAAGGAAAAAATCACGCCTTCCCTTCCGTTCCGTTCGGGCTCCGGCGTCACGCCCCTCCTCCGGCCGCTATAAAGCGCGCCGGGTCTCGATCCCCGCGGAAAATGGTACTGCTCTCCGCCACCTCCGCCGCCCTCCGCCACGACGATGCTGTGCCTCACCTCGACGCCGTCTCCCCTGCCGCGCCCTTCTCCCGCCGCTGACCGGCAGGGCCCCGGGATCTCGGTGAGTCACTCGGTCCGGATCTTCTTTCTTGTTTTTTCTGCCCGTGAGGCCGTGATGAATCTCCTGACGGCCATTTTGATGCGGTGGGTCGCGTGCAGGGTGGCGCCGGCGCCGGCAATGTGCGGCTGAGTAGCGTCCTCGTGCCGTCCGTCCCGTTCTCTCTCCGCTGGTCCTGGCCACGCAAGGTACCCGTCCTCTCTGTTTGCACAGATTCGCCAATTACGGCTCCGTGTTATCGCTCGCAGAAAAGCAATTTGGTGGTGGTTATGCAATTAATTTGAGGTTTCATAAAGTGGATCCATATAGTAGTATGTTTTTTTCTCTCCCGCGGTATTCCAGCCGGATATCACTTTCTATGCAACCTCAATGTGTGTGATCTGTGATTAATGAAATGTAGCAAGAGATTTGATACATTGCGACAGATATAGTGTGTATGATTAAATGTGTATGATTTCTGATTAAATGTAGCAGCAGATCGCACGACAAAAAGATATTAATTTAGTTACGCCACGTCACCCCTTGCGTAACTACTGCCTGTTTTGTGCTGAATCTGCCGCGCGCTCGCTCTAACTAGCTAGTGTTCACATATGCAAGGCCAAGAGCAAGTTTTCTGTCCCTGTAACCACGCAAGGAACCGGAACCATGGCAACAGGCGGAGATGGTCTCAGCGACCTTCCCATATACGAGCTGGATCCAAAGTTGGCCGCGTTCAATGACCACTTCGACTATCGGATGAAAAGATATCTGGACCAGAAACAATCGATTGACAAACATGAGGGAGGCCTTGAAGAATTTGCTAAAGGTTAGCTTTTGTTCATGCATCCGAATGGTACTATTTGTGGCATCCACAGCACAAAAGGACCTGTTCATACGAGTATGGGCATAATCTAACTTGTTGTTTCTGGCCTTTGATGTGTTGTAGGCTACTTGAAGTTTGGGATCAATACCAAAGGTGATGCATCTGTGTACCGTGAATGGGCCCCAGCTGCAGTGTAAGTTCTAATGTTGTCATGCAGCTAATTGTAATGGTCTTGGGTTAATTTATGAACTACTGATGAAACTGTCTAAGAACTGTTCACAATTTTTGTTTCCAATGAGATGGTTTGTGCTGTCTGGTAATATGCATAGCTAGTGGTAAATACTCTAATTGATAACTCTTTCAAGTTTTCACTTATGGATGTCCTGGCCTGTTAAGGTAAGGAACTAAGGATCAGCTGTAGTAGACCATGATGCATTGAAGAGATAAATATGTTTTCCCTTTTCTGATTGTGGTTGTAGTTGAATAGTGATCATTCCATTTAAGGTAATACTCACTTCCCACTATCTTTAGTAGATTCATGTATTTACTTGCAAGTCTGCTTTACTTTATGGGTGTAGGGAAGCACAGCTTGTTGGTGACTTCAATAACTGGGATGGTTCTATGCACAAGATGGCAAAGGATAGTTTTGGTGTTTGGTCAATCAATGTTTCCCATGTCAATGGGAAACCTGCCATCCCTCATAATTCCAAGGTTAAATTTCGATTTAGGTGTGGGGATGGAGTATGGGTTGACCGGATTCCTGCATGGATTCGTTATGCTACTGTTGATGCCTCTAAATTCGGAGCTCCTTATGATGGTGTTCACTGGGACCCGCCAACTAGTGAAAGGTATATTTATAGTGGCTCGACATATTGTAACGATGGGCAAGAAATCTGAGAGAAACCGACAAAAAATGAATAAATAATGCGTAAAATTTATACTGTTTGTTTTGCAGGTATGTGTTTAAGCATCGACGGCCTCGAAAGCCTGATGCTCCACGTATCTATGAGGCTCATATTGGGATGAGTGGTGAAAAACCTGCAGTCAGCACATACAGAGAATTTGCAGACAATGTGTTACCACGCATAAGGGCAAATAACTACAACACAGTTCAGCTGATGGCAATCATGGAACATTCCTACTATGCTTCTTTTGGGTATCATGTGACGAATTTCTTTGCAGTCAGCAGCAGATCAGGCACGCCAGAAGACCTCAAATATCTGGTTGACAAGGCACATAGCTTAGGGTTGCGTGTTCTGATGGATGTTGTCCATAGCCATGCGAGCAAAAACATGACAGATGGTCTAAATGGCTATGATGTTGGACAAAGCACAGAGGAGTCTTATTTCCACACAGGAGACAGGGGCTACCATAAACTGTGGGATAGCCGCCTGTTCAACTATGCAAATTGGGAGGTATTAAGATTTCTTCTTTCTAATCTGAGATATTGGATGGACGAATTCATGTTTGATGGCTTCCGATTTGACGGGGTTACATCCATGCTATACAATCATAATGGTGTCAATATGTCATTCACTGGAAATTACAAGGAGTATTTCAGTTTGGATACCAATGTAGATGCAGTTGTTTACATGATGCTCGCAAACCATTTGATGCACAAACTCTTGCCAGAAGCAACTGTTATTGCAGAAGATGTTTCAGGCATGCCAGTGCTTTGTCGGTCAGTTCAGGAAGGTGGAGTAGGGTTTGACTATCGCCTGGCTATGGCCATTCCAGATAGATGGATTGACTACCTGAAGAACAAAGATGACCTTGAATGGTCAATGAGTGGAATAGCGCAGACTTTGACTAACAGGAGATATACAGAAAAGTGCATTGCATATGCTGAGAGCCATGATCAGGTATGTTTTCCTTTGCCTGTTTGCATGAGTGCATGCTTTTTTTCCTGGTGGGGGTGCTGTTCTAAGAAGATAGCATTAAGATGAGGCACTTTGTTTGCCTGGTAGCCAGGTTTAAGAAATAAACACTTATCTTGATGACATGTCACACTATAGCAGAGGCTATCATGGATCTATTCTGACAACTAGTGATAGTAACCTCTAACCAGCTACTACGGACTGTGTATGCATGTCCAAAGATCTGCAGTTGTATATCGTTGGCTGTCTGTTCTTCTATTTAAACAACAACTGAGTAGTTATTTTTCATACAATTTTTCAGTCTATTGTTGGTGACAAGACTATGGCATTTCTATTGATGGACAAGGAAATGTATACTGGCATGTCGGATTTGCAGCCTCCTTCACCTGGAGTTGATCGTGGCATTGCACTTCAAAAGGTTCAATTATTTTAAGTACTCCCGAATTTGATGGTTCTAGTTCTAGATGCGTATTGTAATATTCATAGTTTTACTCAGAGTTCTGGTTAGCCCTTGAAAAGTTAATGTGTTCCAACCCCTTTTGGTACATTTGGCTTATTGTGTTACAAATATTTCAGATGATTCACTTCATCACGATGGCCCTTGGAGGTGATGGCTACTTAAATTTTATGGGTAACGAGGTAATATAATAATCTGTCAGAACTTGTGTCTGGTTAATCTATTTTCTTGATTTCTTTAAAAATGTGTTCCTTTGTGGAGATTGGCAGTGTGCAAAAGTTTAAACTCTGTTTTCTAAGATAGCCAAGTATGCCCCAGCTATTTCCATGTTATATTGTTATCGCTATCATTTAGTTGTGCTGGTAGTTAATCTTTGTTCTAAGTAATTGTTGTTCTTGAGCATGGCAGTCTTATATTTATTGTTGGATCCTCCAATTTTTATGTATGCCGACATCACATACAGATGCATATTCCCTGTTTGAAAGATTTTATTTGTACCAATGTTTCTCCATAAATGATGCAAACATGATAGAGATATTATGAAGTCTTATCCTATTCATGTTTTACGTATTAAGACGAGCTTTTTGTACAAAATCAGCACTATCTATCAAATTACTGCTAAGCAACAACATTTATACCTTATTTGTAACTCGTAGTAATGGTGCAATTTTCTTTTAGTTTGGCCACCCAGAATGGATTGACTTTCCAAGAGAAGGCAACGATTGGAGTTATGATAAATGCAGACGGCAGTGGAGCCTCGTCGACACTGATCACCTACGATACAAGGTTATGCCTATGCATATTTTTAGAGTTTTTGGTCTGGTAGCTCTCTTGGGATCTTGACCTTCCTTTATCTCATGTTGTAGTTATTTACACTGGGTTCCAAGTTATGTGTTGGGCTAAATTGTCTCTTCTAACACTCTATATTAAGCCTTTCCTACTAATCTAAATTGCTGATCCCCTACTAGTTGCTCGGTACATGACCAATTGTGCTTGTCGTAACCTACTAATTTCTTGATTCTTCACATAATGATGTGCAGTACATACATTATCCATATGTAACTTGGCATTGCATTTTCCTCAATTATATTTGAAGGCTGTGTTCTTTTGGTTAGAGGTAGTTATTTTTGTCTACATATGATAAATAATATACCCTTTCATGATTTTTTTCATATTTTATCCAGCTTTTCTGCATTCAAGCACTTTTTGTTTCTCAGCTAACGTATAAAATTTGAACAGTACATGAATGCCTTTGATCAAGCAATGAATGCGCTCGACGAGAAGTTTTCCTTCCTGTCATCATCAAAGCAGGTTGTCAGCGACATGAATGAGAAGGAAAAGGTAATTACCTATACAATCATTAGTGAGGGCATTTGTTGCCTCATTTGTTCCACTCTTACTGTTAAGAGTAGCAACTCTGACTTGCTTGTGCTTTTTTATGTGAGCGAACAAGGCAAAATCATATTCGTTTAATGTGTGAATCATTGTTGTCTCAAAATGGCATATGCACTTAATCCAACCTCCTTTTCAGGTTATTGTATTTGAACGAGGGGATTTGGTTTTTGTCTTCAATTTTCATCCCAATAAAACTTACGACGGGTAACTGATTCATTTCAAGCTTTGCCTTTCAATATTTCTTCCACTTAATGTGCTAAGTGCTTAATCTCATCTCCGCTTGCAAAACATGCAGTTACAAAGTTGGGTGTGACCTGCCTGGGAAGTACAGGGTAGCTCTGGACTCCGATGCTCTGATGTTTGGCGGACATGGAAGAGTAAGCAGTGGCAATGATGTTGAAGATCTGTTTTGCAATCCATTTGTCCCTATAACAATGGCCATCAAGGTTGGACCAGACAATCTTATTTATGGTGTTGATCTGTTGTGTTGCACAGGTTGGCCATGACGTGGATCACTTCACGACACCTGAAGGAGTACCAGGAGTGCCCGAGACGAACTTTCACAACCGCCCTAACTCATTCAGAATCCTGTCTCCACCCCGCACTTGTGTGGTAATGCTAGTTCTACGAGGATTCAGCGCCTAACCAACAAGAAAAAAATGCAGTTGATCTCACAAAATGGTCTCTTACCAGGTTTACTACTGCGTTGACGAAAAAGCTGAAAGGCGTCAGAAGGGAGAAGCCTTTTCTTCGGAGGAGAGCATGGCTCTGGGGTACATGGATGTCGAAGCTACTCCCGTCAAAGGGACAACAGATGGGAAGGCAGCTTCTGGTTCCAGAAAGGTGTCAGCAGAGGATGTCTCCGGCAACAAGGGAATGAACTTTGTGTTTCGGTCTTATGAAGATGACAAGAAATAAGCACCGTATCACAGCTTGATCAGGACAGGCTACTGGCGCCCTTGTCTTCTGTCGCTGCTAGTAGCAACAGTATCTTGCTGTGCAAACCTGAGATTCTGGCTTCGACTGAGCCGAGGTTACCTGCTATATGAACTGCATGTATAGCTCTCTAGAAAGATAAATAAGCAGTGGTGGTGTGGGTCGATTATCTGACTATATGCGCCCAATATGCGCGAGGGCCTAGGTTTTCGATCATGAATAAGTTTCGGCCTCTCAGCCCAGAATAAAAACAGTTGTTTTATTTACTAATACTGCATTTCTTCTTTGCCTCCTTCATGGTATCGATGTATATTGTTAGAGAGAGCCTGCATTGCATCTATCCTCTGATAATAACTGCAGAGCTGAGGAAGCTTCGGTCCCTGTTTCCTATCTTCAGACCAGGTGCCATGTTGTCACACCGGCACTCGCACAGGTAAAGCCACAGCATCTTAATTATCATGTCCCAAATTTTCTCTGGTTGGAAGAACGTCCTCGCGTCGCTAACGACCTCCTTTTTCCAGGTCTTGTTCCTCCACAATATCATCGTCATCAGCATCATCAGTGCTGCAGCAGCACCAATGGCCACTTAGGCCACAGCCAGCGCATGACGGCGACAGGTAAGCGGGCGAAGACTTGGACCGTTTCAAAGTATGCATGTAGCTGCCAGGCCATCTTCCTCTCCCTCTTCTATTCTATTTGTGGTGCCAGGTTAGTGGCTGCATTGCATTTTTCTGCATGAGCAGAAGTGGTGGTGCAACCATGGACTTGACTCAAGACAAGAGGTCGACAACGACCTGAGGAAAAGATGGAAGAAGCGGTCTAGATTCTAGGTGATGTGGATCTATGGTCTTCTTTTCTTGGTTTTCTAGCAGCAGACAAGTCGGTCCATGGATGTGGCTTGTGACACTGGAATACACACGACACGACTCCCTATATTTATTTTATACCATAACCAAAAAATGAAGTATAATTTGTGCCTCTAAATACTTGAGATGTTTGGTTTTCCGAATCGATTAACCGCATGAATTCCCTGCCTTATTGTCAATTCACCCTTTCTAAGTAAAATCCTTTTTTTAGCTGTTTTCTTGGCAACGTTGCTTCCTATGAAGGCACAGCTTCTTCACCTTTTTCTCTCTCTCTCTCTCTAATAATGTCAAAATGTACTACTAGTTCGGGCCAAACTGTTCGACCAGGGTTGCCAAATGCAATGTACCTAAAAAGTGAAACCAACACTTTTATCAGACCATTTTATCATCATCCTTTTGGCTACCGCCCAGCGGTAGCATCAGCAGCAGCAGCCAAACCCATCCGCAATGATTTTCCACTCTGAAAATAACCTCGTCAAAAATAACTTCGAAGACTTTGAAGAGTTCAACGCGGTTTTCTGCATTCAGAGCGACCGATGTATGGATCATCATGGAGTAGTAGTAGAAGAGAAACGAATAAACCTTTTTGGAGATATCTGTGAGGAGGAGAGCAAGAGAGCACTGCCATGGTGACATGGAGTCGTCATGGTGTCATCTCCTTGGAATTTCCTGTGGAAATCCATGGCCATCGCGCCGCTAGTGGACACGCACGAACGAATTTGTTGAAAATCTTGGGGTGGATTTCCTTGAGATGGTTCTTCAGACAGTGACCTGCTGCCTCTTACCGTTTCAAAGCTAGAGTCCTGCGACCCAGGTAACAGGCTTCGCTAATCACACCATATACCTTCTGGATTCTGTATTTTAAAAACCTACTACGTAGTAGAAATTTTGCTGGCGGCAGCGAAGAAATATTGCTGGGATTCTGCATATGCGTCCGAAATAGTTTTCATGTCATTAGCAGCAGGATGGCTACTTAATTAAGGACCTAGTTCAAGTTTTAGAAAATACTTACAAGGTCAAAGATTTGTGCTCAGCATTCCGTTCTATTTTATGGTTTCCTAAGCTGCCTCGAACCCATTTTTAAAAAGTATATGGCTGCGTAGGAGTTGACTGACAGCGCGGGCCAACAATGGCTAACGTTCCTTGTTTATACTTTGCAGGCTAGGCTAGAGAAGATTCTCCTCACCCGCTTGAGAGCTACGTCGACCAAATCTGATCACTTGTAAAGATATCCTGATCGCCGAATCGCAAACCTCGCATGCGATTTGCTATGTAATTATCGACTCTACTGCTAATTTAACCGAATGGGATATTTGTGGACGTTGTTCCACTTTGACCAAGATTTTGGACAAACTTGGACCAGACTTTGGGCAAACTATAAATAAATTCTACATTGAGCGAAATTTAAGGGCTGGCTTGATTATGACAATAAGGGCTCACTCATCAAGCCGACGTGGAAATGCCACCAAGGCATCTGATCCCCGCGACAAATATTGGACGTGTGCGGACTGTCTTGGTAGCATTAATTGCTACGTTGCCCTCGTACGTGTTTGTAAAATCAAGCCACCTCTAAAATTCCAGGTCGACATGAAATACTCCCTCCGTCCAAGAATAGATGTCTTAGGTTTTTAAAATTTTAGATGAATCTATATACTAAATAGTGTCTAGATTCATCTAAATTTTGACAAATTTGAGACATCTATTTTGGGACGGAGGGAGTACATGAAACTAAATCTTATTCAAAGCGTCCAAAAAAATCTTATTTGGACTGCCACAATTCCAAAAAATGCCTGATTCGACAGTAAATGTTTGATATTGTCGAATTTACTGTGTGGATTAACTCCACGGTGGTTGACCAATTTGTTCGACACGGTTTTGTACCAAGTCAGGGCAATAGTTCATTGCTGGGTATAAGAAAAAAAAGGGTCTGATATGTGCATATATACTGGTCTCGTTGATTAACTATCTTTGTCCATTCATGTAAGAGCTGGTTAATTCACGTACCAGTATGTATGGTGCACAAACAACGACCAAGCCACGTATGTACACACATGCATGAGTTGTACGTGTACATGCAAGAATACTGAGACGTGCGTACAGTCGGGCCGGCCGGCCGGCAGCGTGTACACCTACTGTTTACTGGTCTACTAGACGCAAGTAACAAAGTTTTGATCTGGTTAGCTCTGATAACAATCTGCAGATCGGATAACCACACATCAGAGATCGACTCCAGCTTTCTCGGCAGAGATACATACACGGAACGGCCGGTGGAGCAGATTAACTCGCAAGCGTAAGAAACGCAGACGGGCGCGTGGCTGTTACGATCTATCCCGTCGCCTGCTGCCTATAAAAAAGCACACGCACAACACCACGATGGGAGGAGAAAAAAAGCTCTCGCAGCCGGAAGAGAGGAGAGGCGAGAAGACGGAGGACTCACGCTGTGTGCGAGCGAGCTCTCGTACCTGGAGGCACAGGCACACAATCGGCTAGCTCACGGAAGGAGACGCCACACGCAGCCAGGAGGAGAAGAGGAGTTCGCGTCCAGAGCACACGCTCATCCACTCCCAAGCGGGTGCACCCATCGATCATCACCAAGAAAGAAAGGCCATGGAGAACAAGCCGGTATCTCCTGATGGTGAGAATCATGGTTGATATTTTCTATCTCTCTCTATACAGCACACAAGCACGCATGCATCCCGCACAGTGAGGATACGGACCCGGCGTACAACCCGGCTGGTGTGACAAAGCCACGATGCCAGGGCTGCTGGTGTGCATCTCGGCGCCACCTTCATGGCGCCCAAGACGACGACGAGGGCGCGCGGCTGCCGGCGTGCAGCCCGACACCAACTCCAACGCCCCCAAGACGGCGGCCCGAGGGCATGCGGCTGCCGGCGTGCATCCGACGCCACCAAGACGACGGCCATGGCGGCTGCGGCAGCCAGCGCCATCTCCAACGCCACCAAGACGACGCCCGAGGGCGCTGCGGCGTGCAGCCCGACGCCATCTCCAACGCCACAAGACGATGCTCGACGGCGTGGCTGCCGGCGTGCAACCAGCGCCATCTCCGCCGCCACCAAGACGACGGACCGGGCTGCGGCCGGCGCCACCTCCATCTCCGCCACCAAGAGCACGGCCTCGAGGACGTGAGGCTGCGGCGTGCAGCAGCGCCACCGCCATCTCCGCTCTGGTGTGGCGCGCCAAAGACGTCAGCCTTGCGCCTGCCGATGGGCCGTAGTGGCACCATCTCTTCCCCCATCGAGCCATGCTCTACGGCGGCGCCGAAGACGATGGAGGTGTGGAGCCCGGTGCCTTCTTCACTCCGGCGAACCGTGCCGAAGACGATGACGAGAAGGCAACCGGCATGCATTCGGCGCCACGTCCATCTCAACGAGCCATGCTGCCTAAGACGGCGACGGGGCTGCCGGCGTGAAGCTCAACCTTTATTCACCTCCTCTGACGCCCACAAGATGACGGCGGCCCGAGGGCGCTGCGGCTGCCGGCCCGACGCCATCTCTTCTCCCATCGAGCCCGGTGCTAGCTCCATCTCCGTGAAGACGGCGGGCATAGGCGAAAGCGCTGCTGACTTGCCATCCGGCGGCATACCCCGCCTCCATCTCCACGAGCCCGTGAGACGACGCTCTTGTCTAGGACGACAGCCGTGAACTCAGCGTCGGACCGAGACGAGGTGTCGACCACGTTGGCTGCACTGACTTGTAGGCGCGTGTCGGTTTTGCACCGACGCCGATCTCCACCAACACTTACTCTGCGAGGCATACCCTTGCGCACCCGGCGAGGCTGCTGGTCGAGAAGTCCCAGGTGGCGAACTCATGCTACTCAAGTCCAACTACATCGACGCCCGTCAGACCGACGAGGCACGATGGCGAGGGCGGCATGGCGGAGCAAAGGCCATGCTACTCGCGGCGCGTGTACCGACGAGACACGGCTCGCCGCCCACACCACCACCACATCATGCATGGAGAACGGCGGGCAGACGAAGACGACCACGGCTTAATCGGAGGTGTCTCGTGGCGTAACCCGCGGGAGTAATTAACCGGGTGCCTTCCGAGGCCCCGGAAACCATGAGATCGCAATCGCCATAGTCAGGTTGGCGGCATAAGCAGGCCTTGTATTAGGGATTTGTACTTTGTTTCTCCATGAGAGATTAATGAAATGCATCTCCCCTACCTTTTCTTGTGTACTACGGTACACTGGCACGCCCGCACTTCTTTTCTTTACCCCGGCGCATGAGAAAAACACGCTACCATTCTTCTCCCCTCGAGTAGCCTACGTTCGACTTTTCCAGAACGTTTTTCTCGTGTCAAACAAATTGGCACGCCCGGTGGGACGTGGTTCTCCTCCCATCTTTGCTCCGCTGTGGTCGTCAGAATCGTCTTCGCCCGTGCACTCAACCCACACAACATCCTGCATGACAAGCCAACGGCGAGGACCTCCGCTGATCAAAGGTCATCTTCATGCAGGAGGAATCCCCCACGCCATCAACGCGGAGCCCTGGGTGATCCACTTTGGATCATCCTTTCCGCCCATGGTGGTCGTCGAGGTCGGCACCGAGATGTTCATGCACCAAGCCTGGAGCCGCAATTCCAAAGCTGCGATCCAAGAAGCGCAAAGGCGGGCATCCGCCATGGCCAAGACGAGCCGCGAGTTGATGCTCGAGGCGCGCCCTGTTGAAGGAGTCAACGGATATGACGTCAAAGGGGCGTGGGGCGCTAACGCCTCTCTTCCAACGTCGCCGACAAGCGGGCGGAGCGGTGTCGCCGCGCCTACCGCCGCGCACGGAGCTGCCGACGCCAACACCTAGGCGCACGGGTGGAGCTTCTTGGAGGCTTGGAAGCCGCCTCTGATGACCTGCGGAGACTCGTGGCAAATGCCCGTTTGTCAGAAAGCCCGCATCCACTAAGGAACTACAGGAGGAAGTGCCGTAAGGTACAACGCCTTCACCAGCTATTAAGCTCTCGCATCACCAGGAGCACGGTTCTTGCGGAAGATTGGTCCCTCGGCACAAGGGACCTCGCGGACAAGGTGTTCACATGTACTAGCACTGAACCATCAGAGGTCAAGTTGGTGGTGAGAAGAGCCATCATGAAGGAGTTCTGGAAACGGTACTCCCGAAAAGAGTCCGTCTTGCCAGGCCCAACGCTCTCCATCAACCTTGAAGATCCTCGAAAAAGCATGTGTGCGCCATGCTGCCACACTTCGGCGATCAATGGTCGCCCCATCCCCAACGACAACAGGTTCGCCGTTCTTCGGAACGAGGTACCTGCACCACACGGAGAAGATCTACGGCAGGAGTTCCGCCGCTTGCAAGATCAAATGAATAGCATCCAGAGGCGGCTCCACGAGCAAGGAGCGCCAAGTTCTTCATCATCACAAGCTGGGGGCAGGATTAGGCACCAAGCCCCTAGTCACCGTCCTCAACATGAGCGCCATACCTTGGCGCCCCGACGCCAACCTTCACCCATTAGACATGCACACCGGGGGCATCCTAACATGCCCCCACGTTGGAACCGTTGGTCACGACATCAAGATGATGAGAGGGACCCTCGTCCCACTCAACAGTGGAGACCTAGGGATCCTCCACGAGATGCACTTCCACCACGGCCTTCATCCCCGCCTAGGCGTGGAGAGCGACTTCAAGTGCGCCTGCAAGGACGTGCCTACCACACCAACGCCATGAGCTGCACCGCCTCTTCTACCAACTCCACCAGCACCCTCAAGAACCCGGAGGTCCTCACAGAGAACCAACGCATAGCCTTGAGGCGCGGAGGAATCGCCAAGTTCTTTACAAAGAACTCAAGACTGGTGCTCCGCCATACCCAAGTTGCATGCGACCCGATGGTGGGGTCATTCAAGAAAGTGATAGGATCGGCTGCATCTCTCCAAACCTAGAGCGGCACGGTACAATTACACCTCAGCCTCGCTCCAAAACCACGCAAGATGCCCTTAGGGGGTGTCGAACAAAAGGGCGAAGCGGTTCCACCACCGCTTCCTTCAGCAAATCCTCAACAAGGCGATGAACAGGCGATGGACACATCGTCATCTTCGCCTCCTCGGAGGCAAAAGACGCCAACACCGACAGTCACGCTAATGGAGGGCGTCGAGGAGACTCCAGCCGCAACTGCCTCCAACCCCGAGGCGGATCTTGGGGCTTCAACCTCCGTTGCCCCGGGAAAAGAAGAGATGCCTCCCACAAAACCTCCGCTTACCTCTCCGCAAGGGGACGAGAAGATCAGAGATGATGCCCTTCAGCAGGGGGATGGAAAGGAAAAGGAGGCAACAAAGAAGAACCTTGCTTTGTGCGGCACTGTTGAAGTGCGCCCAAGGCTTGAGCCAAACGACGGTTGGCAACCTCCTCAAGTAACCCACGAGTTTGGCTATCCCTCGGACGAGGAGATCGTGCCGAACCCCAAAGCTGACTTCAAGAAGGCTTTCTTGCCACGCCTCGGCCATGTACGTTCATGGTTCAAGGGCACTGACACGGAGGCCAAGGCCAACGCTTCTACAAGGGAAGAGGGAGCAAGATCCACGCCCATGCCTTCCCATCATGGCGGAAAGGCTCACTTCGATGGAGACTCGGATATCACCGAACATTTCGCCTTGAATCTACACCGACATCACCTCAAGACTCCCACGAGATCCCGACGAGTTGTTGCAGGTTGCAAGTCGACTGGAGCCAAGACACGGCTAAGGTGCAGCCGCGCCAGAGTGTGACGGACAGATCAACCAGAGAGGAAGGTATTGACGACTACGCCGACGATGAAGAGAGCTTCTCCGACTCTTCTTCCACCTCTTCGTTGGAGAAACTTACAAACTCCCCTCCATACCACGAGCTCGCCCCTTCGGTCCTATCGGACTGTGAAGATGGCCTTGAAGATCTCCATACCGCACCAGCCCACATGGCGGTAGACGGTGGAAAGAACGACGGCTCTGCATCCGCGCAGGCTAGTGCAACAAGGGAGAGAAGCTGCACTGGAAGAAGAGATGAAGGAGCAGCGCCAGAAGATTGATCAATTGACATCAAAACTCGACCAGTTCATCGAGCTCATGATGAACAACAACAGCAATAACGGTGTCCCGACACAAAGCGTACCACCAGGAGTAGTAGACCCACAAGTGGAGGAGTTGCAGGCGGGCGCTCTAACAAGTGCGCCACCCCATCATGAGCGCCAACACGAAGAAACAAGCACACATGCTCGCCAATGGGCTAGACCCTCTGGTCCAGCCGACACAACGCCACAACAAAGCGTGCTGAAAGGCTACCACGACATGCTTAAAGACATGGTGGACAAAATATTCGAGCAATTGAAGGTCGATAATGCTCCTCGCACCATGGGGAGCGAGCTGGAGAAGCCCTATGAATCATGGCATGACCTGGTGTCGTTCCCTGCAGGGTGGCACCCACCAAAGTTTCGTCAATTCGACGGGACGGGTGATGCAAGGGAGCACTTGGCGTACTTCGAGGCGGCGTGCGGGGACACTGCAAACAACGCGTCACTTCTCCTTCGACAATTTTCAGGGTCGTTAACCGGCCCTGCCTTCCACTGGTACAGCCGCCTGGCGGTTGGATCCATCGAAAGTTGGTCAGGCATGAAGGAGGTCTTCAAGAAGCACTTCGTCGCCATGAAGAAGGACTTCTCTGTCGTCGAGCTTGCACAAGTTCGTCAACGACGAGATGAGTCCATCGATGAGTACGTCATTCGCTTCCGCAACAGCTATGTGCGGCTCGCCCGGGAGATGCACCTTGAGGACGCCATCGAGATGTGTGTCCACGGGATGCAACAACATTGGTCACTCGAGGTCTCTCGGCGCGAGCCTAGGACCTTCAGTGCTCTTAGCACGGCGGTGGCGGCAACGAAGCTAGAGTTCGAGAAATCACCACAGATCATGGAGCTCTACAAGAACGCCACTATATTCGACCCGTCCAAGCGCTTCGCATCAACATCCAAGCCAACCAATAATGGGGCCAAGATGAAGGCACCGGCGGAGGCAAACGCCACTAGGGTCTTCTCCTCCACGCCCCAAGGCAATGTGCCAATGTTGGGCGCAAGAGGCGAGCAAGCTGGAGTAAGGCAACGACCCACGATGCAAGAGCTCCTCAAGAAGCAATATATCTTCCGCAGAGAGCTGGTCAAGGACATGTTCAACCAGCTGATGGAACATCGAGCTTTGAACCTTCCAGCTCGAAGACCCGATCAGCGGGATGACAGATAATGCTTTGTTTTGCCCATATCATAGGTACGTGGGACATGTCATCGAGGACTGTCGCCTTCAAGGAATGGCTCCAGAGCCGTCAATGAAAAGAGGATCAACTTGGACCCGGAAGCTATCAATCCAGATTACCAAGCTGTGAACATGGTGAGCGTAGTTGTGCCCTCTTCATCAAGGCAAGGCGATGAATATGAAGATGGATGGGCGCCCCTCTCACAAGTTGAGGGCCAACTATCCAACCTCGTCCTGGCGACAGCATCAACACCTCTCCTTCAACAGGATTCTACACCAACCGCGTCCATTGAGAAGCCTTGGAGCACGGTCCGCCGGAAGCCATACCCGAGGGACCTTCCAACTCGACCTCCTCGTCCGACATCATCAACACACGCTCCCCCAACAATTCTAAGGCGAGTTGATCCAAGTCAACGCCGTCCCCCACCGAGGTTCGTCCCCAAGTCCGAGGGAGATGAGTCATTCCCCCGACCAGGGCGGGGACTACGCACTTTGGCGCAGTTCCTACCCCATGGTTGGGACCAAGGGCCAACGGAGGGTGTCGAAGGAGTACAAGATGAGGCTCGATCCTCTCAAGCACGAAACATGGCGAGTTGCAACGTCGTCCTCGACTACAAGGACGTGCCCAGCTCGAGTCGACATGTTCACTCTGAAAACGCAGGCGTTCCACGCCGAAGTGCCACAAAGAACCCGCAGTGGAAGAGGCGAACATGAACTGCGTGGGGAAAGGTCTTACCCGACCCCACGAAGGCCAAGCAAGCGAGTGGACAAGCCGGCCCATAAGGAGGCAACACCATGAAGAGGCACCGAAGTGCATGATGGTGGGAAGGCGAAACCACGGGACATCGACTACAACATCATCGCCCACCTCAAGCGAATTACAGCTCTTGAGTGTGCACGATGCGCTCATGCTGGTGCCAAACCTGCGTGAAGCCCTCATCAAGGCGCTCCAGCTCCGAGATCTATGAAGTGTGCATGGCGAAGCATCGTCTCTTTGCCAATCCCTTGTTCGTGAATGAGATCACGTTCGATGAAGAGGACAATCTCATAGAAGATGGTGCCCATAACCGCCCACTTTACGTGGAGGAAACATTGGGGCGCATCTTCGTCGGATCCTCATCGACCAGTCTGCCGTGAACATCTTGCCCGTCCGGAGTTTGAAACAGGCGGGTTTCACGGTGGGCGACACGAGTCCACCGGCGTGATGATATGCGGCCGACAACCAAGGAAGCCAACACTGGGGCCATCACGGTGAAGATCCAGATGTCTACATTCAGCTTCAAGGTGCGGTTCTTCGTCATCGTTTAACACCTACTCGGCTCTCTTAGGGAGGCCTTGGATCCACAAGTATCGTGTGGTGCCTTCTACCCTTCACCAATGCCTAAAGTTCCTCGACGGCAACGGCACACAACAACGCATCATCGGCAACACCAGCCCCTACACCGTGCAAGAGTCGCATCATGCAGATGCGAAGTACTACTTCCCCGTCGAAGACAGTGACCAATATGTCGGGCGGACAACACCAGCGGTTGATATCTTAATCAAACCGGGTGTTGCGCCGATCAGCACAGCTATGACTCATCATACCATGCTCCTCATGGACGCGGGGTTCCTCCTCTCGCGGAAGGAACCACAGGCGTAGGCGATCTTCCTCGACTGTGCAACACGACTACAAGCCCTTCCTCCAGGACGGGATGGGGAGCTCTACCCCGATATTGCTGGGGGCAAGCTCTTCTACGCCTGCCCCGGTAGCCCCGTTGCTATTGAAGGCAAGGTACCAGAAGCCTACGCCAATCACGTTGAGGTCGGAAATGACGCCTCCACAAGAGGCTCCTACATCTTCATCGACTTCGGCGCACCAAGAGCCTAGTTGTTTAACACTTGGCGGCTCTGTAGGTGCCCAGGAAGGACCGAAGGCATTGATCGGCAGCAGTGATGCGCCCCCTACGATCACACTGCGGGTGCGCAACACTCCAAAAGTGGAAGGTGCACCCACTCATTCGGGGGTGGTTAGGAGGAGAATAAAGGAGATAGAGGAAGTTGCGCGGGGAGCTCGTGTCATGCAGCCCCCATCCCTCTACATATCCACGGCTTCTCCATTGGAGGTTTGGGCTATCCCAAGTTCATCTGGGTCTAGAACCCAAACCATTTTCTATAAAGTTCCACAGGTACAACATGGTGACTCCATATTTGAGCTTCCCCAACCTCGCCGTGATACAGAAGAAGCACTATCCACAATGAAGGCCGAGCCCAAGATGGCTCGCTGGCTGAAGAAGGCGGGGTTCACGCCGCGTATCAAGAGAATACCGCCGCCACCCGCGGTTTGCGAGGCATGGTGGAGGCAAGCCGAGGACCTCATCAAGCAGAAGGGCAAGACTCGGACCAAGTTCGGGATTGGGTACACTCACCCGGGTGGCCACGACGATGAAGAAGAAGGAGGACTCAATGGCGTCGCACAAGTCACGTGCCATGCTACGTCTGTCTCTTCACGAGACGACATGGAACTGTCACGTCAGGGCCTTCACCGCCAAAACTCCATCGACGACGCGCCGGTCAAGGAAGAAGAAAAGGTCGAACCCACGCTGGCTCCACAGGAGATGGAAGACGGTGGTCAGCCCACCATCGATGAACTCGTCGAAGTCAACCTCGGAACCGAGGACAATCCACGTCCCACTTTCGTCGACTCCGCTGACGGAGGAACGGGAAAGCTATCGACGCTTCTTGATGGAGTATCGAGATTGCTTCGCTTGGAGCTACAAAGAGATGCCGGGGCTCGACCCTCGTGTCGCTACACACAAGCTGGCGATTGACCCGCAACACCGCCCCGTCAAGCAGCCTCCGTGGCGCTTGCGTCCGGAGTTTCAAGACCAAGTCATCGCCGAGGTCAATAAATTAATCATTGCAGATTTCATCAAAGAGGCAAAATACACCGAGTGGCTCGCAAACATCGTACCCGTGGAGAAGAAGAATGGCCAGGTACGGGTGTGCCAAGACTTCCGCGACCTAAATCGAGCATGCCCCAAAGATGACTTTCCCTTGCCAATCACGGAAATGGTCGTCGACTCCACCACGGGCCACGGTGCGCTATCCTTCATGGATGGTTCGTCAGGCTACAACCAAATCAAGATGGATCCGGACGACGCCATCAACACCGCGTTCAGGACCCCGAAGGGCAACTTCTACTACACCGTCATGCCATTCGGCTTGAAGAATGCTGGTGCGACGTACCAGCGGGCCATGACATACATCCTCGGCGACCTGATCCACCATTCGGTGGAGTGCTACGTTGATGACATGGTGGTGAAGACCAAGGACCGCCGGGATCATCAGGAGGACCTCCGGGTCATCTTTGAGCGCCTACGTCGACACCAGCTCAAGATGAACCCGTTGAAATGTGCCTTCGCCGTTCAATCGGGCCTCTTCCTAGGCTTCGTTGTCCATCATCGAGGCATAGAGATCGAACCGAAGAAGATCAAGGCCATCCTCAACATGCCACCACCTTGTAATCTCAAGGAATTGAGAGGTTTACAAGGGAAGTTGGCGTACATCCGTCGCTTCATCTCCAATCTCTCGGGACGCATCCAACCCTTCTCAAGTCTCATGAAGAAGGGAGCTCCGTTCGTATGGGATGAAGGGTGTCAAAGAGGATTCGACGACATCAAGAAGTACTTACTTAACCCACCTGTTTTGGCAGCTCCTGTAAAAGAGCGCCTCTTATTCTATACATTGCGGCAGCCTACTTCAATAGGTGCTCTTCTCGCCAAAGACAATGATGAAGGGAAGGAGGTGGCTTGCTACTACACCGAGCACCATGGTGGGCGCGAGTAAACTACTCTCCAATAGAGAAGTTATGCTTGGCGCTTATATTCGCGTTGAAGAAGTTGAGGCACTACATGCTAGCACTCCAAATCTAGCTCATCGCTAGAGCGGATCCTATAAAGTCACGTTCTAAGTCAGCCCGCACTAATGGGCGACTCGGAAAATGGGCATTGCTCATGATGGAGTTCGACATCACCTTTGTGTCTCGTAAAGCGATCAAGGGCCAAGCCTTAGCGGAGTTCCTTGCGGCGCATCCTGCCTCTCGACTCTCCGCTCATCACCAACCTCCCCGACGAGGAGGTTTTCACCGCGGAGGTCGAGGCTCCATGGGAGCTCTACTTCGATGGTGCTTCGCGCACGGAGGCCGACCCTGATGGCACACCCAAGCGGAGAGCAGGAGCAGGATTGGTGTTCAAGACTCCACAAGGAGGGGTGATGTATCACTCATTCTCCCTTCTCAAGGAAGAATGCTCCAAAAACGAGGCGGTGTACGAGGCGCTCATCTTTGGCCTCATCCTAGCACTCTCCATGGAGGTCCGTTCTTTACGGGCCTATGGTGATTCCCAGCTCATCGTTCGGCAAGTCAACGACATCTACGAGGTACGCAAGCCGGGACTGGTGCCATACTACGGTGCGGCCCGGAAGCTTATGGATAAATTCCAACATGTTGAAATTCTCCATGTCCCGCGAAGCAGGAATGCACCTGCCGATGCCTTGGCAAAACTGGCGTCGGCACTGGTGCTCCCAGGTGATAAATCCATGCAAGTGACGGTGGAAGAAAGGTGGCTTCTTCCCGCTGTCCTAGAACTCATCCCGGGGGAAGAAGAAGTCAACACCATCACGACGAACGTCGTGGAGGAGGACGAGTGGCTACAACCCTTCCTCAACTACTTCAAGCACGGCAGTCTCCCTGACGACCCCGTCGAGAGGCGCCAACTCCAACGGCGACTTCCCTCCTATGTATATAAGGTCGGCGTCTTGTACAGACGGTCTCACGGGCAAGAGATTCTACTTTGGTGCGTCAACCAAGATGAAGCCAAAAAAATTTTACAAGAGGTGCACCACGGGGTCTGCGGTGGACACCAAGGTGGAGCCAAGATGTACCATGCCATACGTCTGGCTGGGTACTATTGGCCCGGTATCATGAGGGACTGCCTTCGGGTAGCCAGGTCATGCCATGGTTGCCAAATCCATGGCAACTTCAAGCACCAACCTCCGGTTCCTCTACACCCTACCATTCCCTCATGGCCGTTCGACGCCTGGGGGATAGACGTCATCGGCCCCATTGACCCACCATCTTCCAGGGGCCACCGTTTCATCCTTGCAGCTGACGGACTACTTCTCCAAGTGGGCAGAGGCTGTCCCGCTGCGGGAAGTGAAGAGTGACAATGTCATCAACTTCCTAGAGCGAAATATCATCCATCGCTTTGGGATACCACACCGCGTCACCTCCGACAACGGCAAGGCATTCAAGTCCAATAAGATGTACAGGTTCATGGCGAAATACAAGATCAATTGGAACTACTCCACCGGCTACTATCCTCAAGCCAACGGAGCAATTGAAGCCTTCAACAAGACACTGGGAAAGATACTCAAGAAGACGGTGACCAGACACAGAAGAGATTGGCCGGACCGTCTCTACGAGTCTCTATGGGCGTACCGCGTTACCATCCGTACCCCAACTCAATCTACTCCGTATTCTCTTGTCTATGGTTGTGAAGCAGTTTTACCATTGGAGGTCGAGCTACCCTCTCTAAGGGTGGCCATCCAGGATGAACTCACCAAAGATGAACAGGTACAACTGCGTTTCCAGGAGCTCGACGCCCTAGAAGAGGATCGACTCAACGCCGTGCAAAACCTGGAGCTCTATCGCCGGAACATGGTGAGAGCCTACGACAAGCTTGTCAAGCAGCGTGTCTTCCGGAAGGGCGAGCTAGTGCTTGTCCTCAAGTGCCCCATCGTCGTCACGCACAAGACGAAGGGGAAGTTCGAGCCAAAGTGGGAAGGACCCTACGCCATCGTGCAAGCCTACGATGGGGTGCATACCAGCTGGTCGATCCTCAAGGAGCCCGGCCCATGCCTCCAATCAACGGAAGATTTCTTAAAAAATATTTTTGCTAAATATTTGCCTCTTCCATTGCTTTTTTTTTCGTTTTTCTATGGGGAGTCCTTCAGTCGGCTCAAGTCCATGATGCATTCTCCTTTGCATAGTGTGGATCGTCTGTTTTCCCCCAATAACAAAAAAACGGCTTTCCACGAACATCTGTCTTTGGGTGATTGAAGATCTGGCTGCCTTAGGACTTGTCGGAGGGGGGCACGAGGTACCAAGTTGCAAGTGGAGCGGCACCTACACCCACAAAGCACGACACGTACCAAGTGCATCCTTCCAGAGGCAGTGGAGAAGATCACTTGGGCACTTCAGCGTACCGAGACTCCACACCCCTCATGCTCCCCGGCGTGCCTCGCGTTCGTAGAGGCTCACACCCTGGGGAAGGCCATAGGAAAAGATCATGAAAAGGCTGCCCGACTCGGTGCGTAGCCGCGTGACAACCCTGGGGTGTGCCACAAAAAGCTCCAGATAAAGTGCCAGAGGGTCCCTTAGTCCACCAAGGTGAACGTTGCCTTCCAAATTCCCAAGATGGCTCCCCGAGCGAAGAAAGAAGAAGAGAATCTCAGAAGTTCAAGCCAAAAACAAGAAAAAAAGTATCTCCAAGAGTGCAAGCAATCTCATGAAGCTCATGGTCACCCAAGTGGACCTCGCAAGCCGTCCCCATAGGAGGGCAAAAATACATAAACTCCAAGACACAAGTCTAAACCGTCCCAAGCATAAGGGAACGAGGGTAGGCGGAAGGTAGTTGTTCACCACCCCTCAATAAGGCGCGGAAGTTTCAGAGCTGTTGTCCCAAAGCCTTACTCCCTCGTTTTACCATGCCCAAGTCTCTGGGTTCACGGGGTATCGTGCAGGGGGCATGGCCGAGCTGTGGGGCTCCTCGGTACCAGGATGGGCTAGAGTATGATTCTCTACTGCCTCTTGGAAGCATCTCCGAAGACGGCGTCTTCACACACGTACACGGAAGGACGAAGTTGTAATCGTCATGGTCTTGCGACGATTCTCGAAGACAAGTCCTTCGGCGGCCTTTTCCAATATCACATATATAGCTAGTGTATAACGAGAAAGCCAACATTTTAAAAATCCAAAACCAAAACCATGTTTTTCTCTGGATTTCATGTTTTCTGGATCTTGTGGGTTTTATTCCTCGGGCAAATACTCGGCCATATGCTTGGCCATATGCTTTTACAAGCGGATCGGAATTGCGATTGGGTGTACGCGATACTCCGAGTGCCTTCAACTTCAAGTGTCTCCACCAGCCTACGGCGGCAACACCGAATGGTGTCGACGCTGATGTCTTTCCAGCGTCTCATCTACACCGACACATGAAGATACGGGAGCAGTGTAGTGCGGCAGTGCGGCTAGCACGAATCTGTGAATCCATGTGATCTAGTGGGCTGGCACCGCTGCAGCTACGCGGTCGCGACTAAGTCGATAAATTTTCTCCTGAGATGTGGCATGGTATTTCGCTGCAAGACGGATGAAAATTGCGGATGTTTTGTTGGTTGACGCCATAGCGGCTACATGGCCTAACAAATTTTCTCAAACGAAAATAATTGTGGAAGGATTTACCCACGTCACCTCTACATTATGAAGCAAGGCTGCAATAAAATATTTGCGTCAAATTGGTTTTCTCACCAAGCCGACTTCAATTCGCTCTGCTCTTGAACTCCACTTGGTGAGGGGGCATTTGTTCGACACGGTTTTGTACCAAGTCAGGGCAATAGTTCATTGCTGGGTATAAGAAAAAAAAGGGTCTGATATGTGCATATATACTGGTCTCGTTGATTAACTATCTTTGTCCATTCATGTAAGAGCTGGTTAATTCACGTACCAGTATGTATGGTGCACAAACAACGACCAAGCCACGTACGTACACACATGCATGAGCTGTACGTGTACATGCAAGAATACTGAGACGTGCGTACAGTCGGGCCGGCCGGCCGGCAGCGTGTACACCTATTGTTTACTGGTCTACTAGACGCAAGTAACAAAGTTTTGATCTGGTTAGCTCTGATACCAATCTGCAGATCGGATAAGCACACATCGGAGATCGACTCCAGCTTTCTCGGCAGAGATACATACACGGAACGGCCGGTGGAGCAGATTAACTCGCAAGCGTAAGAAACGCAGACGGGCGCGTGGCTGTTACGATCTATCCCGTCGCCTGCTGCCTATAAAAAAGCACACGCACAACACCACGATGGGAGGAGAAAAAAAGCTCTCGCAGCCGGAAGAGAGGAGAGGCGAGAAGACGGAGGACTCACGCTGTGTGCGAGCGAGCTCTCGTACCTGGAGGCACAGGCACACAATCGGCTAGCTCACGGAAGGAGACGCCACACGCAGCCAGGAGGAGAAGAGGAGTTCGCGTCCAGAGCACACGCTCATCCACTCCCAAGCGGGTGCACCCATCGATCATCACCAAGAAAGAAAGGCCATGGAGAACAAGCCGGTATCTCCTGATGGTGAGAATCATGGTTGATATTTTCTATCTCTCTCTATACAGCACACAAGCACGCATGCATCCCGCACAGTGAGGATACGGACCCGGCGTACAACCCGGCTGGTGTGACAAAGCCACGATGCCAGGGCTGCTGGTGTGCATCTCGGCGCCACCTTCATGGCGCCCAAGACGACGACGAGGGCGCGCGGCTGCCGGCGTGCAGCCCGACACCAACCTAACGCCCCAAGACGGGCGAGGGCGCGGCTGCCGGCGCATCCGACGCCACCAAGACGACGGCCAGCGAAGCGCTGCTGCGGCAGCGGCAGCCAGCGCCATCTCCAACGCCACCAAGACGACGCCCCGAGGGCGCGCGGCTGCCGGCGTGCAGCCCGACGCCATCTCCAACGCCACCAAGACGATGCTCCGACGGCGTGGCTGCCAGCGTGCAGCCCGACGCCATCTCCATCTCCGCCGCCACCAAGACGACGGACCGGGGGCACGCGGCTGCCGGCGTGCAGCCCGACGCCACCTCCATCTCCGCCGCCACCAAGAGCACGGCCTCGAGGACGTGAGGCTGCCGGCGTGCAGCCCGGCGCCACCGCCATCTCCGCTCTGGTGTGGCGCGCCAAAGACGTCAGCCTTGCGCCTGCCGATGGGCCGTAGTGGCACCATCTCTTCCCCCATCGAGCCATGCTCTACGGCGGCGCCGAAGACGATGGAGGTGTGGAGCCCGGTGCCTTCTTCACTCCGGCGAACCGTGCCGAAGACGATGACGAGAAGGCAACCGGCATGCATTCGGCGCCACGTCCATCTCAACGAGCCATGCTGCCTAAGACGGCGACGGGGCTGCCGGCGTGAAGCTCAACCTTTATTCACCTCCTACGAACGCCCACAAGATGACGGCCCGAGCGCTGCTGGCGCCCGACGCGCCATCTCTTCTCCCATCGAGCCCGGTGCTAGCTCCATCTCCGTGAAGACGGCGGGCATAGGCGAAAGCGCTGCTGACTTGCCATCCGGCGGCATACCCCGCCTCCATCTCCACGAGCCCGTGAGACGACGCTCTTGTCTAGGACGACAGCCGTGAACTCAGCGTCGGACCGAGACGGTGTCGACCACGCGGCTGCACTGACTTGTAGGCGCGTGTCGGTTTTGCACCGACGCCGATCTCCACCAACACTTACTCCTGCGAGGCATACCCCTTGCGCACCCCGACGAGGCTGCTGGTCGTCGAGAAGTCCCAGCTGAGCGAACTCATGCTACTCCAAGTCCAACTACATCGACGCCGTCAAGACCGACGAGGCACGATGGCGAGGGCGGGCATGGCCGGAGCAAAGGCCATGCTACTCGCGGCGCGTGTACCGACGAGGACACGGGCTCTGCCGCCGCCCACACACACACCACCACCACATCATGCATGGAGAACGCGAAGCGAAGACGACGAAGACGACCACACGGCTTAATCGGAGGTGTCTCGCGGCGTAACCCGCGGGAGTAATTAACCGGGTGCCTTCCGAGGCCCCGGGAACCATGAGATCGCAATCGCCATAGTCAGGCTGGCCGCGCAAGCAGGCCACAGAGCGCACTGTATTAGGGATTTGTACTTTGTTTCTCCATGAGAGATTAATGAAATGCATCTCCCCTACCTTTTCTTGTGTACTACGGTACACTGGCACGCCCGCACTTCTTTTCTTTACCCCGGCGCATGAGAAAAACACGCTACCATTCTTCTCCCCTCGAGTAGCCTACGTTCGACTTTTCCAGAACGTTTTTCTCGTGTCAAACACAATTATGATTCTCCCACTACGCTGTCGAAAGGGGAACTCCATTCTAGAAAGCTTAGTGGATCTTAACATGGAACCACTACAGATAAACACAATTACAACCAGTACTAATTTACTTTCTTTGATCAACATGAGAGAAAAAAATTGTACTATAGAAGATACATCCACGGCAGTAGACTGCCATCAATCCCGATATTTTCAGCACTAAACTAATCGCCACTACACAAATTAAAATGGCCCGTGCTATGCGTCCCCCGGACGATGGGAAGGCTCCAATCGTCCTGCTTCCACTGCTGCCACGTGTCCCAAAATCGCCCAAAATCCCGCACTTGATGCAAAACACCCCCTTTTTGCTACATATGTCCTTGCTTTTGCTTCCAAAGCAAAAAAAAAAAAACAGTTCGTTTCAGAAATGAACGTCTCGCCGGAGACCATGCAGCAAAAAATTATGTAATTTTGGAAAATCGATTTCCCCGGAGACATCGTCGAAAAAACTCGCTTGTGACTCTCGCTGGAGATCTATAGCAAATAATTGACACTGTTGTAGCAAAACCATAAACGGTTGTAGCAACAGAGTTCTTTAAAAAGCATGTCTAGTAGAGCCCCTAAACCCCTAACCAAGCGCTTTTTTACAGATTCGAGGGTCCAAATCTCGTAGACTAGAACCCCAGACCCTCAAACCCTCAAAAAATTTGAGGGCCGAGCTCTCAACCCCTCCCCTAGCATGCAGAAGTGAGGGTTGGAGGAATCAACCCCTCCCCCGACCTGGCTCACTTCACCGCGAGGGCGCCAACCGATTTTAGCTCCCTCCTCCCACCCCGCCTCCTCCCTCCCAGCGTCGCCGACCGCCGCCGGTGCTCCCCTCCCCTCGCCTCCCCGTCCCCTCCGACCCACCTTCGGCCATTGGATCTGCCGCCTCCCTCCTCTCCCGCCCCGCCTCGACCTCTCCCGGCCCCGCCCCGTGCTCTCCCGACCCTGCCCCGCCTCGACCTCCACTTGTCGCCACCGCCGTCTATCGGCCTCCTCCGCAGCCCACCACCCTGCCTCGGCCCCGGCCTGCCTCCTCCCACAGCCCCGCCTCCTCCCGCCTCTGACCCGCCTCGGCCTGGGTCCGGGGTCCAGCTCATTTTTGGGACAAAAAAACCTTGGAGAACATCATGAACTTGTAGCAAAAAACCTACTTTGTCAGAGACATCGCCAGAGAAATTAGCCTGGAGACCTCGTCGGAGAACTTGTAGCAAAAGCCAGGCCGGCCGTCGCTGGTAGCAACCACAGCCTCCCATGGCAGCGACCAAGGATGCCCATGGAAGCAAGTTCGGCCACCTCTGGAAGCAAGCTCGGGTGCCCGTGGAAGCAAGCTCGGGCACCGCTGGAAGCAAGTTCGGTCACCGCTGGAAACAACCACGGCCGCCCGTGGCAGCAAGGTCAGATGCCCATGGAAGCAAGCTCGGCTGCCTATGGAGGAACCCTAGGCCATGGAGGTAGAGGAGCGGGCGCCGACAACCTAGATGTGGAGGAGAAGCAGTAGACTCGACAGAGAAGAATCAAGGGGCTTGGGGCACGGGCGCAGCTGCCCTCTTCCACCGTGTTGCGGGAGGAAGGAGCTCGTCGCCGGAGAGAGGCAGAGGCACGCACGGGGAGGGGAGAGGGGTTGCTCCGGCTAGCAGCAGGGCAGGCGGCGGCAGCAGCAGAAGGCTCGTCGCCGGAGAGGAGCAAAGGCGCGTGCTGGGGGAAGGGGGTTGCTCCGGCCAGCAGTAGGGCAAGCGGCGGCGGCGGCGGAAGGCTCGTCGCCGGAGCCAGCAGCAGGGCAGGCGGCGGCGGTGACGACGCATACAAGTGAGTTGGGAAAGGGAAGGAAACGTCATGGGTGGGGCCCCCACGTAAGCTAGCGACGACCAGCCGATGAATCGTCCGGAGAATGTGGATCATTTTCCAATTAAAATATAGTTAACCACACAAGGATGTTATCACACTCACACTGGCTAGTTGTCTCGCTAATTAGTTATCCGAACTTGACCCGCAGTCAATTAAATCAGCGCAAATTACCAATTAAGAATTCCAAGTCCACACACACTCACTCACTCACTATTTGTTGGGCACAGTAAAAGTCATGCCAAGACTTGGAATTGATTTTTCTGGACAGAAAGCGACCACATTCCCCTCCTTCTCCTTCCTCAGCGCCGCCGGCCTATATATGCAAACCGAGCCACCTCTCGTCCCTCCCAACAGGCCAACACCATTATTCAGCCAAGAACCAGCACTGCAATCTACTTGAGCATACAGCTAGCCGATCGATCAATGGAGCGGCGAGGAGGAGCGGCGGCAGCGGCGTCGCTGGATCTGCCGGGGTTCCGGTTCCACCCGACGGAGGAGGAGCTGCTGGAGTTCTACCTGAAGCAGCAGGTCACCAAGAAGAAGCAGCAGGTCAAGGCGCCGTTCGACATCATCCCCACCGTGCACCTGTACCGGCACGACCCATGGGACCTGCCGGCGCTCGCCGCCATCGCCAGCGAGCGGGAGTGGTACTTCTTCGTGCCCCGCGACGGCGGCGGCCGAGGGAAGCTCCAAGGCGCGGCAGGGAGGCCGAGCCGGACGACGGAGCGCGGGTTCTGGAAGGCGACGGGGTCGGACCGCGCCGTGCGGTGCGCCGCCGACCCGAAGCGGCTCGTGGGGCTCAAGAAGACGCTGGTGTACTACCAGGGCCGCGCGCCCAGGGGGAGCAAGACGGACTGGGTCATGAACGAGTACCGCCTCCCCGACGTCGTCGTCGACGGCGGCGCGAGCAAGGGCGAGCAGCAGGAGGTGGTGCTGTGCAAGGTGTACCGGAAGGCGGTGTCGCTCAAGGAGCTGGAGCAGCGGGTGGCCATGGAGGAGCTCGCACGCGCCCGCTCTTCTTCGGCCACGCCGTCCCATTCCCACTGCAGCGCCGGCTCGCCGGACGTCTCGTCGTCCTCGGCGTCGGAGGTCGTCCACGAGGCTGTCGCCGCCGGCTCTGTTGGGGTGAAGAAGGAGGAGGTGTCGGTGGCGAGGCCGGCGGCGATGAGGCTGCCGCAGCTGGAGACGGCGAGGGGGCAGCAGGCTGGCGGCGGGCTGGAGTGGATGCAGGACCCGTTCCTGACGCAGCTGAGGAGCCCCTGGATGGAGGGCCTCTGCCTGTCTCCCTTCTACGCCAGCGTCCTCAACTTCTAGAAGCAGAGTAGTACTAATTAACCAGTCGATCGATTAATCCTTGGAGCCGTTTCAAAATTCACAAGAATCGATAATTATATGATCGGGTACAATACAAGGTATACATACACATATGTAACCAAATACTACGTATGTAATCCCTTCAAAAAATACATATGTAATGTATAGAAGACTGCCACACGTCCAGATGGCAATGGTATCCGTCACCCGTTAACCCATCGGCTACCCGCATCAAATGGAGAAGGGTCTGGTTAGAAAAAAACCAGGATCTCTTAATGATAAAATATGTGAACCAACGGGTCTGGCGGAAACGGGTATGAAGGTATGAAACTCATACCCGTTAACCCGTAGACCCGCCACAGACAGTTAGAACCCACATGGCATATGTTTGTTAGACCTTTTAATTGTGATGAACTTGATGGACATGTACTTGTTATTGTAATATTTGTACTTCTTATTGTGAATTGCGATGAACTTGTTAAATGCAACAAGGTGCTGTCAAAACTTTGTACATAATATATGATTTGCTGTCAAATTTTTATGCTCTCTTCACCTTGACGGGTACCCATCGGGTCATGGATACCGTCACGTGGCGGGTCTAATAGAGTTTAGGACCCGCCGGCGGGTATGGAGGCGGGTGGAGGTGGTGGAGAGAGGTGGCGGAGGCGGGTATGGAGGTCGCAAACCCGCCTCCATACCCGCGCGCGTGCCACCCCGAGCCACACGGGCATGTGGGCCGCGTGACGTTGTCAGACTCGGATCTACATAACTTGAGCTTACCGGGATAAAGACAACTGGCTGACGCATCAAACTCAATACACCTCAGAGATAGAGCAAAGGGTTATTAGCCTGAATTACTACATAGGAAGTGATGACAATGATAAAGATGGTTGTACTGATATGACCATCTTTGTCTAGTAGGAAATGTCGAGAAGACAGTATACGAGCAATAATAGATCCTGGAATGAACAACAAAATACGGTGCTTGTTGATTCACTTGATTGCAAAAGAGAACTTTGTCTTGAGTTTTTATCAGGCTAAGTCATAGTTGATGCCTCTAATGTGAATCTGTGCTAGGCTTGATGGGCTTATTCCTTGCAAATTAACCTACTTTTGGACCAAGATTTCACTAAACTACTTACTATTTGGGATGGCCAGCAGATTTTAGAAACCTACTAGGTTACCTTGCATTTACGAGTTTTATAGAAAATACGGGCAATTCCTATTCGGCGCACTTCCTGGGTCGGTGCATATAAGCTTTCGTTCAATGGTTTTAGGAATCTTCTAGATCATTTTTTAGTTTTTTCTGGTTAAGTCGGTTTTATTTTACGATTTTTCAAAACTTTCTTCTCCTTTCTTTAAATTCATGAGAGTTTATTCAATTGTGTGAACATTTTCCGAGTCATGAATAGTTTTGAAACTCGTGAATATTTCCAAATCCATGAACAATTTTAAAGTTCATGCACGTATTTCAAATTCAAGAATAGTTTTAAAATTCATGGAAATATTTTTAATTCACAAACACTTTTCAAATTTAAGAACATTTTAAACTGGCGAACATGCTTTCAAATTTAGGAACATTTTACAAAACTACCAACATTCCAAAAAAAATCATTAAACAAATTCCATGAATATTTAAAATTCGAGAAGATTTTTTAAAATTCACGAGCATTTTTCAATTCATGTATATTTTAATCCATCAACATTTTTAATGTTCATGAATATCGTTTATCATAAAATATTCACCCAAATTTTGAAATGAAAAACTTTAAAACAAGAAATAAAAGGATGAAGAAAAGAAATGAAAAGAACGAAACTTTAAATGGACATTAATTTCCGCCCTTTTACATTTCATATTCATTTATGTGTGAGTTGAACAATTATTTTCCCTCGGAACCATTCATTATTTGTTTAATTATTTGATTTGAAGTATTGATGTAATTTGAGTTGAACAATTATTGTAATTTTGATTATTGTTGTGTTGTGTGTTTTTTAAAACATTCATGGTATTTAGTTGTGTTTGCTATCATATGCACTTTATTTGTGCAAAACGCTAAAATGTGAAAATCTGTCTTATGGTGCCTTTAGAGCTCGCGCGGAACAGATCCTGCAATATGTACTCATTTTATGAGAGAAAGAAGAGGAAGAACCGGATTCCCCAAGACGTGTGTATAATAGGAAGATTTTTCTTAGACTATTCATAAGATGCTCAAGAGATCGTATAATGTGGTTACAAGATGATCTCAATGAGTTTATAACAGGACCCGATGAGATTAGATGAATCTAAGGTTTATAACTAAGGCTAATGGGTACAACTTGGACGATTCTGGTGTATGTCCTCTTTATGTGAATGTAGTTCAGTATATATAGCCATCGGTGGTGTAAAAGTCTCCCCTAGTTACGATCGGTCTTCATCTTGCGTTGCACGTTAGTTGATCTTCAATCTACGTTGGACATACATCGGTCTTCGATAATCTCTAGAGGGCCGTCTTGTAACGCCACACGTCAGGTTGGTCGAGAGATTCTGGTCACAAGCCTTTGAGTCTTGTACGTGAAGGTCTCCGTGGGCAGAAATCTTGGATTAGGCCCATATCGTATAAGACTAAATCCTCCACCCATCACCGACATGTACCTATCAAGATACCTAGCTTCGACAAGGCGTCCTCTTTGCTATTCGGTTTTGCGGGTATCTCGGTTGCAAGTTTTGTTTCCGCGCGGGCCCAATCGGCAACATAAAACAGTTTTTTTCGTGTCCTTTATACACACGTTTTAAAGTTTGTGTTTTTAGGAATAAATATGCTAGCGTTACTCTTAAGTATGCTCTAACCCCAGAAGTTTTCACATAGACATTTTAACCCCTCAAGTATTAGTTTAGGAGACTTGATTCCCCAAATTTATTAACCCTCGTCGGTTCAGCTGGCAATGCCTTATGCTGATTGCCTGTAGTTTTCCTTCTTTATTTATTTCTGAAAAAAGCTCTTAATCTTCGCATGGGAAGATGCAGGCAGGTTTCTCTCATGTTTTTGTGCATCGACCAGATTACTGAAAATTGAAGCCATCTTTTTTTGTTTTTGAGAACCGAAAATTGAAGCCATCTGAATGCTGCCCTGTTGGGAGCGTTGGGCTGGGCCGCTGGTGCCACCGTCTCCCATCAGCAGCAGCAGCAGCGATCAACACCGAGCTGACAGGCCCGCCTTGCGGCCTGGTGCTGTGGGCTTGATTGGAGCAGAGGCGCTCACAACAGCCCACTAACTGACCTCAGGTGGCTGTAAGCATGCGGATAGTACGGTACGGATAGCGGATTTTTTTTTTTGCGAAAAGCGGATTTTTTTTTTAACATAGGGATATCGGATTACCAGTGCATTTAACAGAGGGAGTAGTTTTCAACAGATTGAGTAGCCAAGTGCAGCTTTGCAGGGGCAATCAACAAACAAAACAAAAGCGACGAGCCGTGACGTGGCTTGACAAGTTGCGAAGCTGAATCCTTGGAGAAGCTGAATCTCTGTGGAATCGGCGGTCTACCACAACCAGAGGGATATAGCAGTCTTCCGGATTGAACCGAAGTTTTAAATAGCCTGCTATAGCCCGGTTATGGTGCAGCTATAGCCTTTCGAGAGGGCTTGGCTACGGCTATGACGTTTATAGGCTAAATGAAGAATAGCTGGCTATAGTTTCGATTAAGCCATAAATTAGCCTCTAATTTAGCCGCTAAAGGTCATGCTTTATAGATTGTTCTTTTTTTTTATTTTCTTTTTCTAAATATTTGTTCAATCTGATTCAATAAAATGTTTTGAGTTGAATGGTTAAATACTTATTTGCGTTGAATAGTTGAACGAGTTGTAGTTCGAATCATGTTTGTGTCATAGTTTTTTCGCTTTTTGGCAAGATGTGACTAATTTTTTTTCTCTTTTTGAGAAACGACTAAAATGGAATAGCCCCGCTATAGTCTAGCTTGTATAACTGCTAAAAATGTTGCCTCTAAATAAAATAGTCGTATTTTAAACTTTGGTTTGAACGACCTTGCCTAGAACATGCATGTCCCTAGCTCCTCCCAGTGTGCATCAATTAATGAAGTGCACTCCACGTCCACGTGTGGCGAGCGAGCGAGAGAATCAAGTGCTACTCTAAAGTGCTAAAGTGAGAAGTGAGATTCTAAAGGGAACTCTGAATTAACAAAAATGATTCAATGGAGACAGACAGCTCGCGTGGTCCACACCTTTTCCATCTGCGTCCAATGTTTTTTCTCTCGCACGCGGTACTGTGCTCGATAGTAGACGTATATATATGTCGCTAGCTAGTAAGACACGAGCGAGCGAGAGAATGGTGGGCAGTAATGCTACACCTGACGCGGAGGTTCACGAGAGATTTTTAGGGAATCGGTTAATCAAAAAGGTAGTGGGAAACAATCCGTAACCAATCCGTAGATATTTTCCATAAGTCCAGCAGTCCGTATGTCTAGGATTACGGGGCGAAGATATCAAGACCAACCTACGAACAAACTGTTACGGAATTTTCTTACGGGCACAGCACAGGTGGAATCAAGTCATTGGAAGAAAGGAGTGCGGCAGTTCCAAACTAATCTCTCACAGCCATTATGTAATCAGCACGTCACCGCGTAAGCATTTTCCCCGTAAGTTTTGCCCGTAAGTATAGCGTGGCCAAAAAGGAAGTGGCGGTGTGAGCACATAGCGAGTACACGTAGGACCTGTGTGCGCGGCAGCGGCCGGTGCATCGTCCAATCCGAGACTTAGGCAAAAGCTAGATGGACGGAGGGAGTATGTCGCTAGTAAGACACGAGCGAGCGAGAGAATAAAAAGGACGTGGGAAACAATCCGTAGATATTTTCCGTTAAGTCCACCATGGTGTACCTACAAATAGGCACACCCACTACAGGAAATTTGTTCTTTGCCGTGTAACATATAATGCACGGCAAAAGCCTAAAAAGGCACGGCAAAGGCTTTGCCGTGAGAAACTACACGGAAAAGATAGGGCCGGCAAAGAGTTCTTTGCCGTGCACCATACACGGTAAAGCCTTTGCCGTGTGCACGCCACACCCCCACGGCACACAAAAGGTACTTGACGACGCCACCCCCGACGGCGCCGTGAAAGTGGGTCCGTAAACCTTTGCTGTGCGCTTTCAGTGATGGACCCCACCTGTAAGTTTTGCAGTGCTGGATTCTTTGCCGTGAGTATTATATCTGCCGTGGTCGTCTCTTTGTCGTGCGTGGTGCACGGCAAATATTTTGCCGTGCTTTCGTCTTTGCCGTGCGTTCTTACTCTGCCGTGTGTTTTATGGCACAAACTTTGCCGTGTGGGCTGGCACGGCAAATACCACCTGGAGCAGCCCAGCTACCTACCTTTGCCGTGCGTCATTTTGCCGTGTGCCTTTGGGTGAAATCTTTGCCGTGTGCTCTTGCATGGCAAAGTGACCCCATTTGTCACACATACCCCAGGTGCACAGTATGGCGACATGTGGCACCTTTGCCGTGTGCTTATGCATGGCAAAGGACAATTAGCTAATTTGCCGTGCGTTTGTACACGGCAAAGGCCTAATGATTTTTTTTGTTTGTTTCCTTTTCATTCCGTCAGTTTAAATATAAAATATAGCCATAAACATGCTCATGATCACAAATATGTCCATAATAGTCACATACAAGCTCAATGACCACAAATATGTCCATAAATAGTCACATACAAGCTCCATAATCACAAATATGTCTATAATAGTCACATACAAGCTCCATAATCACAAATATGTCCATAATAGTCAAATACAAGGTCCATAACCGTAGGAAGAGTGGCGCCACTCGGCAGCAACGTCTGCAAATCAAGCATGTGCGGGTGAGGTGTATGGAACTAGAATTCGTCTTAGGTCCTATGAGCAAGAACTTACCGCTATCTGGGACTCGTAGGCTGTCATCTTCTGTGCAATCCACGCCATCATCTGACTCTGCTGAGCAATGATAGCCTGAGCCTGCTCCCTCTGTCTCATCTCGTTCTCCAAGTCCTCCTACGTTGTGTCATTGGAAGGTCATGGATATTACAAATGGAAATGAAATGTGGATGACCAAAGAAGAAGTGAATACCCGAATCTTGTCGATGGCTCTAGGCGACGTTGTCGAACGGGACTGTATGGAAGACGAAGAGATTGAGCTTTCACGCCTAATCTCTCTCATAGATCGGACTCTGCTGAGCAATGATAGCCTGAGCCTGCTCCCTCTGTCTCATCTCGTTCTCCAAGTCCTCCTACGTTGTGTCATTGGAAGGTCATGGATATTACAAATGGAAATGAAATGTGGATGACCAAAGAAGAAGTGAATACCCGAATCTTGTCGATGGCTCTAGGCGACGTTGTCGAACGGGACTGTATGGAAGACGAAGAGATTGAGCTTTCACGCCTAATCTCTCTCATAGATCGGACTCTGCTGAGCAATGATAGCCTGAGCCTGCTCCCTCTGTCTCATCTCGTTCTCCAAGTCCTCCTACGTTGTGTCATTGGAAGGTCATGGATATTACAAATGGAAATGAAATGTGGATGACCAAAGAAGAAGTGAATACCCGAATCTTGTCGATGGCTCTAGGCGACGTTGTCGAACGGGACTGTATGGAAGACGAAGAGATTGAGCTTTCACGCCTAATCTCTCTCATAGATCGGACGGTCTTAGGATCAACGAAGCTGTCACACATCCACAAGCGGCCATTCTTTCGACCGCATCCCGCACATATGGCAACCTCAGGGTCAAACGGCTCGGTATCGGGGTTCACGTCGGGATGTGTTGTGGCAAGGAACTTCTGGTACTACGTGTCCTTGAGCTCGGCGTTCGGGCTCACCCACGTAAGCGTCCCATCCTCCTTGTTCTTCTTCTTATGAAACTGACTCCAGACCGTGAATATCGAGGGCTCCGCGCCTAGCTCTTTTGCCTGCAAGAGTGACCACGAAGATACATCAAGAGGGACGCATTTGCGGCATAAGAAACAACATGATGAGCAAGGTTAAGAGAATAGATTTTTCTCACCACGTTCTGTATGCAGACGGCCATGGGTAAGCTGCCTTGCGTGTGTGATCCACCTCCCATCTCGGCTCTCTTTAGCTTTCCTTCTTCGTTCCTCCTCTTGAACTCGACGCTTGTCCACCAATGGACAATAGCCCGGTAGACTCCTGGTCTGGCGAGACCTATGAACGGAGGAGGTACCTGCATACACAAAATACACATATTAGTAAAAGCCGTACGAAGTAGGGCACCGCATAGACAAAATACATATATTACCTGCAATAGCATGATCACGCTCAACCTTGTCCTTTTTAGCTCTTTTGTATTTAGCAATAGCATGATCACGCTCTTTGATGAGTTTGTTAACAATAATGTCATTGGCCTCATTAAGCCCTTCAAGTTTTAATTCAAGTGACAACCTAGTTTCTTGTTCTTCTTCTAGAGCATTGTTTAGGGCCTCTAGCTCAATCATATGTTCATGCCCAAGTTTACATCTTACATCTAGAAGCTCTTGAGTATGTGATAGTTGATCTAAGATGTTTCCAAAATGTAGCTTAGCATCACCTTCTAGGTTAGTCATAAACTCATCAAAGGCAATTAATTCCTTTTAACATCAAGTGACATCTCATCATCAATTTCATCATTATCTAAGTGAGTAGAGCGGGATGATGAAGATACCTCCGTTCCTCTTGCCATAAGGCAAGTGGCGTTCTTGGTGGAGGAGTTCTCATTTGGAGAATCGAAGAGTGAGAATGTCGGAGTAGATGTGGTGGCAAGAGCAGCCACACCATGAGAAGTTTCCTCTTCGTCATCTTCATCATCTTCATTGTCGGAGGAGTACTCTTCATGAGTGATCAAGACAATTTCTCCCGGCTTCTTGTTGATGGGATTCCTTTTGATGAAGGGTTTCTTGTAAGGTGCCTTGACAGTCTTCTTCAACACAAGCTTACCACCATTATCTTCTCTCTTCTCATAGGGGCAACTTGCCACAAAGTGATAGCGGTCACCACAATTGAAGCAAGTTCTCAACCTAGTGGTATTCTCTCTTTTCCCATTTGGATTGCTTCTTCGTTGCATTTCCATCTTGGCCTTGGCGGGGTTCTTCCAAAAGTTCTTTGCATAGAAAGCCATATATTGACTATGAGCAATCTTGACGTCATCGGGATGGTCCAAGGAGAGGCCTTCATCACTATCATCTTCATCTTCAAGGTCCACAACTTTGACCTTCAAAGCAACATTGACCACATTGCTCATACCGAGAGCACGAGCACGGGCATCTTTGGCATTCTTGGTGGCGACCTTGAAAGCGGCCATCTCTTGCATAACTTCATTTGAGGTCATGAGATGATAGTTGTGTCTTCCCTGTAAGCTCTTCAAGTCGGTGGGCTCAAAAGGCATGAGTGCACTCACATATTTCCTTTTTATCCATGCATCATCCACATGTGAGGCACCCACATTTCTAAAAGCGGTGGCGGTGGTCTTGAGCCTTCGATACATGTCTTCGTGGTCTTCACCTTCTTTCATGTAGAAACCTTCGGCTTCATTGCTTAGAGCATCATATTTGTTCCTCCTCATACTCTCATTTCCAACAAACAACACAGTGAGAGCATCCCAAGCTTCCTTGGCAATGCTAAAGTGCTCAATGTGTGGGTAATCCTTTGTTCCCAATCCTTGTTGAATCATATGCAAAGCAGTGGCATTGAGTTGACTATTGACAACCTCTCTTCTTGTCAAGTTGTTTGGATCCCCAATAAAGAGTCCATGCTCGATGATGTTCCATAGTTCAATGCAAGAGCTGCGCATATGAGTTCTCATTAGTGATTGCCATTGAGCAAAAGTAGCAGACTCTTCTAGCTTAGGTGGGTCACCTCTATTGTACACATGAGGGTGTGGGATGGGAGGATCAGGAGAGTACCAAGAATCACGGTGCTCACCCTCCCCCCATCAAGTCGTGTGGAGGAATTAGCATTGTCTAGTTTGTCCCCTACCACCATACCCTCGGGGGATACCGGAGTATTCCCTTTAGGTACAACGGATGGTAGTTCCTGTTGAGGAGACGGGGGTGATGAGCCATCATTGTCTTTAAGAAGTTGCTCAAGCATCTTCTTGAATTCATTGACCAAGGAAGAGCTCAACCTTGTTTCCAAGTTTCTGAGATCTTCCATGGTCACCGGGGTCGACTCACTACCACCATCCCCTTCTTGGCTACCCATATTCTCTTAGGCGGTAAAGCCCGAATAAAGAGCCGAGGCTCTGATACAAATTTAAAGGATCGTATGGGCACCTAGAGGGGGGGGGGTGAATAGGTGCTACTTCAAATTTTCTTCTTTTTCAAATTAAGGTTTGACAATAAGGTAAATTCTCTAGATAATGCAACTATGATGAATTTACCTATATGACAAATATGCAAGAGCTAACACAACACAAAGTAGTAACAAGTAAGTAAGGTGCGGTAAAGGATAGAAGTAACCGAAAAGTGGACGCGGAGACACAAGGATTTGTTTCCCGTAGTTCCTTCCTTTTGAGGGGGAGTACGTCTACGTTTGGAGAGGGGGTGGTTTCAAACCACCAACGCCACGAGAGGCCTCCCTTGTTCTTCGATGAATCTCACCCCAACGGGATCGATTCACCTTCCACTATATCCAAGAACCTTCAAGGTGGAAGCCAAGCATTACAAGTTTGGGGCACACATCCACAACTTAATCGGAGGCTCCCAAATACAAGCAAGCTGTCAAAGCAATCAAAGACAAGCTTGTAAGAACAAAAACAAGAACTAGGGTTTCCAACAAAACACTAGAGCAAAGGGGCCCTCAATGAAATGAGGGGGAAATGAAGATCTCTTTTGGTAAAGTAGTAGATCGTGGCCTCCTCCTTCGATTCCCCAAAGATCAAGGACTTTGGGTGGTTGGATGAGGAGATCTTGAAGATTTGAGTGGCTCCAATGGACTCCAATGGTGGGCAATGACTTTAATGTGCTGAGCAATTTGTCCCAAGGTAGGTGGAGGGGTATTTATACCCCTCCACGAAATATATGGCCGTTGGAGCATTTAATGACCGGTAATCGGTACTCAATGATAATCGCTTGCATGTACTACCGGTCCAAGACCAGTCTGGGAGGAGGTGTCTCATTCTTGATCTTTGGGCGGTATAGCCCTTGCGGTACTACCCCAAGCGGTAGTACCGGAGGTAGGAAGCGGTACTACCGGTTCGGTAGTATCGGTCCCAATCCGCTTAATCGACAAAAATGGAGAGGGTGGGTGCTAATCAAGATGCCACGATCTTGTAGCCAAGACGACCGCCTCAAGAGGTAGTACCGCTTTGTACCAAGCGGTACTACCGGTTGGGCCGGTAGTGCCGCTTCGTGGTACCGGTGGGTACTAACTAGCACACACCCTTATCTCTTTTGATCAGTGCCAACCCAGATCGAACCGGTAATCTGGTCAATGTAGTACCGGTTGTAGGTCCGGTACTACCGGTTGACACAGAAGTTTTTGCAAGGGGAATTGTTATGCCATAACTTGTGCCTCCTTTTATCAATCCTGTGATAAACTTAGTACACAGTTAAATCGATAAGTGTATTGTTATCAAACATCAAAATCAGAGGGATAGAAAAATGCTCTTTCACCCGGGCCGCACACCCTGCACCACCCCAGGACCGACACTGCGGGCACACCCTGTCCCTCCCCAGACCGACACTATGGGCACACCCTCACCCTTCCCCTATAAATAAACTTCCCCTCAGCAGCCAGCCTGTAGCGCCTTTTCCATTCTAAACTTTTAATCCTCCTCGCCCTCCTCCTCCTCAACCGAGATGTCCAGCCAGCCTGTAGCGCCTTTCCGTTCTAAACTTCTAATCCTCCTCGCCCTCCTCCTCCTCATCCGAGATGTCCAGCCAGCGTCCAGCCTTGTCCGTAGCCATCCTCCTCATTGTCCCCATCTCCGTCGCGGCGCGTACCACTCGCCTCGCGCCGGCACCGCCACCCGTGCCGCAACATCTTCATCGGAGGCTGCTGCCACACAGCTCCAGCAGCCGCCATCTACCCCCGTGGGCGCCGCCAGAAGCTACGCATGGCTACGGACAAATAATGGGGCCCTAAATTTGGAACATGTCGCTCGACCCGAAGAGCTATGGGTGGATGAACTTTTGTACTCCCTCCATCCAGTAATAACTGACTTGGTTTTGTCTAGATTCGAATGTATATCTACACAATAATATATACGTGTAGATACATTTGAATCTAGACAAACTCAAGTCACTTATTTCTGAACGGAGGGAGCATTATTTTTCCGTATGTTTTCAAATTTGGTGTGTTATTCGAGGAACTTGAAATAATTAAGAGAGTTTGACGCTTTTTGTTGCTAAATTGGAGCAAACATCAAATGACTAATATTATATATAATCTAGAACCTAGAGGTTTAATATAAATAAACAGAAGTATGTAAACACCTGAATCCGAATGTGTACTTACCGGTTACTTCCTCCGTTTTAAAATATAAGATGTTTTAGGTTTGTGAAGAAAATGTATCTAGTCTTCTTTTGGTGTCTAGATTTACTCGAAACCGGAATGAACCTGCGTGCTAAAAGAAGTAGTCTAGATATTTTTTTTCACAAAGCTAAAATATGTTATATTTTAAAACAGAGATAGTATTACTTTACTCGCCATTCTTATCAAGAATGCAATGAGAATGAAAGAGAAATATAATTAAGACAGAGAGAAGCAAGTTGAGTAAAATAACCACGTACGTACGTACGTACGTACATGAGCTGGCCACCTGAATGCTGTGGCTAAGTTTTTCTGGTAATCCTTCATTAGCAAAAACGGCTAAGGCAGGCATATATACGACAAACTGCAAACACCAGCTACCGCTACCGGCTTAACGACCAGCACCCAATTAACCATATCGTCCTTCTTCAGGGGCTGCGGAGGGGCCCAGCGGCGGCGGCAACCATGCGTCACAGCCGGGGGAGTCTTTCGGCTTTGTTATCTCCGCACCTGCTTGGGCCCGCAGAGTTAATGTCACATTCCTTTTCCGGGATCAAAAGTTCTTCCGGGTCAGCTTTTTCTGACAATTTCTGATTAGCACCCGTCGTGTTCCATTTCTGGCTAAGCTGGGCACCATCTGGGCACACCCGTCCCTCTATAAATACACTTCCAATCAGCAGCCAGCCCTGCAGTTTCCGTTCTAAACTTTTAATCCTCCTCAACCAGCCAGCCTACACGTCTTTACCGTTCTAAACTTCTAATCCTCCTCGCCGTCCTCCTCCTCCTCAACCGAGATGTCAGGCTGCCAGCGTTCAGTCTTGTCGGTCGTCGTCCTCCTCGCTATCGCCATCTCTGTCACGGCCCGTACCACTCGCCTCGCGCCGGCACCGCCAACCGTGCCGCCGCTGGCCGCAGCATCTTCATCGTCGTCGGAGGCTGCTGCCACACAGCTCCGCCGCACGCCAGCTACCCCCATGCAGGCCGCTGCCACAGTACTACTGCAGGTACCGGCAGCAGCCGTCGGCCTACTTCCACCGCCGCCCCCGCCGGTGACTAGTCAGGTGCAGGTGCCCGACCCGCCACCGACGACGCAGCTGCTGCCCGCGCCGTCTTCCTACCATATCCACATATCCAAGACCAATCTGCTGGTGGGGCTCGCTTGTTTTCTCGCCGGTTTTCTTGCTTCAACGGTCTTCGTTTTCCTGCTCGCACGCTGCACCAACAAGGCGTCGACGTCGCAGCAGGCCGGTCAACCTCAAGACCCCGGCCAAGTTATCACTACTCCTGTTGAGACCACGGCCAGGCAGATTCTCTGTTGCTTTGCCAGAATGGCTGGACTCGCTTGAGCTATTACACGCTGCGCATGTTTGGCTTGGAGAGTGGTGAGTGTTTTTTTTCTTTTCCGTTTTAATTTTTGTTTCGGAGAGTGTATTTTTGTTGTGTCCACGTTAGCTAGTGTTCTTAACTCTGTCTATAGATAGAAATGTATCTAGTCTAAATATTTAACTAGATACATGAATCTAGACAGAATTAAGAACATTAGTATGGACCGAAAGGGAGTATACTAGCTATAGTAGTTTTGTTTTGGAGAGTGATTTTGAGCTGCTTTTCTTTTGTGTGTGTGTGGTTGCCGACATGTCGTGGTAAAATTTTGGTCGATCGACCGCGGGTTGGTCATTTTTGTACTATCTACTAAGATTTGCTATCAAATTTTGGTCGACCGGGCGGCCGGTTGACTGTGTTTGTGTCCAGCACTTGAGCTATAGATTGATTGACTGTTGTCTTCAAATCAAAACGGATCAACTGAAAATATGTGCTTTCGTCATGGCTGTGACGTACGTTCACATGACGCAAGCATGTCTTCACGCGCACAAACAGTTGCTTTCGTCATGGCTTCACGCGCAGGCGCAGGGAGCGACGTACGGCGCCATGAACGAGCTGCGCGGTGGAGGTCGTCCGCTCAGAAATTGGGAATAAGCGGACGGACAGAAGAAGCTTTGAGATTCGTTTTGCTAAGTGGACGCCGCTCGCTCGAGACGGTACGACGACCAGGTCGCATCGGATTTTCCCAAAATCTAACTTATGGCTGACCGGCCAACGCGTGGTCACGCCTCGCGCCGTGAGATCTGGTTCCCCCAAATCTCCTAGCTAGTACTATGTCCGGCGATCTCCATTTCTCAATTCTCAATTCTCCCCAAATCCTCTCCTCTGCCTCCCTCGCCGCCACCTCCCCGACGCCATTGACGAGTGATTAGCAGGGGGGTTGCGCTCCATCCCCGGCCGTCTTCATTCATGAGGCAGGGTTCTGAGAGATTGGGGGATCTGGGCGGCGCGCACCGCTAGCTCATCTTCAGCCGGTTTCTCTGAGGTAACAACATGGGATCCGCAGCGTGGTTCTGCCGGTGCGTTGTGTTCTGATTTCTTATTGCCGGTGGATTTCGCCGTTCGTCTACAGCGGTTGCATCTATCTACTAAGGTTAGATACCCTGGATATTATGTTTGGTTTACATGTCTGCAGTGTGCACTTGATTCATGAACACGTCCTAGTATCTAGTTGTATGTTAATGCTTCTTTATTATCTACCCCTTAATTTGCCGCCAAATGCAAAGCATCACCTTCAGCTCCAGATTGCCATATTACCCTTTCCTGTAAGATAAGATTGTTGTTAAATTTATGCTCTGTTTAAGTAAGAAACCATGGTTCCTTTAGGAATTTTAGAGTTCACTTCCAAAGTTTCAGAGTCCGAGAGTTACTTTTTTTTTTGAAAGATCCAGCAAATGCTGGCTTTCGATTTCAATAGAAGATAGAATATTTACATGCTGACATTCCGCCAAAAGGGTAAACAAAAATGAAAAAATAAGAATTGTAAGAAAAAACTATCGTAAACCAAAAAATCAAGGCGGCTCCCAAATCAGCCTTTTTGAGCTTCTTTGCTCCCACGAAAGCCCAGCTTTGGGCTTCATCTCGAACGAGCTGGACGAGGCGGCGAAGAGATGATGGCTTGTCCTTGAAGACACGATGGTTGTGCTCTTTCCAGAGCTCCCATGCCACCAAGATTACTTGTGGGTGTAGTCAGTGGCGTTGATCATTGCTTCCCAAGTGTCCAGGAACGATGAGTGCATGCTCCAGGAGCGCAGGGCCAGACCTGCGCAATGCGGCCACGCCGCAATGGCAGCCCAGAGGATGCGAGCGAAGGGGCAGTCGAGGAACAGGTGTTTTTGCCGTTTCGAGGTGACGGATGCATTGCGGGCAGAAATAGCAGTTGGGTCACTCCCTCATCATAAGACGGTCAGCGCACTGCAGCCGGTTCTACAGTAAAAGCCATGCAAACATCTTGCACTTGGCCGGAGCCCAGGCATCCCAAACAAGGTTGGGCATGGCACCGAGCTGCCACCCTTCCATCTGAATTTTGTAGGCTGATTTTGCGGAGTAGACTCCGTCGGTTGTGGGCAGCTAGCGGATGGAATCTTCTTGGTTGGCTGACAGGGCTGTCCCGCGACTGCTAAGCTCATGCCAAAGCAGCATAAAATCTTCCAGGATGACTTGGGCGGGGGCATGCCAAAGTTCAAGGACCCATTGATGGTTCTGAAGCGTGTCGGCGACAGAGCGCTGCTTGCGGGCTGAGCGCTTGTACAACAGAGGGAAGCGAGATCGAAGTGGCGAGGAGCCTGTCCAAGTGGACCACCAAACGGATGCTGTTCTCCCATTGCCAATTGTGACTCTGGTGGCCACAGTGAAGAGTTCATGATCAAGAGTGTCACACGGGGTGCCGAGCCTGGTCCACGGCCGCTTGGGATGATGCCACTTGAGCCAAAGCCAGCGCAACCGTAAGGCATGCGCAAAAACCCTAGATGTAGGATGCCTAGACCACCAAATTCATGGGGGAGCAGACAATCTGCCACGAGACTTTACATTTGCCGCTGGCAACTTGATCTTAATCGACGTCCCAGGTGAAGCGCCGCCGCACTTTATCGAAGGACGAGATAAATTTTTGGGGCAGCCGCATCACGGTGAGCACGTGGATGGACAGGGAATCAAGGATTGATCTGGTTAGCGTGCGACGCCCACCAGCATTCATGAGCTTCCCTTTCCAAGTTGCTAGCTTGGCACGGGCTCGGTCCAGGATAGGCTGCAAATGCGCAAGGCGCAACCTCCCTATAGCCAAGGGCAATCCAGGGTAGGTTATTGGAAACCCAACACGCTGCCCTTCGAAGCCATGCAGGACGCCATCTAGGTCGATCTCAGAGTTACTTTCATCTCGCAGTTAGATAGAGTGCAAAAATTATAGCAAACGGATTGTATGATTTTACATGAATGACTTGTTCTATTGCATACATCCAAGTGAAGATCCAAGATGCCTTAAGCAAGAGGAAGCATATATGTAGCTCAATGTACGCATTAATTAAAGAACAGATGCCGCTGCTGATATTCAACTTGATGAACCTGGCAGGCAGGTGACAGTAACGTGCATTAAATTATCTAACTAGGACAATACGTAATTGCAACCAGGACAGTGGCCGCTGCATTACAAGGTAATAACTGGGCACAAGATATCCGCGGCGTCGTTGGAGTACACGAGATTGGCCAATACCTGAAGGTCTGGAATCTGGTTCAGAACACCATCCTCACCGCAGAGCCAGACACACTCCAATGGTCATGGACAGCAGATGGAGCTTACACTGCCAGCTCAAGCTACCTCGGCACCTTCCATGGATCGACATCTTGTCACTCCTGGAAGCCGATCCGAGATATGGGCGCTGCCGCCAAATTTTTTCACCGGGTCACTAACCAGACAGCCGGATCATGAGCGCTTAGCCAGACATGCCCTCCAACACCACCCACGATGCTTGCTATGTGACCAGGAACCTGAAACCATCCAACACCTGCTGCTCACTGATAGGATCTCTAGATTTACTCTCATTGAAGAGAGGGGATGACACTAGGAGTTGGGGCAATTTTCTGGTTTTATTTCTCGCACAAACTCACACACAAATGCCATGCCAACCACAGGGGTTGGGGATACATATTTATAGGCGCTAGCGCCCAAGAATATGCTAAATGCTAGTCCAAGATGCTAGTCTAAGATGTCGCCTAAAAGGCCAAGGATGCTTGGTCCTTGTCGCCCTAACTACCCGGCCTTGCTATAAGGACCATGTGTTACAACCCCACAAAGACCAACAAGACAGAGACTTATTCATCATTCTCCCTAAGTCTTGTGCGTTGTCTTGTGGGAAGGTCGACCATCCCAACTCGGAGCAGAGTCCAAGGAACGTGATCCGCCCAAGAGGCTTGAAAGGTGTCGCAAGTCGATCCTTGGTGTTGATGTAGCTCGCAGGATGCTCCTTCATCCAAACAGGCTTACGGATGAAGTGGTACCTCACTCGGATGTGCTTGTCTGCTGTGGAACACGGGTTCTTCGCCAGGCTGAGCGACTTGTCGCCCACCATGAGTGACTGCTACCGGTGTCTCGACCGAGGAGATCACCAAGCCGAAAGCTGCAGGGGCTCGAGCGCAGTGGGAGGCCGCTATGTACTCCGCACCGACATGGCCACCACCGCCGCTTGATCGACCGCCACCACGAGGCACTTGCCGGCGAAGAAGAGGATCCCGCTTGTGCTCTTCCGGTGTCGATGTCGCCGGCGTGGTCGCCGTCATTGCATTCGACGATGTGCCGCCTGTGGCACCTAGGTAGTAGAGGTCGTGGTCGAGAGTCCCCGCAACATAGCGGACGATCCTCTTCATACCGGCCGGTGTTCCGTCGCTTGCCGCATGAACCGACTAACGAGCCGACGGAGAATGCCAAGTCCGGCCAGCGTGGGCAAGGTAGCGAAGGCTCCCACAAGACGCCGCAGATCGTAAGGCCCACCTCCTCCGCCAGGTTGTCATGGCCAATTTCTCCTCCATCGGAGCGAGAGCCGGGTTGCAATCATGAGCCCGGCTAGCTCAACGACGCTGGCCATGGTAGGGTCCGTCAAGCGTGATCCCGAGTGGTCCCGTGCACCTCGATCCCTGTGTATGGCAGGAGTCCTGATCACTCATCCGAAAGCGGCCTTCATTTCTTCCTTGAACGCCGCCACCTGCATCCTGGTGCCGGATGACCAAGTCGTCGACGAGACACCTACCAATGTGGCATTTCCTCCATTGCCCTGCCGGTAGACGGCCGTGCAAGTGGCTTTGCCCAAGCCCATCGCCTTGAGCGTGGAGTCCACCATGCTCCATGCCCTTGGTGCCCGCCAAAACCATAGAGAGCCTGCGTGAAGCGTACCTTGCCCTCCCAGAATCGCAAATCCCGGCCATCAGACGTAGACCTCCTCCTTCAAGTCGCCGCTGAGAAGGCGGACTTGACATCCATGTGATGGACGCGCCAGCCTCCCGAGCGCCAGCGAGGAGTCGACGGACTCCATCCGCCACAGAGCGAAGGCGCCGTCAAGTCGACCCTCCCGCCGCAAGAAACCTCGCCACCAAGCGAGCCTTGTGCTTGACAATGGCGCCGATTCATCCTCTTCGCCTTGAACACCCACTTTGGGTGATCGCCGGTGACCTCGGCGAGGTCACGAGCTCCCATGTGCGGTTCTTCGACCGCATCCATCTCCAATCGCATCGCGGCTCGCCATGCCGCCCTTGCTCCGCTTCGCAAAGACCGAGGCTCACCGTCGCCATGCAAGTTGCGCCAGTTCCGTGTTGCGGCACCGTCCGCGACCGCCGGTCGCCGAGAAGACCTCCATCGTGACGCATCCGCAACGGCTCGCCGTAATACGCTGACGCGCCTCGCCGTGAGCGAGCGGGAAGCGAACACCGGCCGCGCTGACGCGAGCCGGTGCCGGTGTAGACGTGTTCGAGGTGTGACCGCGCCGGAGTAGACGTGTCGGAGGCGCGATCGCCGCGCCGGAGCACTGGCGTCGGCGCTTGGCAGTGGTGCTGCGTGGCGCCCACCGACAGATGGAGACTTGGGAATCGAGGTAGACGCGCCGGCGAGGAGCCGCTTCCCCGGCCTCGGACGATTTCGACAATGAAGTCGCCATACGCCGGAGTCGAGCCGCCGCCCACCGCCTTTGTCCCACGCCCACCGCCTTCGTTGAACACAACATCTCGCCAGGCGCACACGCCGTCTTCGGTCGAGGACGCGAGGCCTTCGAGCCTCCGTAGCCGGCGAACACCCCGAGTGCTCCCGCTGCCGAGCTTGCTGGGTGGCCGAGCTCCTTGGCGAACGCGAGGCGTACCAAGACCCGGCTGGAGACCGCCATTATGCGCCATGCTAAGCCTCAGACGCCTTGCTGGCCAAGTGCCTTCGTGAGCGGTTGAGGATGTAGACGGTTGCCAAGACCGCCCCTGTAAGATACGGCATCCTCTCTCGCTTGAGTGAGGCCCGCCATCCCCACAACCGTCTGGTCGCCGCCGACGACGCTGCTCGCCGCGGTCAGGCGGGCGAGAGCGGTGGCGCCGAATGCCCTTATCACAAGAAGACGACGCGAATTCGCTTGTCGTGAATTCGCCATTGTTTGCCAAGAAGACGCGACTTGGTACCAGACTACCGCAGAACTCAGACGCGCTGATGGCGCCGGCCGCTTCTCCTTGCCGAGAGCACCACCCGCATGGGGAGAAGTCATCGACGAGCAAAGAAGTAGCTGTTCTCCCGTGTGGCCGAGTCACCGGTCCACAAGTCCTGCACGAGCTCGAGCTTCTCCTTAGCTCAAGCTCACGTGGGGAGTCGCCCGCTTCGCCACCACGCAGACGCCACAGAATCGCCCACGTGTTCGAGGCACGCATGCCTCGCACCATCTCCTTGCCGCCGAGCCGCCTGAGCCTCGGTGAAGGTGCTCAAGCGCTGCGTTATCGCCACGCCTGCCGTCCGACGGGCGGCGAGGCAGTGGCCGTACACTGCACATCAAGGACATAGAGCCGTTGCGCCTCTAGTTACCTTGGCAAGAAGGCGATGGCGATCCCAGACAGGATCCGTGCTCGATCAAGACGCGCGAGCCGTTTCATCCACCGCCCCAAGTCGACGATGGAGTTCCTCGGTAGGATGTAGACACCGGTGAGCATCCTGCTTTCTCCGGTCTTGGGCGAAGATGACGGAGCCGACACTCGAATCTCCACGGCGAGGCATCTCCAAACTTGACGGAGCCTCGACGTCGGAGTCGAGCTCGGCGAAGAACTCCTGCTGATCATGTGGGCGGCGCCGGTGTCAAGGCACCACCCGCCGCCTTGTCGGTGCCGAGCCATCGCCGAAGGGCGTGTGCCTTTGGCTCGCCGAGGTGGAGTGGGGCCGCAGTCGGTTGCAGCAGTAGCTCGATGCTCGCATGAGCCATGAACAAAGCCGCTCTCCTCTCCCGCACAAGGATGCGGGCTCGCCGCTGCGTCGTTGCCGACACTTGGCCCAATGGCCAAGCCGCCACCAGGCTTGTGGCAGGCCATCTTGGGCTAACTTAGGCCGGCGACGCCTCGGCACCTCCATGGCGCCACCTTGCACTCCGACCGGCCGTCTTTGCGCTGCGTTGTCACGCTTACCATTGACGCGGAAGAGACTCCCTTCTTCCCCACCGTGGCAAGGCCCCACCGCCCCCGTGAGGAAAGCTTCCAAAGAAGTGCGATGGACCCCGGAAGCTTCGCTCGTCAAGTCGACGACCTTGAGGCGATTGCCTCCTCGATCGACATCGCGGCCGAGGTCCAGCAGGATTCGATCGAGCGAGCTATCTCAGATTTCGGGACGCAGCCGAAGAGCTTCTCGGCGCCTTTTTCCTCGCTAGGTGGCGCCGAACCGCTCCATCTTCTGCAGCAAAGTGTTGAGACGGAGGGCAAAGTCGCCGATGTCCTCACCGCTTGAAAGCTGTCATCCCACTCCTGGGAGTGCTCGCAGAATGCTTGCGAGCACGGCCGCCGATGCGCGACGCCACGGCCTCCCAGCCTCCTTGGCACCCGCTTGGAAAGCGAGAATCGATCTCGGGCGGATAATGGCGAGGGCGCCCGCGCCGCCGATCGTCATGGGCGGTCGTTGGCATCCCGGATCGCCCCACATGTGTCGCACTGAGCCGGACCTTCATGACCGCGCCACTCGACGAAGTTGGTTTTGGCGAGTAGGCCACCAAAGACCGGGACTAACGCCCGACCACGCCCCGGACCTCGTAGAGGCCACTTGCCTGGTCGCTGCCGCCGCCAGGCGCGCCTCCTCGAGCGCTTAGCGCCATGCGCGCCTCCCGAGCTGCCGCCGGCGTTGCCGCCTCGAGCGCCATCGCTGCGGCGCGCCTCCCGGAGCGCCACCGCGTTTCACCTCTCCCGGCGCCACCGCTGCGCGCCTCCGGAATGTCACCGCAGGTTCACCTCTCTCGAGCGACACCGCTGTGCTTGGCATGCTCGGCCGCCCACCGCCTGGCCCGCTGGTCGGTCGACGCTGCTTCCGAAATGGAGCGCTGATGCCGCTGCACAGAGCTCGGGCCTCGCCAGACGTGATGCTTCCACCGCCGCCGCTTCGCTTCCGCCTGCCGCCGCCAGCCCGCTGCCGCCATTTTGACGCCTGGTTGCCGCCATAACGGCTGCCGCCGCCGCTCCACGCCTTCGCTGGGCGAAGCTCGGCCTCGCCGACGCCACACGCCGAGGTAGCCGAGGCCGAGAGCGACCTTGGGACATGGTCTGGCCGTGGCTGCGTGAGGGAGAGCCGCTAACGAGCCGCCGATCATGCTGAAGGGAGAGGCCACTGTGGACAAAGCCGTGACTTGCTCATTGGGCACAGACACCCAAGTAAGGGATGAAGTGGAAACACTCACCTACAAGACAACCTCGCCTCGATACCACTTGATAGGATCTCTAGATTTACTCTCATTGAAGAGAGGGGATGACACTAGGAGTTGGGGCAATTTTCTGGTTTTATTTCTCGCACAAACTCACACACAAATGCCATGCCAACCACAGGGGTTGGGGATACATATTTATAGGCTGCTAGCCAGCCAAGAATATGCTAAATGCTAGTCCAAGATGCTAGTCTAAGATGCTGCCTAAAAGCAGTCAAGGATGCTTGGTCCTTGCTGCTCCTAACTAACCGTCCTTGCTACAAGGACCATGTGTGTTACAGCCCCACAAAAACCAACAGTACAGAGACTTATTCATCACTCACATGCCCCTTTGTCAGGCAGACTTGGCATGAGATTCTAGCCTGGCTTCGCATGACGGCCACCGCACCGCACCAGGAGGCTTCACTCATGGAATGGTGGTGCAAGGCAAAACTGGACACACCCAAGCTTCTGCAGAGTGTTCTTGCTTCCACGGCCCTCCTGATTCCCTGGATGGTATGGAAGCACCGGAACGACTGCGTCTTCAATGGCGCCCAACCCTCAATGACTTCCCTGACTGCGAGCATCAAGGAGGAGCTTAGACTATGGGCGAGGGCAGGTGCCAAAGGGCTTAGGGTAGTGCTGCCATCCTCTTGGGATGTGCACTGATATCATGATTGTAATGCTGTAAATTTGCCTCCGTGGGAGGCTGTAACTCATACCCTACCTTTTCAATGAAATGAAACACAAAGCTTTTGCGTTTTCTCAAAAAATACGTAATTGCAACGAACCCGTGGGTGCTTCGGTTGGGTTCATTGTTGCTGTGTTCATGATAGGTTTATCTTCCATGATTAATTAGTTACTTTCGTGGATGTATGCTAGTTCCATTCTCTGGGTCTATATTACTAGTTGTTGAATAGATGGTAGTTTCTGGTTTGGATGTATATTAGTGTACATCTAAATGTATATTAGCTTTCTATCTAGATGTACATTACTTCTCTATCTAGATGTCCAGTTTTTAGTCTATCAACTAGATGTACATTAATTTATATATAGATTTATATTAACTTATATCTCGATGTACATTAATTTATATATAGATGTATATTAACTTATATCTAGATGTAAATTAGTTTTCTAGATAGCTTTCCAATTGTTTAGTCTATGTCATTTATATGTTCTTTAGCTGGATATACATTAGCTTATATCTAGATGTCTATATATTTTTTAAATCTATGGGTAGATGTATATTAATTAAAATCGAGTTGTATATTAACTTATTTTTTTTGTACATCTGGCTGTATATTTAACTTCCATTCTGATGTCTATTGCCCGATTGTACTTTTGTTGATGTACAATAGTTCGGTCCTGGGTGTATAATAGTCTATGAGTAGCTCAATCAAGCATGTTAGATTTTCATACTTGATGCAACCTATCACATGCTGAGGTACAATAAATCAATCCATGATGTATACTAGTCTAATGGTAGTACAATAGTTCAAACCTAGGTTTATACTAGTAGATTCCTGTATCTTTTGTCGATGTACAATAGTTCAATCATGGGTTTATACTAGTCTATGAGTAGTTAAATGCTGGGTGTATATCTGTATCTCTTTGTTGATGTACAATAGATCAATCCAGGGTGTATACTAGTCTAATAGTTGTTAAATCCTGGGTGTATATCTGTATCTTTTGTCGATGTACAATAGTTCAATCCTGGTTTTATACTAGTCTATGAGTAGTTAAATCCTGGGTGTATATTTGTGTCTCTTTGTTGATGTACAATAGATCAATCTAGGGTGTACACTAGTCTAGCAGTTGTTAATTCCTGGGTGTATATCTGTATCTTTTGTCGATGTACCCTAGTTCAATCCTGGTTTTATGCTAGTGTATGAGTAGTTAAATCCTGGGCATGGTTTTTAAGGCGTCGCCTAGTTGACGCTTAGGCGTCCAGGCACCCCTCCACCGCCTTGAAAAAATGGCCGCTTTAGGCGCCTAGGCGTCCAAAGCGCCCGCCTAGGCGTCAGAGCGCCCCTAGATCGCCTTAAGATGCCTTAACGTCTTAAAAACCATGATCCTGGTTATCTGTATCTCTTTGTTGATGTACAATAGATCAATCCAGGGTGTATACTAGTCAAATAGTTGTTAAATCCTAGGTGTATAATAGCTCTTATCGTATCTTTCTTTTTCTGCAGAACACAAATTCTTTTGCAGGGATATATTACTGATGAGGAAGTATTTGTCAGCATGACACCCCCTGTAAGTTCTTATTGATTTTTCTCTCTTCTTATTTTTACCTCACATGGGCTATCTGTTTATCTACCATTTTATTTTGCGTCACTAATCCAGTTTTCTCTGATGATAACAGAAGATCGTGACAACACCAAAGTCCAGACATCATAAGTTCAAGAAAATCAGAAAAATATTGCAGTACAAGAAAAATGACCATTTAACACAAAGGATATCAAGATGTTTTTTTCTGGTTCCATCAATATATGATATGTTTTAATGCCTTACTGTATGTTGTTGGGCAGAAAAAAAACTGAGGGAAGGTACATTTAACACAAAGGATATCAAGAAGGTTTTGGCATTTTAGGCAACAAACCATCTTGGCAACAAGGAGCAGTTAATCACATGCAAACTTTTTCTAGGAACGTACGTGTTATTCTTGTACCATCTTATGTTTTCTTCATATCAGTCCCTGCATTGATGTTACTCTCTATACAGATAGTACTCTCAAACTTTTCATATGCAGCTGCTATTTTTTGGGTCTAATAGTATTCAATTCTCTAACCACATCCAAACTATTTCAAGAAAATTTTCCCTTTGTGCCATCTTATACTTTTTAAGAAATGATTATGGAAGATTCACTTGATGTATATTAGTATTTGTTATATGCGGATGTACAGTAGAACAATATTGGATGTATATTAGTCATTGCGTAGATGTTACTTTATAAGCATATGGTGCTTTTCTTTCTCTCGATGTACATTACCTTTTTTCCTGCGTGTTCATCTGTAGTATTCAAGTGTCTAAAAGAAGTTACTTTCATGTTTGGATCAGAGTCAGATTAAAAATAAATTCACCCAGCATGATGTATTCTTCTAATCACATCCAAACTTTTTTAAGAACAAAGATTTTCCCCTTTGTGTCATCTTATACTTTTTAAGAACTGTTTAGGAAAGATTCGTTGGATGTATAATAGTATTTGTTATATGCGGATCTACACTAGAACAATATTGGCTGTATATTAGTCATTGCGTAGATGTTACTTTATAAGTAGATCGTACTTTTCTTTCTTCGATGTACATTAGCTTTTTTCCTGCATGTTCATCTGTGTAATTTTTCAGGTCTTGATTAACCATCCCAGTGAGTTTACTTCTCTACAATTATTTAGTTCATGAATATACATCTAGCGAGTATACATCTGCATATTACGGGCTGTGTTTTCAAGTGTGTACAGGTGTCATCTTCTGCATAGGTGTATAATACATGATTTCTTTGGTTCCTTGGTACTCCCTCCGTTCCAAAATATAAGACGTTTTAGGTTTGTGAAGAAAACGAATCTAGACTTATTTTAGTATTTTTAAGCTCTGTCTAAAAACCTCTTGGCCGGACACTATTATCTCATCAATCTCAACCTCAAGGCAGAGAGGTTTGAAATTATGGACTCCATGAGGAAGCAAGGCAATAAGGCATTGATGGCAGATTCTTCCAAAATCATCAATTCCATAAAGACTATCTGTAGTCCACAAACTACAAGCTTTCAAACATCAAAATTAATATGCTTTTCTCTCTTATTCTACACTCAAAAGTTTTGACTGCGGCTACTTCATGCTCAAGTTCATTGAATGTTTGTACGGAAGGAAGATGGCACCATTTAGCCAAATGCTCATGCCGAAATTCAGGATGTTATTCACCTAGAAATGGCTTCGGTGGAGTCCAAACCAGATTCTGTGGGATGATATACTTTTTGTGGATGATAGTTTGCAAACTTACTTTTTCCTACTCTTTTTTGCAGGCACACAAAATGTCTACTGAGGAGAAGCAAAATCAAAAGCAAGATCTACCTCGCCCACCCTCCGCGCTGTCCTTGTGCGACCAATCGGCTGAGACCATGACTCACCTCCTCCAAGGCGACCTGGCATGAGGTGCTCTCATGGACCCGATCCACAGCACAACCCCCGGATGGAGAAGACGACTGCGTGGACTGGTGGCTGCAGGCGTCAAGATCTACCCCTCGAGCTCTTCGCAAGGGTACTATCTCGCTCATCATGTGGACGGCGTGGTGGATTTAGAAGCTGAGGAATGCAGTGGTGTTCGACGATGCGGAACCTAACCTGGGTGGTCTTCTAGATACAATCCGGTCTGAGGCTAGGGCTTGGGCTGGTGCTGGAGCGATTGGGCTACGTGTCTTGATCCCCGCGGTTCCGTAGATCTAGTGGGTAGAGTTGTATGGGGTGTTGGCTCTCAATGAGCCTTTGTATATATTATACAATACTCTTTTTCTATCGATGAATCGAGATGCAAGGCTTTTGCGTTTTCACGAAAAGGAAATGATTACTCATCTTCCAATCTGCGCAATTGTTTCTCCTAAAAAGGCAATCATATGACTTGTATTCTTCCTCATACATTTGATTATATAAATTATATTACTCCTTGTCATGTCATGTAATGATTGAAGTTGCATTGAGGATATTCAAGGGAAGTTTAAATGTTTTTTTGGCTTCCATTGCAATACAGCGTACCGGTCTGATGAGGGATGTCTAATACTTCAAAATTCAGACAGTTTTGTCCGTAGTATTCTTGTTGTATCCTGCAAGCAATGAAGCAACTTGAATCCAATAAAATTCGATCTAGTGGAAGATTGACCGTAGGCATACTTAATTGGTCACCGTTTTCACTGGATGGCGTATGCGGTACTAGGAGCCGACGGCCTATCGGCAGCAATGTGGTGACGGAGGAACGGTCTCGCTCAATTAACGGCGCGATGTAGGGTGGCGAGAGCATCGTCCATGAAGGCGACCGTGCTGCTAGGCGGCAAGTTCGCCGTCTACGAAGCGACGGTGCTGCCGGGCGCCCAGGGAGCCGTCTAGGAAGTGACTGTGCTGCCGGACCACATAACGACAGTGCTGACGGGTGCTAGTGGTTGTAGTCATCGCTAAATGGTTCAGTGATCTATTTATAATTTTTATTATTTTTGATTTTTTATAGGAAAATAATATAGTTCCTCCCGGGATCAAACGATTCGATCCCCGGGTCGCTGTCGTGCGTATTCGCTAGCTTTCTCCGGACTCAGCGTGTGTACTAATTCCGATCCATGTTAACCAAAGCAGAAGCGTGAGTGATGTACTGGCCCACGTTCAGCCTTATCTCTTCTCACGTTGCTTCTCCTCCACTCATCTTTCTCCTCTCTCCCATCTCTTACAACAAGTCAGGCGGCCATGGCACCACACCTTGCCTCCTGCTTATTTCGCTGCTGCTACCTACGTATGACACCACACCGCTTCCTGTTGGTTCCGTCAGTTGCTGTTTCCTACGCGCAAGGTATGTGCTCCCATGAACCTCCCGCCGCGGCTGCTGCAAGGTTCTACTTTGCTACATACGCGAGTGTTGTTGCTATATGTGGCGAGAGACGTCGCTATCTACGGCGAGCAGCGTTGCTATCTGCGGTCAAGTTCTCTAGCGAGGCCTCTCGCAAAATCGGATTTGCTAAATTAGCAGATTTTTTGCTACAATCTTTTACCGGTTTTGCTATAATAGCGTATAGTTTTTGCTATGGAGCCTTTTTGCTACGGATCTCGGACGATGTCTTCAGCGAAGTCATTTTTTTGCTACATATGCTGAACTTTTTTGCTACAATTGTTCTCAGATTTTGCTACATTAGCACAATTATTTTGCTACATAGTTTTCGGCGAAAGCCTCCGGCAAGTCTCCGGCGAGGTTGGATATGCTACATTAGCACAATTTTTTCCTACCCGGTCGGCGGCGAGGTCTCCTGCAAAATCTCCGGCGAGGTCCAGTTTGTTTTTCTATTTTCGGGACCAAACCGTTTTTTGCTACATGTAGCAAAAACAGGACTATTTGTAGCAAAAGCGGAAATGTTTGTAGCAAAAGCGAGAATTTTGGGCCTTTCTGGGGACACGTGTCAGCAGGAGGACTCGGGAATATTTGAGAATTATCCTCGGGGACGCCTAGTACACTACTGGAAAAAGGGTCTTCGATTCGATGTGAGCAACGCTAGCAGTCCCGGCCTATCACAGCCCGTGACTAGTGCTAGCACTAGTCCTGGGCTGTGAGGCTTCTAACGGCTAGAAACGATAGTAGACACTAGTCCCGGGCCGGACTAGCTCTCTAGTCTCGGTCCGTAATACGGCCCGGGACTAATAACTTGAAGCAGGTCAGCTGGTCTTTTCGTGGACTATTAGTCCCGGGTCATATCACGGCCCGGGACTAGTTGTCCACCACTATATATTCTGCTTCCTGTCCTGCTGTCCTAAAGCATATGGTGGCCATTTTTTTCAAAGAAGCAAGCGAGTTCATGCCATTTTTTTTCAAGATTTGTGAAGATTTAGTTTGAAACCCCTAAATCCAAAGCTTTAAAAGGTTAGAACTTTATTCTTTCATCTCTTATTGCTACTTTAGCTCTATAATGCTCTAGAAGTATATATAGAGATATGGATCAATGCATGCATGCTCTAGAAGTAGAAGGATTTTGATATATATGTGTAACAAATTTTGATTAGGCACATAGTTACTGAAAATTGAAATGTGTAATTTTAGAGTTTCATAGCTTAGAATGGAATGAGGTTTTCACTGATAGAACAATAATAAAAAACTCCACATTTATCATGTTGATTGTTTTCTCCAATTCACAAATTGGTGCACGTAAATTTTTCAAAATTCAAAGTTAATGCTCTAGAAGCTCTCAATATAACTTGTAATAATTTTATCATGTTGTGTAATGGTTTTTGATATAATTTTACTATAATGCAGATGGTCCGGGAATGGATGTACGGCAGATCGACTTCGCTGCGAGTTCATTAATGGCGTATGAATTTATCCGTGTTCTTGATGCAAACACGCCAAATGGTTTTGTATTCTGTCCATGTAGTGGATGTAGGAATCAAGGATTACTCGACTCAAAAACCCTTCATGACCACTGAAGTCCGGCTTCATGCCCAGTTATAATTGTTGGACCAAGCACGGAGGGAGAGGGGTTATAATGGAAGAAAATAAAGAAGAGGAGGAGGATGACAACTATCATGGTTTCCCTGAGTACGGAGATACTTCCATGGGGGATGCTGAAGGGGAGGATGAAGAAGAGACACATGATGAACCCATTGATGATCTTCGTCGGACCATTGCCGATGCACGAAGAGACTGTGAAACTGAAAATGAGAGGGAGAAGTTCAATCACATGTGAGAGGATCACAAAAAGTTGTTGTACCCAAATTGCGAAAATGGTCTGAAAAAGCTGGGCAGCACACTGGAATTGCTGCGATGGAAGTCTGAGTGTGCTATACCTGACTCCTCATTTGAAAAGTTGCTGAAAATGATGAAGAATATGCTTCCAAAAGATAACGTATTGCCCGCCAGTACCTACGAAGCAAAGAAGGTTGTATGCCCTCTAGGTTTAGAGGTTCAGAAGATACATACATGCATGACCGTGGTGAGGAGTACGAGAATTTGGATGCATGCCCGGTATGCACTTCACTTCGGTATAAGATTAGACGAGATGACCCTGGTGACGTTGAGGGCGAGCCCCCCCGGAAGAGGGTTCCTGCCAAGGTGATGTGGTATGCTCCTATAATACCACAGTTGAAACGCTTATTCAGAAACAAAGAGCACGCCAAGTTGTTGCGATGGCATAAAGAGGAACGTAAGTCAGACAGGATGTTGAGACACCCCGCTGATGGGTCGCAATGGATAAAAATCGATAGAAAGTACCCGGACTTTGCATATGACGCAAGGAGTTTAAGGTTTGGTCTAAGTACAGATGGCATGAATCCCTTTGGGGATTAGAGCTCCAGTCACAGCACCTGGCCCGTGACTCTATGCATCTATAACCTTCCTCCTTGGTTGTGCATGAAGCGGAAGTTCATTATGATGTCAGTGTTGATCCAAGGTCCGAAGCAACCCAGAAACGACATTGATGTGTACCTAAGGCCATTAGTTGAAGAACTTTTACAGTTGTGGCACGAACCCGGCATACGCGTGTGAGATGAGCACAAGAAGGAAGAATTTAACCTCCGAGCATTGCTTTTCTAACAATCAATGATTGGCCTGCTCTTAGTAACCTTTCAGGACAGTCCAACAAGGGATACAAGGCATACACACACTGTTTAGATAAGACTGAAAGTATATATTTGGAACATTGTAAGAAGAATGTGTACAATGAGCATCGTCGATTTCTTTTGGCCAAGCATCCCTTAAGAAAGAAAGGCAAGCATTTCAACGGTCTGGCATATCACCAGACGAAGCCTAAAGATCGTACTAGTGCTGATATATTTGATATGGTCAAATATTTCGATCAAATAGTAACCTTTGGAAAGGGTCCTGGCGGAAAATCTGTTCTGAAGGACGCAGAAGAACACACACCCATGTGGAAGAAGAAATCTATATTTTTGGAGCTACCATATTGGAAATTCAGGTCCGCTCTGCAATCAATGTGATGCATGTGACGAAGAATCTTTGCGTGAACCTGCTAGGCTTCTTGGGCATGTATGGGAAGACAAAAGATACACCGGAAACATGAAAGGACCATCAACGTATGAAAGACCCAGATGGCCTGCATCCAGAATGGTTTCAAGGTCATGCCAGCTACGCTCTTACCAAACAAGAGAAGGAAATATTTTTTGAATGCGTAAGCATTATTAAGGTCCCGTCTGGCTTCTCGTCGAATATAAAGGGAATAATAAATATGACAGAAAAAAGTTCCAAAACCTAAAGTCTCATGACTGCCACGTGATTATGACGAAAATGCTTCCGATTGCATTGAGGGGGCTTCTACCAGATAATGTTCGAGTACCCATTGTGAAGCTATGTGCATTTCTCAATGCAACCTCTCAGAAGATAATCAATCCTGAAGATCTACCACGGTGACAGAATGATGTGGTCCAATGTCTTGTCAGTTTTGAGTTGGTATTCCCACCATCCTTCTTCAATATTATGACGCACCTGCTGGTTCACCTAGTCAAAGATATTTCCATTCTCGGTCCTGTATTTCTACACAATATGTTTCCCTTTGAGAGGTTCATGGAAATCTTAAAGAAATATGTTCGTAACCGTGCTAGACCAGAAGGAAGCATCTCCAAGGGCTATGGAATAGAGGAGGCCATTGAATTTTGTGTTAACTTCGTTCCTAACCTTAGGCCGATTAGTCTTCCTCAATCGCGGTATGAGGGGAGACTGAGTGGAAAGGGTACTCTAGGAAGGAAATCAATAATATGTAGGGATGGACATTCTTACACCGAAGCACATTACACCGTTCTATAGAATTCTATCTTGGCAACCCCATATATCGAGGAACACAAGAAAATCTTACGCTCCAACAACCCTGGAAAGCATGACTCTTGGATTAGAGATGAACACATGAAGAGTTTCGGCGGTTGGTTGCAACATCTCATAAAAAACAACACTCTTGGAGATCAGCTATACTTGTTGTCTAGGTCACCATCTTCGACTATATCGACTTTCCAAGGGTACGAGATAAATGGGTATACATTTTACACGATCTCCCAAGATAAAAAGAGCACCAACCAAAACAGTGGTGTCCGCTTTGATGCAACAGACAACAATGGGTCAAAGACCACATATTATGGTTACATAGAGGAGATATGGGAACTTGACTATGGACCTACTTTTAAGGTCCCCTTGTTTCGGTGCAAATGGTTCAAGCTGACAGGAGGAGGGGTTGAGATAGAGAAGAAATACGGAATGACATCGTTGGATCTCAACAATCTTGGGTACTTAAACGAACCATTTGTCCTAGCCAATGATGTGGATCAGGTTTTCTATGTGAAGGACATGTCTATCAAACCTAGAAAAATAAAAAATAAGAAAAAGAATACATCAGACGATGAGCCAAAGCGCCATATAGTTCTTTTAGAAAAAAGAAACATCGTGGAAGTGGAGGACAAGACAGACATATCAGAAGATTATGATAAGTTTCATGAAATTCCGCCCTTCGCAGTGAAGGATGACCCAAGCATCATGTTAATGAATGAAGATGCTCCACGGATATGGCGGGATCAGAAAAGAACACACGCAAAGAAATGATGTGTAATGATTGTAACATTTTATGAGTGAAGATGCTCCATGTGTCCATTTTTATAGTGTTGTCTGCAAACCATTTGAGTGTTAGTACCGTGTTGTGGCTGGACCAGGACTAAAGGGGGGCCTTTAGTCCCGATTCGTACTTACCATTAAGATATGATCTCCAAACGCGTGAGGTCACATATTAGGGAGTGCCTCTATGACCAGTTTCTTGGAGATGCCGGAGGACTGGGCTCCGGCGGCATCTCCCTCAAACTGGCCGTAGTGGTGTCCCTGCTCTCGAAAACCATCTTGGAGATGCCTCAAACTGGCTGGAGGACTGGACTCACAAGGATGCCTATTTATAGTACAAGTAGCTCGGCATAGTGTCGACATTCACAACATAATGTCGACACTCACCCCCTATTATTAGTGCTGACTCATGTTTTGTCTCGGTTGGTGTCTCCCCCTGGACTAAAGGTTCATCTTTTAGTCTCGATTGGTGACACCATCCGGGACAAGGTATAAGCCGCACGACATAATGTCGACACTCACCCATATTATTCAGTGGCGGAGCCACGTACAAGATGTGTAGTCAATTGACTACACAGGTTTTTGGCAATGCAAGCTAAAAAGACAGAAAAATAAATGAAAATCACACAAATACATGTATTTGACTACACAAGTTCAGACTGACTACACATGGTTAAAATTCTGGCTCCGCCACTACTATTATTAGTGCTGCCTGGCCCAGTCTGCCGCAATCCCTTCAGTCGCGGTTGGTTTCTTCAACCGGGACTAAAGATGAACCCTCTCTTTATAGGCTTTTCCCTCTATTTATAGGCTGCTCGATCCAGCCTGCCCGCCCTTTCCTCTATTTATAGGCTGCTCTATTTATAGGATTTTTCCTCTAAATACAACAACATCTTCATATTTAGTCCCGAGACTAGGTAACACTCAAGACATTTATTAATATTAAAAACCAGAACTAGCTAACACCCAAGACTAAATCCGCTCCTTTTAGTCATAATCATGCCTAGTCCTATAGTATGCAGCTTCAGGGTCTTCTTCGTCATCGTGATCATCATCGTCATCGTCACCTGCCACTCTAGGGATCCTCAGCCCAGCCATGACATATACCAGGGGCACCTGCCACTCCAGCCTCAGATTCACGGCGGGCGGGGGAGGGGTCTCCTGGAAGACGATGCCGCTACCACCGGGCGGGGGAGGGGCCTTCTTGTGGCTCTATGGCGGGTGGACTTGTGGGCACCGCAGGCGAGGATGGTCTCCCCGACGATGTAGCGCATCACTCCGATGATAGTACGGTTCGCCCACCACAGACGGCGGCCGGCTTCGTTGTGGTTCACCAGGGGCGGGCCATCACCCTCGTACCTAGCGAGCTCCCTTTCCCGCCTATTAGCGAAGAAGGCATTTCAGGTGTCGTAGTTGTCGGGATCCCACTGGGGATCCATCCGCTGCTCCGGCGTGAGCTCGTGGTAGAAGTGGTTCATGATGGCCGCCTGTCGGGCAGAGCCTTGAGGCACGGGAGGGACAGGAACACCTCCAACACTCAGCATCCAGCCGGCGGGCGGCCGGTCGCCTGGTGGGCAAGGATAGCTTGAGGCGCACATCGCCTTCGTCTCCTCGAGGGTCAGAATGGCCCAGTAGGCGATGTCCATTTCTATGAGAGAGGAAGGTGTGGATGTGTGGATAGCCATGGCGCGATCGCCCTAGATATAGAGGGAAAGGGCGGGAAAACTTGGCGGGAAGCTTGGGGAAATGGCGGGAAATATCTTTAGTCCTGGTTAGTGACTACAACCGGGACTAAAAGCTCTCGTAAAAAGGAAAGGGCGGGAAAACTTGGCGAGAAGCGGTGGGAAATGGCGTGAAATATCTTTAGTCCCGGTTAGTGACTACAACCAGGACTAAATGGATATTATATTAAGATTCGTTATATTTTTCTGATAATAATAGACATATTATTTGTTTTATTTGGATTTTTACAATAAAAGATATGATTTTCCAAAGTTTTATATTTGATTTGAATTAAAAAAAGAAAATTTACAAATGAAATAATTTATAAATGATGCAAACAGATGTATGGATATTATATTAAGATTCTTTATATTTTTCTGAAAATAATAGACATATTATTTGTTTTATTTGGATTTTTACAATACAAGATATGATTTTCCAAAGTTTTATATTTGATTTGAATTGAAAAAGAAAATTTACAAATGAAATAATTTATAAATGATGCAAACAGATGATGGATATTATATTAAGATTCTTTATATTTTTCTGAAAATAATAGACATATTATTTGTTTTATTTGGATTTTTACAATAAAAGATATGATTTTCCAAAGTTTTATATTTGATTTGAATTAAAAAAAAGAAAATTTACAAATGAAATAATTTATAAATGATGCAAATAGTTATATTAAGATTCTTTATATTTTTCTAATAATAATAGACATATTATTTGTTTTATTTTGATTTTTACAATAAAAGATATGATTTTTCAAAGTTTTATATTTAATTTGGATTAAAAAAGAAAATTTTACAGAAAACGAACTAGTCGCGGGTCGTGCCTCCACCCGGGACTAGAGGGTGCCTGTGCACACGAAAACGAAGCGCCGAAAAAACACACTAGTCGCGGGTCGTGGCTTAACCCGAGACTAAAGGGGGGTCTTTAGTCGCGGGTTAAGCCACGGCCCGGGACTAGTGACCCTCTAGTCCCGGGCGGTGGCTGGACCAGGGACTAAAGGGGGGTTCCTATATATTCCGCAACAAGACACGACCAAAGACTTGGCATTCTCGACGAAGACGGCACGCAAACGCGACGAAGCACATGCGGGGAGGTGCATCGATTCTACCGCTCGCCTGCGTGGTCAGGCCGTGCTCCGCCGTGCTTTTCGTGCTACAGCCGCCACCTAGCCGCCCATTGCCGTGTTTCCGCTTTGTCTCAGCAGCGCCGCTGCGCTGCTCGCCTCATTGCCGTCTTGCCACGCACTGCCGCCAAATACCGGTGAGATCTCGAGGGAGTACCAGGGTGTTTTTTGTAATTATTAGCTAGATAGGGTTATTAATTAGAATTATTTTTTTAGTTATTAGGATTAGGATTATATTGTTAGCTAGGGTTATTTTAATTACAATTAGCTAGGGTTATTTTTTAATTATAATTAGCTAGGGATATTTTTTAATTATTGTTTTAATTATAATTAGCTAGGGTTATTTTTTTGTCTTAGTTATTAGCTAGGATTATATTGTTTTACCACAATTAATATTAGGATTATTATAATTAGCATTATTGTTTTACCACAAATAATATTAGGGTTATTGTTTTTTTTAGTTATTAGGATTATTTTTTTACCAAAAATAATATTAGAGTTATTAATTAGGGTTATTGTTTTTTTGTTTTGTTTCTCAAGATTATTGTTTTATCACAAATAATATTAAGGTTATTAATTAGGGTTATTGTTTTTTTGTATTAGTTATTAGGACTATTGTTTTACCGCAAATAATATTAGGGTTATTAATTTGTGTTATTAGGGTTATTGTTTTTTTGTTTTAGTTATTAGGGTTATTGTTTTTTTCTAACTTGTTTAACTCTCTTTCTTTTATAGATAATTTAGTCATGGATCCATCCGAAGATCCTGGTCGCATTGCTGAAGGTATTCTTCACGACATGATAAGAGGTGAAATTCCTCTTAATATTACTACCGATGAAGATATTTTGCTCGAGGAAGAGATATCCTCATATCTGAATCCATCCGGTGATGGACTAGAGGAAAACCTAATGTACCAAGGGAAAGACCGGATGGACGAAGGGTAAACAAATAACAACAATAATGATGGCCCCTCGACAGGATCCGGCGAGGTACATATATATAAAGCCTCGTGTTACCTCTATTCATTAACTGATCTAGATATATATTAATCACTCTCTCTTCTTCTTTTAGCCCACCGGATCGAAGCAATCGACAGCTCGAACGAAACGAGGGCCAAATAAAAAGTTGGATGGTAATCAGAGGTTCACGTACCATCAAAGAAATAGATGATGATGGTGAACCGATTGCTCCAAATAAGCACCGGAGGATGTTTATAAATCAATGCGGGGTGCTTGTTAGGGACAACCTGGAGATCACCATACAAGAATGGAATCAGTCGGTGAAGAATCCAACAGCTATGTCACCGATGATGCCAAAGATGACCATGTAGGGATTCGTAGCATGGAAAACAAAAATTTTCTATCGCATACAAACAAACAAGCCAAGATCTATCTACTAGATTGTAGCAACGAGTCGATGGAATAACTCACCCTCGAAGATTCCAAAGTGTTTAACGAGAGCGGATTCTCGTGGGTGATGTAGTCGTACTCTTCCCGATCTCAAGATCGCGTAGACGATACTTCGGCTGCGTTAGCAAGTGATGCTCCATGATCGGTCACACGTCGCAGACGACGAAGACCTTCCTCTACCTTGTTCCAAAGAAAATGGAGGTTGTAGCACTCTCCTCGCGATTCCTAAAGACAACGGCGTGGTACCAAGTAGAGGAGATCTCGCAGGCTTCGCCTTAAGCCGGAGTGAGTATGGTGGAGTATGAGAGAGTCCTCGACGATCTAGGGTTTAGACACGCCGAGGAGGGCAAGCCGTGGCTAGGGTTTAGCTAGGCGGTTTGCTGCCCTAGGGGCTGACGGCTATGGAGGCGGCGGCTTTGGGGCTAGGGTTTAGGAGTAGGAACTTGTGTCAGGAGGGAGCCCCGCCTCCTTTTATAGGTGGAGGGGCGGCCAAGGGAGGAGTCCTCCCCAACGCTTTGGTGGTCTTGGGTGGTGGGAGGAGTAACTCCTCCCCAAAGTCGGTTTCCACCTCCCTCTCCACTTCCCAAAAATAGCCGTTTGACTTTCAAACTTGGCGTTTGACTTTTCAAACTAGGATTTAAATAAACCCTCTATTTTGTTCAGCGATGACACCGAGTACATGATGCAATCATACCAACTTGATATAACACATTCATGTACCCTTCCCCTCCGGAGTGCCGGACATTCCGGAACCTTCTAGAACATTCCCGATGAAAACACCGGAACCATTCTCCAACTCCGAAACGGGACTTTCCTTTATATGAATCTTATTCTCCGGACCATTCCGGATCTCCTCGTGATATCCCGAATCCCATTCGAGACTCCGAACAACATTCGGTCTCTTTCTCATCATTCTATAACTACTCAAACAACGTCGAATCCTTAAGTGTGTCTCCCTACGGTTCGTGAATTATGCGGACATGATCGAGACACTTCTCCGAACAATAACCAATAGAGGAATCTGGAAATTCATATGGCTCCCACATATTTCTACGATTACTTTGCGATCGAATGAACCACTTACATACGATACCAATTCCCCTTTGTCTCACGATAGTTTACTCATCCGAGGTTATGATCGTCGGTATCTCTGCATACCTAGTTCAACCTCGTTACCGATAAGTACTCTTTTCGCTCGTGATATGTGATCCTCAGAGCTACCACACATGATTGCAAGCTAATAGGATGACATTTCACCGAGAGGGCCCGAGTATATCTATCCTCATATGGATGGACAAATCCCACTCTTGATCCATGTGTTTCAACCAATACTTTCCGAACACTCAATGCCACCTTTATAGCCACCCGATTCACGGTGTGGTGTTTGATGTCATCAAAGCATCCATCCCAGAAGGTGATATGCATGATCTCATGGTCGAAGGAATTAGGTTACTATGTATCAGAAAGCAAATAGCAATTGAACTATTATAATGACTTGGTCTTTATGCTACGCTTATCTATAGGAGTATGTCCACCATATCATTCTCCTAACGATATGATCTTGTTGTTAATAACATCTCAATGTTCATGATAGGGAAACCACAATCATCTATTAACCAACAAGCTAGTATTATATAGAGGCTTTACTAGGGACTTCAAATTAAGTTTACAAATCACACAAGTATTAATGTTTCCTTGTTAATACTATTATAGCATGAATGTAAACATTTATCATAAACACAAAGATATAATAATAACTACATTTATTATTGCCTCTAGGGCATATCTCCAACAGTCTCCCACTTGCACTAGAGTCATCTAATCTAGATTACATGGTAATATACCGAACACCCATGGCAGTTTGGTGCTGGTCATTTTTTGCCCTCGGGAGAGGTTTAGTCAACGGATCCGCCACATTCAGATCTGTGTGTACTTTGGAAATCTTTATATCCCCATCTTGGATATGTTCTCGAATAGCGTGAAAACGTAGCTTGATGTGCTTCAGCTTCTTGTGTGACCTTGGTTCTTGCGCATTATGGCGCCCATGTTATCACAAGAGATAGACATTGGGTCCATGAACTAGGAACCACACCCACTCGTGATGAACTCTTTCATCCATATCGCTTCTTGTGAAGCCTCCGGCGACCATGTATTCCGATTCAGTTGAAGATCTCACAACGCTTTGCTTTGCACTCCTCCAACTAACCGTCGCACCATTCAAAATAAATACGTATCCAGTTGTGATTTAGAATCATCCGGATCGGTGTTCCAACTAGCATCGGTGTAACCATTAACAATGAGCTGTCGCTCATCACCTCCATAAGAAAGAACCATATCCTTAGTTCTTCTCAAGTACTTAAGGATGTTTTTGATCATTGTCAATGATCCACTGGATCACTTTGATATCTGCTAGTTAAACTAACAGCATATGCAATGTCGGGTCTAGTACATAGCATGGCATACATTAGAGATCCTATGGCTGAGGCATAGGGAGTCTTACTCATCCTTTCTCTATCTTCTGCCGATGTCGGACTTTGAGTTCTACTCAAGGTCGTATTGGGCAACATGGGCAAGAACCCTTTCTTGCTATCTTCCATTCCAAACCTCTTTAAAACTTTGTCCAAATATGTACTTTGTGACAATGATATTTGGCGTCTCGATCTATCTCTATAAATCTTTATGCCTATTATGTAAGCTGCTTCGCCAAGATCTTTCATTGAAAAACTATTATTCAAATATTCCTTGACACTATTAAGAAGGTCTACATCATTCCCAATCAACAATATGTCATCTACATACAGTATTAAGAATGCTACAGAGCTCCCACTCACTTTCTTGTAAATACAAGCTTCTCCATAAGTTTGTATAAAACCAAAACTTTTGATCACCTTATCAAAACATTGATTCCAATTTCGGGATGCTTGCTTCAATCCATAGATGGATCGTTGAAGTTTGCATACCTTGTTAGCATCTTTAGGATCGACAAAACCTTTGGGTTGCATCATATACAACTCTTCATCAATGTCTCCATTGAGGAATGTTGTTTTGACATCCATCTGCCATATCTCATAATCATAATATGCAACGATTGCTAACATAATCCTCACAGACTTTAGCTTCGCTACTGGTGAGAAAGTCTCATCGTAGTCAACTCCTTGAATTTGTCGAAACCCCTTTACGACAAGTCGAGCTTTATAGATAGTAACATTACCATCAGCATCTGTTTTCTTCTTAAAAATCCATTTGTTCTCGATGCTTCCGCCATCCGTAAGTCCACCAAAGTCCATACTTGGTTTTCATACATGGATCCAATCTCGGATTTCATGGCTTCTTGCCATTTATTGGAATCTGGGCTCATCATTGCTTCCTCATATGTCTCAGGGTCATCGGTGTTGTCCACCAACATGACACTCATAACGGGATCATACCAATCTGGAGTGGTACGAGTTCTCGTTGACCTGCGAGGCTCTGTAGCAACTACAACCGAAGTTTCATGATCATCATCATTAGCTTCCTCTCTAACTGGTGCAGGCACCACAGGAACTTCTTTCGGTGCTGCGCTACTCGCAATTTCGAGAGAAGGTTCAACAACCTCGTCGAGTTCTACTTTCCTTCCAGTCACTTCTTTCGAGAGAAATTCCTTCTCTAGAAAGGATCCATTCTTGGCAACGAAGATTTTGCCTTCGGATCTATGATAGAAGGCATACCCAATAGTTTCCTTCGGGTATCCTATGAAGACGCATTTTTCCGCTTTGGGTTCAAGCTTGTCCGGTTGTAACTTCTTTACATAGGCCTCGCAACCCCAAACTTTAAGGAACGACAATCTAGGTTTCTTCCCAAACCATAATTCATACGGTGTCGTTTCAACGGATTTAGATGGTGCCCTATTTAAAGTGAATGCGGCTGTTTCTAATGCATAACCCCAAAATGATAGCGGTAAATCTATAAGTGACATCATAGAACGAACCATATCTAAGAGAGTTCCATTATGATGTTCGGACACACCATTACGCTGTGGTGTTCCCGGCGGTGTCAATTGTGAAAGTATTCCGCATTTCTTCAAATGCTCGCCAAACTCGTAACTTAGATATTCACCTCCACGATCAGAACGTAGAAATTTAATCTTCTTGTTACGTTGATTCTCTACCTCACTTTGAAATTCCTTAAACTTCTCAAAAGTTTCGGACTTATGATTCATGAAATAGATATACCCATATCTACTCAAATCATCCGTGAAGGTAAGAACATAACGATAACCACCGCGCGATGCTACACTCATTGGACCACACACATCGGTATGTATGATTTCCAATAAGTCCGTAGCTCGCTCCATCATACCGTAAAATGGAGTCTTAGTCATTTTACCCATCGGACATGCGCATCTTTCAAGTGATTCGAAATCAAGTGATTCAAGAAGTCCATCGGAATGGAGTTTCTTCATACGCTTCACTCCAATGTGACCAAGACGACAGTGCCACATATAGGTCGAGTTATCGCTCGATTTCAAACGTTTAGCCTCAATGTTATTAATATGTGTATTTCCACTATCGAGATTCAACAAGAATAGACCATCTATCAAAGGTGCATGTGCATAAAACATATTACTCATATAAATCGAACAACCATTATTCTCGGACTTAAACAAGTAACCGTCTCGCAATAAACAAGATCCCGATATAATGTTCATGCTTAACGCATGCACCAAATAACAATTATTTAAGTATAAAACTAATCCACGGAGGTCTGTGCTGATGATCAAGCACTGCTGGATTGTGGCATCCCGCAAAACCACTACTAGAAAATCGCGTCGAATTTGTGCATTGCATCGTCATCATCATGCATTGTTTGCCAAAACTATTTTCGCAAAGCCGATTTGTTTTCCAAACGCCCCGCCTTTTATTCACACGCCAAACATCGGGTCTCCGGAATATTTTTGTTTGTTGCTATCGGTCTGCAAAAGTTGCATTTAAATTAAATAAAAGTATTATATTATTTTAGTAGGGGCAGTCGAACGGGCCAACCGACCCGAACGACCACCCCCGTATTCAGCAAATCGCTCCACCTCCTAATTCCTAAAGCCACGCAGCTATCTACCCCAACCCCTCTCCACCTCACTCCCACCATTCAGAGCCCGCCACCTCACCTCTCTCCCTCTTTTTCCCCAATCATCAGCTGCCACATCAGCCCCCCTTCTCTCTTCTCTCTCTCCCTCCTTTTCTCTCTCCCAGCAGCCAACCCCCCTGGGCCACACAACACCTGCACGCACGCCACGCCCGGTCCACCCCACTCACCTGCTCGCGGGACCCACCAACCCGTTGGCCCCACCCCACACACCTGGCCACTCCCCCACCTCCCCCAGTCACCACCTCCCTCAAGACGCCAGCCGCAGGCCCCACCCCCACTCAACACGCCTCCCGCGTGGGCCCCGCGGCCCCACCCCTGTCGGTCTCATCTCTCGCCCTCCCCACCAACCCCGTCTTCCTCCCAACAGCCCCACGCCGCCTCCATCGGCCTCCCTCCCGCTCGCCTCGACGCTCTGGGCGCCACCGCCACGCCTTCCCACCTCGCCGGCCGCTCGCCTCCTCCTCGACGCTCCGCCTTCAGCCCGCCACGCCGCCCGCGCCTTCGCCCGCCTTTATGCAACCGCCTTGCCACCACCTCGCTGCCCGCCTCCGGCCCTCTCTCAACCGCCCCGCCTCGAAGCTCCTCCGCCGGCTGCTGCTGCTCGCCCGCCGCCCAGACTGCTGACCCCGCTGCCCGTCGCCAAGCCTCGCCATGCGACCCCAAGGCCGAACCTCCCGCCCTAGCGTCCGCCTGCCCTCCGCCACGCAGCTGCTGTGCTCTCCGCAACCTCCGCCCGCCCGCCAAGCCCTCCCTCAGACCGCAACCTCCGCCCGCCGGCGCCCGTGGCGCCGCCTTCCTCGCCGGATCCTCCGCGGCGCCTCTGCGACCTCCCCGAGCCACCGCCCCGCTCGTGGTGTCCCGACCTCCGCTCGCCTAAGCCCGCTGCCGTGGTCGCCGACGCCGACCGCCTCGGCCGCCTCGGTCAGCCCGACGAGTCCGCCCGCCTGCGTGTTTCTGTGAAGTACCGTTGAAGCTAAGATGTTGAGTGTGGACAGCAAGACCGCAGGCCTTCGACGAGAGGATATCGCAAGATGAGCATGGTGACGCCTGTTGGACCTTCGACAAGTAAGTCGGCATGGAACCCAAGAGGCGGTACCCCAAGATCTACCACACGGACGCATCCGGACGGAGAAAACCCTCACGCCAAGATCGCAACGGAACGGCAAGCTCTCCAACCCGGATGCGCCAAGTGCTTCTTCCCGGACCCGAGGATCCAGCCTCGACACCCTGAAACCGGAGCCGCGCCAAGATCTCCGAGCCCTCGATCCGAGACCGATCCTCGAAACCCTGAGTGCGCCGACGACCAGATCTCCACGGTGTATCGACAAGTCCGACCCGACCCCTTGGGACCCGACAAGACCTTCGCGACAACAAGAACGACGTCAACCCAGAAGGAACCGATGCGCCCCGACACCGAGACCCTGAGCGACAAGTTCTTTTTCCCGGACGCCGAGCTCGCCGAGAACCCGGATGCGACAAGACCCTAACCCCCGGAGTCCGAGAACGATCCCGCCGAGGCCGTCGAACCCTGAACCCTGAGACCGACCCCGAACCCCGGAACCCCAAGATCGTCGAGAACCCTAATGTGTGACCCTTTCCCTCGAACCCTATTTTGTAACATAACAACTTGTTGCATGTTTAATTGTCATCTCGCATGCATATCATTGGTTTGGGGGCCTTATGCCGATTCACCTAATAATTAAATATGGGGCCCATATGCGGGCAAATCTAGCCTTATATTGGCCTCATTTAAACATGTGTAGCGAACCGGCTCCATCTGTTACATTGCTAAACCACATTTAAATTGCGGGGTAGCTAAATAACTTGAACCATCTAACTATTTGTCGGGACCCCGGTTCCGCTTAATATGACCTTAATGCATCGCACCTTTGCCATGCCATACATCATACATGCATCATGCCGATCTTTTGCCGTAGTATTAAATATTGCATCCGGTGTTCTTCTAGTGTTTTGCTTCTTCGCGGATAAGGCCGTTGAGTTGATGTGAGCTTCGCCTCGACCTTCGGGTTGAACCTTCGACAATGTTTTCAGGCGAGCATCTCCCCCTTTCTACCTATCTTACTTTTATAGTATTTACTTCCCTCCTGTTGATCTATTGCTATCTGTGTTGCGATGCTTTAGTTTTCGTAACCGCTATATCCCCTGCAGCCTTATATTGCCTTGGACACATCCTATTACCTGTTGTTTGGTAGATAGTTGGACTTGCGCGTCGTAGTCGCTTGCTCAAGTGCTGTTGCGTGTTGTCAAGTGCCACAGTTGTTGATGAATTGCCGCATGTTGCTGTTGGAGATAATTCTAGTTTTACTTATCGTCATTTTAATTTCTGTTTAACAACTAAAATTGAAATAAGCAGAGGCATCGGTGGGTGATAGAAAATATTTGGTTTCCGAACGCCCACTTGTGTCCCGTAAGACCCCGAGTACTTGATACCTGTTCCTTGATTTATCGCGCTATCCACATCCGGGAGGTATATGGGACCCCCGAGCGAGCTTGATTCAGTCTTATTTCTTGGGGCCACAAACTAGTTTGAGGTGTTTTTACTATCCTGTACTTATGCCATGCTACTTTCTGTATTTAATTTGTGCGAGGAGCACACTGTACTGTTTAGGATCATGGCACGATTCCGCGGTGTCGACAAGCCCAGCCACACTTTCGGGTTCCCGCTCACGCCGTCCCCATAACCTTGAGGCCGTCGAGCTTGCTTACTCGTCATGGATTCTACTTAAGGGTGGCCCCAAATATTTCTGAATCCTGTGATTGTTCAATGTGAAAGCCTCGTTGGTTTTGATTTGGTTTTTCGAGGTTGATCGAGCGTGTGTTGCTATTGGTGCACCCGGCCGGTAAATCTTTCGAAAGCCGTGTCGCGGTTATGGACGACTTGGAGCACGATCTCGATCATAGACAAGCATAACTAAAGTTTACGCTATAAATTTGACTTATAATGACTAGTAATCAGCTCCACTACAACGGAATGGCTAATTAATACCGCCAACAATTGCTTGTTTGGTTGTCGCCATGCGACAATTGTATCGACTAGTAAGTATTGCAACTAGCGGAATGGCTGAATAAAAGTACCAACAAGCTGGGTTTTGGGTTTATCTCATGTTATCTCAGATTCGATTAGTAATTGTTGCCACTATAACGGAATGGTCAATTAAAAGTGCCCATTGTTTACTTTATCGACGAGTATCTAAACTGACTAGTAATTGCTGCAACGATAATCGAATAAGTAAAACCGCCAACGTGTGAGTTCCTCGGTTGACTTCCTCGTTTGGTCTCGAGGGAGACACCGATGGGTTTGTTTGGTGTTAGCTTCGTTGGATCCGAATAGGTCTCTCACCCTCTCTGTTAACCGCCATTGTATCGAGTCTCTACAGGTTTGTTTAGTGCATCTGCTTGCCGCTTGATCCACCATACCTATGTAGGCGAGACCGCCGAATTCTAGCCTCGCTGTCTTGGCCTCAAGATCGACGCTCCTTCTTTTTCCTTTGCCCTTTGTCGGCACCCCTTTTGTTTAAGCAGGTTTGAGATCGACGTCGTTAGCAGGGTTACCCTTCCGGCTTGGCCTGGGCAGGGTTATGGACGCCATTGGTTATTCTTCAGGGCTCTTAGCCCCATTTGCATCTTGTCCGTAGCTGGACGCTCTATCGTTTTCAAGGTGATTTGGATCTTTGTATAATATATCTGTATTCTTGACTCTTTGAGTCGCTGTTATATATATCTGTTCTGTGGGTCCCATCGAGGACTGTTGTGTAATGTTATTACTTCGTTTTCCACCCGCACGAAAGTGCCTGGTGGGCACCTTTGAATCGTTTCTATGCGGGTTTGGTGAATTTTGCCCAAACTTGCATAGGTCCGATCGAGGGTGTTCTGAGTGGTATCGAGCTCAAGATTTGCGATACCCACAAGTCCTTTGTAGGGATAACCTAGCTAACGGTCAAGTAGAGTGTCAAAACTATTTTGAAAATCGGTTGGATAGTTACGAATAGGCCTGATTTTATTCCGCACTTCGCTGTTCTCCTCTTACCTCACGTGTTTTGAATCCGCTCTCTTCTCTCTCTTGAGTCCAGGATTTCCAGCGGTTGGGTTTCAAATCGTACCTTGTGGTTTCGCTTCCTTCTTCGATAACGGTGTGGCTACATCTGGTCTTCATGCTATCCGAGGAATCCTTCGTCTGTGGTGCCATTCTTTATTCCTTGCTTGTGCCTTCCGGTGTTTTCCGACGCGACGAACTCAGCTACGCCAGATCCGACGCAGAGTTTGCATCACCCCTTTGTTCCGAACCTCGATTGTCGAGATCTTCAGTCTAATTCCGAGAGTTGGTTGCATAATCCGCCTATTTGTGTGCAGAGTAATGGTTTGGGTGCGCGATGGACTGATCACCATCCGACTACTCTTATCATTCGCTCTTGTACATCGAATCAGTGGATCCAGCAGTTTTACTCCATCCATCGGAAGCTAGAGGTGGCTTTATTTGCGATACCTCTGCCTTCGCCCTTTTTGTTTCTCCGGAGTGTTCTCTCGACGATCAGGAACAACGACCCTTTGTTGGTGGTGTCGCCAATTTCAAGACGAAGAAGGAACCCTCGTTAGTGGTGTCGCGAGGATCTACACGAAGCAAGAAGACCCAGATCGCCGACCCTTCCTTCCGGTACCATGAGGCGGATCTCGAGGGCGAGATCCTTTGTTAGTGGTGTCGAATTGTGGCATCCCGCAAAACCACTACTAGAAAATCGCGTCGAATTTGTGCATTGCATCGTCATCATCATGCATTGTTTGCCAAAACTATTTTCGCAAAGCCGATTTGTTTTCCAAACGCCCCGCCTTTTATTCACACGCCAAACACCGGGTCTCCGGAATATTTTTGTTTGTTGCTATCGGTCTGCAAAAGTTGCATTTAAATTAAATAAAAGTATTATATTATTTTAGTAGGGGCAGTCGAACGGGCCAACCGACCCGAACGACCACCCCCGTATTCAGCAAATCGCTCCACCTCCTAATTCCTAAAGCCACGCAGCTATCTACCCCAACCCCTCTCCACCTCACTCCCACCATTCAGAGCCCGCCACCTCACCTCTCTCCCTCTTTTTCCCCAATCATCAGCTGCCACATCAGCCCCTCTTCTCTCTCCTCCTTTCTCTCTCCCCAGCCCAACCCCCACACAAACACTGACGCACGCCACGCCTGTCCACCCCACTCACTGCTCATGGGACCCACCAACCGTGGCCCCACCCCACACACTGGCCACTCCCCACCTCCCAGTCCACCACCTCCCCGCACTCAGACGCCAAGGCCCCCACCCCCACTCAACACGCCTCCGCGTGGGCCTCATGACCCACCTCCGGTCTCCTCTCGCCTCTCCCCACCAACCCGTCTTCCTCCCAGCGCGCCCCACGCTCGCCGCCTCCATCGGCCTCCTCCGCTCGCCAGACGCCTCTCATCGCCGCCACGCCTTCCCCACCTCGCCGCCTTCGCCCTCCTCGACGCTCCGCCTCTCCAGCCTCCACGCCGCCCGCCGCGCCCTGTCCGCCTATGCAACCGGGCCACACCACCCTGCGCCCGCCCGCCGCCCTCTCCTCAACCGCCCTCGCCTCGAGCTCCTCCGGCCGAGCCTGCTCGCCGGCCGTGCCAGACCGCCTGACGACCCCGCGGCCAAGATCGCTAAGCCTCGCCGCCGCGACCCCGGCGCCGAACCTCCCCGCCTAGCGCCCCGGCCTGCCCTCCGCCTCACTGCAGCCAGCTGTGCCCTCCCGCAACCCTTCGCCGCGCCCTTAAGCCCTCCCAGACCGCAACCTGTCGCCCGCCGCCCGCGCCGCCCGCCTTCGCCGGATCCTCCCGCGCCGCCTCTGCGACCTCCCGAGCCACCGCCCTCGCCGTCGTGGTGTCCCGACCTCCGGCCTCTTTGAGCCCGCTTGCCGTGGTCGCGACGCGTCGACCGCCTCGGCCGCCTCGGTCAGCCCGACGAGTCTGCCCGCCTGCGTGTTTCTGTGAAGTACCGTTGGTGCTAAGATGTTGAGTGTGGGGACAGCAAGACCGCAGGGCCCGTGATCGAGAGGATATCGCAAGATGAGCATGGTGACGCCCGTTGGACCTTCGACAAGTAAGTCGGCATGGAACCCGAAGAGGCCGGTACCCCCAAGATCTACCACACGGACGCATCCCGGACTCGGAGAAAACCCCTCGTCACGCCAAGATCGCAACGGAACGGCAAGCTCTCCAACCCGGATGCGCCAAGTGCTTCTTCCCGGACCCGAGGATCCAGCCTCGACACCCTGAAACCGGAGCCGCGCCAAGATCTCCGAGCCCTCGATCCGAGACCGATCCCCGAAACCCTGAGTGCGCCGACGACCAGATCTCCACGGTGTATCGACAAGTCCGACCCGACCCCGTGGGACCCGACAAGACCTTCGCGACAACAAGAACGGCGTCAACCCAGAAGGAACCGATGCGCCCCGACACCGAGACCCTGAGCGACAAGTTCTTTTTCCCGGACGCCGAGCTCGCCGAGAACCCGGATGCGACAAGACCCTAACCCCCGGAGTCCGAGAACGATCCCGCCGAGGCCGTCGAACCCTGAACCCTGAGACCGACCCCGAACCCTGGAACCCCAAGATCGTCGAGAACCCTAATGTGTGACCCTTTCCCTCGAACCCTATTTTGTAACATAACAACTTGTTGCATGTTTAATTGTCATCTCGCATGCATATCATTGGTTTGGGGGCCTTATGCCGATTCACCTAATAATTAAATATGGGGCCCATATGCGGGCAAATCTAGCCTTATATTGGCCTCATTTAAACATGTGTAGCGAACCGGCTCCATCTGTTACATTGCTAAACCACATTTAAATTGCGGGGTAGCTAAATAACTTGAACCATCTAACTATTTGTAAGGACCCCGGTTCCGCTTAATATGACCTTAATGCATCGCACCTTTGCCATGCCATACATCATACATGCATCATGCCGATCTTTTGCCGTAGTATTAAATATTGCATCCGGTGTTCTTCTAGTGTTTTGCTTCTTCGCGGATAAGGCCGTTGAGTTGATGTGAGCTTCGCCCCGACCTTCGGGTTGAACCTTCGACAATGTTTTCAGGCGAGCATCTCCCCCTTTCTACCTATCTTACTTTTATAGTATTTACTTCCCTCCTGTTGATCTATTGCTATCTGTGTTGCGATGCTTTAGTTTTCGTAACCGCTATATCCCGCAGACCTTTTATATTGCCTTGGACACATCCTATTACCTGTTGTTTGGTAGATAGTTGGACTTGCGCGTCGTAGTCGCTTGCTCAAGTTCTGTTGCGTGTTGTCAAGTGCCACAGTTGTTGATGAATTGCCGCATGTTGCTGTTGGAGATGATTCTAGTTTTACTTATCGTCATTTTAATTTCTGTTTAACAACTAAAATTGAAATAAGCAGAGGCATCGGTGGGTGATAGAAAATATTTGGTTTCCGAACGCCCACTTGTGTCCCGTAAGACCCCGAGTACTTGATACCTGTTCCTTGATTTATCGCGCTATCCACATCCGGGAGGTATATGGGACCCCCCTGAGCCAGAGCTTGATTCAGTCTTATTTCTTGGGGCCACAAACTAGTTTGAGGTGTTTTTACTATCCTGTACTTATGCCATGCTACTTTCTGTATTTAATTTGTGCGAGGAGCACACTTATGCTTAGGATCATGGCACGATTCCTTGGTGTCGACAAGCCCAGCCACACTTCGGGTTCCCATGCTCACACCGTCCCCATAACCTTGAGGCCCCTCGAGCTTGCTTACTCGCTGGATTCTACTTAAGGGTGGCCCCTGAAATATTTCTGAATCTCGTGATTGTTCACCGTGAAAGCCTCGTTGGGTTTTGATTTGGTTTTTCCGAGGTTGATCGAGTGTGTTGCTATTGGTGCACCCGGCCGGTAAATCTTTCTGAAAGCCGTGTCATGGTTATGGACGACTTGGAGCACAGTATCTCGATCATAGACAAGCATAACTAAAGTTTACTGCTATAAATTTGACTTATAATGACTAGTAATCAGCTCCACTACAACGGAATGGCTAATTAATACTGCCCACAATTGCTTGTTTATTTGTCGCTTGCGACAATTGTATCTGACTAGTAAGTATTGCAACTACAACGGAATGGCTGAATAAAAGTACCAACAACTGCTGGGTTTTGGGTTTATCTCATGTTATCTGTATCTGATTAGTAATTGTTGCCACTATAACGGAATGGTCAATTAAAAAGTGCCCACTGTTTACTTTATCAGGACGAGTATCTAAACCTGACTAGTAATTGCTGCAACGATAACTGAATAAGTAAAACTGCCAACGGTGTGAGTTCCTCGGTTGACTTCCTCGTTTGGTCTCGAGGGGGAGACACCAGGATGGGTTTGTTTGGTGTTAGCTTCAGGTTGGATCCGAATAGGTCTCTCTCACCCCTCTCTGTTAACCGCCAGTTGTATCGAGTCTCTACAGGTTGTTTAGTGCATGCTGCCGCTGCCGCTTCAGTCCACCATACCTATGTAGGCGAGGACCGCCGAATTCTAGCCTCGCTGCATCGCCTCAAGATCGACGCTCCTTCTTTTTCCTTTGCCCTTTGTCGGCACCCCTTTTGTATAAGCAGGTTTGAGATCGACGTCGTTAGCAGGGTTACCCTTCCGGCTTGGCCTGGGCAGGGTTATGGACGCCATTGGTTATTCTTCAGGGCTCTTAGCCCCATTTGCATCTTGTCCGTAGCTGGACGCTCTATCGTTTTCAAGGTGATTTGGATCTTTGTATAATATATCTGTATTCTTGACTCTTTGAGTCGCTGTTATATATATCTGTTCTGTGGGTCCCATCGAGGACTGTTGTGTAATGTTATTACTGCGTTTTCCACCCGCACGAAAGTGCCTGGTGGGCACCTTTGAATCGTTTCTATGCGGGTTTGGTGAATTTTGCCCAAACTTGCATAGGTCCGATTCTGAGGGTGTTACATGGATGATGCACCGGCTACTCGATACCCCGTGGATGATGTCAGAGAGATGGCATAATGTGAGCTACATCAGCCAATGAACAACCTGTCCTTCAAGGTGGCGATCAACACTGCTTTACCTTGTCTACCTGGAGCACTCCATCATTCACTTCCGAATCCACCTGGCTATGCTCGTGTCACGGTGGATGACATAGTGGAGGATTTTGTGGACCTAGAGATTGACATCGCTATGCCTGAAGGCCTTACGAGACTAGGTGATGTCAAGCGCAACATCATTCTATGGAAGAAGAAGTACATCAAGTTTCCAGGATCGGCGCCAAGGCCACCGACTCCGAGGAATCCAAGTCTACCCCGCATCAAATATCGTCAACCTCCAAGTCCACCCCAACCCGATTATCGTTAACCTCCAAGTCCACCCCGCCCCGCTGACGATCGCCGCAGCAGGAGTACATCAACTCGATCTCTTCCTCCACACAATACTCGATCTCCGCCTCCGTGCAGTACTACTACCTCGTCGAAGAAACGAAAGGTCGACGCTCCCCCGCGCCCCACATCAAAGAAAGGTCAAACGACGAAGATAGTCGACATCCCGCCGGCTCTTCCAAAGAGACCTTATGACAAGACCGATGAGGAAACTAATGCGGATGTGGCTTCCCAAGTTAAGGCGCATTTTGCACCTAAAAAGCCTGAGCCAAAGACAATATATGATGAACAAACCAAAACGTGGGCTTAGTCCTTTCTTGAGCAACCATCCCAGATATCGATGAATCTGGAATCAGACTATGACCCAAAGATTATTAAGCAAGCACAGAAAAAAAAATCACAAGTGCAAAAAGCGGGAAGCAAGTTGCCCAGCTCGGAGAACAGAAGAATCAATCGGTCGCCCGCTCAAAGTCATTTCAGACCTTGACAAGGCCTTCAGAGCTGAAATGGATATGGACATGCAAATAATGGACCCCAGAGCCCATAATAATGCTGCACTAATGGGCATCACTGTATCGCAGGCCAAAGCACTTGCTACCGAAGAAAATATGTCTCTTGGTCAATATTTAGGCTATGAAGATACGCTAGTGGGTCAGATAGTACGGAAGTATGTCCAAAGGGAGCCTGCCTCTAGTCAATAATGAGGAGCTCACGTGTCTATCCACACATATGCGAAATCTGCACGAATGGTACATGTCGCAAGCAGAAAAAAGCATCAGAAAGATTGGTTTCCGGTGGACGTTAGAAAGGAGCATCACTTCAAACCATACTCGATACAGGTTCAAATGACCAAACTATTTCAGTTATACAACCAGCGCGCCCTCGACAAATCTATCATTGGTTGTTACTCTCTGTAAGTGATTTATTTCTATAATTAAGTTTGTAGCTCAGCTCGTCTATTGCATTTAATATATTATCCTAACTATATATCATTTTGTATAATATTATATTCTGCAGAATGAAGATGCTTGAATGCAAAAGAGCTAGAAGATATGACGTTGGGTTTATTGACCCATATATCGTTAATGAATATACGTTAAAGAATCACCCGGACGTGGAGGCAGACCTGTGCAGGTTCTTAACCGAGAATAATTTTGTTAAGGAAATACTATTTCCTTACAACTTCAAGTGAGTGTTTCTATCTTGTACACATTTTAGTTTTGCTTACTCGATGAGCTATGCATGTATGCTTATGTAAACTTCCGCAGATTCCACTGGATCTTGCTAAACATTCAAGTTGACAAGTCCCTAGTTGAAGTCCATGACTCATTAAGTTGGGACCAAGAGCAGTGGAGCGACATGAAAGCAATGCTCCATAAGTAATTTCAATCATTATCGCATTATATCGGCCTCTTTCGTTCATTTCCTGATATCAAGTAACTAATAACTCCTTTGTTCATTTTCTTTGCCGAGCAGGTGTTGGACACGGTTCAGACAGAAAATACCAGGTCCATTCGAAGAGGAGCTAACTTATAAAATGGCGAAGAGTTTACAACAGCCATCGGAAACTACAAGTACATCCGTGAGTTAACCAGTGAGCGGAAAGTTGACTCACATTATATTTATGGTTTGCGGGTAAAACTAGAGCCAGACCAGCGCATAAGAGCAATTCAAGAGGAGCTGGAGGGATTTATGATGAAGGAGGTCCTTGATGTACATGGAGAGCATTATGCGGATGATGTGGAACTCGATTTGCCTTAGTGATCTCCATGTAGTTGATATGATATATATATTCATCAATGACCATGTAATTTTGAAACATTTCTTCCTTTTGATATATATATCATCAATATATGCTTGCAAGAGATCGATTAATTATATAGATGCATCAACATGTACTGTGTATGTACTAGCGTAGAATATGTGTACTTAAATATATGTTTGAAATTATAGTGAAACACAAAACAAAAAAAAGAACGAAATGACAAAAAAAAAGGGAAATAGACAATCTCTGCCGCGGCAGAGAAACACACAATTCTCTGCCGCGGCAGGAAAACTTATAATCCCGGGTGGTGTTACGGTCCGGACCCAAGACCGGGACTATAACCAGTTGCGGTCCGAGACTGAAGGTCTTTTTTTCACCAGTGGTATGACCCTTTTTTATACTATTGTTGATGATTTTTAACGATGAAATTTTGCAAAAAAAAAGGTTATTTGATAATGCACCAACGAGAACTATTAGGCTGATCGTGGTTGTGGGGGGCCACGTGTGAGCCAGAGCCAGCATCGCACCGGTACATACAAGTCCACCTTCTAGTAGTATTTGAATTTCGGAACGAGAAGGAATCCGAGAAAACCTCGCTGAATTCTATTCTGGGCAGGTAATATCCCTGCTGTCCCCGATTTCTCATCGAAAAATAAATCGGTGACGCGTGCGTGGCATCGCGCCGTCTCCTCCGACTTGTGCTGCTACAAATACGCCGACCATTCCCTACCTGCTAGCGCACACCAACAAATCTATCGCCCTTCTTTTCAAACACCATCGCCCTCCCCCGCTACCTCCTCTCCAATCTCCACCATGGCCGCCTCGCCCGAGTTCTTCCAGCCGGCCTATACGCCGCGCCTCTTCGTCGCCGTCGCCGCCGCCGCCGCCGCCCAAGACGACGCCTACTACCACTGCCACACACCCACGGGAGCCGAGATCAGCTTCCTCGGCAAGCCCGCAACCTGCCCGCCGGCGCCGATGAAGCCGCGCCCGCCGCCGGCCTCCGCGTGCCGGAAGCGCCTCTTCGCCGCCGCCGCCCGCGACATCATCAAGCTCAACTTCGACGACCTTGAGGCCATGTTCCGCCCCGCCCCCCTCTCCGACGGCAAGAAGCAGCAGAAGCGCCGCCGCCGCAGCACCAGGAGGAGCGTTCTCGGCGCCGCCTTCGTCGCTAATTAAGTGCTCCCGTCATTAGCGCGCTACGTACTACACGCTCCTTCGTTTGCTACCATGATTGATTTCTCATTATTATTATTAGGTATAAGATTCTAGGGCTACCACCGCTACTACTTGTACTGCTCGTCTCGATCCATACTTTCTTCTTACTGCACGACCTATCATATCGCGCAATGCAGCGATCTACCCTCTTCCGAATAAGATTATTATTGTCAAGATCATTTCTCCCCGTCTGCTTCCATCTCTTAATAAGTTGTAATAATAGAACTGATTTCTTGCTTCTGATCTTGTTATAAACTCTATGTTATACTCTGCTCCTATTATGCTGAATGAAAACCTAGAACGGAGTGTATGACAGGGGTGCGAGGGAGCTAAACCTCAGATCATACTAATAACGGGAAAATATGGTTTGTTAAGATCGATGAAAAGAATAAGAAAAAGATTGCTTTTTTTCGTTCCCTGATGATAGGCAGGGCACAGTCTACATCCCTGTAAAATTTTAAAATAAATAAATCAAAGAATAAACTTAGTAATGCCGGCCCAATGATTTAGGGATTTTGCCTATTGTCTGCCATAATGAAACTTCCATGTAATCCCCAATGATTTAGGGACTTTTGAATACATAGAGAGATTGCCGCTGCATGCCAATTAATTCGCCAACTCATCCAACACTATGGGAATAACAAGATAGACCGACGGCCTTTTTATACGCCGACGGCAAAATGTCGGGGCCGTCGGCCCAGTTTTGCCGTCTGTGTAGGGTAAATAGGCCGACGGCAAAATGTCGGGACCGTCGGCCCAGTTTTGCCGTCGGTGTAGGGTAAATAGGCCGACGGCAGCCGTCGGCGTAAACGACACCGTCGGCGTAGCATATTAGGTTAACGGCAGAGCGACGGCGTCAAGTCTACGCCGACGGCACACCTATGCCGACGGCAAAGCCGTAGGCGTAGCCATTTTCTTTTTTGCCACATTAATCTTAGAAAAATCATAACTAAAACATTTAAATTTAGAAAAATACATATAATATATCAAAATTTGTAGACAAATAACATCTATCTATATAAACTCAAATATTACATATTTGTTCTCAAAAAAATATATAAAAAATACAAATACTTTCGTATAACATATTTTTCATTTTCCGAGTGCGTAAAACGGGGTGTTTTGTGAAGCAACCACCAAATGAAAGTTTCAAAATGATAATATTGCATTTAAAAAAATAATAAACCATATTGAATGGATAATTTCCTAACCTGGGTATCTTAAACCTTTCCGTCCACTCCTCGTGAAAAAGACAAATTCCCGCCGACTCGGTAGGAAATGAGTTAGATTTGAACTACAGGTACATGATATGATGCCCATGATTTTTTTCAAAAATCATTTTTAGGTTCATAATATGCTATTTCATCAGAGATCTAATGCAAGTTTAGTGAGGCTCAGCCCCGAGCTCAGGATCTTCATACCCCTCGATTTAGAAAGTTTGACGATAGTTTGAAACGGGCATAAAAAATTCAAAAACGATCGAAACAATTGCAATACCTTCGTGTGGTGTCATATTATGTGACATAGTTGCATGGAAAAATAACAAATTGTGTATATTGATTGTGTCTCAAAAAAACCTTCACAAAATGACCTATCTCAATCGAGGTTTTTTGGATTTTAGGTCAAATGACCAATGTTATTGCAAGAATCGTGGTATAGTTTGCGATAATGTGTCCATATTGTGCACGCATGTGTATCATGGGATGGCGAACAATGTTGCAGGAGAAAGTTTTCCTTTTCGTCGCACCAAAAAGCCATTTTTCATTTCCGAGTGCGTAAAACGGGGTCTTTTGTGAAGCAACCACCAAATAAAAGTTTCAAAATGATAATACCACATTTTTCAAAAATATTAGACCATATTGAATGGACAATTTTCCAACCTGGATATCTCAAACCTTTCTGTCCACCCCTCGAAAAAATACAAATTCCTGCCAAATCGGTAGGAAATGACTTAGATTTGAACTACAGGTACATGATATAATGCCCATGATTTTTTTCAAAAATAATTTTTAGATTCATAATATGTTATTTCATCAGAGATCTAATGCAAGTTTAGTGAGGCTCAACCCCGAGCTAAGGATCTTCATACCCCTCGATTTACGAAGTTTGACGATAGTTTAAAACGGGCATAAAAAATTCAAAAATGATCGAAACAATGCAAAACCTTCGTGTAGTGTCATATTATGTGACATAGTAACATGGAAAAATAATAAACTTGGTATATTGATTGTGTCTCAAAAAACCTTCACAAAATGACCTATCTCAATCGAGGTTTTCTGGATTTCAGGTCAAATGACCAATGTTATTGCTAGAATCGCGAAATATTTTGCGATAATGTGCCCATATTATGCACGCATGTGTATCATGGGATGGCGAACAATGTTGCAGGAGGAAGTTTTCCTTCTTGTCGCACTAAAAAGCCATATTTTATTTTTCGAGTGCAAAAACGGGGTGTTTTGTGAAGCAACCACCAAATAAAAGTTTCAAAATGATAATACCGCATTTAAAAAAATAATAGACCATATTGAATGGATAATTTCCCAACCTGGGTATCTCAAACCTTTCCGTCCACCCCTCATGAAAAAGATAAATTTCCGCCGAATCGGTTGGAAATGAGTTAGATTTGAACTACAGGTACATGATATGATGCCCATGATTTTTTTTAAAAATCATTTTTAGATTTATAATATGATATTTCATCAGAGATCTAATGCAAGTTTAGTGAGGCTCACCCCCAGCTAAGGATCTTCATACCCCTCGATTTAGAAAGTTTGACGATAGTTTGAAACGGGCATAAAAAATTTAAAAATGATCGAAACAATGCAAAAACTTCGTGTGGTGTCATATTATGTGACCTAGTTGCATGGAAAAATAACAAACTTGGTATATTGATTGTGTCTCAAAAAACCTTCACAAAATGACCTATCTCAATCGAGGTTTTCTGGATTTCAGGTCAAATGACCAATGTTATTGCAAGATTCGCGGTATAGTTTGCGATAATGTTTCCATATTGTGCACGCATGTGTATCATGGGATGGCGAACAATGTTGCAGGAGGAAGTTTTACTTTTCTTCGCACTAAAAAGCCATTTTTTATTTTTCGAGTGCAAAAAAGGGGTGTTTTGTGAAGCAACCACCAAATGAAAGTTTCAAAATGATAATACCGCATTTAAAAGAAATAATAGACCATATTGAATGGATAATTTACCAACCTGGGTATAACAAACCTTTCCGTCCACCACTCGTGAAAAAGACAAATTTCCGCTGAATCGGTAGGAAATGAGTTAGATTTAAACTACAGGTACATGATATGATGCCCATGATTTTTTGAAAAAATAATTTTTAGATTCAAAATATGTTATTTCATCAGAGATCTAATGCAATTTTAGTGAGGCTCAGCCCCGAGCTAAGGATCTTCATTCCCCTCGATTTAGAAAGTTTGACGATAGTTTGAAACGGGCATAAAAAATTCAAAAACGATCGAAACAATGCAAAACCTTTGCGCGGTGTCATATTATGTGACATAGTTGCATGGAAAAATAACAAACTTGGTATATTGATTGTTTCTCAAAAAACCTTCATAAAATGACCTATCTCAATCGAGGTTTTCTGGATTTCAGGTCAAATGACCAATGTTATTGCTAGAATCGCGGTATAGTTGCAATAATGTGCCCATATTATGCACGCATGTGTATCTTGAGATGACGAACAATGTTGTAGGAGGAAGTTTTCCTTTTCGTCCCACCAAAAAGCCATTTTTTATTTTCTGAGAGCAAAAAACGGGGTGTTTTGTGAAGCAATCACCAAATGAAAGTTTTAAAATGATAATACCATATTTTTCAAAAATTCTAGAACATATTGAATGGAAAATTTCCCAACCCGGATATCTCGAACCTTTCTGTCCACCCCTCGTGAAAAAGACAAATTCTCGTCGAATCGGTAGGAAATGAGTTAGATTTGAACTACAGGTACATGATATGATGCCCATGATTTAAAAAAAAAATCATTTTTAGATTTACAATATGATATTTCATCAGAGATCTAATGCAAGCTTTCCTTTTTGTCGCACCAAAAAATCCATTTTCTATTTTCCGAGTGCAAAAAACGGGATGTTTCATGAATCCTGACATAGTTTCGGTTGGTCTAATATTAAAAAGTTAAGATATATAAATAAATAGATGATATGGATGTCATATTTGGATTCCTCTTATTTTTCTGATCGATTTGGATATATTATTTGTCGAATTATGATTTACAGATTTGTAGATATGAATTATTCAATTTTAAATAAAAAAGGCAAAATAAATAAAATTTATTTTATTTTTATTTGAATTCAAGATTATTATTAGTTATTCATTGTTGTTTACTCAAATAATTATATGGAATATAAAAAAATAAAGACGTCTAACATTATAGTCTAATGGTTAATAGGATTGATATGATAATATTCATAACAAGTTCTAATTTCTTTATCGGAAGCTCATGTGGAAGGAATGGAAAAGTTAAGCGTGCTGGGCTGAAGTAGTATTAGGATGGGTGACCAATTGGAAAATTTTACTAATTATGTAATTTGACTTGAGACTAATTGTACTTAGAATTAAAAATGTCCATATGAGATAAAAAGTTAAAAAATTGAAAAATATTAAAAAAATTAATTTTTTTTGATTTTTTTTGAAAAATCCTAGGCCAACGGCAAAGCCGTCGGTGTAGCTATATACGCCAACGAAAAATGGGGCTACGCCTACCGGGCCCGTATGTCGACGGCCATACGCCGATGACAGCCGTCGGGCCGCCTACGCTGACGGTATTTAGGAACTACACCGACGGGACCCGGCCGTCGGCGTATTCAACTTCTCCTGTAGTGCAACCAGCCAGCTTTGACTTCAACGTGGGGAAGACCCTAACCCGGCCCCACCTGAGACCTGTCCAGTTTGACAGTTGACCTCACCCAAGTTTCATGCGATGGAATGGAACAACGCCAACCAAATCAACAGTTAACTACTACTGCTTCGTTCAGATGGATGAAAAAGAAAAATTTCGTTTCCTGCTAGGAGACAGCTGGTCCATATATCCATGTAAAATTTCAAAAAACATATCCTATTTGTACTAGATAAGATGAAGAATTCTTCAGCATGGAAATAACAAATTATCTTTATTTTCGTTTACCATTTGTGCACTTGCCAAAAGAGACCATCTAGCAATAATGAACATTCCATGTAATTTGTTTTTCAAAAAAACATATCCTAGTAGTAGGGCACGTACAATGAGCGTACAATGAGGTGATGTCAACTATTTCTTATGTTTGCCAAAAACTCGCCTTTTTCGTGTTTTATGACCGTTTTCATGAACTATTGCTCATAGTTTTGGTGTTTCAGGACGATTTACACGCCCCATAAGACCAGATACATGTTTGAGAGTTATGACAATAAACTCAGTGTTTTCGCGTTTTATGGCCGTTTTCATGAGCTATTTCCCACAGTTTTGGTGTTCCAGGGAGATTTGGACGGCCCATAAGACCCGATACATGTTTGAGAGATATGACCAAAAACTAATCGTTTTCACGTTTTATTGATGTTTTCATGAGCTATTGCCCACAATTTTGGGGTTCAATTGGGATTTGCATGGACAGTAAAACTGTATACATGGTTGAGAGTTATGATAAAAAAACTCGGTGTTTTCGTGTTTTATGGCCGTTTCATGAGCTATTGCCCACAATTTTAGGGTTCAATTGGGATTTTTATGGCCAATAAAAGCGGATACATGTTTGAAAGTTATGACCAAAAACTCGGCATTTTCGTGTTTTATAGCCGTTTTCATGAGTTATTTCCCACATTTTTGGTGGTCCAGGGCGATTTATATGGCCCATAAGACTCGCTACATGTTTGAGAGTTATGACCAAAAACTCTGCTTTTCTGCGTTCTATGACCGTTTTCATGAGCTATTGCCCATAGTTTTGGTGTTTCAGGGCGATTTGCACGACCCATAAGACCAGATACATGTTTGAGAGTTATGACAAAACAATCGGTGTTTTCGCGTTTTATGGCCGTTTTCTTGAGCTATTTCGCATAGTTTTGGTGTTCAAGGGAGATTTGGACGGCCCATAAGACCCGATACATGTTTGAGAGATATGACCAGAACTCATCATTTTCGCGTTTTATGGACGTTTTCATGAGCTATTGGCCACAATTTTGGGGTTCAATTGGGATTTGCATGGACAGTAAAACAATATACATGGTTGAGAGTTCTGACAAAAAAACTCGGTGTTTTCGTGTTTTATGGCCGTTTCATGATCTATTGCCCACAGTTTTGGGGTTCAATTGGGATTTTCATGGCCAGTAAAAGCGAATACATGTTTGAAAGTTATGACCAAAAACTCGGCGTTTTCGTGTTTTATGGCCTTTTTTCATGAGCTATTGCCCTTAGTTTTGGGGTTCCAGGGCGATTTGCATGGCTTGTAAGACAATTACATGTTTGAGAGTTATGACAAAAAACTCGGCTTTTTCGCGTTCTATGACCGTTTGAAAGGGCATTTATTGTCATAATCACTTTTGGTGTTCGTTAACAACAAGTAGATCATTTTACAGTTTTTCACTATCCAAGGTTGGTATTATGATAAGTGAAAAGTACCCTCACACTTGGGAAGGTTCCTACTTATGTGACATAGTTCTGGAAATTTCAGACCGGAGTCTTCGGTCTGTCTAGACCGGAGTCTCCAGTGTGGTCTGGAGTTTCCGGATGTGTCTCCGGTGGTGACTTCAGAATCATGGTAGGGACATATTGTATGGGGGTCCAGAGCAAGGTCCGGAGGCGACCCCGGAGTCTCCGGTGTTGGCGCAGTCCGGAGTCTCCGGTGTTGGAGGACCGGAGTCTCCGGTCAAGTTGGGTCATAACTGGCCCAAGACATTCCGATGGGTGGTTCGGAGGCTAGTCCGAAGATAGTCCGGAATCTCCGGTGTAGACCGGAGTCTCTGGTGTGCAGACCGGAGTCTCCGGTCTGACTATTCTCAAAAGGCCAGAAAACGGTTCGTGGAGGAACCTGCCTATAAAAAGGGACCCTTATCTTCTTCCTCCAGTTGCTCGAGCTGCTCAAGAACACCCACTCCATTAAGGACACCAAATCTACAAGATCTCTTCATCCAACCATCCAAAGTCACTGATCTTTGGAGAATCGAAGCAGGAGGCCTTGATCTACAGCTTCACCAAGAGAGATCTTCATTTCCCCCTCATTCACTTGAGGGCCCCCAAGCTCTAGTGTTTCTTTGGAAACCCTAACATTTATTTGGTTCTTACAAGGTTGTCTTTGATTTGTATTGACAGCTTGCTTGTATTTGGGAGCCTCCAATTAAGTTGTGGATGTGTGCCCCAAACTTGTAAAGGTGCCGGCTTCCACCTTGAAGGTTGCCGATATAGTGGAAGGTGGATCGAGCCCGTTGGGGTGAGATTCATCGGAGAACAAGGGAGGCCTCTCGTAGCGTTGGTGGTTTGAAACCACCCCCTCTCCAAACGTAGACGTACTTCCCCTCAAAAGGAAGGAACTATGGGAAACAAATCCTTGTGTCTCCTCGTCCACCACTTTGGTTACTTCTATCCTTTACCACACTTTACTTACTTGTTCTTGCTTAGTGTTGTGTTAGCTAGTGCTTATTTATCATATAGGTAAATTCACCTTAGTTGCATTATCTAGAGAATTTACCTTATTGTCAAACCCTAATTTGAAAAAGAAGAAAATTTGAAGTAGCACCTATTAACCCCCCTCTAGGTGCCCATACGATCCTTTCATTTGGTATTAGAGCCTCGGCTCTTTAACTGGGCTTTACCGCCTAAAAGAATATGGGTAGTCGCAAAGAGGAGGGTGATGGTGATCCCACCACGGTGACCATGGAAGATCTCAAAAACTTGGAAACAAGATTGAGCTCTTCCTTGGTCAACAAAGTCAAGAAGATGCTTGAGCAACTTCTTAAAGACAAAGATGGCTCATCATCCCCTCTCCTCAAGAGGATCCTCCATCTGTTTTACCTAAAGGGAATGCTCCGGTATCCCCCGAGGGAATGATGGTTGGGGGTAAACAAGACAACACTAACTCCTCCACACAAAATGATGGTGGGAAGGGTGAGCACCGTGATTCATGGTACTCTCCCGACCCTCCAATCCCTCACCCTTATGTATACAATAGAGGTGACCCACCTAAGCTTGAAGCATCTGCTACTTTTGCTCAATGGCTATCTCTAATGAAAACTTATGTGCGCAGCTCTTGCATTGAACTATGGAACATCATCGAGCATGGACTCTTTATTGGTGATCCAAACAACTTGACAAGAAGAGAAGTTGTCAATAGTCAACTCAATGCCACTGCCTTGCACATGATTCAACAAGGATTGGGTACAAAGGATTACCCACACATTGAGCACCACAGTATTGCCAAGGAAGCTTGGGATGCTCTCACAGTGTTGTTTGTTGGGAATGAGAGCATGAGGAGGAACTGGTATGATGCACTAAGCAATGAAGCCAAAGGCTTCTACATGATGGAAGGTGAAGATCATGAAGACATGTATCATAGGCTCAAGACCACAAGACCACCGCCACCGCTTTTAGAAATGTGGGTGCCTCACATGTGGATGATGCATGGATAAAAAGGAAATATGTGAGTGCACTCATGCCCTTTGAGCCCACCGACTTGAAGATCCTACAAGGAAGACACAACTACCATCTCATGACCTCAAATGAAGTAATGCAAGAGATGGCCTCTTTCAAAGTTGCCGCCAAGAATGCCAAAGATGCCCTTGCTCGTGCCCTTGGTATGAGAAATGTCGTCAACGTTGCTTTGAAGGACAAAGTTGTGGACCATGGGGATGAATATGATAGTGATGAATGAATCTCCATGGACCACCCCGATGAAGTCAAGATTGCTCATAGTCAATATATGGCCTTCTATGCAAAGAACTTTTGGAAGAACCCCGCCAAGGCCAAGATGGAAATGCAACGAAGAAGCAACTCAAATGGGAAAAGAGAAAATACCACTAGATTGAGAACTTGCTTCAATTGTGGTGACCGCTATCACTTTGTGGCGAGTTTCCCCTATGAGAAGAGAGAAGATCATGGGGGTAAGCTTGTGTTGAAGAAGACTCTCAAAGCACCTTACAAGAAACCCTTCATCAAGAAGAATCCCATCAACAAGAAGTCAGAAGAAATTTTCTTGATCACTCATGAAGAATACTCCTCCGACAATGAATATGATGAAGATGAGTAAGAGGGAACCTCTAATGGTGTGGTGGCTCTAGCCACTACTTCTACTCTGACATTCTCACTCTTCAATTCTCCAAATGAGAATTCTCCCATCAAGAACTTCACTTGCCTTATGGCAAGAGGAACAGAGGTATCATCATCATCTCACTCCACTCCCTTAGCTAATGATGAAATTGATGATGAGATGTCTCTTGATGTTAAAAGGGAATTAATTGTTTTCGATGAGTTTATGACTAACCTACAAGGGGATGCTAAGATACATTTTGGAAATATCTTAGATCAACTTCCCCACACATAAGAGCTCCTAGATGTAAGATGTAAACTTGGGCATGAACACATGATTGAGATAGAGGCTTTAAACAATGCTTTAGAAGAAGAACAAGAAACTAGGATGTCACTTGAATTAAAACTTGAAGGGCTTGATGAGGCCAATGACATTATTTTTAATAAAATCATCAAAGAACGTGATCATGCTATTGCTAAATGCAAAAGGTCTAAAAAGGACAATATTGAGTTTGGTGTGGTTCATGAAAAATTTGCCGAGGACTTTAGTTTGCTCGACAAGGCTCACAAGGGTTTGGAAAGTGGATTCTTGTCTCTCACAAAGTCCCATGAAACGCTTCAAACTCAATTGGCCAATATTCCTTCACCTAGTAACTTCACTCCATCTAGTAGTACAACTATTCTTGAAGAAAATGCTAGGTTGAAGGGGGAGCTAGCCAAGGCCACATTTCCACAAGGCAACAAGTCCATTGATGATCTTTCGAGTAAGCAAGGACGAGTGGTGAAAAAGGGGCATTGATTTTGTCTCCAAAGCTAAGAAGAAGAACAACAACAACAACAAGAAGGCCAAGCCCTCACAAGAGACCAACAAGGCCATTGTGGATAGTAAAACCACAAGTGGTAAAACTATGTCTCATGATGACTTTGCGGGAAGTGCTAACCCTCACTATGTTCTAATGCGTGATCATTATCGTGATGTGTATGCACAATATGTTGGCCCATATGATGGTTATATTGCTTGGTCTATTTGGGTTCCCAAGACCCTTGTTGCTAACAAAAGAGGACCCATTGAAAAATGGGTACCTAAAAATTAGCTTGATCTTTTGTAGACATATGCTTCGAGAGGGTCAAAGTGGGTGCTTGATAGTGGTTGCACGAGTCATATGACCGGAAGCTCGTCTGTTATCAAGGATTTAAAGCCAAATGATGATCAAATCTCTGTGACATATGCCGACAAGTCAAAGTCTAAGGTAATGGGTTTCGGCAAGGTAGTGGTTGCTCACGGCATTACACTCGTGAACGTCATGCTTGTTGAGACCCTTGGATAAAATTTACTTCCAGTCCGTGCTCTTGGAAAGATGGGCTTTGCCTTCTTTATTGATGTTGATATTGTGGTCATCTTGTGGAGCAAGTCTCTCAAGGTCGCTTTCGTTGGGTACGTTGAACATGACTTGTATGTGGTGGACTTTTCGGGGCAAGCCACTACAAGTGCGATGTGCTTATTCGGAAAGTACGATGTGGGTTGGTTATGGCATCGCCGACTAGCCCATGTCAATATGAGAACTTTGCAAAGTCTCCATAAGGAGGGCCATATTGTTGTACTAAAAGAAAATGTTTCCTTTGCCAAAGATCGTGTTTGCACGGCATGTGTTCTGGGGAAGATGCATGATGCTCCTCACAAGCCTAAGAACCGCATCAAGTTAACCAAGATCTTGGAGCTCCTCCATGTGGACCTCTTTGGTCCTCCATCTCATGCAAGTCTTGGTGGGAAGAAATATTGTTTGGTGATTGTTGATGACTTTTCAAGATACTCGTGGGTATATTTCTTCAAGTTGAAGAGTGAGACGCAAAAGACCTTCATCGACTTCATAAACATGGTCCAACATCAATACAATCTTCCCGTGTTGATTATAAGAAGTGACAACGGCACCGAGTTCAAGAACTACACCTTGAATGATTTCCTTAGTGATGAGGGGATAAAACATCAATATTCCGCTGCATACACCCCTCAACAAAATGGTGTGGCCGAAAGGAAGAACCAGACTCTTATTGAGATGGCTAGGACCATGTTGGCAGAGTTTAAATCTCCATACAACTTTTGGGCTGAAGCCATCTCCACTGCTTGCCATGCTTCAAACCGGCTCTACCTCTGCAAAGAAATCAACAAGACTCCATATGAAATACTTACTGGGAACAAGCCCAACATATCTTACTTCCGGGTGTTCGGTTGTAAGTGCTTCTATCTCATAAAAGGTGTTCGTTTGTCCAAATTCGAGTCTAAAGCATTAGAGGGTATTTTTGTTGGCTATGGTCTTGAATCTCACACTTATAGAATCTATGATAAGCTCTCCGGAGCCGTCATAGAATCTTGTAGTGTGATCTTTGAAGAATATGATGGTCCCCAAGGGGGGCATGTTAATGCTTGTTATGCAGATGATGAAATGCCTTAGGATGCCATAGGAAGAATGGGTGTGGGATATATCTGCCCCGTTGAGGAACCCCTTATGGCGGATCGAGAAGAACTATGGTCCACTCAAGTGGAGCCCTCATCTTGAAATCCTCAACATGCTCCATCCACCGAGGAGGGAAATGACTCAAGCCAAAGACAAATTGTGGACTCTCAACAGGTTGATCATAGTGATGACTCTAGTTAAGGGGAGCTTGATTCATTCTCCAGGATGTCAAGTGGTGCCAAGGCAATCACTCAAGGAAGATCCGTACAAACTGCCTTGAGACAAGCTCAAATTGATGCTAGAAGAGCACTTGATCAAGACCAAGTTCAATCTTTGCCTCTCACTGAAGAGAATGATTCCGATGATGATCAAGGTCAAGTTGATGGTCAAGACGAGGATAAAAATGATGAATAGGGTCCCCCAAGAAATAACACGGAGATCCACGCTCGTCGTGAAGCTAGAAAGGAGAGAATGTTGGAATTAAGAGACCACTCTTTACAAAATGTGGTTGGTGACCTAAGGAAAGGCATTTCCACAAGAGGACAATTGAAGAGGTTCAGTGAACACCAAGCACACATCTCCATGATTGAACCAAAGAAAGTGTGGGAAGCTCTTGAAGATTCGGATTGGTTGGAAGCTATGCACAAAGAGCTCAACAAGTTTGAGAGAAACAAAGTATGGAAGTTAGTTGAGAAGCCAAAGGATTGCTGCAATGTTATTGGAACGAAGTGGATATTCAAGAACAAGCAAGATGATCATGGAATTGTAGTAAGGAACAAGGCTAGATTGGTTGCACAAGGGTTCTCTCAAATTGAAGGCATTGACTATGGAGAGACTTATGCACCGGTGGCTCGCCTTGAGTCCATCCATATCCTTCTTGATTATGCGTCACATCATAACTTTAAGCTGCAACAAATGGATGTAGAAAGTGCATTTCTTTATGGTCCATTAAATGAGTTGGTATATGTTAAGCAACCCCCGGGATTTGAGGATCCCAACTTCCCAAACCATGTCTACAAACTTGATAAGGCGCTCTATGGGCTCAAGCAAGCCCCATGCACGTGGTATGAGCACCTTAGAGAGTTGTTGTTTGACCGTGGATTTGAGGTCGGGAAAATCGATCCTACTCTTTTTACTAAGAAGGTCAATGGGGAGCTTTTTGTATGCCAAATATATGTTGATGATATTATATTTGGCTCATCTAACAAAGCTTTAATGATGAATTCTCAAAGCTTATGACTAGTAGGTTCCGGATGTCTTTGATGGGGGAGTTGAGAGTATTTCTTTGTTTTGAGATCAAGCAAGTTAGAGGAGGGAAATTCTTCAACCAAGCCAAGTATACTCAAGATATGCTCAAGAGATTCAAAATGCAAGATTTAAATGGAGCACCTACTCCCATGGCTACAAATACTCATCTAGAACAAAAGCCAAATGGTAAAGATGTGGGTCAAAAGGTATACCGGTGTCTGATTGGTTCTTTGCTTTACCTTTGTGCCTCTAGAACTGATACTGTGTTGAGTGTAGGTGTGTGTGAAAGATATCAAGCGGCTCCTAAAGAAAGCCATTTAATGGCGGTCAAGAGAATCTTTCGATATTTGGTTCATACCCCATTTTATGGTCTTTGGTATCCTCGATGGTCAACATTTTCTCTTTGTGGATACACGGATTCGGATTGGGGGGGGGGGGGGGGGGATAAGGATGATAGAAAATCAACATCCGGGGCTTGCCAATTCCTTGGTAGGTCCTTGGTATGTTGGTATTCTAAGTAGCAAAATTGTTTATCTCTCTCCACCGCTGAAGCCGAGTATGTGGCAGCTGCTAGTGCTTGCACTCAATTTCTATGGATGAGGCAAACTTTAAAGGAATACGGTGTCCAGTGTGACAAAGTGCCTCTTCTATGTGACAATGAAAGTGCCATCAAGATTGCGTACAATCCGGTGGATCACACAAGGACAAAGCATATTGAGATTCGCCATCACTTCATTAGGGATCATATTGCTCGTGGTGATATTGATCTATCATATGTGTCAACCAAAGATCAACTTGCCGATATCTTCACGAAGCCACTTGATGAAGCAAGGTTTTGCTATTTGAGGAATGAACTTAATATCATAGATTCAAGGAGCTTGACTTGATAATCTTGCATTCTCACCTATGATTTGACCCATATTTGGTTTAGGTGCAGGCATGGATATAGGGGGAGTGCGGTCTTAATTGATTGGACTATCCCTCCCCCCATTATGCCCAAAGCAATCAAAATCATTCCTCTTAATATCATTTTGTGATATGTGAGCTTAAATGATGAGTTTCGGTAATGGACCCAAGATATATCTTCGTGGTGCCAAGCCGAGTATACTCAAATATGGTGGCCTAGGCCACCTCCCTCTCAAACTAGAGAGGTTGGTGCTTACTCATGTTTGTCATTTGCTTGATTTTAGTCGTTTGGAGCTTTTTTCTGAATGTTTTGTGATTTCCTATGGCTCTTGTTGGTTCTTCACAGTTTGATGTCTCAACCCAAGCCCTTTCCCTATCTTAAACCTATCTATATCTCATATATGTCCCCAAACACCTTTCCTGGAGCTTTTGGTCAAGGAGGACCGGAGTCTCCGGTGTACATACACCGGAGTCTCCGGTGTAGACTGGAGTCTCCGGTGTAGACTGGAGTCTCCGGTGTATACTGGAGTCTCCGGTCCAGACGGTTTCTACCACTTATAGTAAGGGGGCGGGGTGAACTGGTATAGTAGTTCCTTATTCTTCACCCTGTCCCCCTCCTCCTAACCCGTAGCCTCCCCTTCCAAAACTCCTCCCCGGAGGTCAAGAAGCCCCCGGGATCCGCCGTGCCGCCGGCCAACCTTCTCCTCTCCTCCATTGGGTCATTCCCACCGGAGGAATTGATCCCATGGACAGATCTGGTACCTCTCCTCTTCTTTTTACTCCTAAGGTTCATCTCTAGATGTGTTTTTTAGGATTGGTGTTGATTTGTCCATTGGAATCACTTGTTTGCATGCACTCTAGTACTTTAGCCTTGCTGCATTGCTTGATCTACTAGATTCAACCCCACCATCATCTCCCCATATTATGCCCGAGCCTCCCGATCGGAGATTCCGGACTTATGTCCGGAGACTCCGGTCCAGGCCGGAGACTCTGGTCCTCAGGACCGGAGACTCTGGTATGAGGTGTGGAGACTCTGGTGTTGGATGAATCAAAACATACCAGTAATGCAACAAAGCTCTTGTACTACATTGTTGGGACATATATACTCATCTCCATGCTATCTCCCTCACTGCTGTTCACAGGTGATGGTTCTAGTCGTCCTCGTCGTACCAAGGCCAAGTCCCAAAGGGGCAATCCTCGCTATGATGAAGCTCAGGGTCAGTTTATCGTGCCTGCTTCCAACCGTAGACAGCAGGACGTGATGCAGCCTATTTAAAGAGGTACCAAGAGAGGGCTGAACGAGAGGACCGTGCTAAGAAGGCCAAATATGAAAACCTTCAGTCCTTGGTCAAAATGTCAAAAGAGGAGTACCGTGAACTGAGAAAGACTGATTTTTATGCACTGCCTCGTACCAGTGAGGAGCCTCATTTCTGGAGGAAGGAACATGCTGTGTTCATGAAGAATGCATATGGTGTGCTCACCAAATCACCTGTCTACCCTCAGAAGTTCATGAGTGTTGAGCAGATGCGCCTCAGCCCCTACTTCAATGATGCTTTGTGGATCTGTGAGAAGCTGGGACTGTATAAATTGATGGAACTGCGCTAAGACTACAATGTCTACCTAGTACATCAGTTCTATGCCACCGTTGTATTTGGGTCTGATCAATACAGGCGCATGATTTGGATGTCTGGCAGCACTCGCTGCATAGCTACTTTCCATGGCTTTGCCAACGTCTTCTTTGAGACCTTTCATGGAGTATCCACCCCCATTGGACTGCACATGCACTCTGCATCTCTGGGAGAGAACAAGATGAAGCTGTCACCTCTGTATGGCAGCGAGGGTGTTGTGGGGGGGGGGGGGGGGGGGGAGGGGCCAAGGTACTCAAGACTCTCTACAACCTAATGTTGAGGATATTCCGTCATACCATCGCACAAGGTGCTGGGAATGACGATGCTATTAGGGGTGGGCTTGTCAACCTTCCGTACCACACCCACCGGATCTACAATGCTGGACCAGAGGCAGATGCTGAACCTATTGATGTGATGTATTTTATCTTTGAGGAGATGTTCCATGATATTATTTACAAGAAGGCTCCTCCATATGCACCTTTGGTTATGAGGCTCATCAACTCCAAGGAGCATGATTCTCCACTTGACTCTGCACCGCATCTCACTGAGCACACCTTGGTCTCACTGCAGTAGAAAGGGCGTATGGGGCCCGCTTCGAGGCGTCGCTATGGGGATGATGATGTTGAGGAGATTTATACTAAGAGGGATCCCTCTCCACCTAGAGTTCGAAGGAAGAATGCCTCCAATGCACCTATGCCTACCATGACTCGAGACTATGTTCATGAGCGGGTCAAGAAGGCCACCTTTTGGGAGAGGACCCTTTGTTGCATGAACATAGACATTCGTAAGCAGCAGCATGCATCCTACCAAAGAAAACGTCGCATTGAGAAGATCCTCAAAGAAATCAAGGAACAAGGTGATGGGGATAATGAGGAAGATGAGGATGAATACAATGATGAGCACGGTGCTCAGCAGTCCATAGAGTCTAACCACACACTCTCGTTTGGGGCATGGAATGCCCAACATGATAGTCTGGTGGATTGGAAGACCTTTGCTGATGTCACCTCCGGTTTCGGGTACCAGGGTGCCTACTCTTATCGCCCTCACGGCAAAGGGCCTGCAGTCCCTAAAGATGATGATGATGACTATGATGAGGGTGGTGATGACCATGATGAGGAGGAGGAGGACGAGGATGACGAGGACTACTGATTTGCTGGGGCGCTAGCCTAGGTCTTTTCCCTTTTTCGGTGTTTCAATGACAAAGGGGGAGAAGACATTCTCATCGATTTGCATGGGGTTATGCTTTGGATTTGCTACTATCTACTATCTGCTTTTCATTTGCCATATTCGAACTTTGAACTTCATATGCATTATTTGTCGTTTATATGTGTGACTATGTGCTTGTGTGCACTATCTATTGTAACTCATGTGAGATTTATGTGTGCTATTGTTGATACTATCTACCTTGCATGATTTACTTAATTATATTATTGCACATAGTCAGGGGGAGCCCCATATATTTATTCCATGCAAAATCACTTATTGTCATCGAACACCAAAAAGGGGGAGACTGAAAGGGCATTTATTGTCATAATCACTTTTGGTGTTCGTTAACAACAAGTAGATCATTTTACAGTTTGTCACTGTCCACAGGTTGGTATTATGATAAGTGAAAAGTACCCTCACACTTGGGAAAGGTTCCTACTTATGTGACACAGTTATGGAAATTTCAGACCAGAGTCTCCGGTCTGTCTAGACCGGAGTCTCCGGTGTGTTCTGGAGTTTCCAGATGTGTCTCCGGTGGTGACTTCAGAATCATGGCAGGGACATACTGTATGGGGGTCCGGAGCAAGGTACAGAGTCTCCGGTGTTGGCGCAGTCCGGAGTCTCCGGTGTTGGAGGACCGGAGTCTCCGGTCAAGTTGGGTCATGACTGGCCCAGGACATTCTGATGGGTGGTCCGGAGGCTAGTCCGGAGATAGGATGGAATCTCCGGTGTAGACCGGAGTCTCTGGTGTGCAGACTGGAGTCTCCGGTCTGACTATTCTCCAAAGGCCAGAAAACGGTTCGTGGAGGAAGCTGCCTATAAAAAGTGACCCTTATCTTCTTCCTCCAGTTGCTCGAGCTGCACAAGAACACCCACTCCATTAGGGCCACCTAATCTACAAGATCTCTTCATCCAACCATCCAAAGTCACTGATCTTTGGAGAATCGAAGCAGGAGGCCTTGATCTACAGCTTCACCAAGAGAGATCTTTATTTCCCCCTCATTCACTTGAGGGCCCCCAAGCTCTAGTGTTTCTTTGGAAACCGTAACATTGATTTGGTTCTTACAAGCTTGTCTTTGATTTGTCTTGACAGCTTGCTTGTATTTGGGAGCCTCCAATTAAGTTGTGGATGTGTGCCCCAAACTTGTAAAGGTGCTGGCTTCCACCTTGAAGGTTGCCGATATAGTGGAAGGTGGATCGAGCCCGTTGGGGTGAGATTCATCGGAGAACAAGGGAGGCCTCTCGTGGCGTTGGTGGTTTGAAACCACCCCCTCTCCAAAGGTAGACGTACTTCCCCTCAAAAGGAAGGAACTAAGGGAAATAAATCCTTGTGTCTCTGCATCAACCACTTTGGTTACTTCTATCCTTTACCGCACTTTACTTTCTTGTTCTTGCTTAGTGTTGTGTTAGCTAGTGCTTATTTGTCATATAGGTAAATTCACCTTAGTTGCATTATCTAGAGAATTTACCTTATTGTCAAACTCTAATTTGAAAAAGAAGAAAATTTGAAGTAGCACCCTTTCACCCCTCCTCTTGGTGCCCATACGATCCTTTCACTGTTTTCATGAGCTATTGCCCATAGTTTTGGAGTTCGAGGGCGATTTGCACGGCGCATAAGACCCGATACATGTTTCATCGTTTTCGCGTTTTATGGATGTTTTCATGAGCTATTGCCCACAATTGTGGGGTTCAATTGGGATTTGCATGGATAGTAAAACCATATACATGGTTGAGAGTTATGACAAAAAAACTCGGTGTTTTCATGTTTTATGGCCGTTTCATGAGCTATTGCCCACAGTTTTGGGGTTAAATTGGGATTTTCATGGCCAGTAAAAGCGGATATGTGTTTGAAAGTTATGACCAAAAACTCGGCGTTTTCGTGTTTTATGGCCGTTTTCATGAGCTATTGCCCATAGTTCTGGGGTTCCAGGGCGATTTGCATAGCCAGTAAGACATGATACATGTTTGAGAGTTATGACCAAAAACTTGGCTTTTTCGCGTTCTATGACTGTTTTCATGAGCTATTGCCCATAGTTTTTGTTTCTAGGGCGATTTGCACGGCCCATAAGACCCGATACATGTTTGAGAGTTATGACCAAAAACTCGATGTCTTCGCGTTTTATGGCTATTTTCATGAGCTATTTCCACAGTTTTGGTGTTCTAGGGAGATTTGGTCGGCCCATAAGACCCGATAGATGTTTGAGAGATATGACCAAAAACTCATCGTTTTCGCGTTTTATGGTCGTTTTCATGAGCTATTGCCAACAACTTTGGGTTCAATTGCGATTTGCATCACAAGTAAAACCGGATACATGGTTTAGAGCTATGACAAAAAATTCGACGTTTTATTGTTGTTTTCACGAGCTATGGCCCATAGTTTTTGTGTTACAGGGCGATTTGCACGACCCATAAGACCCGATACATGTTTGAGAGGCATGACTAAAAACTCATCGTTTTCGCGTTTTCTAGCCTTGGTACATGTTTGAGGGTGAGTTACACGATTCGCAACACTTGGTACATGTTTGAGAGTTATGACCAAAACATTGGCGTTTTCGCGTTTTATCGTCGTTTTCATGATCTATTGCCCACAGTTTTGGGGTTCCAGGGTGATTTGCATGGCCCGTAAGGCATGCTACATGTTTGAGAGTTATGAACAAAAACTCGGCTTTTCCGCGTTCTATGACCGTTTTCATGAGCTATTGCCCATAGTTTTGGTGTTTCGGGGAGATTTGCACGACCCATTAGATTAGATACATGTTTGAGATTTATGACAAAAAACTCGGTGTTTTCGCGTTTTATGGTTGTTTTCATGAGCTATTTCCCACATTTTTCATGGTCCAGGGAGATTTATACGGCCCATAAGACCCGATACAGGTTTGAGAGATATGACCAAAAACTCGTCGTTTTTACGTTTTATGGATGTTTTCATGAGCTATTGCCTATAGTTTTGGGGTTCTAGGATAATTTACATGACCCGTAACACCCGATACACGTTTGAGAGTTATGAGCAAAAACTCGGCGTTTTCGTATTCTATGGCTGTTTTCATGAGCTATTGCCCATAGTTTTGGGGTTCCAGGGCGATTTGCATGGCCCGTAAGACATGATACATGTTTGAGAGTTATGACAAAAAACTCGACTTTTTCGCGTTCTATGACCATTTTCATGAGCTATTGCCCATAATTTTGGAGTTCAAGGGCGATTTGCACGACCCATAAGAACCGATACATGTTTGAGATTTATGACCAAAAACTCGGTGTTTTCGCATTTTATGGCTATTTTCATGAGCTATTTCCCATAGTTTTGGTGTTCTAGGGAGATTTGGACGGCCCATAAGACCCGATACATGTTTGAGAGATATGACCAAAAACTCGCCGTTTTTGCGTTTTATGGACGTTTTCATGAGCTATTGCCCACAATTTTGGGTTCAATTGGGATTTGCATGCCTAGGAAAACCGGATACATGGTTGAGAGTTATGACAAAAAACTCGACGTTTTCGCGTTTTATGGTTGTTTTCACGAGCTATTGCCATAGTTTTTGTGTTCCAGGGCGATTGGCACGATCTAGAAGACCGAATACATGTTTGAGAGGCATGACTAAAAACACATCGTTTTCGCGTTTTGTGTCTTTATTCATTAGCTATTCCCATAGTTTTGGGGGTTCGAGGGTCCGTTACACGATTCATAACACCTGGTAGATGTTTGAGAGTTATGACCAAAACCTCGGTGTTTTCGCGTTTTATGGTCGTTTTCATGATCTATTGCCCACAGTTTTGGGGTTCCAGGGAGATTTGCATGGCCCGTAAGGCATGCTACATGTTTGAGAGTTATGAACAAAAACTCGGCTTTTCCGCGTTCTATGACCGTTTTCATGAGATATTGCCCATAGTTTTGGTGTTTCAGGGCGATTTGCATGACCCATAAGACCAGATACATGTTTGAGAGTTATGACAAAAAACTCGGTGTTTACGTGTTTTATTGCCGTATTCATGAGCTATTTCCCATAATTTTTGTGTTCCAGGGAGATTTGGACGGCCCATAAGACCCGATACATGTTTGAGAGATATGACCAAAAAGTCATCGTGTTCGCGTTTTATGGACGTTTTCATGAGCTATTGCCCACAATTTGGGGTTCAATTGGGATTTGCGTGGACAGTAAAAATGTATACATGGTTGAGAGTTATGACAAAAAAACTCGGTGTTTTCGTTTTTTATGGCCGTTTCACGAGCTATTGCACACAGTTTACAATTGGGATTTTCATGGCCAGTAAAAGCGGATACATGTTTGAAAGTTATGACCAAAAACTCGGCGTTTTCTTGTTTTATAGCCGTTTTCATGAGTTATTTCCCACATTTTCGGTGGTACAGGGAGATTTATATGGCCCATAAGACCCGATACATGTTTGAGAGATATGACCAAAAACTCGTCTTTTCACGTTTTATGGATGTTTTCATGAGCTATTGCCCATAGTTTTGAGGTTCCAGGATAATTTACATGACCCGTAACACCCGATACACGTTTGAGATTTATGAGCAAAAACTCTTCTCTTTTCGTGTTTTCCCACAGTTTTGGTGTTCCAGGCTTTGCATGACCTAGAAGACACGATACATGTTTGAGAGATATGACCAAAACTCATCTCTTTTCGTGTTTGATGGACGTTTTCATGAGCTATTGCCCACAGTTTTGGGGTTCCAGGACGATTTTCATGGCCCGTAAGAAATGATATATGTTTGAGAGTTATGACCAAAAACATGGCTTTTTTCGCGTTTTATGGTCGTTTTCATGAGCTATTGCCCACAGTTTATGTGTTCCAGGTCGATTTGCATGGCCCATAAGACCTGATACATGTTAGACATGCATGACCAAAACCTCATCATTTTCGCATTTTGTGTTCGTTTTCATTAGCTATTGCCCACACTATTTGGGGTTCAAGGGCGATTTACACGACACCTAACACCCGATATATGTTTGAGAGTTATGACTAAAACCTTGGCATTTTCGTGTTTTATGGCCATATTCATGAGGTATTGCCCATAGTTTTGGGGTTCCAGGTAGATTTGCATTGCCCATAAGACATAATACATGTTTGAGAGTTATGACCAAAAATCGGTTTTTTCGCGTTTTATGGCCGTTTTTATGAGCTATTGCCTATAGTTTTTGTGTTCCTGGTCGATTTGCACGACCCGTAAGACCCAATACATATTTGATAGACATGACCAAAAACTTATCGTTTTCACATTTTGTGGTCGTTTCATTAGCTATTGCCCACAGTTTTGGGGTTCTAGGGCGATTTACACGACACCTAACACCCGATATATGTTTGAGAGTTATGCCCAAAACCTTGGCATTTTCGTGTTTTATGGCCATATTCATGAGGTATTGCCCATAGTTTTGGGGTTCCAGGGAGATTTGCATGGCCCGTAAGACATAATACATGTTTGAGAGTTATGACCAAAAATCGGCTTTTTCACGTTTTATGGCCGTTTTTATGAGCTATTGCCTATAGTTTTTGTGTTCCTGGTCGATTTGCACGACCCGTAAGACCCAATACATATTTGATAGACATGACCAAAAACTTATCATTAGCTATTGCCCACATTTTTGGGGTTCTAGGGCGATTTACAGGACCCGTAACACCCGGTACATGTTTGAGAGTTATGACGAAAACCTGGGTGTTTTCGCGTTTTATGGCTGTTTTCATGAGCTACTGCCTATAGTTTTGGCGTTCCAGGGCGATTTGCATTGCCCGTAAGACATGATATGTGTTTGAGAGTTATGACCAAAAAATAGTATTTTTCGCGTTTTATGGCCGTTTTCATGAGCTATTGCCCACAGTTTATGTGTTCCAGGTCGATTTGTGCGGCCCATAAGACCCGATACATGTTTGAGAGGCATGACTAAAAACTCATCGTTTTCGCATTTTGTGGTCGTTTTCATTAGCTATTGCCCACAGTTTTGGGGTTCGAGAGTGATTTACACGACACATAACACCAGATACATGTTTGAGAGTTATGACCAAAACCTCAGCGTTTTCGCGTTTTATGGCTGTTTTCTTGAGCTATTGCCCATAGTTTTGGGGTTCCAGGGCGATTTGCATGGCCCATAAGACATTATACATGCTTGAGAGTTATGATAAAAAAACTCGGTGTTTTCGTATTTTATGGTCGTTTTCATGAGCTATTTCCCACAGTTTTGGTGTTCCAGGGAGATTTGGACGGCCCATAAGACCCGATACATGTTTGAGAGATATGACCAAAAACTCGTCGTTTTCGCGTTTTGTGGACGTTTTAGTGAGCTATTGCCCATGATTTTGGGTTCAGTTGGGATTTGCATGGCCAGTAAAACCGGATACATGGTTGAGAGTTATGACAAAAAATCGACATTTTCGCGTCTTATGGTTGTTTTCACGAGCTATTGCCCATAGTTTTTGTGTTCCAGGGCGATTTGCACGGCCCATAAGACCCGATACATGTTTGAGAGGCATGACTAAAAACTCATCGTTTTCGTGTTTTATGGACGTTTTTGTGAGCTATTGCCCATGATTTTGGGTTCAATTGGGATTTGCATGGCCAGTAAAACCGGATACATGGTTGAGAGTTATGACAAAAAAATCGACGTTTTCGCGTTTTATGGTTGTTTTCATGAGCTATTGCCCACAATTTTGGTGTTCCAGGTCGATTTGCACAGCACATAAGACCTGATACATGTTAGAGAGGCATGACCAAAACCTCATCCTTTTCGCATTTTGTGGTCGTTTTCATTAGCTATTTCCGGCAGTTTTGGGGTTCGAGGGCGATTTACACGACTAGTAACACCGGATACATGTTTGAGAGTTATGACGAAAACCTTGGTTTTTTTCGCGTTTTATGGCTTTATTCATGAGCTATTGCCCATAGTTTTGGGTTTCCAAGGAGATTTGCATGGCCTATAAGACATGATGTTTGATAGTTATGACGAAAACCTCGGTTTTTTCGCGTTTTATGGCCATTTTCATGAGCTATTGCCCACAGTTTATATGTTCCAGGTCGATTTGCACAACACATAAGACCCGATACATGTCTGAGAGGCATGAACAAAAACTCATTGTTTTCGCATTTTGTGGTCGTTTTCATTAGCTATTGCCCACAATTTTGGGGTTCGAGGGCGATTTACACGACTCGTAACTGCCGATACATGTTAGAGAGTTATGACCAAAACATCGGTGTTTTCGCGTTTTATGGCCGTTTTCATGAGCTATTGCCCATAGTTTTGGGGTTCTAGGGCGATTTGCATGGCCCGTAAGACATGATACATGTTTGAGAGTTATGACTAAAAACTTGTCGTTTTCGCGTTTTAGTGAGCTATTGCCCATGATTTTGGGTTCAATTGGGATTTGCATGGCCAGTAAAACCGGATACATGGTTGATAGTTATGACAAAAAAATCGACGTTTTTGCGTTTTATGGTTGTTTTCACGAGCTATTGCCCATAGTTTTTGTGTTCCAGGGCGATTTGCACGGCCCATAAGACCCGATACATGTTTGAGAGGCATGACTAAAAACTCATCGTTTTATGGTTGTTTTCACGAGCTATTTCCCACAGTTTTGGTATTCTAGGTCGATTTGCATGGCCGATAAGACCTAATACATGTTAGAGAGGCATGACCAAAACCTCATCGTTTTCGCATTTTGTGGTCGTTTTCATTAGCTATTGGCATAGTTTTGAGGTTCGATGGCGATTTACACGACTCATAACGCCGATACATGTTTGAGAGTTATGAACAAAACCTCACTTCTTTTTAAGTTTTATGGATTTTTTCATGAGCTATTGCCCATAGTTTTGGGGTTCCAAGGAGATTTGCATGGCCCATAAGACATGATGTTTGAGAGTTATGACCAAAACCTCGGTTTTTCGCGTTTTATGGCCGTTTTCATGAGCTATTGCCCACAGTTTATGTGTTCCAGGTCGATTTGCACAACACATAAGACCCGATACATGTTTGAGAGGCATGAACAAAAACTCATTGTTTTCGCATTTTGTGGTCGTTTTCATTAGCTATTGCCCACAATTTTGGGTTTCGAGGGCGGTTTACACGACTCGTAACACCCGATACATGTTAGAGAGTTATGACCAAAACATCGGGGTTTTCGCGTTTTATGGCCGTTTTCATGAGCTATTGCCCATAGTTTTGGGGTTCCAGGGCGATTTGCATGGCCCGTAAGACATGATACATGTTTGAGAGTTATGACCAAAACCTCGGCGTTTTCACGTTTTATGGTTGTTTTCATGATCTATTGCCTACAGTTTTAGTGTTCCAGGTCGATTTGCATGGCCCATAAGACCAGATACATGTTAGAGAGGCATGACTAAAACTTCATCGTTTTCGCATTTTGTGGTTGTTTTCATTAGCTATTGCCCACAGTTTTGGGGTTCGAGGGCGATTTACACGACTCGTAACACCCAATACATGTTTGAGAGTTATGACCCAAACCTCGGTTTTTTTCGTGTTTTATGTCTTTTTTCATGAGCTATTGCCCATAGTTTTGGGGTTCCAAGGCGATTTGCATGGCCCATAAGACATTATGTTTGAGAGTTATGACCAAAACCTCGTCTTTTTCGCGTTTTATGGCCGTTTTCATGAGCTATTGCCCATAGTTTATGTGTACCAGGTCGATTTGCACAACACATAAGACCCGATGCATGTTTGAGAGGCATGACCAAAAACTCATCATTTTCGCATTTTGTGGTCATTTTCATTAGCTATTGCCCACAGTTTTGGGGTTCGAGGGCGATTTACACGACTCGTAACGCAGGATACATATTTGAGAGTTATGACCAAAACCTTGTCATTTTCGCGTTTTATGGTATTTTCATGAGCTATTGCCCATAGTTTTGGGGTTCCAGGGAGATTTGCATGGCCTGTAAGATATGATACATGTTTGAGAGTTATGACAAAAAACTCGGCTTTTTCGCGTTTTATGGCCGTTTTTATGAGCTATTGCCCATACTTTTTGTGTTCCAGGTCGATTTGCACGACCCATAAGACCCAATACATATTTGATACACATGACCAAAAAAATATCGTTTTCGCATTTTGTGGTCGTTTCATTAGGTATTGCCCATAGTATTGGGGTTTTATGGCAATTTACACGACCCGTAACACCCGATACATGTTTGAGAGTTATGACCAAAACCTCGGTGTTTTCGCATTTTATGGCTGTTTTCATGAGACATTGCCCATAGTTTTGGGGATCCTGGGCGATTTGCATGGCCCGTAAGACATGCTATGTGTTTGAGAGTTATGACAAAAAATAGGCCTTTCGCGTTTTATGGCCGTTTTCATGAGCTATTGCCCACAGTATATGTGTTCCAGGTCGATTTGCATGGCCCATAAGAGCAGATACATGTTTGAGAGGCATGACCAAAAACTCATCGTTTTTCACATTTTGTGGTCGTTTTCATTAGCTATTGCCCACAGTTTTGGGGTTCGAGGGCGATTTACACGACTCGTAACACCCGATACAGGTTTGAGAGTTATGACCAAAACCTCGATTTTTTTTCACGTTTTATGGCTTTTTTCATGAGCTATTGCCCATAGTTTTGGGGTTCCAAGGCAATTTCCATGGCCCATAAGACATGATGTTTGAGAGTTATGACCAAAACCTCGGCCTTTTCGCGTTTTATGGCCGTTTTCATGAGCTATTGCCCATAGTCTATGTGTTCCAGGTCGATTTGCACAACACATAAGACCCGATGCATGTTTGAGAGGCATGACCAAAAACTCATCGTTTTCGCATTTTGTGGTCGTTTTCATTAGCTATTGCCCACAGTTTTGGGGTTTGAGGGCGATTTACACGACTCGTAACACACGATACATGTTTGAGAGTTATGACCAAAACCTTGGCATTTTCGCATTTTATGGCTATTTTCATGAGCTATTGCCCGCAATTTTGGGGTTCTAGGTTGATTTGCATGGCCCGTAAGATATGATACATGTTTGAGAGTTATGACCAAAAACCCGGCTTTTTCGCGTTTTATGACCGTTTTTATGAGCTATTGCCCATAGTTTTTGTGTTCCAGGTCGATTTGCACGACCCATAAGACCCAATACATATTTGAGACACATGACCAAAAAATTACCGTTTTCGCATTCTGTGGTCATTTCATTAGTTATTGCCCATAGTTTTGGGGTTCTAGGGCGATTTACACGACCCGTAACACCCGATACATTTTTGAGAGTTATGACCAAAACCTCGGTGTTTTCGCGTTTTATGGCTGTTTTCATGAGCTATTGCCCATAGATTTGGAGTTCCAGGGCGATTTGCATGGCCCGTAAGACATGCTATGTGTTTGAGAGTTATGAAAAAATAGGCTTTTTCACGTTTTATGGCCGTTTTCATGAGCTATTGCCCACAATTTATGTGTTCCAGGTCGATTTGCAGGGCCCATAAGACTCGATACATGTTTGAGAGGCATGACCAAAAACTCATCGTTTTTCGTATTTTGTGGTCGTTTTCATTAGCTATTGCCCACAGTTTTGGGGTTCGAGGGCGATTTACATGACTTGTAATACCTGCTACATGTTTGCGAGTTATGACCAAAACATTGGCGTTTTCGCGTTTTATGGCCGTTTTCATGAGCTATTGCCCATAGTTTTGGGGTTCCAGGGCGATTTGCATGGCCCGTAAGACATGATGCATGTTTGAGAGTTATGACCAAAAACTAGGTGTTTTCGCGTTTTATGGCCGTTTTCATGAGCTATTTCGCACAGTTTTGGTGTTCCAAGGAGATTTGGATGGCCCATAAGATCCGATACATGTTTGAGAGATATGACCAAAAACTCGTCGTTTTTGCGTTTTATGGACCTTTTCATGAGATATTGCCCACAATTTTGGGTTCAATTGGGATTTGCATGGCTAGTAAAACTGGATTCAAAATATGTTATTTCATCAGAGATCTAATGCAATATTAGTGAGGCTCAGCCCCGAGCTAAGGATCTTCATTCCCCTCGATTTAGAAAGTTTGACGATAGTTTGAAACGGGCATAAAAATTCAAAAACATATCGAAACAATGCAAAACCTTTGCGTGGAGTCATATTATGTGACATAGTTGCATGGGAAAATAACAAACTTGGTATATTGATTGTTTCTCAAAAAACCTTCATAAAATGACCTATCTCAATCGAGGTTTTCTGGATTTCAGGTCAAATGACCAATGTTATTGCTAGAATCGCGGTATATTTGCGATAATGTGCCCATATTATGCACGCATGTGTATCATGAGATGACGAACAATGTTGTAGGAGGAAGTTTTCCTTTTCGTCCCACCAAAAAGCCATTTTTTATTTTCTGAGTGCAAAAAACGGGGTGTTTTGTGAAGCAATCACCAAATGGAAGTTTCAAAATGATAATACCATATTTTTCAAAAATTCTAGAACATATTGAATGGAAAATTTCCCAACCCGGATATCTCAAACCTTTCTGTCCACCCCTCGTGAAAAAGACAAATTCTCGCCGAATCGGTAGGAAATGAGTTAGATTTGATCTACATGTACATGATATGATGCCCATCATTTTAAAAAAAATCATTTTTAGATTTACAATATGCTATTTCATCAGAGATCTAATACAATATTTCCTTTTTGTCGCACCATAAAATCCATTTTCTATTTTTCGAGTGCAAAAAACGGGGTGTTTCATGAATCCTGACATAGTTTCGGTTGGTCTAATATTAAAAAGTTAAGATATATAAATAAATAGATGATATGGATGTCATATTTGGATTCCTCTCATTTTTCTGATCGATTTGGATATATTATTTGTCGAATTATGATTTACAGATTTGTAGATATGAATTATTCAATTTTAAATGAAAAAAGGCAAAATAAATAAAATTTATTTTATTTTTATTTGAATTCAAGATTATTATTAGTTATTCATTGTTGTTTACTCATATAATTGTATGGAATGTAAAAAAATAAAGACGTCTAAAATTATAGTCTATTGGTTAATAGGATTGGTATGATAATATTCATAACAAGTTCTAATTTCTTTATCGGAAGCTCATGTGGAAGGAATGGAAAAGTTAAGCGTGCTGGGCTAAAATAGTATTAGGATGGGTGACAAATAGGGAAGTTTTACTAATTGTGTAATTTGACTTGAGACTAATTGTACTTAGAATTAAAAATGTCCATATGAGATAAAAAGTTAAAAAATTCAAAAATATTAAAAAAATAAAAAAAATTGATCTTTTTTTTGAAAAATCCTAGGCCAACGGCAAGCCGTCGGTGTAGCTATATACGCCAACGGGAATTGGGGCTACGCGTACAGGGCCCGTATGTCGACGGCCATACGCCGATGACACTGGTAGAAAACACCCCATTGATCCCGGTTCGTAAGGGGCATTAGTCCCGGTTGCCCAACCGGGACGGGGCAATCGGGACTAAAGCCCGAACCTTTAGTCCCGGTTGCCCCACCAACCGGGACAAAAGATCATACACGTGGCCGCACTGCGTGCGAGGAGGGCTTTAGTCGGTTCGTAATCTGAACCGGGACTAATAACCTTCGCCGCGCAGAGATTTGCCATTTCTCGCCATGCGAAGAATTCATTGCACATTTTGTTGCCGCGGCAGCATTTTCGCCACTTTTGTGCCGCAGAGAATTCATTTAGGTTGTTTTATTGTTTATTTTGTGTTTTGCACTTATCAATGAAGGAACCTTATATTACACAAGATCATCATGACAATATTACATTCAATACACGGATCGAGTTCATGCACTACATACAAAAGTATTCCCTTGTCTATACACGGATCGAGTTGCTATTTTTACAATCCCTATTGTCTATACAATGAATAGTACTCCCCTTTCGGGTCTAGGACTTACGCATCCAAGAATCCCGCCAATTCCTCTGAATTGCTCGTGACGCGATCCTTTGGCGTAAGACCGTCCGTGACGCGTTCGATCTAATTTAAAAAGGAGTCTATATGAATGAAACTAAACACAATTTGTTTGAAAATAAAACTATAGAAATTGTTTACATACGTGGAGTTGCTCTAAATTTCTGCCCTTCATCGCACGTCCGGATGAACTCGCAAACATAGTATCCACAGAGATTGTTACCGGTCACGTGTCGCACTTCACAAGAACATAGTTCAATCAAAATAATAATCAAGCATGATAATAAGTATCAAAACTAGAATCAAAGATATGCTTGGATATAGCTAGTGGTGCTTACATTTAGTGGTTGAAATGTAAGCTCCTCTTCCAAACACCCTAGCCTTGTTGGTGAACCGCTTTCCAAGCGGCGTAGAAAATGAATAAAATAAGTTCTTAAGTACTTGATATCATAAAATTCACGAACATTGCCGATATAGTGTCGTAATGATTAGAATTACATTTGGAGAAGTATCCGCATGTCCTTCCACGTCTCAAGGGGTTTATGTTTGAGTCCATGACTAGTACACGCCTTTGTCAAGTTGAATGATTAACAGAATATAGTGGAAGCTGCGAATGCATAACTAATCAATTATATACTTAACATCGAGTTAGCGAAATAGAAAGTGTATACAAGACAATAACACTCATTGGAAGTTGTAAGGAAAAGTATTTCCCTTTTGGTTTCTTGAAACCTTAACGCGTACTATATTATCCTCCGTATCCTGGGGCTTATTTTGAGATTAGCTTCATGAACCCAATATGGGTCAATGAAGCCAATATCATAGATTTGTCCTCTGCTGCATTCGAGAATCTTCATTACGCATATTACGGTATGATTATATACATGCAATAAACAAAGTGAGATAATGGAGACTAAGTTAATTAGAATTAGTACTTAGGACAATAGGCAATGCGATGAGCGATTTGTCCAAGGCGTCTTGATTGAATAATTGAAATAGCTCATTAAATTCAATGGATATCATGTCATCACTTTCTTTCCCATGATGCTTTTTTGTAACCCTCAGCACTATCCAGTTAGCCCGGCCCTTGTGGCGTGCATGTACCAGTTATGCAATCTTCGCATTTTTGTTGAAAGATTATTTACCTCCTCGGGTTTGACGAGGTTTGCCGTCTTGGTATTTGTATGCTACTTCACTCACGGGAAGAACTCTAACTCGGGATAAGTCTTGGGCAATACTCATACCTTGAGCAATGGCAGCTTCTCCGTGACAGTAACTACCTACGGATCATACCGCTCTTGCCCCATATTTGCTCGACCCCACATTGGTTTGAGAAATCACCTTGAGAGGGGCGCAAGTCTGCTTTTGCTTGTTCTCCGAGCTGGGCAACAGATTTCCGCTTGCATCGATCTTGCTCTTGAGGCTTTTTGTGCTGCATGTGACTTGAGAATAGAACGCTCATAGTCGATGACAGCTTTGGCTCGGGTTGATGAAGAGTCTTTAGCATTTTCAACACTTTGGCTTTTTCTTCTTTGGTCTTTGGGAACTCTGGCTCTTCGGCCGCCTTAGCGAAAACACGTCTGCTTCCGCATCAACGATCGCCGATCTCCTCTTCAAGATACCATAAGCTCTCTTGGGAGGAACCGTTGGTACTTTTGGAAGAGGCTCTTGTTTACGTTTCGGCGATCGCTTACGACGCACAGTAGCGGTACGCTTACGCTTTTTATCCTGAGGCGTCGGCGATGGCTCCCGCGGCGATGGCTGCACCGGAGATTGGTGAGGCGACGGAGCCGGGTGAGGCGACGAAGACGGCTGCCGCGGCGGCGACGACCTCGCTGGAGACGGGTGAGGCGGCGGCGAAGATGGCCTTGGCGTGTGATTTCGAAGCACGATACAATCCTTCGGCCATAGAATGGTGACGTTTTTTGCGTCACCCAACACGATCACATCCCTTCACCGCAGGGTAGTGAAGATCCAAAACCTCAAAGGTGGGCATGATTTCATCCACGCCGACAACAGATAGCCCTCTGGAACGGACGACTGTGGTAAGTTGGTGTGGGTCCAATTGGTAAGGCATAGCCGACCGCCACCTTCATTGATATGTTCACAACTTTCACATGTAGCTCGCATGTGTCATCTCGTGATATCATCCTTTGGTAGCCAACAGAGCCATCGTCGGTGCATCATCGGCATCGCCATTGTCATCACCGGGACCTCGGTGGAAGCCACATCGCTTTTCGATTATTCGATAGGCGGTAGCATCGAATGCGGTGTCTTCTTGAGATGGGCGCCGTAGTACTTTGCTCTTTAAGTGAGTTAATTTCATCTTGTTGTTGCTTTAATCGTTCTTCAATTAAACGCATTCGCTCTTTCGACTTTCTTTCAACCGCCTGTCCTTACTCCTCCGACGGCTTCTATCGATATTTCTTCCTCTTCGGAAACCAGTCCTCCATGATTGGGAGCCTATTGTGCCTCGTGTTCGTCCATCATGTTCCTTATTTCCAAGGGCGAGTGTGAGCTCATCATTCTCTCTATCGGGAATGAAGTCCCCATCTTTAACAGCCTTTCTCGCTTTTCTCATCCTCTCGATTGGCAAGGGTCTTCTTTATGTCGTATGGTATATATACACCTCCTTCCGAGTCCAACGTGCCCCATGCCCGTAAAACCAATTCCTTGCACGTTCTACCCAATCGTCTGCTCTGGGTGATATTTTTATCACGCAGTTCTGCTCAAGTTTCTCCCACTTAGGAATGCCGACCACAGAGCCACCTTGCCCCATAGTATGGTGATACTTCTTGTTAGCGACATTCACTTATTCGTTTTACATTTTCTTAGCTTTTTCGATTTCTTGTATTCCACAAACTCATCCCGAATGGTTTTATCTTCTCAAACCGAATATTCTTGAAATCGAGTCTTCTTTCACGACATAGTCAAGGTGCAATCTTTTCTTCCAGTTGGTGAAACATTGGGCCATCTTCTTCAAAGCCCACTCCCTAACCTTAGCCTCCATGGCTCTCCCATGTTGTGGCGTCCTCAATCGGATCCTCCGCATTTGGATCCAGCTCTATCTTCGTAGTTTGAAATTAACCATGAGCCTCTTCCACGGAAATCTTTGGCGTGGTTAGGGACAAATAAACATGTTCCTCTTCATCCGCATTAGCAGGCCTATTCCAATTTCTAATGGTGATCGGGATTAAGTCCCTAACGATTACTCCGCATTGTGCCACAAATTTGGTTGCGACAACTTCGAGGCTGTCGATGCTGTCTGCAATGACATCTTCGATCTGAACCTCTCATGGTCTTCCAACTTTTTGGTTGGGCCTCGTCCAGCTCTTTTCAAGAGATTCCTTCGATCCGGAGGGCTAAAAGAAGAAAGATCGCCGTTACTATTTCTATATAGATAGCAGATGATTAATTAATGAATTGATTTATATTACATGCACCTTGCCAGAGCGGTCGTCTTCTCGATTACACAAGGCATCGCTTTCTCCCTCGCGGAAGGCAACACCTTCAACCTCAAACAAGTTGTCTACTCCGGTAAAAAGAGGATCACCCTCACCGGAGTTGTTCAGAAACGTTGATACGTCTAAATTATCTTCCCCACGGATCACACCTTGGATCAACTCTTCCTTTTCTTCGTCTCTGACGTGTGGATCCATATTTTCTGCATAGGTGGAAAAATGAATAAGTCAAAGCGGCTAAAGGAGAAAGTTAAGGAGAAACCCTGATATATACATACACAATAATAAAAATGAAGAGAAACCCTAAACCTAGCTACAAAAAGGAAACCGTGTAGTAGATAGGTAACTCTAGCTAAAATCAACGGTTATCAATATTCCGGAGTTCCGAGGGGTGTAACCTAGTTCGGAGAAACCTCCGATGAATATGAGAGGGGAACCCACATGCACCTAAGGGGTATTAATGATTCCTTATCTAACCACAAGGATGGCAATGTGAATCGGGTGCAGGGCTACCCACGGTGGTGACCGGTGGGTAAGACTAATAATACCAAACTAATTAATAAACCTAATAATACCTAACTAATAATAAACCTAATAATCCAATCACCGAAAATAAAGAAACCCTAAAGCATCGATGCAAATTAAACGAGGTTCCGAGGGCAAACCCTAACTCGGGAAACTCCGGAATCACTGTGAGGGTTACTATGTTCTTCTAATCATCTACATCATATACACCTAAATCATATTCTACACATACACCTAAAATTCATCAAACTAAATACAACTAAATCATCTAACAACTAAATCATCTAACAACTAATACACCTAAAATAATCAAACCTAAATCTAACTAAAAAACTAAAGAGCTAGCCAAGTCTACCCTTTTAATTCACTATAAGATTCCTCTTGTTCCACTGATTTCAGGGACATCTTATTTGCAATTTTTGGAGTTGTAGAACTTTTTCTATGGATTTAATACTCTAAAAATAACATTAACTCATTTAATTAACCAAGACAAAACCTTGCTTCAAAAGCATAAAACAACTATACAACAATATTCTACGTGAGACACTGATTCCATACATATTTTATTTGCAATTTTTGGACCAGTAGATTATTTTCTATGAATTTTACAAGTTCCATCTAAAATCTGCCAAAACAAATCGAATTAAATTAAATAGTCAAACTTGACCGTTTGACTCGTGGCGCTGACGTCAGCGCCCTAGGCTGACTACTAGTCAATGGTCCATTGGATGTTGATCGGCGAGGGCCATAGTAGCCGGAAACGGGGAACGGCAGGCCGTCCCTCGGCCCGGATTCGTCGTCCCGGAATCGGAGTCGGGAACGAGGCTCTCAGACGAGCGATTCGGTTCGGGAACGCAACCCGGAAACTAAGGAACAAGAAGGTTGATTCACGGAGTTTTATCCGGGACGGCAACGTCAAAGCCTCAAAAGGGTCGAGTCAATGAGTTTGGCTGATTAGTCTTTGTTACGAGCCTACAAAGCGATAGGAGTAATATTGGCCCGATTAAATTTGTTCCCTCTCTCACGATTGCTCGACCCGCATGTCGTTCCCGAGTCATCGTCCCGGATCATACGGATCGCGTCCTCTAACGCATCGATCATTACGGAGATGTATACTCCTTCGATCCTGTTCTTTTCATCCACCGTCCTCGCTCGCTTCCTCGACCCGACGAATCGGAAACATGGTAACTATGGCGAGCTCACCGAGCAGCCGACGCGGGCGGCGACGGTGGGCGGCGGCGGTGGCGGTCGGCGGCGGCGGAAGGTGAGACGGCGTTAGGGTGGCGGCGGCGGCGGGCTGGCTGCGTCGGTGACAGCGACGACAAGGCGGCCGGGCGGCTGGAGTGGCGGCCGAGGCGTCGGTGGCGGCGGGCGACTCTCGGCCGGGTCCAGGGGAAAAGAGGAGGCGGTCCGGGCGGTGGTGGCGGTGATCCCAATGGCGGCGAGGCGAGGGGCGCGCCAAGACGGCAGCGGCGCGGCGCGCGGCTGGTCGACGAGGTGGAAGCGGCGGCGCTCACGACGGCGATGGCGGCGTCTCCCCTGTGGCGGTGCGGGCCGGGTGTGGTTGCAGAATGGAGAAGGGGAGAAGAAGAAGAAGAAGAGGCACGCGTATATGAAGGAAGGCCCTTTATTCCCGGTTGGTGGCTCCAACCGGGACTAAAGGGTCATACGTCCCGGTTGGAGCCACCAACCGGGACGTATACTCCACTTTTTTTTTTTCAATTTTCAGCAATCGGAGGGCATGCTAGGATTTAGTCGGTTGGTGGCTCCAACCGGACATATTCCCGATTTTCAAAAAATTTCGTTTTCTCTGTTCCCGCCTTTTATTTTTATTTTGGGGTTTAAATTTGTATTGTTTTTAAATGATAATTAATTTGGAATTTAGAAAAACTTTAAACATAAAAGTGTTTGGATTTGAATAAATAATTCAAAACCATTTTCTGTTTTAAAAATAATTAATGTAACCATTTAAAATATGAACCATTTACAATTAAAAATGAATTAACTTTTATTTTTAATATCAATTTGGAATTTAGAAAAACTTTAAACATAAAAAGTGTTTGGATTTGAATAAATAATTCAAAACCAGTTACTTTTAAAAATAATTAATGTAACCATTTAAAATATGAACCATTTACAATTAAAATGAATTAACTTTTATTTTTTAATATCAATTTGGAATTTAGAAAAACTTTAAACATAAAAAGTGTTTGGATTTGAATAAATAATTCAAAACCATTTTCATTTAAAAATAAATAATGTAACCATTTACAATATGAACCATTTACAATTAAAATGAATTAACTTATATTTTTTAATATCAATTTGGAATTTAGAAAACTTTAAACATAAGAAGTGTATGGATTTGAATAAATAATCCAAAACCATTTTCTATTTCTAGAAAATAATTAATGTAACCTTTTAAAATGAATTAACTTATATTTTTTAATATTAATTTGGAATTTAGAAAAACTTTAAACATAAGAAGTGTATGGATTTGAATAAATAATCCAAAACCATTTTCTATTTCTAAAAAATAATTAATGTAACCTTTTAAAGTTAATTAACTTATATTTTTGAATATTAAGTTGGAATTTAGAAAAAATTTAAACATAAAAAGTGTTTGGATTTAAATAAATAATTCAAAAACATTTTCTGTTTTAAAAAATAATTAATGTCAATTTGGAATTTAGAAAAACTATATTTAGAAAAATAATTAACTTATATTTTTTTAATATCAATTTGGAATTTAGAAAAACTATAAACATAAGAAGTGATAGGGGACGGCCATTGTTCGGAATTTTCCTTTCGAAACATGATCAATATACCAAGTCTGGTATTTTTCCTTTCATATTGTTAGAACTTGCATTGGATCTCTAAAGAAACCACATATTGCGAGTCTAAAAACGATTTTTTCAAAAAATCACGGGCGGTAGATCATGTACCTGTAGTACAAACCGGACCCACTTCCTGCCGATTCGGCAGACATTTGTCCTTTTTACCAGGGATGGACGAAATGGTTTGAGATGTACCGGTTGGGATATAGTCCATGTAAGGTGGTCTAGTATTTTAGGAAAATAGGACGGTAGCATTCTGAAACGGCATTTTGGTGGTTACTTCACAAACGACGTTTTTGCGCTCGGAAAATGGAAAAGGGCTTTTCCGTATGACAAAAAGGAAAACTTCCTCCCGCAACATTGTTCTCCATACCAATGTCCACACACATGCATAATATGGGCACAACATCACAAACTTTGCCGTGATTCAGCACATAACACCGGTCATTTGGACCGAAAGCCATGAAACCTCGAACATGATAGGTCATTTTGTGAAGGTTTTGAAACATGATCAATATACCAAGTCTGGTATTTTTCCTTTCAACTATGTAACATAATATGACACCACGAAGGATTTTCATTGTTCGGATTTTTTGAATTTATTATGCCCGTTTTGAATTATTTGAATTTCTAACTATGGTCGAACCGGTGTGCATGAAGATAGGGGCGGGCATCGTTAGAACTTGCATTGGATCTCTGAAGAAACCACATATTGCGAGTCTAAAACGATTTTTCAAAAATCACGGGCGATAGATCATGTACACAGTAGTACAAACCGGACACACTTCCTACCGATTCTACAGACATTTGTCCTTTTACCGGATGGACGAAAAGGTTTGAGATGTACGGTTGGGATATAGTCCATGTAAGGTGGTCTAGTATTTTAGGAAAATAGGACGGTAGCATTCGAAACGGCATTTTGGTGGTTACTTCACAAACGACCCTTTTTGCGCGGAAAATGGAAAAGGGCTTTTCCGTGCGACAAAAAAGGAAAACTTCCTCATGCAACATTGTTATCCATACCACTGTCCACACACCTGCATAATATGGGCACAACATCACAAACTATGCCGTGATTCAGCACATAACATCGGTCATTTGGACCGAAAGCCATGAAACCTCGAACATGATAGGTCATTTTGTGAAGGTTTTTGAAACATGATCAATATACCAAGTCTGGTATTTTCCTTTCAACTATGTAACATAATATGACACCACGGAAGGATTTTCATTGTTCGGATTTTTTGAATTTATTATGCCCGTTTGAATTATTTGAATTTCTAACTATGGTCGAACCGTGTGCATGAAGATAGGGGCGGGCATCGTTAGAACTTGCATTGGATCTCTGAAGAAACCACATATTGCGAGTCTAAAACGATTTTTCAAAAAATCACGCGATAGATCATGTACTGTAGTACAAACCGACCCACTTCCTACCGATTCTACAGACATTTGTCCTTTTACCGGGATGGACGAAAAGGTTTGAGATGTACCGGTTGGGATATAGTCCATGTAAGGTGGTCTAGTATTTTAGGAAAATAGGACGGTAGCATTCGAAGCGGCATTTTGGTGGTTACTTCACAAAGCGACCCTTTTTTGCGCTCGGAAAATGGAAAAGGGCTTTTCCGATGCGACAAAAGGAAAACTTCCTCTGCAACATTGTTCTCCATACCAATGTCCACACACATGCATATTAGGGGCACAACATCACAAACTATGTTGTGATTCAGCACATAACATCGGTCATTTGGACCGAAAGCCATGAAACCTCGAACATGATAGGTCATTTTGTGAAGGTTTTTTCGAAACATGATCAATATACCAAGTCTGGTATTTTTCCTTTCAACTATGTAACATAATATGACACCACGCGAAGGATTTTCATTGTTCGGATTTTTTTTGAATTTATTATGCCCGTTTTGAATTATTTGAATTTCTAACTATGGTCGAACCGGTGTGCATGAAGATAGGGGACGGGCATCGTTAGAACTTGCATTGGATCTCTGAAGAAACCACATATTGCGAGTCTAAAAACGATTTTTTCAAAAAATCACGGGCGATAGATCATGTACCTGTAGTACAAACCGGACCCACTTCCTGCCGATTCGGCAGACATTTGTCCTTTTTACCAGGGATGGACGAAAAGGTTTGAGATGTACCGGTTGGGATATAGTCCATGTAAGGTGGTCTAGTATTTTAGGAAAATAGGACGGTAGCATTCTGAAACGGCATTTTGGTGGTTACTTCAAAACGACCCCTTTTTTGCGCTCGAAAAATGGAAAAGGGCTTTTCCGCATAAAAAGGAAAACTTCCTCCTGCAACATTGTTCTCCATACCAATGTCCACACACATGCATAATATGGGCACAACATCACAAACTATGCCGTGATTCAGCACATAACATCGGTCATTTGGACCGAAAGCCATGAAACCTCGAACATGATAGGTAATTTTATGAAGGTTTTTTCGAAACATGATCATTGTTCGGCACAGATTTAGTCTCGGATGTAGTCACAAACCGGGACTAAAAATATTTTCCGCCATTTCCCACCTCTTCCCGCCAAGTTTTCCCGCCCTTTCCTTTCTACTAGAGCTTTTAGTCCCGGATGTAGTCACTAACCGGGACTAAAGATATTTCCCGCCATTTCCCAAAGCTTCACGCCAAGTTTTCCGCCTTTCCTCTATATTTAGGGTGATCGTGTCATGGCTATCCACACATCCACACCTTCCTCTCTTAGAACAATGGACAACGCCCTCTTGGGCCATTCGACCCTCGAGGAGACCGAGGCTGCGCCTCAACTACCCTTGTCCACCGGGTACCACCGGCTGGATGCCGAGCGCCGAGGGGTTCCTCCCCTGTCCCTCAAGGTTCCGCACGCCAGCGCCATCACAAACCACTTCTACCACGAGCTCACGCCGAGGAGGCGGATGGATCCCAGTGGGATCCCGACAACTATGACACTGGAATGCCTTCTTCGCTAATAGGCGGAAAGGGAGATCGCTGTACGAGGGTGATGGCCCGCCACCGTGAACAACAACGAAGTCGGCCGTCGTGCGTGGTGGGAGAACCGTACTATCATCAGTGATGCGCTACATCGCGGGAGACCATCCTCGCCACGGTGCCCACGAGTCCACCCGCCAGGCCCCACATCGTCCCGGTGGCGGCATCGTCTTCCAGAGACCCTCCCACCCGCCGTGAATCCAAGGATGGAATGGCCCCTGGTATATGCCATGGATGGGCTGAGGATCCCCGGAGTGGCAGGTGACGATGACGATGATGATGACGACGACGATGAAGACCCTGAAGCTGCGTACTATAGGACTAGGCATGATTATGACTAAAGGGGGCGGCTTTAGGCCTGAGTGTTAGCTAGTCCCGATTTGTCTCGGTTTTTAATATTAATAAATGTCTTAAGTGTTACCTAATAAATAGAGGGAAATGCCTATCTAAAGAGAGGTTCATATTTAGTCCCGATTTGTACGGTTGGGATATAGTCCATGTAAGGTGGTCTAGTATTTTAGGAAAATAGGACGGTAGCATTCTGAAACGGCATTTTGGTGGTTACTTCACAAACGACCCGTTTTTGCGCTCGGAAAATGGAAAAGGGATTTTCCGTGCGACAAAAGGAAAACTTCCTCCTGCAACATTGTTCTACATACCAATGTCCACACACATGATCATTGTTAAGACATTTAGTCCGGATGTAGTCACAAACCGGGACTAAAGGGATTGGCAGCAGTGGGCGACAACACTAATAATAGGGGTGAGTGTCGACATTATGTCGTGCGGCTTATACCTTGTCCCGATGGTGTCACCAACCGGGACTAAGATGAACCTTAGTCGGTTGGAGACACCAACCGACTAAAGATGAGTCAGCACTAATAATATGGGTGAGTGTCGACATTATGTCGTGAGTGTCGACATTATGCCGAGCTGCTTGTACTATAAATATGCATCCTTGTGAGTCCAGTCCTCCAGCCAGTTTGAGGCATCTCCAAGATGGTTTTAGAGAGCAGGACACCACTACGGCCTTTCGAGGAGATGCCGACGAGCCAGTCCTCCAGCATCTCCGAGAAATCGTCATAGAGGCACTCCTAATATGTGAAATTAGTTAGCTCGAGGCGTATTGATCTAGTTAGTGAAGTTACAAGCTGCAAGATGGTTTTCGAGCAGGACACCACTGCGCCAGTTTCGAGGAGATGCCGACGAGCCTCCGGCATCTCGAGAAACTGGTCATAGAGGCACTCTAATATGTGAAATTAGTTAGCTCGAGGCGTATTGATCTAGTTAGTGAAGTTACAAGCTGCAAGATGGTTTTCGAGAGCAGGACACCATCGCGGCCAGTTTCGAGGAGATGCCGACGAGCCCAGTCCTCCGCATCTCCGAGAAACGGTCATAGAGGCACTCCTAATATGTGAAATTAGTTAGCTCCGAGGCGTATTGATCTAGTTAGTGAAGTTACAAGCTGCAAGATGGTTTTCGAGAGCAGGACACCACTGCGGCCAGTTTGAGGAGATGCCGACGAGATCCTCGGCATCTCCGAAATCGGTCATAGAGGCACTCCTAATATGTGAAATTAGTTAGCTCCGAGGTATTGATCTAGTTAGTGAAGTTATAAGCTGCAAGATGGTTTTCGAGAGCAGGACACCATGCGGCCAGTTCGAGGAGATGCCGAGCGGGCCCTCCCGGCATCTCAGAAACTGGTCATAGAGGCACTCGGTCCAGCCACAAAATGGGACTAACACTCAAGACATTTATTAATATTAAAACCGAGACTACAAAACCGGGACTAAAGGCCACAAACCATGAAGATATCCTTCGGTCAAGCCACAAACCGCGAAAGACATGAACTAGAGTTACATAATATGAGCATGAACTTCTTGGCATATGTCATTCCTTATGACCGCTTCAGACGTAACCATGGAGCATCTTCTTTACTTAACGGAATGCTTGGGTCAGTTTTCCTTTGTGAAGGGCGAATTTCATCAAACTTATTATAATCTTCCGACATGTCATCTTGCCCTCGATTCCCACGATGTTTCTTTTCCTGAAAGAACTATGTGACGCTTTGGATCATCATATGATGTATTCGTTTGCATATTTTTCTTCTTTTTTGATGCGGAGGACATGTCCTTCACATAGAAAACCCGAGACACATCATTGGCTAGACGAATGGTTCATCTCTATAACCAAGATTGTTGAGATCCTTTGTCATTCGCATACAACTGGTCTATCTTTACCCCTTCCCCATTCAGGTTGACCCATTTGCAGCGAAACAAAGGGACCTTAAAAGAGACTCCATAGTCTAGTTCCCATATCTCCTCTATGTAACCATAATATGTGTCCTTTTGTCCATTCTCGTCTATTGCATCAAAGCGGACACCACTATTTTGGTTGGTGATCTTTTTATCTTGGGCGATCGTGTAGAATGTATTCCCATTTATTTCGTACCCTTGGAAATTCAATACAGTAGATACATAGAGTCACGGGCCAGGTGCTGTGACTGCAGCTCTGCTCCCTAAAAGGATTCATGCCATCCGTACTTAGACCAAACCATAAGTTCCTTGCGTCACCTGCAAAGTCTGGGAAGTCTCTCTCGATTTTTCTCCACTGTGACCCATCAGCAGGGTGTCTCAACTCCCCGTCTTTCTTACGGTCTTCTTTGTGCCATCGCAACAACCTGGCATGCTCTTTGTTTCTGAACATGCGTTTCAACCTTGGTATTATAGGAGCATACCACATAACCTTAGCAGAACCCTTCCTGAGGGGCTCCCTCAACATCACTGTGGTCATCTCGTCGATCTTATACTGAACGCTGCATACCGGCATTTATCTAAATTCTCATACTCCTCATGGTAGAGGATGCGATCATTAATGCATGCATGTATCTTTTGCACATCTAATCCCGGATGACAGAGAGTCTTCTTTGCTTCGTAGGTACTCTCGGAAGTTCGTTATGTTTTGGAAACTTGCTTCATTATTTTCAGCATCTTTTCAAATGAGGAGTCAGTTAGACCACACTCGCCTTCCATCGCAACAATTCCGTGTGGTACCGAGCTTTGTGCTGCCATCTTCACAATTTGGGTACAACAATTTCTTGTGATCTTCTAACATGCCCTCTAACTTCAACTTCTCATTTTCTGCTTTCAGTCTCGCTTTGCATCGAAATGACCCTACCAAGTTCATCACCGGCTCATCCGATGCCCGTTTCACCTTTTTCCTCTCCATTGTCTTCCATAGCGGTATCACCGTATTCAGGAAACATATGATGATAGTTGTTATCATCATCTTCTTCTTCACCATCTTTCATCATAACCCCTCTTTCCCCGTGCTTAGTCCAGCAATTATAGTTGGGCATGAAACCTTTCATAATCAGGTGGCCGCGAATGATTTTCGAGGAAGAGTACTCCTTGTTGTTCCGACATTGAACACATGGACAACGTATAAATCCATTCTCTTTGTTTGCCGTAGCCGCGTCGATAAATTTATCCACGCCTTTGATATACCCGGCTACGCGCCGGTCACCGTACATCCATTCTCGACCGTTCATCTGCATCATATAAGTAAGTTTATCAAAAAACAGGACATCATAAATAGTGAAATAACCAATTCACACCGACACATGAATTGTATCAATGACCTAGAAAAGATAAGATTGCTAACCTCGATCGAGGGAAATAACGAGGAGAAAGCTCAAGTGCGTCTCGGACACCTTCTATATTTTTGTTCTATGAGAAATTCAACTGATTTTTCACTCAAACATTTCAACAAACACCTTCAATGCATGCATGAGAAAAACTAGCACACACCCTCACACCTTACACCATTCGAAAAACAGAGTGGAGGCAGAGGGGGCGTTGCATTTATAGAGGGCAAGGGTCTTTAGTCGGTTGGAGCCAGCAACCGACTAAAGGTGCGTGCCACGCCACGTGGTTGTGGCCAAACCTTTAGTCCCGGTTGGTGGCTCCAACCGGGACGCATGCCCCCTTACCAACCGGGACCCATGCCCCCTGGCCCCGTGCCCGCTCCAACCGGGACGCGTGCCAGCATTAGTCCCGGTTGGTGGCGCAACCGGGACTAATGCTCCCAGGGGTGGCGAACGGATGGCCCTTTTTCCTCTAGTGTGACAGTCGTCGGGCCAGCCTACGCTGACGGTATTTAGGAACTACACCGACTGGACCCGGCCGTCGGCGTATTCAACTTCTCCTATAGTGCAACCAACCAGCTTTGACTTCAACGTGGGAAAGACCCTAACCCGGCCCCACCTGAGACCTGTCCAGTTTGACGGTTGATCTCACCCAAGTTTCATGCGATGGAATGGAACAACGCCAACCAAATCAACAGTTAACTACTGCCGCTTCGTTCAGATGGATGAAAAAGAAAAATATATGTTTTTCGTTTCCTGCTAGGAGACAGCTGGTCCATATATCCATGTAAAATTTCAAAAAACATATCCTATTTGTACTAGATAAGATGAAGAATTCTTCAGCATGGAAATAACAAATTATCTTTATTTTCGTTTACCATTTGTGCACTTGCCAAAAGTGACCATCTAGCAATAATGAACATTCCATGTAATTTGTTTTCCAAAAAAACATATCCTAGTAGTAGGGCACGTACAATGAGGTGATGTCAACTATTTCTTATGTTTGCCAAAAACTCGCCTTTTTCGTGTTCTATGACCGTTTTCGTGAACTATTGCTCATAGTTTTGGTGTTTCAGGGCGATTTACACGCCCCATAAGACCAGATACATGTTTGAGAGTTATGACAATAAACTCAGTGTTTTCGCGTTTTATGGCCGTTTTTATGAGCTATTTCCCACAGTTTTGGTGTTGCAGGGAGATTTGGACGGCCCATAAGACCCGATACATGTTTGAGAGATATGACCAAAAAGTAATCGTTTTCGCGTTTTATTGATGTTTTCATGAGCTATTGCCCACAATTTTGGGGTTCAATTGGGATTTGCATGGACAGTAAAACGGTATACATGGTTGAGAGTTATGATAAAAAAAACTCGGTGTTTTCGTGTTTTATGGCCGGTTCATGAGCTATTGCCCACAATTTTAGGGTTCAATTGGGATTTTCATGGCCAATAAAAGCGGTTACATGTTTGAAAGTTATGACCAAAAACTCGGCATTTTCGTGTTTCATAGCCGTTTTCATGAGTTATTTCCCATATTTTTTGTGGTCCAGGGCGATTTATACGGCCCATAAGACTCGCTACATGTTTGAGAGTTATGACCAAAAACTCTGCTTCTGCGTTCTATGACCGTGTTCATGAGCTATTGCCCATAGTTTTGGTGTTTCAGGGCGATTTGCACGACCCATAAGACCAGATACATGTTTGAGAGTTATGACAAAAAACTCGGTGTTTCGCGTTTTATGGCCGTTTTCATGAGCTATTTCGCATAGTTTTGGTGTTCAAGGGAGATTTGGACGGCCCATAAGACCCGATACATGTTTGAGAGATATGACCAGAACTCATCATTTTCGCGTTTTATGGACGTTTTCATGAGCTATTGGCCACAATTTTGGGGTTCAATTGGGATTTGCATGGACAGTAAAACCATACACATGGTTGAGAGTTCTGACAAAAAAACTCGGTGTTTTCGTGTTTTATGGCCGTTTCATGAGCTATTGCCCATAGTTTTGGGGTTCAATTAGGATTTTCATGGCCAGTAAAAGCGAATACATGTTTGAAAATTATGACCAAAAACTCGGTTTTTTCGTGGTTTATGGCCTTTTTTCATGAGCTATTGCCCTTAGTTTTGGGGTTCCAGGGCGATTTGCATGGCTCGTAAGACATGATACATGTTTGAGAGTTATGACAAAAAACTTGGCTTTTTCGCGTTCTATGACCGTTTGAAAGGGCATTTATTGTCATAATCACTTTTGGTGTTCGTTAACAACAAGTAGATCATTTTACAGTTTTTCACTGTCCAAGGTTGGTATTATGTTAAGTGAAAAGTACCCTCACACTTGGGAAGGTTCCTACTTATGTGACATAGTTCTGGAAATTTAGGAGTCTGTCTTGATGCATCTGACCGAGTCTCCAGTGTGGTCTGGAGTTTCCGGATGTGTCTCCGGTGGTGACTTCAGAATCATGGTAGGGACATATTGGATGGGGGTCCAGAGCAAGGTCCGGAGGCGACCCCGGAGTCTCCGGTGTTGGCGCAGTCCGGAGTCTCCGGGGTTGGAGGTCCGTAGTCTCCGGTCAAGTTGGGTCATAACTGGCCCAAGACATTCCGATGGGTGGTTCGGAGGCTAGTCCGAAGATAGTCCGGAATCTCCGGTGTAGACCGAGTCTCAGTGTCACTGAGTCTCCGGTCTGACTATTCTCAAAAGGCCAGAAAACGGTTCGTGGAGGAAGCTGCCTATAAAAAGGGACCCTTATCTTCTTCCTCCAGTTGCTCGAGCTGCTCAAGAACACCCACTCCATTAGGGCCACCAAATCTACAAGATCTCTTCATCCAACCATCCAAAGTCACTGATCTTTGGAGAATCGAAGGAGGAGGCCTTGATCTATAGCTTCACCAAGAGAGATCTTCATTTCCCCCTCATTCACTTGAGGGCCCCCAAGCTCTAGTGTTTATTTGGAAACCCTAACATTGATTTGGTTCTTACAAGCTTGTCTTTGATTTGTATTGACAGCTTGCTTGTATTTGGGAGCCTCCAATTAAGTTGTGGATGTGTGCCCCAAACTTGTAAAGGTGCCGGCTTCCACCTTGAAGGTTGCCGATATAGTGGAAGGTGGATCGAGCCCGTTGGGGTGAGATTCATTGGAGAACAAGGGAGGCCTCTCGTAGCGTTGGTGGTTTGAAACCACCCCCTCTCCAAACGTAGACGTACTTCCCCTAAAAGGAAGGAACTACGGGAAACAAATCCTTGTGTCTCCTCGTCCACAACTTTGGTTACTTCTATCCTTTACCGCACGTTACTTACTTGTTCTTGCTTAGTGTTGTGTTAGCTAGTGCTTATTTATCATATAGGTAAATTCACCTTAGTTGCATTATCTCGAGAATTTACCTTATTGTCAAACCCTAATTTGAAAAAGAAGAAAATTTGAAGTAGCACCTATTCACCCCCCCTCTAGGTGCCCATACGATCCTTTCATTTGGTATTAGAGCCTCGGCTCTTTAATTGGGCTTTACCGCCTAAGAGAATATTGGTAGCCGCGAAGGGGAGGGTGATGGTGATCCCACCACGGTAACCATGGAAGATCTCAAAAACATGGAAACAAGATTGAGCTCTTCCTTGGTCAATGAAGTCAAGAAGATGCTTGAGCAACTTCTTAAAGACAAAGATGGCTCATCATCCCCTCTCCTCAAGAGGATCCTCCATCTGTTTTACCTAAAGGGAATGCTCCGGTATCCCCCGAGTGAATGATGGTTGGTTTAAACAAGACAACACTAACTCCTCCACACAAAATGATGGTGGGAAGGGTGAGCACCGTGATTCATGGTACTCTCCCGACCCTCCAATCCCTCACCCTTATGTATACAATAGAGGTGACCCACCTAAGCTTGAAGCATCTGCTACTTTTGCTCAATGGCTATCTCTAATGAACACTTATGTGCGTAGCTCTTGCATTGAGCTATGGAACATCATCGAGCATGGACTCTTTATTGATGATCCAAACAACTTGACAAGAAGAGAAGTTGTCAATAGTCAACTCAATGCCACTGCCTTGCACATGATTCAACAAGGATTGGGTACAAAGGATTACCCACACATTGAGCACCTCAGTATTGCCAAGGAAGCTTGGGATGCTTTCGCAGTGTTGTTTGTTGGGAATGAGAGCATGTGGAGGAACCGGTATGATGCACTAAGCAATGAAGCCAAAGGCTTCTACATGATGGAAGGTGAAGATCATGAAGAGATGTATCGTAGGCTCAAGACCACAAGACCACCGCCATCGCTTTTAGAAATGTGGGTGCCTCACATGTGGATGATGCATGGATAAAAAGGAAATATGTGAGTGCATTCATGCCCTTTGAGCCCACCAACTTGAAGAGCCTACAAGGAAGACACAACTACCATCTCATGACCTCAAATGAAGTAATGCAAGAGATGGCCTCTTTCAAAGTTGCCGCCAAGAATGCCAAAGATGCCCTTGCTCGTGCCCTTTGTATGAGAAATGTCGTCAACGTTGCTTTGAAGGACAAAGTTGTGGACCATGGGGATGAAGATGATAGTGATGAAGGACTCTCCATGGACCACCCCGATGAAGTCAAGATTGCTCATAGTCAATATATGGACTTCTATGCAAAGAACTTTTGGAAGAACCCCGCCAAGGACAAGATGGAAATGCAACGAAGAAGCAACTCAAATGGGAAGAGAGAAAATACCACTAGATTGAGAACTTGCTTCAATTGTGGTGACCGCTATCACTTTGTGGCGAGTTGCCTCTATGAGAAGAGAGAAGATCATGGGGGTAAGCTTGTGTTGAAGAAGACTCTCAAAGCACCTTACAAGAAACCCTTCATCAAGAAGAATCCCATCAACAAGAAGTCAGAAGAAATTGTCTTGATCACTCATGAAGAATACTCCTCCGACAATGAATATGATGAAGATGAGTAAGAGGGAACCTCTATTGGTGTGGCGGCTCTAGCCACTACTTCTACTCTGACATTCTCACTCTTCAATTCTCCAAATGAGAATTCTCCCATCAAGAACGTCACTTGCCTTATGGCAAGAGGAACAAATGTATCATCATCATCTCACTCCACTCCCTTAGCTAATGATGAAATTGATGATGAGATGTCTCTTGATGTTAAAAGGGAATTAATTGTTTTCGATGAGTTTATGACTAACCTACAAGGGGATGCTAAGAAACATTTTGGAAATATCTTAGATCAACTTTCCCACACATAAGAGCTCCTAGATGTAAGATGTAAACTTGGGCATGAACACATGATTGAGCTAGAGGCTTTAAACAATGCTCTAGAAGAAGAACAAGAAACTAGGATGTCACTTGAATTAAAACTTGAAGGGCTTGATGAGGCCAATGACATTATTATTAATAAACTCATCAAAGAACGTGATCATGCTATTGCTAAATGCAAAAGGGCTAAAATGACAAGATTGAGTTTGGTGTGGTTCATGAAAAACTTGCCGAGGACTTTAGTTTGCTCGACAAGGCTCACAAGGGTTTGGAAAGTGGATTCTTGTCTCTCACAAAGTCCCATGAAACGCTTCAAACTCAATTGGCCAATATTCCTTCACCTAGTAACTTCACTCCATCTAGTAGTACAACTATTCTTGAAGAAAACGCTAGGTTGAAGGGGGAGCTAGCCAAGGCCACATTTCCACAAGGCAACAAGTCCATTGATGATCTTTCGAGTAAGCAAAGGCCGAGTGGTGAAAAAGGGGCATTGGTTTTGTCTCCAAAGCTAAGAAGAAGAAGAAGAAGAAGAACAACAACAACAAGAAGGCCAAGCCCTCACAAGAGACCAACAAGGCCATTGTGGTTAGTAAAAGCACAAGTGGTAAAACTATGTCTCATGATGACTTTGCGGGAAGTGCTAACCCTCACTATGTTCTAATGCGTGATCATTATCGTGATGTGTATGCACAATATGTTGGCCCATATGATGGTTATATTGCTTGGTCTATTTGGGTTCCCAATACCCATGTTGCTAACAAAAGAGGACCCATTGAAAAGGGGTACCTAAAAATTAGCTTGATCTTTTGTAGACATATGCTTCGAGAGGGTCAAAGTGGGTGCTTGATAGTGGTTGCACGAGTCATATGACCGGAAGTTCGTCTATTGTCAAGGATATAAAGCCAAATGATGATCAAATCTCTGTGACATATGCCGACAAGTCAAAGTCTAAGGTAATGGGTTTCGGCAAGGTAGTGGTTGCTCACAACATTACACTCGTGAACGTCATGCTTGTTGAGACCCTTGGATAAAATTTACTTCCAGTCCGTGCTCTTGGAAAGATGGGCTTTGCCTTCTTTATTGATGTTGATATTGTGGTCCTCTTGTGGAGCAAGTCTCTCAAGGTCGCTTTCGTTGGGTACGTCGAACATGACTTGTATGTGGTGGACTTTTCAGGGCAAGCCACTACAAGTGCGATGTGCTTATTCGGAAAGTACGATGTGGGTTGGTTATGGCATCGTCGACAAGCCCATGTCAATATGATAACTTTGCAAAGTCTCCATAAGGAGGGCCATATTGTTGTACTAAAAGAAAATGTTTCCTTTGCCAAAGATCGTGTTTGCAGGGCATGTATTCTAGGAAAGATGCATGATGCTCCTCACAAGCCTAAGAACCGCATCAAGTTAACCAAGATCTTGGAGCTCCTCCATGTGGACCTCTTTGGTCCTCCATCTCATGCAAGTCTTGGTGGGAAGAAATATTGTTTGGTGATTGTTGATGACTTTTCAAGATACTCGTGGGTATATTTCTTCAAGTTGAAGAGTGAGACCAAAAAGACCTTCATCGACTTCATAAACATGGTCCAACATCAATACAATCTTCCCGTGTTGATTATAAGAAGTGACAACGGCACCGAGTTCAAGAACTACACCTTGAATGATTTCCTTAGTGATGAGGGGATAAAACATCAATATTCCGCTCCATACACCCCTCAACAAAATGGTGTTGCCGAAAGGAAGAACCAGACTCTTATTGAGATGGCTAGGACCATGTTGGCAGAGTTTAAATCTCCATACAACTTTTGGGCCGAAGCCATCTCCACTGCTTGCCATGCTTCAAACCGGCTCTACCTCTGCAAAGAAATCAACAAGACTCCATATGAAATACTTACTAGGAACAAGCCAAACATATCTTACTTCCGGGTGTTCGGTTGTAAGTGCTTCTATCTCATAAAAGGTGTTCGTTTGTCCAAATTCGAGTCTAAAGCATTAGAGGGTATTTTTGTTGGCTATGGTCTTGAATATCACACTTATAGAATCTATGATAAGCTCTCCGGAGCCGTCATAGAATCTTGTAGTGTGATATTTGAAGAATATGATGGTCCCCAAGGGGGGCATGTTAATTGTTGTTATGCAGATGATGAAATGCCTCAAGATCCATAGGAAGAATGGGTGTGGGATATATCTGCCCCGTTGAGTAACCCCTTATGGCGGATCGAGAAGAACTATGGTCCAGTCAAGTGGAGCCCTCATCTTGAAAACCTCAACATGCTCCATCCACCGAGGAGGGAAATGACTCAAGCCAAAGACAAGTTGTAGACTCTCAACAGGTTGATCATAGTGATGACTCTAGTCAAGGGGAGCTTGATTCATTCTCCAGGATGTCAAGTGGTGCCAAGGCAATCAGTCAAGGAAGATCCGTACAAATTGCCTTGATACAAGCTCAAATTGATGCTAGAAGAGCACTTGATCAAGACCAAGGTCAATCTTTGCCTCTCACTGAAGAGAATGATTCCGATGATGATCAAGGTCAAGTTGATGGTCAAGACGAGGATAAAATGATGAAGAGGGTCCCCCAAGAAACAACACGGAGATCCACGCTCGTCGTGAAGCTAGAAAGGAGAGAATGTTGGAATTAAGAGACCACTCTTTACAAAATGTGGTTGGTGACCTAAGGAAAGGCATTTCCACAAGAGGACAATTGAAGAGGTTCAGTGAACACCAAGCACACATCTCCATGATTGAACCAAAGAAAGTGTGGGAAGCTCTTGAAGATTCGGATTGGTTGGAAGCTATGCACAAAGAGCTCAACAAGTTTGAGAGAAACAAAGTATGGAAGTTAGTTGAGAAGCCAAAGGATTGCTGCAATGTTATTGGAACGAAGTGGATATTCAAGAACAAGCAAGATGAGCATGGAATTGTAGTAAGGAACAAGGCTAGATTGGTTGCACAAGGGTTCTCTCAAATTGAAGACATTGACTATGGAGAGACTTATTCACCGGTGGCTCGCCTTGAGTCCATCCGTATCCTTCTTGCTTATGCGTCACATCATAAATTTAAGCTGCAACAAATGGATGTAGAAAGTGCATTTATTTATGGTCCATTAAATGAGTTGGTATATGTTAAGCAACCCCTGGAATTTGAGGATCCCAACTTCCTAAACCATGTCTACAAACTTGATAAGGCGCTCTATGGGCTCAAGCAAGCCCCATGCACGTGGTATGAGCACCTTAGAGAGTTGTTGTTTGACCGTGGATTTGAGGTTGGGAAAATCGATCCTACTCTTTTTACTAAGAAGGTCAATGGGGAGATTTTTGTATGCCAAATATATGTTGATGATATTATCTTTGGCTCATCTAACAAAGCTTTAATGATGAATTCTCAAAGCTTATGACTAGTAGGTTCCGGATGTCTTTGATGGGGGAGTTGAGAGTATTTCTTGGTTTTGAGATCAAGCAAGTTAGAGGAGGGAAATTCTTCAACCAAGCCAAGTATACTCAAGATATGCTCAAGAGATTCAAAATGCAAGATTTAAATGGAGCACCTACTCCCATGGCTACAAAGACTCATCTAGAACAAAATCCAAATGGTAAAGATGTGGATCAAAAGGTATACCGGTCTATGGTTGGTTCTTTGCTTTACCTTTGTGCATCTAGACCTGATACTGTGTTGAGTGTAGGTGTGTGTGCAAGATATCAAGCGGCTCCTAAAGAAAGCCATTTAATGGCGGTCAAGAGAATCTTTCGATATTTGGTTCATACCCCATTTTATGGTCTTTGGTATCCTCGATGGTCAACATTTGCTCTTTGTGGATACACGGATTCGGATTGGGGGGGGGGGTGATAAGGATGATAGAAAATCAACATCCGGGGCTTGCCAATTCCTTGGTAGGTCCTTGGTATGTTGGTCTTCTAAGAAGCAAAATTGAATATCTCTCTCCACCTCTGAAGCCCAGTATGTGGCAGCTGCTAGTGCTTGCACTCAATTTCTATGGATGAGGCAAACTTTAAAGGAATACGGTGTCCAGTGTGACAAAGTGCCTCTTCTTTGTGACAATGAAAGTGCCATCAAGATTGCCTACAATCCGGTGGATCACACAAGGACAAAGCATATTGAGATTCGCCATCACTTCATTAGGGATCATATTGCTCGTGGTGATATTGATCTATCATATATGTCAACCAAAGATCAAGTTTCCGATATCTTCACGAAGCCACTTGATGAAGCAAGGTTTTGCTATTTGAGGAATGAACTTAATATCATAGATTCAAGGAGCTTGACTTAATAATCTTGCATTCTCACCTATGATTTGACCCATATTTGGTTTAGGTGCAGGCATGGATATAGGGTGAGTGCAGTCTTAATTGATTGGACTATCCCTCCCCCCATTATGCCCAAAGCAATCAAAATCATTCCTCTTAATATCATTTTGTGATATGTGAGCTTAAATGATGAGTTTCGGTAATGGACCCAAGATATATCTTCGTGGTGCCAAGCCGAGTATACTCAAATATGGTGGCCTAGGTGTAAGGGTCCCAACCTTTAATAAGGTAGAGTCCCCTGTGTTTACAATGCTAGTCCCTGGATCAATAGCTTGCATCCACAGTTAAGATGTAATATCAAGAAACAAAGGTCATAATACAACTTTATAACCAGGAATAACATAATTTTATTACATCTTACATAGCTCATTTGGCTATTACATTACATTGCAGCAGAATATCTATAGCATAGGGTCCTTCATCTTCAAAGTGCCACAGGCAGACATGTTGGTTGTAGACTTGTAATCCTAATCATTAAACTTTACTAATATCAATCAAACCTGCAACATACAAGTTACAGCCACAAGGGTCAATACATTTGAATTGTATTGGCAAGTGATACTAAGGTAGTATGGTGGAGTCTATCATCTATATGCATTTGGCTAAGTGGAGTTGAGGCTTGCATTGCTCAAAATAGATTTGTCCTTAACATTTGAAAACACTAAGTTTTTGCTTGACAAAATCATTTTTCTCAATCAAAGATTGAAGATCCTTAAAACCTTGTTCAAACCACAAGTTTTAACTTAGAAATTTGAATGGTGAGATTCTTGATTTCTTCCATGTCTTGATGCTCAAATTGTCCTTTACCAGGGACATGGCTAAGTACTTAGATTTTACACTCTGCAGAGGTGGTGCACTTTCCCCACAAGACTTGGTTTCCCAAGACAAGATCTTTCAGAAGACTTCCCTTAGACCAAAATGGACGCGCTCCAACCTATCAAACTCTACCACCAACTTTCCATATGGCTAAGTTCTTGCAACCTATATGATCCAGGCAGAGCCCATAATGCCAAGTGGTTGCACTTGAAGCTTCTCAACATTTGACATCTCAAATCTCTTTGTTCCTGGGTGGCCATCCACAAGTGAGATACACAAGGTCAACCATAAACATGGGCCTTGTGAACCACTCAACCAAAAACCACCAAGCAATTACCATTCCACCCAGGTGATTCATTAACTTCGTTGTTTTATTAACCAAAACACAAGTCCTCAGACTTAGAAATTTTCCATAGTATGGATTTATATTCCACCCTTGTTTTCTATTAGCTAAGCTAAGCTTGATAGTAGTAGGAATATTAACTTAGGAAAATTTCTACTAATGTTTCATCTACTAGGTTTTCCTATAGCAAGGTTTATACTTAGCAAAATTCCATGCAAGTTTTACTTAGAGAAAATCACTAATGCATAGTGAAAGTAATGGGACAAAAGTATGAAGCATCACTTGCCTTTTTGGTAGAGTATAGGTTCACTCCTTGATCTTTGCAATGTTCGCACACTTCAAGTCACTACAAATCAATCAAGCAAACAATATTTCAATCTACCAAACAAGCAAAACATCACATAATATCATAGAACCAAGATAATGCATGCTAGCATGCCAAGGATTGTTTTATTTTAAAAAGTAGTTCCTAATGGGTCATAAACATTGGAAAACACCTAATGGTCATTTTATAAAGTGGCAAAGTCATTTGCAAAAGGTTTCACTTTATAAACCATTTTCAAAACAAAGTATCATTTTATGTGGTGTAGAAATATTTTTACTAAGGCATTAATCTATAGGGTTCACCAAATATGTTTTCAAAACATAAAACTTGGTGTTTGGGGTCAGAGAGTTTAAAACAAAACATTTCCCAAAAGTTTTCTTTCAAAACCATTTTTAATAAATAAACTATATTTTTATTTGACTAGAAATGGTTTTAAATAAAAGAATCATTCTTTTGTTTCACCAAATACATTTTTGAAACCATAAAGTGTTTCCTATGGTCAGTAGGTTCAAATCACACCATTTGCCAAAGGTTTTATCCCCAAAATCATTTTTGAACAATTTTTACAATCTAAACAAGCATACAAATGTTTCTGCAAAAACAAACATTTTTCCAGAAGCTTTTTACTAAACAAATGGCATGGTTGTCTAGGGCTTGTTCCACTGATTCCATTGATATAAAGTTTGCAAAATTTGGACGTGTGGATCAAAAGTTGTGCAATTTACAAAATTGGAAATCTAATAGATCAATTCTGTTCTAATTCAACTAAACAGAGACACGTGGCGTGTTTCTATTCGCTGATACCGCTTTGGTCGGATCGACAGACATAGACCGCAGGATCCAACTTGATCGCACGACACAGATCGCTCGATACCCCTTCGATCCTGTTCTATCGTGGCGCTTGGATTTACATCCTACGGTGTACAGCGTGCCAACCATAGATGGGCGGCGCTGCGGTGGCTACTGGCGGCGGAGCGGCCAGACGGTGGCGGCGCCGGCGATACAGGAAGCTAGAATGGCTGGGGAGATGCTCACAGTGTTCGCGACGTCGTAGGGAAGCTCAAGGAGGTTGTCGTTGCTGAAGGGGCGCACGGAGTAGTCCTGAATCGATCGAGGAGCTGTGCTTCACCTCGGGCGCGGTCAGATGTTGTCGGAGGCGAGCGTCTGGGGCGCAAGAGAGAGAAACAACGCATCAGGAAGATGCACACGAGTTCAAGGTTCACGAAAACACTCACTAGTGAGCAAGGGGCGCACGAGGTCGTCGGCTATGGCTCACCGGAGTTGGGTTTATCGTCGGTGGCGCTCTGACATGGACAGAGTCGAGGTTGCGGGTCATGTGCGGGAAAGCTGGCGCTATGGTGAGGTTCGCGTGGAGGTGGGGAGAAAGATTGGGTGCGCCAGAGAGCAAGGGGGGCGTGGGCTGGCCGGAATTGCCGTCTTTGTCCGTCGGGGACAGAGAGGTTGTTGCCAGCAATGAGGGCAGCCTGAGGGCAGAGAGGGTCGGGCGAGAGAGGGGAAAGAGAGAGGAGGAGTGGGCGCATAAGTGAGAGAGGTTACCGTGCGGAATCAACGCTGTAATTAAGAGAATTTACTCAGGGATTGATTGACAGAGAACGACAGCGAGGTCTGGGGAAGAACAGGTCGCGGGTGGGGAAGATGACCGCGTGGCTGTGGGGTCCACTGGAAGCGAGAGAGAAGGAAAGGGAACGGGGTCCACCAGTCAGCGTCTTTGCGGGTTTCTTTCGCGGTAAAAAACGATTCACTCGCTGAGAGGGAGAGGTGGGCTAGGTTTGGCTGAGTTGGGCTGGAACTGGGCTAGATGGTTGGGCTGCTGTCTGGTTCCATTTTTTCTTTCTAATTGCTTTTTCTTTTTCTAATTCTATTTTCTGTTTAGAAATTCAAACAACAATTCAAACAACTAAATCAAATCAAACTTCCACCAAACTTTAAGTTTGGTTCTGTTTATCAACACAAATCAAAGTCCAAAACAAAATAATATTTTTATTCTTTTTAGGATCTATTTAATAATTAAATAAAATAGATCTTAATTATTAATTCCAATAGGTTTTGATTTATTTAATAAAATCTCCATTTGGAAACTAAATATTAACAAAATCAAATCAGTAGGTTTTATTTGAAAATAGAAGATACTTGGAAAACTTGTTTAAAATAAAATAACATTTTTATTTTAGGGTCCATTAATAATTAAATAAAATGGACCTTAGTTATTGAATCAAATAGGATTTTTATTAAAATCTTTATTTTGAAATCTAAAAATAAAACCAAAACACTTCAGTAGGTTTTATTTGAGAATATAAAATACTTGGAAAACTTATTTAAAATAAATAAATAAGTTTTAGTGTTTATTTAAAATCGGAAAAGCCTTTACTTAAATAAAATTGGTTATTAAATCCTTATTATTTTATTTAAATAAACCTTTACTATTTTTATCAAAACAAAAAGTTTTAATTCAAAAGCTTGGCCAAGGTTTAATTTGGCTCTATAAAATAATCCTTATTTATATTTCTACCCTTTCATTTGAAAACCAAATCTTTTATTAAAAGATTCAAAAAAACAGTAGTTTTATATATTTTTAACTTTATTGTTTATTTATCTTTTTAAATACCTTTAGGATTTTATTTGATCCAAATAGGTTTTGAAAGTTTCCAATTGGATTCAAAAGTTTCTTCTAACCCTGAAAATCAACAAAGTTTTATTTTATTCATTTATTTTTCACATTACAAGATTTGGAAAATCTTGGGATGTGACAGGCTACCACCCTTAAAATAAATCTCGTCCCGAGATTTGGGGAGGCTAGGGGTTACAAATGGGCTCAAAACAACTAGGGTACTACCACCCTTAAAAATTTTCCAACTAGTTTACATATTGGCTTGCTTGGGATCTTGATGTAACTTTCCTGGACAGAAGTTTGCATAGTGGCCTAGCTCCTTGCATTTGAAACATGTGACAAGGCTGAGATCCCTCATAGGCTTGTTTATCTTGTGTTTCATCTTTTCTGGACAGTTGCTTGCATAATGTCCTAGCTCTTTGCAGTTGTTGCACCACACTTGGCTAATATATTTCTTTTCCTTGGGTAACAATTCTTCTTGGTTCTTCTTCTTTTCTGGGCATTCACTGGCATAGTGTCCCTTCTCTTTGCAATTGTAACATTGCAACTGGCTTATGTCCTTCTTCTTCTTTTTGGGTCTCTCCAAAGCTAGGAGTTGTTTTAGTTCATGCTCCTCAAAGGTGGGAAATCTTTCTCTCTTCTTGGGGCAGTTAGTAGAGATATGACTTTCTTCTTTACCATTAGGGCATTGATATTCATGCTCCTTGGATGCATGATCCTTGTCTCCACAAATATTGCATGCTTGGGTTCCTTCTAGAATAACATCTTTGTCATCCTTGTTGTCATTAGCTCTTTGGGAAAAGTTTTCTCCCATGTTGATCATTTGAGTAACCAATCCTTGCAACAATTGGGATTGAAGTTTCAAAATACTTTGTATGGCTGGGTCTAGTCCATTGTTGTTGGCTAAAAGCTGAGTTTTCTCTTAGCTCAACTGGTTTTGGGTTGCTATAAGTTCTCTCATGTTGTCCTCTTGGTTGTTGTTGTTGTCATCAACCTTGATGTTGGAGTTTCTTGGAGAAGTCATCTGTTTGGGTTGGATTGGGATTAGAATAGGCAAAAGATTTCTAAGGGAATAATTCTAATCACACACATCACAATTCACACAAGAAATGTGCAAGCAATCACAAACAAACCTTCAACTCAAACAACAAGTTTCAAGCATATTTTTAGGCAACCAAAAAAATATTTTTGTTACACCACACAAGTTGGTGGGTTTGTCTTAAACAAAATATGGTGGTCCATCTATATGGGTCACTTGTGATCTTTCCATCCTTCTTGGTTGATTCTTCTTGTATGAGATCATGGTTTCCTTGGAAAAACTCTTGGTCACAAATACTTCAAGTGAAGTGAACTCCTTCTAATTTTGCATTTCCTTAGTCTCCACATCTTGAGCAAGATTTCCTTGTCTCACTTGTAGTCCTTAGTGGTATCCAAGTTGGAAGTCCTTGGTGAATATGCTGAAGATGTTGAAGTCATTAGAGTTGAAGATGTTAAAGTCATTAGAGTTTAGAGTTGAGGAAGTCCTTTGCACATAGTGTAGTGTTTGGCCATGGGGTAGGTTTTGTCCATCAAGTTTGAACTAGAAGAGATGTAGAATCAAAACCAAAATGGTTGAGGAAAGGGTTTACAAGATTGTTTGTAAATACGTTTTGGAACAAATACAACTCCTATTTTTTAAGGGTTTTGTCCAATCCTAGGTTTACAAATCCTACAGGCAACACAATGCTCTGATACCATCTATAAGGGTCCCAACCTTTAATAAGGTAGAGTCCCCTATGTTTACAATGCTAGTCCCTGGATCAATAGCTAGCATCCACAGTTAAGATGTAATATCAAGAAACAAAGGTCATAATACAACTTTATAACCAGGAATAACATAATTTTATTACATCTTACATAGCTCATTTGGCTATTACATTACATTGCAGCAGAATATCTATAGCATAGGGTCCTTCATCTTCAAAGTGCCACAGGCAGACATGTTGGTTGTAGACTTGTAATCCTAATCATTAAACTTTACTAATATCAATCAAACCTGCAACATACAAGTTACAGCCACAAGGGTCAATACATTTGAATTGTATTGGCAAGTGATACTAAGTTAGTATGGTGGAGTCTATCATCTATATGCATTTGGCTAAGTGGAGTTGAGGCTTGCATTGCTCAAAATAGATTTTTCCTTAACATTTGAAAACACTAAGTTTTTGCTTGACAAAATCATTTTTCTCAATCAAAGATTGAAGATCCTTAAACCCTTGTTCAAACCACAAGTTTTAACTTAGAAATTTGAATGGTGAGATTCTTGATTGCTTCCATGTCTTGATGCTCAAATTGTCCTTTACCAGGGACATGGCTAAGTATTTAGATTTTACACTCTGCAGAGGTGGTGCACTTTCCCCACAAGACTTGGTTTCCCAAGACAAGATCTTTCAGAAGACTTCCCTTAGACCAAAATGGACGCGCTCCAACCTATCAAACTCTACCACCAACTGTCCATATGGCTAAGTTCTTGCAACCTATATGATCCAGGCAGAGCCCATAATGCCAAGTGGTTGCACTTGAAGCTTCTCAACATTTGACATCTCAAATCTCTTTGTTCCTGGGTGGCCATCCACAAGTGAGATACACAAGGTCAACCATAAACATGGGCCTTGTGAACCACTCAACCAAAAACCACCAAGCAATTACCATTCCACCTAGGTGATTCATTAACTTAGTTGTTTTATTAACCAAAACACAAGTCCTCAGACTTAGAAATTTTCCATAGTATGGATTTATATTCCACCCTTGTTTTCTATTAGCTAAGCTAAGCTTGATAGTAGTAGGAATCTTAACTTAGGAAAATTTCTACTAAGGTTTCATCTACTAGGTTTTCCTATAGCAAGGTTTATACTTAGCAAAATTCCATGCAAGTTTTACTTAGAGAAAATCACTAATGCATAGTGAAAGTAATGGGACAAAAGTATGAAGCATCACTTGCCTTTTTGGTAGAGTATAGGTTCACTCCTTGATCTTTGCAATGTTCACACACTTCAAGTCACTACAAATCAATCAAGAAAACAATATTTCAATCTACCAAACAAGCAAAACATCACATAAAATCATAGAACCAAGATAATGCATGCTAGCATGCCAAGGATTGTTTTATTTGAAAAAGTGGTATCTAATGGGTCATAAACATTGGAAAACACCTAATGGTCATTTTATAAAGTGGCAAAGTCATTTGCAAAAGGTTTCACTTTATAAACCATTTTCAAAACAAAGTATCATTTTATGTGGTGTAGAAATATTTTTACTAAGGCATTAATCTATAGGGTTCACCAAATATGTTTTCAAACCATAAAACTTGGTGTTTGGGGTCAGAGAGTTTAAAACAAAACATTTCCCAAAAGTTTTCTTTCAAAACCATTTTTAATAAATAAACTATATTTTTATTTGACTAGAAATGGTTTTAAATCAAAGAATCATTATTTTGTTTCACCAAATACATTTTTGAAACCACAAAGTGTTTCCTATGGTCAGTAGGTTCAAATAACACCATTTGCCAAAGGTTTTATCCCCAAAATCATTTTTGAACAATTTTTTCAATCTAAACAAGCATACAAATGTTTCTGCAAAAACAAACATTTTTCCAGAAGCTTTTTACTAAACAAATGACATGATTGGCTAGGGCTTGTTCCACTGATTCCATTGATATAAAGTTTGCAAAATTTGGACGTGTGGATCAAAAGTTGTGCAATTTACAAAATTGGAAATCTAATAGATCAATTCTGTTCTAATTCAACTAAACAGAGACACGTGGCGTGTTTCTATTCGCTGATACCGCTTCGGTCGGATCGACAGACACAGACCGCAGGATCCAACTTGATCGCACGGCACAGATCGCTCGATACCCCTTCGATCCTGTTCTATCGTGGCGCTTGGATTTACATCCTACGGTGTACAGCGTGCCAGCCATAGATGGGCGGCGCTGCGGTGGCTACTGGCGGCAGAGCGGCCAGACGGTGGCGGCGCCGACGATACAGGAAGCTAGAATGGCTGGGGAGATGCTCACAGTGTTCGCGACGTCGTAGGGAAGCTCAAGGAGGTTGTCGTTGCTGAAGGGGTGCACGGAGTAGTCCTGAATCGCTCGCCGGATCTGTGCTTCACCTCGGGCGCGGTCAGATGTTGTCGGAGGCGAGCGTCTGGGGCGCAAGAGAGAGAAACAACGCATCAGGAAGATGCACACGAGTTCAAGGTTCACGAAAACACTCACTAATGAGCAAGGGGCGCACGAGGTCGTCATCTATGGCTCACCGGAGTTGGGTTTATCGTCGGTGGCGCTCTGACATGGACAGAGTCGAGGTTGCGGGTCATGTGCGGGCAAGCTGGCGCTATGGGGAGGTTCGCCTGGATGTGGGGAGAAAGATTGGGTGCGCCAGAGAGCAAGGGGGCGTGGGCTGGCCGGAATTGCCGTGGTTGTCCGTCGGGGACAGAGAGGTTGTTGCCAGCAATGAGGGCAGCCTGAGGGCAGAGAGGGTCGGCGAGACAGGGGAAAGAGAGAGGAGGAGTGGGCGCTTAAGTGAGCGAGGTTACCGTGCGGAATCAACGCTGTAATTAAGATAATTTACTCGGGGATTGATTGACAGAGAACGGCAGCGAGGTCTGGGGAAGAACAGGTCGCGGGTGGGGAAGATGACCGCATGGTTGTGGGGTCCACTGGAAGCGAGAGAGAAGGAAAGGGAACGGGGTCCACCAGTTAGCGTCTTTGCGGGTTTCTTTCGCAGTAAAAAACGATTCACTCGCTGAGAGGGAGAGGTGGGCTAGGTTGGGCTGAGTTGAATGGGCCGGGCGGATGGTTGGGCTGTCATTCGTTCCATTTTTTTCTTTCTAATTGCTTTTTTTTTCTAATTCAATTTTCTGTTTTGAAATTCAAACAACAATTCAAACAACTTTTGCACGGCTCATAAGACCCGATACATGTTTGAGAGGTATGACCAAAAACTCATCGTTTTCGCATTTTGCGGTCGTTTTCAATAGCTATTGCCCACAGTTTTGGGGTTCGGGGGAGATTTACACATCTCATAACACCCGATACATGTTTGAGAGTTATGACCAAAACCTCGGCGTTTTCGCGTTTTATGGCCGTTTTCATGAGGTAGTGCCCATAGTTTTGGGGTTGCATGGCCCATAAGACATGATACATGTTTGAGAGTTATGACCAAAAACTCAGTGTTTTCGTGTTTTATGGTCGTTTTCATGAGCTATTTCCCACAGTTTTGGTGTTCCAAGGAGATTTGGACGGCCCATAAGACCCGATACATGTTTGAGAGATATGACCAAGAAACTTGTCGTTTTCGCGTTTTATGGACCTTTTCATGAGCTATTGCCCGGAATTTTGGGTTCAATTGGGATTTGCATGGCCAGTAAAACCGGATACATGGTTGAGAGTTATGACAAAAAATCGACGTTTTTGCGTTTTATGGTTGTTTTCATCAGCTATTGCCCATAGTTTCTGTGTTCCAGGGCGATTTGCACGGCCCATAAGACCCGATACATGTTTGAGAGGCATGACTAAAAACTTATCGTTTTCGTGTTTTGTGTCCTTATTCATTAGCTATTGCCCATAGTTTTGGGGTTCAGGGTGAGTTGCACGATTCATAACACCTGGTATGTGTTTGAGAGTTATGACCAAAAATAGGCTTTTCGCGTTTTATGGCCGTTTTCATGAGCTATTGCCCATAGTTTATGTGTTCCAGGTCGATTTGCATGGCCCATAAGACCCGATACGTGTTTGAGAGTAATGACCAAAAACTCATCGTTTTCGCATTTTGTGGTCGTTTTCATTAGCTATTGCCCACAGTTTTGGGGTTCGAGGGAGTTTTACACGACTCGTAACACCCGATACATGTTTGAGAGTTATGACCAAAACCTCGGCATTTTCGTGTTTTATGGCCGTTTTCATGAGCTAGTGCCCATAGTTTTGGGGTTCTAGGGCGATTTGCATGGCCCGTAAGAAATGATACATGTTTGAGAGTTATGACCAAAAACTCAGTGTTTTTGTGTTTTATGGGCGTTTTCATGAGCTATTTCCCACCGTTTTGATGTTCCAAGGAGATTTGGACGGCCCATAAGACCCGATACATGTTTGAGAGATATGAACAAAAACTCGTCGTTTTGGCGTTTTATGGACGTTTTCATGAGCTATTGCCCACAATTTTGGGTTCAATTGGGATTTGCATGGCCAGTAAAACCGGATACATGGTTGGGAGTTATGACACAAAAATCAACGTTTTTGCGTTTTATGGTTGTTTTCACGAGCTATTGCCCATAGTTTTTGTGTTCCAGGGCGATTTGCACGGCCCATAAGACCCGATACTTGTTTGAAAGGCATGACTAAAAACTCATCGTTTCCGTGTTTTGTGGCCTTATTCATTAGCTATTGCCCATAGTTTTGGGGTTTAGGGTGAGTTACACGATTCATAACACCTGGTATATGTTTGAGAGTTATGACCAAAACCTTGGTATTTCTCGTTTTATGGTCGTTTTCATGATCTATTTCCCATAGTTTTTGTGTTCCAGGTCGATTTGCACGGCCCATAAGACCTGATACATGTTAGAGAGGCATCACCAAAACCTCATCGTTTTCGCATTTTGTGGTCGTTTTCATTAGCTATTGCCCATAGTTTTGGGATTCGAGGGCGATTTAGACGACTCGTAACACCCGATACATGTTTGAGAGTTATGACTAAAACCACGGGTTTTTTCGCGTTTTATGGCTTTTCATGAGCTATTGCCCATAGTTTTGGGGTTCCCTGGGCGATTTGCATGGCTCATAAGACATGATGTTTGACAGTTATGACCAAAACCTCGGCGTTTTTTTGTTTTATGGTCGTTTTCATGAGCTATTGCCCACAGTTTATGTGTTCCAGGTCAATTTGCACGGCCCATAAGACTTGATACATGTTAGAGAGGCATGACCAAAACCTCATCGTTTTCGCATTTTCTGGTCGTTTTCATTAGCTATTGCCCACAGTTTTGGGGTTCGAGGGCGATTTACACGACTCGTAACACCCGATACATCTTTGAGAGTTATGACCAATACCTTGGCGTTTTCGTGTTTTATGGCCGTTTTCATGAGCTATTGCCCACAGTTTTGGGGTTCTAGGGCGATTTGCATGGCCCGTGTGACATGATACATGTTTGAGAGTAATGACCAAAAACTCGGCTTTTTCGCGTTTTATGGCCGTTTTTATGAGCTATTGCCCATAGTTTTTGTGTTCCAGGTCGATTTGCCCGACCCATCAGACCCAATACATATTTGGGAACATGACCAATACCTCGGCGTTTTCGTGTTTTATGGTCGTTTTCATGAGCTATTGCCAACAGTTTATGTGTTCCAGGTCGATTTGCACGGCCCATAAGACTTGATACATGTTAGAGAGGCATGACCAAAACCTCATCGTTTTCGCATTTTGTGGTCGTTTTCATTAGCTATTGCCCACAGTTTTGGGGTTCGAGGGCAGTTTAAACGACTCGTAACACCCGATACATCTTTGAGAGTTATGACCAATACCTTGGTGTTTTCGTGTTTTATGGCCGTTTTCATGAGCTATTGCCCACAGTTTTGGGGTTCTAGGGCGATTTGCATGGCCCGTGTGACATGATACATGTTTGAGAGTTATGACCAAAAACTCGGCTTTTTCGCGTTTTATGGCCGTTTTTATGAGCTATTGCCCATAGTTTTCGTGTTCCAGGTCGATTTGCCCGACCCATAAGACCCAATACATATTTGAGAGACATGACCAAAAACTCAGTGTTTTCGTGTTTTATGGGCGTTTTCATGAGCTATTTCCCACAGTTTATGTGTTCCAGGTCGATTTGCACGGCCCATAAGACTTGATACATGTTAGAGAGGCATGACCAAAACCTCATCGTTTTCGCATTTTGTGGTCGTTTTCATGAGCTATTGCCCACAGTTTTGGGGTTCGAGGGCGATTTACACGACTCGTAACACCTGTTACATGTTTGAGAGTTATGACCAAAACCTCGGCGTTTTCGCGTTTTATGGTCGTTTTCATGAGCTAGTGCCCATAATTTTGGGGTTCCAGGGCGATTTGCATGGCCCGTAAGACATGATACATGTTTGAGAGTTATGACCCAAAACTCAGTGTTTTCGTGTTTTATGGTCATTTTCATGAGCTATTTCCCACAGTTTTGGTGTTCCAAGGAGATTTGGATGGCCCATAAGACCCGATACATGTTTGAGAGATATGACCAAAAAACTTATCGTTTTCGCGTTTTATGGACGTTTTCATGAGCTATTGCCCACAATTTTGGGTTCAATTAGGATTTGCATGGCCAGTAAAACCGGATACATGGTTGAGAGTTATGACAAAAAAATCAACGTTTTTGCGTTTTATGGTTGTTTTCACGAGCTATTGCCCATAGTTTCTGTGTTCTAGGGCGATTTGCACGGCCCATAAGACCCGATACATGTTTGAGAGGCATGACTAAAACTCATCGTTTTCGTGTTTTGTGTCCTTATTCATTCGCTATTGCCCATAGTTTTGGGGTTCAGGGTGAGTTGCATGATTCGTAACACCTGGTATGTGTTTGAGAGTTATGACCAAAAATAGGCTTTTCGCGTTTTATGGTTGTTTTCATGAGCTATTGCCCATAGTTCATGTGTTCCAGGTCGATTTGCATGGCCCATAAGACCCGATACATGTTCGAGAGGCATGACCAAAAAGTCATCGTTTTCGCATTTTGTGGTCGTTTTCATTAGCTATTGCCCAGATTTTTGGGGTTCGAGGGAGTTTTACACGGCTCGTAACATCCGATACATGTTTGAGAGTTATGACCAAAACCTCGGCGTTTTCGTGTTTTATGGCCATTTTCATGAGCTAGTGCCCATAGTTTTGGGGTTCTAGGGCGATTTGCATGGCCCGTAAGACATGATACATGTTTGAGAGTTATGACTGATGGGGATGCGCCTACCGGGGTATACCAATGAGACATTTCGATCGCCCAAGACACGGCGAGTGGGCTGCAGACGGCGGCGGATCAAGGCCGGCGTGGATCCAAGCGATCGGAAGTGAAGGCCCAGGTAGTAGATAGGCCCGGTCGGATTAGGTTAAACGAATCAAGCTTTAAGCGAATCGGTTGAGATATGTAAACCCTAGGGAGGTGAGCCTATATAAACCTCCCCGTGGCGAGTAGAGATACGTTCCATCATACCCAAGCGACTCGCCGCCTAGCCGAGCTCGCATTGTACCACCTTCATAATACAATCTAGTAGGAGTAGGTCTTTACCCTCGGGGCCAAACCTGGTAAAACCACGTGTCTTTGCCCTCATCTTGCCGCAGATGGCTGGCCGCCTTGCCCCTCGTTCTACTACTCACGCCGATTGCAAGATCAGCCGTGACCATTCCCCGACGGTGGCGCCCACCGTGGGGCTGGCCGTCGGCGGTGTTACGGCGAGATCCAATCTGCCCATCAACGAGACGGTCGCCACCGGTCGCATGATAGCGATCGGCGAGATGCTCCAAATCTTGACGAGCAGCTACGTCCCGGCGGCGCGACCCATCACGCACAGCGTGATCCTGCCGGTCGGCACGATCAGCCTCTTCGCCGGCCTTACTGACGTCATCGACTCGGAGGATTCGGCTCGCATACGCGAGTCTCCGCCACGCGATCGGCTCTCCGTGAGCCAGATCCGCACGATCCATCGCCTCGCCTCCGAGTACAATTCGGCCCACAGTGACGTAGCCGAAACCTCAGCGGCCGCAGAGGACGCGGCCCTCAACGACGACGCCGACTCGGCGACCCCGGTGTCACTCGCCGGGTCCATCACCGCGGCTTCACCCGCGGGCTCCATCACCCAAGTCTCCAACATGGGAGACTTCGAGGACCCCTCCATCCTTGGGATCTTCGAGTTCGACTCCGGGTCGGAGAACTCCGCCGACCTCCGCGACGGAACCGGTCGCCACGCCGCGACCTACATGGCAACCGACACCGATCCACCAGAGGATCCATTCTCCACCCCAATCCCTCCTAACTCCACGGCAACGGAGGTCGAGGAACTCCGCTGGCTGGCGGGCGGTGCGCAAGGAACAAGCGGCGCGAAAAATTTCGCCTCGGCAGGTGACGGTGTAGGAACTATCGCGCTACCACCAGCAGCGGATCAGGTCGGCGAGGTTCGGTAGCGCCACGAACTTCGGCAATGGGCGACCCGGCCCGTGTGGCCGAGCATAATCTGTGAACGCGCCACCGGAGGCGCGGCCCCGCCAGATCAGCGGCGATGGGCGCCCACCTCCACCCAACCGCACACCTCGAGGACCAGCCGCGGATAGTAGTCTCCTCACGGGAGAGAGGCAATGGCCTCCCATGTTCTCCACCCGATGGACAACCTCGTGGCGGCGAGCGGCAGCCGACAACATCACGGCCACGCGGCGGCGCCCTACAAATCCAAAGACGTCGGCCCTGCTCGCAAAGGCCGTCGAGCAGCAAAGCGCGGGCCGACTCGCAGGGTCGAGTATACTCGCGTTAAATCGAAGCAGGCGGCCTCAGCCGCCAGCGGTAAACACCCTCAACGCCCGCCACCGAGCCCTGCAGCTCAACACCGACCCGCGAACGCGACACTCTCCACCAACGACCCGGGCCAGCGACCAACTGCGTCGCCGCCAATGGGCAACCATCGACGCGCACCCACATCATCAACAACCAAAAGGCGCGCCGCCCGACGACCGCGACACACCTAACCAATCGCGCGACGGCGAGCCCATGGGGTCGCTAAGTCGACTCGCCCCAAGTGCTTCGGACCAATGATCCGAGGCGAGTACCCAAACTTCAAGGCGAAGGAAATAGAAAAGTACGACCCTCGACGACCCGCCGTCTGGCTCGACACATACCTCATGGCAATGGGGATCGCGAGCCACCGACCTGCTAGCCGCCCGTTACCTCCCACGATGATGGAGGGGCGTGCGGCGATGGGATCAACACCCTCCTCGGGATGATCGATTCACGGGAGGAGATGTGCGACGCCGTCGGGCACTTGAGTGCTCCTACACCGCGCCACCACCATCGAGGACACAGGCGATCGTCCGGGGACCCGCGAGTCGACCCGAATCGGGTCCAACGGTGGCAAGAACTACGGTAACGCGGTCGGCATCCACCGAACACCGCGATCCATTGCTTCAAGACCTCGTGCGCTCTGAGCCCCTGTCGCCAAGCTCAAGCGACACTCTCGCACACTCGACAACATCCGACCTCCTCGAGATCGCCAAGCAGTGCCGGAGGAAGATCCAAACCAGGAAGCGGACGGCGAGTCGGGAGTCGGCTGCACGGCGGCAGCGATAGCGGACGGTCCGACCTACGCTTCTGCAACACTCGCCTCATCGGCAAGCGCCCGCGATGGCGAGTCGACCGTCGCCAATACGAACGCAGCGCAACGCGAGACCAAGACTTCGCCCGCGACGGAGGACAACGCCTTGACGGCGGCAACTACAAGGCCAAGCCAAGGTTCGACCCGCGACCCTCCTTAACCAACCATGTGCGTTTCATAGCAGGGAAGGAAGCCCGCACGCACACCACCGCCGATCGCCACACCTCGAGATCGAGAAGGCACGGCGGGAGGACCCCGACAACGACCCGCCAAATGGCGGAAAATTCGGCAAAGTGGTCGGCTCGCTCCATACCTTCACGGGCTTCAACACGAAGCGCGAGAAGAAGGTCATCGCCCGCGCCGTCGCCGTCAACGCGGTGGCCCAGGTGGACGTTCCCCAGTTCCTCAACTGGTCGGAGCAGCCTATCACCTGGAGTCGACAAGACCACTCGCCATGCATCGAGTACCCAGGTCGAGTCGCCCTGGTGGTCAAGCCTAAGGTCGGCGACTACTGGCTCCCCAAGACATTGATGGACGGCGATAGCTCCATCAACATCCTGTACCTGGACACCTTCAGGCGGCTGCGGCTCCCACAGTCGATGATCGAGACGACCCACACCACGTTCCACGACATCGTCCCCGGTCGGAAGGCATACCCGATCGGTAAGGTCACGCTGCCAGTCACCTTCGGCACACCAGCAAACTTCCGCACCGAGCGGATCATCTTCGAGCTCGTGCCCTTCGACAGCCCCTACCATTGCGTCCTGGGGCACCAGGCGTTCGCCAAGTACATGGCAGCGCCCCACTACGCGTACAACGCGATGAAGATCCCCGGGCCGTGCGGCGTCATCACCATCAACGGCGACCCTGACATGGCCGTCGAGTGCGAGGCCAAAGGAGCCGAGCTCGCTGACGCCGTCATCGCGGCGGAGACCAACCACGCCGATGAGGTCGCCAATGTGGCGGGTCGGTCAACAACGACCCACCATACTCAAGAAGCCCAACTCGGGCGCAAACACCTCAACCTTCGAGGCAACGACGACACCCGCCGTCGAGCTGGTCCCGGCGACTCGGCCAGACGGTGACGATCGGACGGGCATGAGCCCAGCGTGGAAAAGCGCTACCATCGAGTTCCTCCGTGAGAACAGGGACATCTTCGCATGGAAGCCCTCTGACATGCCCGGTGTCCCTAGGGAGCTCGCTGAGCACAAGCTAAACGCCGACCCCAAAGCGCGACCCGTCAAACAGTCACTGCGGCCCTTCAATGAAGAGCGCCGCCGAGCAATCGCCGAGGAGGTGCAGCGTCTACTCGCTGCAGGCTTCATCCGGCCAATCAAATACTCCAAGTGGCTGGCAAACCCAGTCCTGTTCGAGAAGAAGAACGGGACCTGGAGGATGTGTATCGACTACACAAACTTGAACAGCGCCTACCCAAAGGAGCAGTTCGTCCTCCCGCGGATCGACCAGATAATCGATTCAACCGCGGGCTTGGAGTCGCTCTGTTTCCTCGACGCCTACTCCGGGTACAACCAGATCAAAATGGCCGTCGAGGACGAGGAGAAGACGGCGTTCATCACGCCATTCGGAGCCTTCTGCTACACCGCCATGACCTTCGGCCTCAAGAACGCCGGGGCGACCTACCAGCGGTGCATGCAAGAATGCCTCGCGAGCCAAATTGGCCGCAATATCCACGTCTACATCGACGACGTGGTCGTAAACTCCGCTCGCCAGGGTGACCTCCTCGCCGACTTGGCGGAAACATTCGCTAACTTGCGAAAATATAATATAAAGCTCAACCCAGGCAAATGCACCTTCGGCGTACCAGCAGGATAACTACTGGGGTGCGTCGTTTCCAAACGAGGGATCGAGGCGAACCCCACGAAGATCGACACGATCGCACGGCTCGGCAAACCGAGTGCTCGCGGCGTCGAAGCGGCGGGCGGTGGCGACTCTCGATCGCTTCATCCCCGCTGGGCAAAAGAAAAGCGATGCCCCTATACCGCATGATGCGCAAGAACCCCACGTTCCAGTGGGACAAGGAGGCGGATGACGCGCTCCGCGATCTCAAAAAGGTGCTAATCGCCGCACCGCTACTCGCCGCCCCCGCCAACAAAGAACCCATGCTGGTCTACGTCGCGGCTTCCGAGCGCGTCGTCAGCGCCGTGATGGTCATCGAGCGACCGGAGGAAGGAAAGGAGCGCCCAGTACAGCGACCGGTGTACTACATCAGCGAGGTCCTCACCGAGTCGCGCCAGCGGTACCCCCAGTACCAAAAGCTGGTATACGCGGTCTTCAGAGCTCAGCGGCGCCTGCCGCACTACTTCCAGGAGCACCCGATCACGGTCGTCGCCTCAGCACCGTTGCAGGACATCATCCGCAACCGCGAGGCGACCGGGCGAGTCGCCAAGTGGGCCGTCGAGATCGGCGTCCACAACATCAAATACGAGCCACGAAAAGCGATCAAGTCGCAGGCTCTACCAGACTTCATCGCCGACTGGGAAGAGGCCCAGCAGCCAGAGAAGCTGCCATACCTCCATTCGAGCACGCGCCCGACGGCTCCAAGAACACGGATGGCGCAGCGAGGATCGTCTGACTTCACGGAAGGCGACAAGCTCGCTCGTCCTCTGCCTCGACTTCACACCCTGCACCAACAACATGGCCGAGTAGGAGGCCCTACTCCACGGCATGCGAGCTGCCAAGGAGATGAATGTCAACCGCCTGCGCTGCTACTGAGATTCCGACCTCGTCGCGGGTCAAGTCACTGGCACCTGCGACGCAGTCTCCCCCACCATGGCGGCGTACCGCCAAGCAGTGGACAAGTTGGGCGGACACTTCACAGGCTACTCCGTCGAGTGGATCGACAGGCGGAAGAACGAGGAGGCTGACGCACTCTCTCGCATCGGGTCGGCTCGACTCGCACCACCCGCCGGCGTCTTCCTCGACACGATCACAAAGCCATCAGTCTCTCCCCCGAGGGAGATCGACATCGGAGTCCCGCTCCAACCGGAGGCAGCCCTGGTCGCACTCGTCAACGAGCCAAACGACTGGACCAAGCCCTACATCGCCTACCTGGAAGCCGGCACCTTGCCGGCAGACGAGACGGACGCTCGGATGATCGCTCGTCGATGCAAGTCCTACACCATCATTGACGGCGAGCTCCACAAGCGCAGTTTCACCGGCGTGTTCCAACGCTGCGTCCAACCCGCCGAAGGACGCAAGATCCGCCACGATATCCACTCCGGTGACTGCGGCCACCACGCCGGCGCCCGCTCTCTGGTCGCCAAGGCTATGCGACATGGCTTCTACTGGCCCACCGCACACGCCGATGCTGTCGACATTGTCCAGCGGTGCGCCGGGTGCCAGAAGTACGCCAACCAGACGCACGTGCCGAGATCAGCGCTCAAAACAATCTCCATCCCCTGGCCATTCGCTGTGTGGGGCATGGACATGGTAGGCCCTTCAAGAAGGCTCCCTCCGGCTACACCCACCTGTTGGTCGCGGTCGACAAATTCACAAAGTGGGTGGAGGCCAAGCCAGTTCGGAAATGCGACGGGAAGACCGCCACCAAGTTCCTACGCGAGCTCATATATCGCTACGGGTTCCCAAACAGCATCATCACGGACAACGGCACCAACTTCGCCGAAGGAGCCATGGAGGAATTCTGTGAAGAGCACCACATCTGGCTCGACCTCGCATCGGTCGCCCACCCGGAGTCCAACGGCCAAGCAGAACGAGCCAACCAAAGCATCCTCCACGGCCTGAAGCCGCAACTCCAAGTACCCCTCGAGCGCACCGCCGGATGCTGGGTCGAGGAGCTACCCTCCGTCATCTGGGGCATCCGCACCTCGGTCAACAGGTCGACAGGATTCACCCCCTTCTTCATGGTGTACGGCTCCAAGGCAGTCATGCCCACCGATCTCGAGCACGACTCGCCACGGGTCGTCCACTACACGGAGGCTGCAAACGAACTCGCGCGCCAAGACGGAGTCGACCAGCTCGACGAGGCACGTGACCTCGCTCGGTCTCGCACCGCCATCTACCAGCAGGAACTCCGCCGCTACCACAGCCGGCGGGTGAGAACTCGCACCTTCCAGGAAGGCGACCTGGTGTTACGCCTCATCCAGGACAAGAAGGGCATGCACAAGCTCTCCCCTCCGTGGGAAGGACCATTCGCCATCGGGCGAGTGCTTGGCAACGATGCCTACTACCTCATCGACGTCCGCGGGGACGGTGAACTCGACGTCAAGCGACCATGGAATGTAAACCTCCTACGGAAGTTCTACCCCTAGAACCTCATATATGTACTCTCCAGTCGCTGTGAAATAAAAAGAATCGGTTACTGCAAATTGCGCTTACTCTCCATGTCTTGTGCCACTCGCACTCGTAATAACAGCGTCCAGCTAACCGCAGAAGTCAACCTTTGGTACAGCGATCGGCACGGCTAAGTAGTGCGACGCAAGAGCACTGAGTAACCTCAGGCCTTGCCTCGTCCATGAAAAACACCTACCCGGAGCCCCATTGGAGTCGCCTCGCCCGACTGGCTTTATGAGCCAAGACAACTGCCTTCGCTTCGTACAGCGGCCATGGTCCTCCGCATCCTCGGCATAGCGACTCGAACGGATAAGTACCACGCTCGGGGACTGACTACCAGTTCATCGCGAGCGGCTCGGGAAAACGCCAAGTAAGAGAGCATGCCTATGACTCGCCACGCGACTGGCCCAACGGGCCAGGCAGGAGTGATGCGCCCAAACTAATGCGCCAAGTCCTTAACCACCCTCGAGTCGCACCTAGAACAACCAAGTACCACGCTCGGGGACTTGGCCACCCGACCCCTTCGCGCAAGGGAAAACGGTGAAGTATAGAGCGTTCAAGGGAGTCGCCCTGCGACTGGCTCTTCGAGTCTGGGCGAGTAGACAACAGTAACAAAACATTCAAAAACAACAAACATATCATACACGAGGTAAACCCCACAAAAGGGCGGATGCGCTCGGGGACTCGTTCAAACCACAATCACAAAACACATGACAAATTCCAACACAGACATGGTGTCTCATTCAAAAGCATGTCGCATTGTTTCACATTACAAAATATGCCCATACGGCAGACTTGCTACTAACGCCTCAGGGCAAACTACCCTATTCTGCAGGCTTCGATGATGACTCGCCAGCACCCCGACGACCGCGAATGAACGGCGTGTATGGGTTTGACGGGTACGTCGTCAGCTCACCCGCCATCGCCGCGCGGAAAGGCTGCTCGACCTGGAAATCCCGGTGCGGTGGCTCAGGGTCGTGGGGTGCGATAACCGTCTCCTGGTAGGGAAGGAGGTCGCCCATTGCCCAGACACGCTCCGAGTACACCGCGGCGCGGTCCGTCAACTTGAGCACCTCGGAAAGCTCCACCGCGCCAGTCGACGAAGGGTAGCCGCTCGTCACGTCGTCGAGGTCGAAGTCCTCTGGGAAGTGAGCAAATCCAAGGCTCAGCGCCGTTGAGGCTCCGCGTTGAAACGCCGACCGTGTCATGAATTCAACTACCGAGGGCGCCTTCTCCAAGTAATTCCACACCTCGACGAGGTCGCTGGGAATCACCTCTATGGGTGATATCTCCTGGAGGTATGCTCAGATGCACGTCACCGACAATGTCGCCGAGTCAACGAGCATGCCCACACACTGCCGCGCGTCGAGCAAGCTCGCCTCTTCCGCGCTATCAATGATGCGACCTGCGAGTAGAGGACAATAGTGAGTACGCTGGACATCACAAACAGCACAAGCTACTGGCAGAGGCAAGCACAGTTACCAATCAGCGGGCGGGCGAGATCTGTGATGAAGCGTTGAAGCGCAGTATGATCGTCCTGAAGCCCAGCAACAAGGGCGTCCGACACTTTACGATCCTCTTCGGCGGCCGCAATGGCGGCCTTGGCTCGCCCATCGGCCGAGCTCGCTTCCTCCTTCGCCTCTCGCAGCTCGCGCTCGAGATCGGCGATCCGCTTTTCAGCCGATCTTAGAGCCGAGTGCACCGCTGCCAATTCACCCGCGGGGAAAAGTCCCTGCCGAGCTTGTTGCCGCCTGTTTGATGAAATGGCCGCATGAAATCATGTTTTGAATTTTGAAATGAATGTTGGTGGGTTTGCTAGATTGGTGCTGGTGAGTCTGCAGATGCTTGGGTTTTGAAAGTTGAGCTTGTTTGAGTGGGTTTTGGAAAAGTGGGATCTTCCCATATGATAAAGATTCAATTTTGAATTTTCATTTAAACTATGCATTTGAAAGTTTCTGGATGATCACAAAGTGGGCATTGATACTTTGTTATGAGTACATTCAAGGGGTGCAAAGATCCAGAAAAGTTTCTGTTAGGTTTTGAAAGTTTGAGACAGCCAAAGTAGGCATGGGAGTTAAATTGGTCAAAATGACCATTCACTTAATATATATTTTTTGATTTACTTGTCTTTAGGAAAAGTGTGGGAAATGTTTTAGATGATGTTCATTTCACCTAAGAAACATTTTACAAGCAATGGATCACACAAACAAGGTGGTTTTTAAAGAAATTCAAAATCCATGCATACATATATACATGCATTCATGAGTTTATTTAGAAAAGTTTTTGTTAACCCTAATCTTGATGATTAGTGTTTGATGATCTAAGTTTGGTATTTTTGGGATGTTACACATGAGCTATTGCACATAGTTTATGTGTTCCAGGTCGATTTGCATGGCCCATAAGACCTGATACATGTTTGAGAGGCATGACCAAAAACTCATCGTTTTCGCATTTTGTGGTCGTTTTCATTAGCTATTGCCCACAGTTTTGGGGTTCGAGGGTGATTTACACGACTCGTAACACACGATACATGTCTGAGAGGCATGACCAAAAACATTGGCGTTTTCGCGTTTTATGGCCGTTTTCATGAGCTATTTCCCATAGTTTTGGGGTTCCAGGGCGATTTGCATGGCCGTAAGACATGATACATGTTTGAGAGTTATGACCAAAAACTCGGTGTTTTCGAGTTTTATGGCCATTTTCATGAGCTATTTCCCACCGTTTTGGTGTTCCAAGGAGATTTGGACGGCCCATAAGACCAGATACATGTTTGAGAGATATGACCAAAAACTCGTCGTTTTCACGTTTTATGTATGTTTTCATGAACTATTGCCCACAATTTGGGGTTCAATTGGGATTTGCATGGCCAGTAAAACCGGATACATGGTTGTGAGTTATGACAAAAAAATCGACGTTTTTGCGTTTTATGGTTGTTTTCACGAGCTATTTCCCATAGTTTTTGTGTTCTAGGGCGATTTGCATGGCCCATAAGACCCGATACATGTTTGAGAGGCATGACTAAAAACTCATCCTTTTCGTGTTTTGTGGCCTTATTCATTAGCTATTGCTCATAGTTTCGGGGTTCAGGGTGAGTTACACGATTCGTAACACCTGGTATATGTTTGAGAGTTATGACCAAAACCTCAGCGTTTTCGCATTTTTGGTCGTTTTCATGATCTTTTCTCAATGCATTTACATGCCCATAAGAAACATCTGGCTACTCCTTCAAAATGATCCATGATGGATAAAGGTACTTGTATAGTGCACATTGCAAAGCTAGCACCTGGTTGCAATAGCACCTGGTTTCACAGAGAAGGACACTTTTTTTCTTGAAAAGGAAAAATGAAGACAATCAGTGTACTTACATGGTCCTGACCTATTTTGAGTAAATATACACTAGCACACACAGCATATGGTACTGCTCAATCCAGGAATCTAGCCCAAGGTCATGCATCTGGGAGGAGAAGAACAGATGCAGAGAGAGGGGAGGGGAGAACTAGGCGATGCTCACCAAGGGGTAGACGGCAAGGTGGCGTGGACGGCGAGGTTGCGCTCCTGCTCTTCCTCCGTGGGCTTCTTCTCCTGCTCCTCGACGGGCACCGGCGGCGGCTCCTCCTCCACCACGGGCTCCTGCGCCTGCTCCTCCACGGGCTCCGGCGACGGCTCCTCCTCCACCACGGGCTCCTGCTCCTGCTCCTCCACGGGCTCCGGCGGTGCTAGGTTTCGATTCAATCGGCGGCGCTAGGGTTCTGCAGGTGCGTGTGGGCTCGTGTGGGAGGAAGTTGGCAAGTGGGGGGAAGGGGAAGGCCGAACCGTTATTTTGGCTAAGTGTGAAGCTTCTGTGTCGCATTCCTCCGATATTCACCACATAAGTTTCAACTTCTGTGGCGCATATCGAAGGAATGCGCAATAGAACATGTGTGCTTGGTCCAAAAGCAGCGCGGCGTTGTAGTTTGCATCAAGCAACTATCTAGCCTAGTGGTCAGTCTTGGGGCTCTAAATCTGGGCAGCCCAGGTTCGAATCCTGGCTGTTTTAGACTTTTTTTCTTAATTAAAAAATATTTTTTATTATATGATACAAATATATTTAATTATGTTATATTAAAACAAGCAAGAACAAATATATATATGTTACAAATATATTTAAAACCAAGAACATACGCATGCATACATATACGAATATCACGATATATATTTTAGTCTCTAACTAATACACAAAAAAGGTCGCACGTCGTCATGTGATGTGTCGAGCTAGCCTCTCTTCACAATCTTCTTGCCTTCTTTCTTCGCGGTTGAATACTTTAGCCTAGACACTATGAGATTTCTTCTCGTGAATGGACAACCTTTAGTAGGTAGTGTGGTCTTTCTTCTTACTGTAGTAGTAGTAGGCATGTTGAAGTACTTGCTGAACTCCTCTTCGATCTTCGGATCGCCGTTCTTGTCTAAGTCTTGCTCGTTGGCGGATCCTTCCATTCCGATGATGCTCCTCTTGCTCCTCCTCACTACAACACGACTGGGCTTTACATTATGCACTGGGCCCTGTGACAAGGAGAATATGAGTTGTTGATCTTCCGTAGAAGGCGTCTGCAGGGGATTGTCCAGTAGCCTTTTCTTGAACCAACACGTGAAGCTGGAGTTTTGTTCTCTTGTTACGTCTCCTTTCTTCCTCGGGCGGGCCCGGTCCACGTACTCCTGCTCGATCAAGCTTTTGTGCTCTTCCACCCAAGGGCTGACCAACTCAATGTGTTGTAGTGCGACTCGGTGTGCCCTGCCAAAGTCGGCGCGTCGATTAGCAATGCCGACAAGCAGTGAGCAGTGGCCCTCGCGGTGACCATACCCAGCGAGCCTGCCGAGGTGCTTCTTGGTGGGTATTCCAACATCCTCGTTCTCGGTGGTTAGATAGTTCTGGCAGAAAGAGATGCACTCGTAGATCAGAAAGCCCTTGGCTATGCTTCCATCTGGACGGGACCTGTTGCGAACGAACCCTTTGATGACACCGTTCAGCCTTTCAAACGGCATCATGTTGTGCAGGAATGTCGTCCCGAGCTGTATGATGTCATCCACGACATGGACAACTAGATGCACCATGATGTCGAAGAATGTAGGCGGGAAGTAAATCTCGAGCTCGCATAGTATCACCACGATCTCTTCTTGTAGCCTGTCGAGCTGCTTCATGACGATCGACTTCCTAGAGATGACGTCGAAAAAGTTGCACAAGCCAAACAGCGTCTCACGGACGTGCTCGTCCATTATCTCTCGTATGGCAACTGGATGTATCCGTGTCATCATCACGTGACAGTCGTGGGACTTCATACCGCTGAACCTCTTCTTCGCTACGTCGAGATACCTGCTTATCTTGCCCGAGTAACCGTGAGGAACTTTGACTCCTAGGAGGCACCTGAAAAACTGCTCGATCTCCTCCAAACACAGAGTGAAGCAGGCAACGCGAAGCACAACCAACTCATTCTTCTTAACCCTTTTGCGGTGACCCTGAGTCCCTTCCGTTTGATCTTCATCATCATCACTATCAGGGTACTAAAGCTCCTTCTTGATGCCAAGCAATTTCAGGTCGTTTCTTGCTTTCGGCCCATCCTTGGTCCTCTCCGGCATGTTGAGGAGAGTGCCAAGCAGACTCTCGGTAACGTTCTTCCTGATGTGCATTGCATCGAGGCTATGGCGCGTGTGGAGGACCTTACAGTACGGCAGGTCCCAGAAAACAGACCTCGCTTTCCATACACCCAGAAGCGGCTTTGTCCTTGGTCGCTTCTTTTCTGGCGCTAGGCACACATCCCAATTATTCAGAAGCTCCTCGATTTCTTCGTCGCTTCTTGTACGCAGGGCTATTTCGAGCTCGTCTTTACCATTGAACAGGTCACCGCATTTTCTCCACGGGTGATCCATGCGAAGCCACTTTCGAGTCCCTTGGAACACGGTTTTCGAAGACTTGGGATCCTTGGGTAGCTGGAGATGTGGGGTCTTATCCATGCACTTGACACATGCATTGTGTATGTGGTTCACCTGGGCCGATACATATGCATAACCAGGATAGTCCTGCACCGTCGTGAGAAACGCGGCTCTCAGAGGGAAATATTCTTTAGTGTAGGCGTCCCACGTATGGGCTGGCGTCTCCCACAACGTGGCTAACTCCTCTTTCAACAACCCAAGATAAAGATGCATATCGACACCTGGCTTTTTTGGCCCCTGAATAAGAATGCTCATGTGTACGTACCTTTGCTTTGTGCAGAGCCATGGGGGGATGTTGTACGGCCATACAAACACGGGTCAGGTGCTATGAGTTCTACTTTGGTTGCCAAAAGGATTGAGTCCATCGGTGCTCATACCCAGCCTGACGTTCCTTGCATCGCCCCCGAACTCTTCGAACTCGATGTCCAATGCATTCCACTGGCTAGCGTCTGAAGGGTGTGTTAGGATGTTGCCCTTCTCTGGATCATCTTCGGGTTTCTCCCTTTCCGCGTGCCATTTCATTAGTTTTGCTTCCTTAGGATCTACGAAATATCTCTGTAGACGGGGAGTGATAGGAAAGTACCATACCACTTTTCGACGAACTTTCTTGTTCCCTCTCTTGAACCGTCCATGGCCGCACACCGGACATGTGGTTCTCTCCGCGTACTCGTTACGATAAAGTGCGCAATCATTGATGCATGTGTGGTATTTAACGTGCGGTAGGTCGAGAGGGCACACAATTTTCTTGGCCTCATCTATACTTGTTGGCAATGTGTTCCCGTTATGAAGACGATCGTGCCAGAATTCCATGTTAGCATTGAAGCTCACGTCGGTCCATTTGTGTTCCGCCTTCATCTCTAGAGCCTTGAGCGTTACACTCAGGCGTGTATCCTCAGGCCGACACCCAGGATACAATGGAGTCATCCCATCTAACTCCATTTGCGCCAGCTTGGCTTTCTCTTTGGCTACAGCTTTGGCGTTGCTCGTCTCCTTGAGAAGCAGTTCCTGAACATGAGGGTCCCTTAACACCGAAGTTAGCAGCGTCTGGGTGTTCGCTTCTTCTCCTTCTTCATGATGGTCATGCCCGTCGACATCTCCTTCTTCGTCATGATGATCATGCCCGCCGCCGGTATATTCTTCGTCATCATGACCATGCCCGTCGGGAGACTCTTTGTCTTCTCGCCCGCCAAAGTCTTCATGATGACCAACACCATTTACTGCCAGCTCCTCATCGAAGTCGTCGCGCATGAAACCGCGCCTGAGTAGGTGATCCTCCAATTGTCCAGAATCAGCGTCGATCCAGCGCTGGAGTTTGCATGTTCGACATGGATATCTTATCTGGGTCTTGTTGTTCCGAATCATGTTAGCCTTGGCGTCTTTCTTATACCTAGTAACTCGACCTTCGCTCATGCTGACGACCATGGTAGCCTGTGTGGTATGCACATATAGAGCAAAAGACAGAGAGTAGGTTAATTAGAAACAACACCTTATGCACACACAAAACACACATGCATGGTCGTCGCCGGAAAAATTCGGCATGACCTTTCCTAAAAGTAGGACATATGGGTGGTGCAAAAATTTGCCGAAATGGAAATGAATCAACATTTCGGCAAACATCCATGCACCACACAAGCTTCATGCACAAACATCATCTTCGCGCCATGCATGCATCACATATACACACCGCCCGCGCGACAAGCTTTACACCTACAAAACATGCATATTCATGGCCAATTACTCACCGGGTAGATTGAATACCGAGTCGAGAGCGCGATGTGAGAGAGTGTGAATCAATAGATCTATAGAGATATAATAGTACACAAATAGAGATGTGGAGGAGAAAAGTAGGTGTGTTTTAGATCTACTAGTTGGAGAAAGGCTTTCCCTAACCAATCTATCAACTATAGTAGGTTTAAATACAACAAAATGTAGAAAATTATAGACACAATGGGGTGGGAGAGAGGAGAAAGACGAGCTGGGAGGAGGGGGGAGAAGGATGTGAAATGGATGGTGGTAGATAGAGGCGTGCAAAGCTGCCACCTTTTTTGTGCAAATCTGGTCGAAGGATTCTGTGGCGCATACAGGCAATATGCGCCATAGAAGTTCAATCTTCTGTGGCCCATACTGCGTGCATGCCCCACAAAACCTTGGCCATAGGGTGCAGTGGGTCCAGACTATGGACCCGTGACTCAATGTTTTGTGGTGCATAGCACACATATGCGCCACGGAACCTTGGCCATAGGGTGCAGTGGCTAGACACTGTGGGCCATAGGGTGCAGCGGCCAGACACTGTGGGCCCCTGCACTCAGTGTTCTGTGGCGCATATTGTTGATATGAGCCACAGAAGATTGAACTTCTGTGGCGCATAGCAGCTATATGCGCCACAGAACACTGAGGGCAGGTTTACACGAAATAAAGGTGGCAGATAGAGCTGCTTTAATGACACCCCTATATATATACCACACTCCCTGTCCAAAGCAACATACCTGCCCCTGATGTCTTCTTCCCACAACTCGTCGGAAGACTCGCTGGAGAGCACAGCCCTCTCGCATTCCCTGCAGCCTACTCGCGGTGGAGGGGCGAGGTCGAGGGGAAGTGCTCGGAGTCAGCCGCCGCGGGATTCGGAGGTCAACCTAATCAAGGAGGAGGCCAGACTGCGGCACGAGGCCCTCTACAACAAGGCCATGAGGTTGCGCGCCGTGCTCGTGTCCCAGGAGGAGAGGGCGCGCATGGCGGAACCAATCGGGTGGCGGCCGGTTCTCGACCCCAAAGTATCCATGGAGGACCACGTCTGCAGGCTGCAGGCGTGCGTGAACAGGGAGGTTTGGCAACTTCCACCGCCATCACACCCACCAGCTCTGTGAAGGGATTTGCAATGTTGTAGTTTGTGTATTTGCAATGATGTATGGCATTGTTGTTTTGTTGTTCAAGGCTCTGCGCATGTGCATTTTGCAACGATGTATGCCACTGCACATGACTATCTACTAGATTGTCTAGTATATTCTACCTATTCTACTGGTACTTGTTTAGTTGGGAAAAACACAAGAGGAAAATATGTGTACTAGGGAACAAATAATCTGAGTAGCACGAAGCATTCTGTGGCGCATACTGCACACATGCGCCACAGAAGTTTGTTCTTCTGTGGCGCATATGCAACAATGCGCCACGGAAGCTTGTACATAGGTGTCCAGAGAGTGGGGCCCACATAATTGTTCTGTGGCGCATATGGTGATATGCGCCACAGAAGATATAAACTTCTGTGGCGCATCTCCTTGTATGCGCACGAAGTTTGGTCGAGCTGGTCGGACCCCACTCATGGGTCCCCAACTTCGTGGCGCATGAAAAGATGCGCCACAGAAGATTCATGGTCCAATGGCTGGTGTGGGTCCTACCAAACTTCTGTGGCCGATGGCTCTGGAAGAAGCGCCAAAGAAGTTTCATGGTTCTGTGGCGCATTGCTCCAGATGCGCCACTGGATAACTTTTGGGGCGCATGGTCAGAACCATGCGCCACAGAAGGTATGTCTATCTATAGCTAGTTTCCTAGTAGTGGGCTCGCCGATGACGATGCCGCGCGAACGTGTCCGCGGCGGCCAGCGCACAGGCGAGACCGCCTCGCGCTTGACTGGGCGCAGCCCCGGGGAAGGCCCAGTCGGCGTACGAAGTGGCGTGGAGCCGGAGGAGTGGGAGGCCGATGTGGAGGAGGAGGAGCTCATGCTGGCCATCCTACTGGGCATCCAGTTCGCCGGAGGGCGCCTCCCCAACCTGGTCGCCGGAGTGGGTGTGCGCGGGGAGCCGAGGCGCGGCGTGTTTCCGGCATTGATGTGCTCCAGCACCGCCTTGAGCGTCCGGCCTGGCACGCTCCAAAAACGCCGACTACCGGCCGCGTTGTTGCGCTTTGGCGGCGACTCGTTCGGAGCTTGGTAGGCCGATGAAACAGCAACCGTGGTCAGATGTGAGATGTCGCAGATCAGAGGCGGCGGCGGGACTCGGGTGGACTGTTTGACGAAGGAAAAGAACTAGCCCTTAGTATCCTGCCCAGCCTTTCCTCCTCCTGAACGTTCTTGCACTCGAATATTGGTTGAGGAATAGATAGAGAACACCGGACCTCACATAAGACGTGCAAGGGGGTTTTTACAACTAAGGCCTTGTTTACTTCTCCGGTATTTTTATCCACAAAAGACGCGGGGTTATGCGGGGATTTGGTGTTCGCCTAATACTCTCAAATCCCCTCAAATCCCTTCCCCAAAAATACTCTACCATGATAAAGAGTTTTTAATCTAGTCAAAAATACACTAGTGTGGAGGGGATTTGTGGGGATATTCAAAACCCGGCCTAGTAAACGACCTATCATGGAAATTCCGGGATACAAAATAATCCCCTCTCGTCCCCTGAAATACCATAGAAGTAAACAAGGCCTAACGTGGAGATGGAAGCACGCCAATTTCAATCTGGCCGCAGTTCCGCTATCGGATGGCTCGGGATAATTTGTTTGCATAATTGCACGATTTGGCTTATTTCAAAATAAATACTCCTTTTATTTTATCTAGTACTCTCTCCATTTTGTATCACTTCAGATTCTAGGATTTTTCAAAGTTAAACTTTATCAACTTTGACCAAATAATATAGGAAAATATATCTACATTCTATTTCAAATGCATATATTATGAAAATATAACTTACGAAGATTCAAAAACTATAAGTTTTACATCGTAGGTACTTTTATTTTTTTCTAAATATTTGGTCAAACTTTAAAATGTTTTAGGATGCAATCTAATTATGAACCGAGAGGGAGTACTAGTAGGATATATTTTTAAAAGTTTTACATGGATATGGACATGTCCCCTTTCAGGAAACGGCGGAAAACATATTTTTCTTTTCCTATTCATCCATCTGAACGAAGCAGCACTAGTTTACTGTTGATTTGGTTGCCGTTGTTCCGTTCCATTCCATCCCCTGAAACTTGGGTGAGGTCAGCTGTCAAACTCGACAGGTCTCATGTGGGGCCGGGTCACGGTCTTCCTCGCGTTGAAGTCAAAGCTGGCTGATTGGATGAGTTGGCGAGAATTAACTGGCATGCAGCGGCAATCTCTCTATGTATACAGTAGGAGTACTAGGAATATTCAAAAATCCCTAAATCATTGGGCATTACACATGGAAGTTTCATTATGGCAGACGATAGGCAAAATCCCTAAATCATTGGGCCGGCATTACTACGTTGATTCTTTGGTTTATTTATTTTAAAATTTTACATGGATGTAGACTGTGCCCTGCCTATCATCTGGGAACGAAAAAGGCAATCTTTTTCTTCTTCTTTTCATCGATCTTAACAAACCATATTTTCCCGTTATTAGTATGATCTGAGGTTTATCTCCTTCGCACCCCTGTCATACACTCCGTTCTAGGTTTTCATTCAGCATAATAGGAGCAGAGTATAACATAGAGTTTATAACAAGATCAGAAGCAAGAAATCAGTTCTACTATTACAACTTATTAAGAGATGGAAGCAGACGGGGAGAAATGATCTTGACAATCACAATAATCTTATTAGGAAGATGGATATCATTACAGAGGGTAGATCGATATGATAGGTCGTACGTGCAGTAAGAAGAAAGTATGGATCAAGACGAGCAGTACTAGTAGTAGCCCTAGAATCTTATACCTGGTAGCAAACGAAGGAGCGTGTAGTAGTAGTAGTAGCGCTAATGACGGGAGCACTTAATTAGCGACGAAGGCGGCGCCGACAACGCTCCTGCGGCGGCGGCGCAGCTGCTTCTTGCCGTCGGAGAGGGGGGCGGGGCGGAACATGGCCTCGAGGTCGTCGAAGTTGAGCTTGGCGATGTCACGGGCGGCGGCGGCGGCGAAGAGGCGCTTCCGGCACGCGGAGGCCGGCGGCGGGCGCGGCTTCATCGGCGCCGGCGGGCAGGTTGCGGGCTTGCCGAGGAAGCTGATCTCGGCGCCCCTGGGGGTGTGGCAGTGGTAGTGGGCGTCGTCTTGGTCGGCGGAGCCGGCGGCGGTGGCGACGAAGAGGCGCGGCGTGTAGGCCGGCTGGAAGAACTCGGGAGAGGCGGCCATGGTGGAGATTGGAGAGGAGGTAGCCGGCGAGGGAGGTGATGGTGTTTGAAAAGAATATGCCGATAGATAGATTGGTAGGGAATTGTCGGCGGTGGGGTCGGCGTATTTGTAGCAGCACAAGTCGGAGGAGACGGCGCGATGCCACGCACGCGCGCGTCACCGATTTATTTTTCGATGAGAAATCGGGGACAGCAGGGATATTACCTGCCCACAATAGAATTCAGCGAGGTTTCCTCGGACGATTCCTTCCCGTTCCCAAATTCAAATACTTGTGTACCGGACCTGGCGGCGACGCTCGCTCTGACTCTCCCACCCCCAGAATTCATCACCTCCAGGTGCGCTCGCGATGACGAAGGGAAGTTGGAAGGGCTGGTTCCGCGAGGCCGGAACGACCACGAAGCCGGCTCCTCCGCCATTCCGTCTCTAGGCAGCCGCCCTTGTGCTCCTCCTCCTTCTTCCACGACCTGCCACCGCACCCGTGCTCCAAGCGGAGCGTGTACGTGAGCCTCAAGGACGCGCGCACGCTCGTCGAGGCAGGCATGCCCTACCTATGGCCGGACGTCCACCTGCCGGCGGGGTGGCACCTCAAAGGCGCTCGCGTGCTGGTGCCGGCCATCCCAGGCTCGGGCCCTGCGCGCCGCCATGAGATCTGCCGGCGCCGAGCCTTCCTCCCGCCAGATCTGCGACAGGATCCGGCCTACGCCATCGACTCACGGGTCTGGGACCAGTGGTTCGAGGCAAAGCACGCGGCTCGGTGCGAGGCCATCGAGGCCCACCTTGAGAACCTTGATGATGACGACGAGGACAACTGGGAGGGTCCCACGAGGAGGAATCCAGCGTGGACGACGACGACGGCGGTGGCCTCCACTTCCCATCGCCGCAGCCCGGCATCCCGGACTGGTCGCGCTACCGGGGCACCGACACCGTCGCGTCCGAGGTGTGGCCTTGTCCGCAGCTGGAGGATGACCCGGAGCCACCCCGACTGATGGCGGTCAAGCAGGAGTAGGGGGAGGGGCCGGAGCGACAGCACCGACCGATTACGGAGGAGGAGGAGCTTAAGCCGCCATCCTCGCGTCCCAGCTAGAGGAGGAGAAGAGGTGGGACGGCACTGCCCAGGCGCTGCACGAGTCCTGGGTGGCCGCGCATGCCTAGATGCCCCCCGCGCTCCCGGCACCGCCTCCGCCTCCCGCTCTAGCCCAGGCCGGTGCATGGTCCCCGCCGCAGGTCTTCATCGACCTCACCGACAACGACGATGAGGAGTAGGTGGCGCAGCCACGGGACCAGGACGCCGGCCGGCCAGCAGCAACACCCGCCGCGTCACCTCCCTTCCAAGACAAGGCACCCCATAATATTGGGGCATTTTCTTTTTAGAGACTGTTACGCGTCCCCCGGGGGATAAATTCTCCCGATCCCCCGGCTGGAGAGGGTGACGCGTGTCCTCTCCCGATCTACTACATCACGATCCTTTCATCGGTCTACTACACCGTGTGTCCTTTTGCTCAGGCTAAAAAAAGACAAACTGAAGAAAAATACTCCGCTACCCAGAACCAACTTCCGCACGCAGCTTGCAGTCCGCCGCAACCGCCGCCGACGAGGAATCTCCTTGCAGCACCACACACTTTCCGTTCAGGCCGCCACAACGCCGACACCCACAACCGGTAGCATCTCCTCGAACCATCCCTTGTAGCAGATCCTGCTAGCACCGACAGCTGGTAGCAGCTCCTCCCACCATCCCTTGTAGCAGATCCCGCTACCACAGGCCGCACGTAGCACCGCCGCCGGTCGCATATAGCACCGTCGTCGCCGGCGCGTAGCAAACACTCACGCCGCATGTAGCATCGTCGCTGGCTGCACATAGCAAACCTCGACGCCTGTTGTAGCAGCGTCCTCGAACGCATTTAGCAACCACCGATGCCGCATGTAGCAGCACCTCCAGCTTGCGGTAGCAGAAGCCGACGCCGCACGTAGCATCACACCGTCGGCAAGCACCGTCATCAGAGCCAGCACGTAGCACCACCATCAGCCACATGTAGCACCATCGCCGGCCCGTTGTAGCAAGCGGCACCGCCGCATGTAGCGAATCGCTGCCACAGTTGTAGCAGGAGCCGCCGTCGCTTGTAGGAAGCGATGTTATCATCCAGCACATAGCACCACAGTCGGCTACACGTACCACCACCGCCGCCCTGTGGTAGAAAACCCACATGCCTTTGTAGCAAGAGCCTGTCGCAGCGCGGCCGCCGTAGCCACAGTAATAGCAAGTGTAGCCGCCGCACGTAGCAAGCGTCGCCGTCTCTTGCAGCAACGTGGCCGAGGGGTTTCTCCCGCATCAAATAGCCAACCATGCGCAAGGCCGACAATGATGGAGAGGGGAAGGTGCGCGACGTAGGCGGCGGTACAGAGAGGAGGTGGTTGGCGGCATGGCACACATCATGTAGTCCATGGCGTGAATCTGCTGGCGCGCGTGGGGGATGAGGTAGGCGGTGGCTGCGGTGGTGCCGCTCGTGGGCGGTGGTAGCGGTGGCGGCGGCTAGGGGTGGCCTGGAGGTAGGAGCGGGAGAAGTTACAGCCGTGGCTGAGGCAAATCCGAAGAACCTGCCATGCTTCGAGTCAACGGTGAGGAAATCAGAGGAAGAAGAAGATAAAAAGGAAGGGGGTGGTGGTGGGACCCACCCTCCGTTTTTTCTGCCACGTGGGGGACGCGTGTAGTGCGCTCGATCCGAGGGATCGGGTCACGGGATCCCCCGGGGAAGAGGTATCATTTTCCTTTCTTTTTTGTATATTTTGTGACTGGGGGACCTAGTACAAGACCTAATTTGTAATATGTTTAATTTTTTTCATCCTCGTCATTTTTTCTGCACTTTTTTTGCGGGTGAGTGGCCGTTGGAGGCACAGGCCACTGCAATCGGGCTAAGCATGGACGGCCTATCCTCCACCCCTCGCAAACAGACCGATTTGGAACTAACCGATGTCCAAAATGCGGGGGGACGTTGGAGTTGGACTAATACCAACTCCAACAACCCACCCCAATTCGGACACCAAATCTGTCCGATTCAGTCCGTTCACGGGAACGGAGGAAAAAATGTACACACATCCAGCCAAAATTGGCAGGTGCCTCCAATAGTGCCATCCCCACATCTTGCCGGAGCCATCTCTGCAACTCGCTAGAGCCATTCCCATGTCGGAGCCACTGAGAGGAGCTAGACCGTTGTCCTACATCGTGCCCGCATTCCCCCGCTGGAGCTGGAGAGGACGTCGGCGGAGCTTGTGGCAACGGAATAGTGGCTTAGCCTAGAAGCTCGCATGCGTGCCGATGGGAATCGACGGTGGTAGAGCTCTATAGGGGCGAGGTCGAAGGCACACGGCGTTGGGAAGAGGCGGCGGAGCTCTGTAGGGTCGCGGGCGCGTGACGATGGGTGGTAGGGGCGGTACAGACGATAGGGAGAGGTCGGGGGCGCACGGCGATGGGAGGTAAGGTGGCGCGCATCAGTAGGGGAAGCGGCGACAACGGAGCTCTATAGGGTCGGTGGCGTGCGGCGGCTGTAGGTAGGGGTGGCACGCATTGGTAGGTTGGGGCACATCAGCGATGGCGGTACTTGTGAAGGGATTATGCCCTAAGAGGAAATAATAAAGTTGTTATTATGTATATTCCAAGTATATGATAGATGTTTAGTTTGCATGCTATAATTGTATTAATACGTAAACGTTAATACATATGTGTTCAGTAAACAAATGGAAAGTTCCTAGTTATGCTTATCTTATAATCTAGCTCGTTGATTAATAAGATGATCAAGCAGGTTTCCTGATCATAGACATTGGATTTTGTTAATAACGAGATCACAACATTATTGGAATGGTGTGATGAACATTCATCCAAAGTATAGCATTACGATCAAAGTCATTGTGTTTCTATTGCTATAACATCATACGAAGTAATCCTAATCCTTAGACCATGAGATCATGTCAATCACTAACACTAGAAGAGTATCTTGATAACATCAAACGTCACACCGAAACAAGGTGATTATAAAGATGGGTTCAGTGCTACGAAGGAGTTATGTTGAGGCTCATGGATCAAGAGTGGAATTTATCCATCTCGATGACGGACAGATATAATCTGGGCCCTCTCGGTAATATCATATTGGTTAGCTTGCAAGCAAGTGATTTGATCACTAGAATGTTATATCACGGAAACGAGAAAAGAGTATATATTGGTAACGAGATCAAACTAGGTATAGACATACCGATGATCGAATCTCGGACATATAATATATCGCGAGACAAAAGGATTAAGATTCTAGCGTAAAAGGTTCTCACGATCACAAGAAGTCGTCGTTGAATGTGTGGGAGTCACTATAGATCTCCAGGTCCCTCTTCTGATTATTGATCTGAGAGGGGTATCGATCATGTTCGCATTATTCGTGAACCATAGGGTGACACACTTAAGAGACACCGACACCATTTGGAACAAATAGTTTCTTGTAGAAAAGATTTACAAAGCGCAGGAATTTATTTCACTAGACACCGGAATTGTTTCGGGTGAAATTGCTAAAAGTGTTTCTGCATGTGAAATAGAATACTAGAAAGGGGTTTTATGTGAATGTTTGTCCATTAAAGTAATTGACAAAATTCTGAATAAATAAATAAAAGAAGTTTTATTTAAAGAGAGATTACATTAAATTTGGTGGAAATTTAATGGAATATGAGCGGGATTTTGAGTGGAGAAGTGAGGGGTCATCTTTATGTGAGTGGAGCTTCCTCCACATGAATGGAAGGAGGGGAGAGGGCAGCCCCATGCGCCGGCCACCTCCTTGGGGTGCCCCTCCCTCCTATAAAAGACCCCCTCTCCCCCTCTCATACTCACACCTCCTCGTGAAGGATCTCTCTCTCCCTCTAGTTTATCCCCCATGGTCTCGGACTAGCGAGATACATGTTCCCGGTGGATTTTCGGCAAGAAAGAGTTGTTGCTTTCTCTGCATCGCTAGAGCGAGGAGGCGGAGGTTGCTCGGTGGCTTGGACATGACTGCGAGCACGGATGCGCTGTTGATTTGCGGCGCTGGACTTCTTCTCGATCTTGAGATCGGCAAGCGTTCGTCTACATCATCCACGAGTACAACCTCGTTAAACTTTGTTGGTCTACAAGGGTATGTTCTCTATGGATGTATATACACCCGTTGCTTGTATTTAGTAGATACATCTTGGTACATAGTTGTTCACATCGTAGGAAATTTTTTGTTCTCTATGATGCGAACCCTACAGTGGTATCAGAGCCGGATCTATGCATAAATACTTTTCACGAGTAGTACACATATGAGTATGTGGGCAATGATGATAATGTTATTTCTTCTTGGTTGTACTTTGGATATTGGTGGCATAGTGGGATGAAGCGGCCTGGACAAACTTTACATGTCCTCGCACATGCGACCTGATCCATGCTTGACATAGAACTAGTTTTGTATAAGTGGCTAGCGGGTGTCTGTCTCTCCTACTATAGTGAATATCTAATTTACAACGAGTTGTTAATAATTTGGTTATCCTTGTCGTGGTTCCATGTTCATAGGTAAGAACGGTTCTATCTTTGAAAGCCCTAAGCCACGTAAAACTTGCAATGGATAAATTAGAAGCGTCTAGTTTAGATTGTTGCTAGGATAGTGTCGTGATATGGTAATGTTGTAAGTAAATGTATAATTGATACTTTTACAACACACCTAACGTTTAAGTTCCATAGACCTTGGCCTTACACACAAGAGAATGATAGAGATCATACCACGATGCACATGATGATGATCAAGTGCAAGAACCATATCATTTCACTTTTCACATATGATGTTTGTTGCATCTTATATTGCTTGTTTGGCATTTTATTAGCATAATAAGATGATCCCTCATTTATATATCAAGATAAAAATGTGTTCTCCCTTAAGTATGCATCGATTATGTTTCGCCGCTTCAAGACATCACATGATGATTGGGTGTTCTTGAATCCATGATCATATTTCGGGTGTAAGACAATTTTACACATACGAATACTAAGGTTCTTACTTGACGAGCCTAGCATATACAGACATGGCCTTGGAACACGGACCTAAAGTTTAAGCATGAGTCATATGTAGATATGATGCCCATATAGATGCTTGCCTTTGAATCTACACCGACTCACATGATGATCGGACTTGGTGTAGTGTATTTGGTTCATGTAATAACCAAAAAGACACGAGGGATGTCGTTTTTGAGTGGGAGTTCATTCTTAATTTGGATTAGTTGAACTCAATCTATCATAAACTTAGTCTAAACTTTACAAATTCTGTTGTAGATGGCAACACCTGCTTTTAATTTCAATGTGTTCATGGAGAAAGATAAACTTGCAATAAATGGTAGCAACTTTACCGACAGGTCTGTGAATTTGAGGATTCTCCTCTCTGATGCACAAAATCAATATGTGCTAGAAGCGCCGCTAGGCCCCCCACCACTTGATGATGCCCCTGACGAGGAAAAGAACGTATATTTGACTCGTTAGGAGGACCACAACTTAGTTTATTGCAGCATATTGTATGGAATAGAGCCAGAACTTCGAAAGCGTTTCGAAAACGGCAATGCCTTTGATACAATGGGTGAGTTGAAAATGATTTCCGACACCCATGCTGCTGTTGAGAGTTATAATGCTTCAGAAAAGTTCTTTAGCTGCATGATGGAAGAGAACAGCTCCGCTAGTGAGCACGTACTCAAAATATCTGGGTACGCCAATAAGCTTGTGTCCTTGGGAATATCGATTCCCATTGACTTAGGCATACATCGTGTTCTCCAATCTCTGCCACCTAGCTACAAGAGCTTCGTGATGAACTATAACATGCAGGGCATGAAGAAGTCTCTCCCCGAACTTCGGTCAATGCTTAAGACTGCAGAGGTGGAGATCAAGAAAGAACATCAAGTGTTGATGATCAATAAGACCACCGGTTTCAAGAAAGACAATAAGGGTAAACAAAAGGGAAAGAAGGGCGTCAAATCGTTTTCCATACCTTGATACGTCCAGAACGTATCTACTTTCCTGAACACTTTTGCTATTGTTTTTCCTCTAAACTTGTGTGATTTGGATACAACTAACATGGACTGACTGTTTTAGCAGAATTACCTTGGTGTCTAGTTTTTGTGCAGAAAATCAACTATCGGGAAAAATCCCGGAAAATATGCCAAAAATCCTATTTCACCAGAAGATCCACGGAGCCAGAGTACGAGACGGAGGGGAGCCCTGGGTGGCCCACACCCCCTGCCACGTGGGTGGGCCCAGCCCGCGCCTGGGAGGGTTGTGGCCAGCCTAGGCACCCCCTCGGGCTCCCTCTTCGCCTATAATACGCCTCTTGACCTAAAAACCGAGGGGGGTTCGACGTTTTTCCAGAAAGAGTTCCGCTGCGCCGCCACCACCAGAAACCACCATTCGGATCCAGAAACTCCGTTCTAGCACCCTGCCGGGATGGGGAATTTGGGGAGGATCATCATCACCAACGCCTCTCCATCAACCATCAATGTTTCCCTCATCCATGAGTGAGTAATCCCCAGCTGTAGGCTATGGGGATGGTAGGTATTGGATGAGTTCTATCATGTAATCGAATAAGATTGTTAGGGCATGGTGCCTAGTATCTCTATTAGTGCTATTTGACTTTGTTGCAACTTATTGTGCTTAATGCTTGTCACTAGGGCCCGAGTGCCATGATCTCAGATCTGAACTTATTATTGAATCATTATGATAGTATTGTTTATGATCTTATCTGCAAGTTGTGTACACATATCATTGTCTGGATCCAAATGCCCCGAAGTGACAGAAATTGGGACAACCGGAGGGGATGGCTATGATGTGCGGATCGCATGTGTTCACGGAGTGTTAATGCTTTGCTCCGGTGCTCTATTAGAAGGAGCACCTTAATTGCCAATAGTTCTCTTGAGGCCCTGCTGCCATGGGATGGCAAGACAAAAGATGTTGTGCAAGTTCTCATCGCGAGCACGCATGACTATATATGGAGCACATGCCTATGATTGTTTAGTACTTGGATGCTTATTATTATTTATCTGCAATCGCCCGAGTCTTGAAGTTACATGTTTAGACTCGTCCATGCAACACCCGTCCATCCATCCCTATGCCTACCACGCTCATATCCGACTGTTTCCTACTATTGTTACTATTGCTCTTGTTTTACTGCTGTTGTTGCTACTACAAACTATTGCTACTGATAAACTTCTGTGAGCAAGAACTATATCCAGGTGCAGCTGAATTGACAACTCAGTTGTTAAGGCTTGCAAGTATTCTTTGGCTCCCCTTGTGTCGAATCAATAAATTGGGTAATACTACGCTCGAAGACTGTTGCGATCCCTTATACTTGTGGGTCATCATATCTGAAAAGAATTCCCGAGTTGGCCCTAAGCCTGATACCGAGTGCTATTATTGCAAGGGGACTGGCCATTGGAAGCGCAACTGCCCCAAGTATTTGGCAGGCAAGAAGGCCGGCAAGGTAAACAAAGGTATATTTGAAATACATGTTTTTGATGTGTACTTGACTAGTACTCAAAGTAGCACCTGAGTATTTGATACCGGATCGGTTGCTAAAATTTGTAACTCGAATCAGGGGCTACAGAACAAGCGACCGCTAGCAAGGGCGAGGTCAAGATGCATGTCGAAAATGGATCAAGTTTTGATGTGATCGATGTCGGAACGCTACCTCTCCACTTACCGTCGGGATTAGTTATAAACCTAAATAATTGTTATTTGGTGCCTGCACTGAGCATGAACATTGTATTCGGATCATGTTTAATGCACAGTGGTTATTCATTTAAATCCGAAAACAATGGTTGTTCGATTTATATGAATGACATCTTTTATGGTAATGCACCTGTGATGAATGGTTTATTTCTGTTGGATCTCGATAATAGTGTTACACATATTCATAATATTGATGCTAAAAGGATTAAACTTAATGATGATATATCCGCACATATGTGGCACTGTCGTCTAGGATATATTGGCGTTAATCGCATGAAGAAGCTCCATTCAGATGGAATTTTGGAATCACTTGATTTCGAATCATTTGATATATGTGAGCCATGCCTTATGGGCAAGATGACTAGAACGCCGTTTTACGGTTTAATGGAACAGGTGACAGATTTATTAGAAATCATACACTCTGACATTGTGGTCCAATGAGTGTGTGGGCGCGAGGTGGATATCGTTGTTTTGTTACTTCCACAGATGATTTGAGTAGATACAGTTATATGTACTTGATGAAACACAAGTCTAAAACCTTTGAAAAGTTCAAGGAATTTCAGAATGAAGTGGAAAATCATCGTAATGAAAAGATCAAATTTCTATGGTATGATCATGGAGGTGAGTATCGAAGTTACGAGTTTAGCACACATATGAAAGAGTGTGGAATATTTTCACAACTCACACCTGCCAGAACACCACAACGAAATGGTGTGTTAGAATGTTGTAATCGTACTTTACTAGATATGGTTCGATCTATGATGTCACTGACTGACTAGCCACTATCATTTTGGGGTTATGCACTAGAAACTACTGCATTCACTTTAAATCGGGCACCATCTAAATCTGTTGAAAAGACACCATATGAATTATGGTTTGGAAACAAATCTAAGCTGTCATTTCTTAAAGTTTGGGGATGTGATGTTTATGTGAAGAAACTCCAGCCAGATAAACTCGAACCCAAAACGGAAAAATGCGTCTTCATAGGATACCCTAAGGAAACTATTGGGTATTCCTTCTATCATAGATCCGAGGGCAAGATTTTCGTTTCCAAGAATGGATCCTTTCTAGAGAAAGAGTTTCTCGCGAAAGGTGTGTGTAGTCGGAAGGTAGAACTCGAAGAGGTTCTTGAACCTTCTCTTCATAATATGGAGAGTAGCGCATCACCGCAAACTGTTCCGGAGTTGACTTCACCAAATGAAGAGCGAACTAATGATAACGATTATGAAGCTCCGAAAGATAATACTACTGAACCTCGCAGGTCTAGCAGGACGCGTGTAGCTCCCGAACTGTACAGAAATCCTGTTATGAATTTCATGGTAGATGAAATAGATGACCCCGCGACGTATGAAGAAGAGATGATGATCCCGGATTCCAACAAATGGCTAGAAGCCATGAAATCCGAGATGGAATCCATGTACAAAAACTAGGTTTGGATCTTGGTGGACTTACCTAACGACCGAAAGGTCGTGGATAATAAATGGATTTTCAAAAATTGATGTTGATGGTAACATAAACGTCTATAAAGCTCAACTTGTCGCAAAAGGGTTTCGACAAATTCAAGGAGTTGACTACGATGATTCATTCTCTCCTGTAGCGATGCTAAAGTTAGTTAGGATTATGTTAGCAATTGCTGCATATTTCGACTATGAGATATGGCATATGGATATCAAAACTGTGCTCCACAATGGCAACATTGAATAAGAGTTGTATATGATGCAACCAAAGGGTTTTGTCGATCCTAAGGATGTTGACAAGGTATGCAAGCTTCAGAGATCCATCTATGGACTGAAGCAAGCATCCCGGAGTTGGAATCTCCGCTTTGATGAGGTGATCAAAGCGTTTGGATTTATCCAAACTTATGGAGAGGCTTGTATTTACAAGAGAGTGAGTGGGAGCGATGTGGCATTTCTGATATTATATGTGGATAACATATTACTGATCGGAAATGACGTAGATCTTTTAAACAGTATTAAAAGTTATCTAAATAGAAAATTTTCAATGAAGGACCTAGGTGAAGCATCATACATATTAGGCATAAAGATCTATAGAGATATATCAAGACGTCTAATAGGGCTATCACAAAGTACATACCTTGATAAGATTATAAAGAAGTTTAAAATGGACGAAAGTACGAAAGGGTTCTTACCTGTGTTGCAAGGCAAGACATTGGATAAGACTCAAAGTCCGTCTACGGCGGAAGAAAGAGAGATAATGGACAAAGTCCCCTATGCTTCAGCCATAGTCTCTATAATGTACGCCATGCTATGTACAAGACCGGATGTGGCACATGCTATTAGCTAGACTAGTAGATACCAATCTGATCCAGGATCGGAACACTGGATAGCGGTCAAGAATATCCTTAAGTACTTAAGAAGAACTAAGGAAATGTTTCTCGTGCACAGAGGTAAATAAGAGCTCGTCGCTAAGTGTTATGTCGACGCTAGCTTCGACACCGATCTGGATGAATCTAAGTCTCAATCCGGATACATATTTCTCATGAATCGTGGAGCAGTTAGTTGGAGGAGTTCCAAACAACCCGTGGTGGCGGGAACAACAATGGAGGCCGAATATGTTGCTTCTTCAGAGACGGCTCAAGAAGCAGTTTCGATGAAGGATTTCATAACCGAACTAGGTGTGGTTGCTAGCGCATTGGACCCAATGGTGATCTATTGTGACAACAATGGATCCATAGCCAATGCCAAAGAACCAAGGTCTCGGAAGAATTACAAGCATATTAAGTGCGGGTTTCACTCCATCCACGAGCATGTCAAGGATGGAGATATAAAGATTTGTAAAGTCCACACGGATCTCAATATAGCAGATTCGTTGACTAAAACTCTCCCTAGAGAAAAACATGATCAACATCAGAAATCCATGGGTGTTAGATTTATCACTATGTAACTAGATTATTATCTCTAGTGCAAGTGGGAGACTAAGGGGAATATGCCCTGAGAGGCAATAATAAAGTTGTATTATGTATATTCCAAGTATATGATATATGTTTATTTTGCATGCTATAATTGTATTAATACAGAAACATTAATACATGTGTGTTGAATAAACAAATGGAAAGTTCCTAGCTATGCCTCTCTTATAAACTAGCTCGTTGATTAACAAGATGATCAAGGTTTCCTGATCATGGACATTGGATATTGTTAATAACAAGGTCACAACATTATTGGAATGGTGTGATGAACATTCATCCGAAGTATAGCATTACGATCAAAGTCATTGTGTTTCTAATCCTTAGACCATGAGATCATACAAAGTAATCCTAATCCTTAGACCATGAGATCATGTCAATCACTAACACTAGAAGAGTATCTTGATAACATCAAATGTCACACCATAAATGGATGATTATAAAGATGGGTTTAGTGCTATGAAGGTGTGTTGAGGCTCATGGATCAAGAGTGGAATTTGTCCATCCCGACGATGGATAGATATACTCTGGGCCCTCTCGGTGATATCATATTGGTTAGCTTGCAAGCAAGTGATTTGATCACTAGAATGTTATATCACGGGAACGAGAAAAGAGAACATGCCGGTAACGAGATCAAACTAGGTATGGAGATACCGATGATTGAATCTCAGACATGTAATATATCGCGAGACAAAGGGATTAACATTTTAGCATAAAAGGTTCTCACGATCACAAGAAGTCATCGTTGAATTTGTGGGAGTCGGTATGGATCTCCAGGTCCCGCTTCTGATTATTGATCTGAGAGGGGTCTCGATCATGTCCATATTATTCGTGAACCGTAGGGTGACACACTTAAGAGACACCGGCACTATTTGGAACAAATAGTTTCTTGTCAAAAAGATTTACAAAGCGCAGGAATTTATTTCACTAGACACCGGAATTGTTTTGGGTGAAATTGTTGAAAGTGTTTCTGCATGTGAAATAGAATACTAGCAAGGGATTTTATGTGAATGTTTTTCCATTAAAGTAATTGATAAAATTCTATATAAATAAAAGGAATTTTATTTAAACATAGATTACAATAAATTTGGTGAAAATTTAATGGAATATGAGTGGGATTTTGAGTGGAGAAGTGAGGGATCATCTTTATGTGAGTGGAGCTTTCTCCACATGAATGGAAGGAGGGGGGCAGCCCCATGCACCGGCCACCCCCTTGGGGTGCCCCTCCCTCCCTCCTATAAAAGGACCCCCTCTCCCCCTCTCATACTCACACCTCCTCGTGAAGGATCTCTCTCTCCCCCTCTAGTTTATCTCCCATGGTCTCAGAATAACGTGATACATGTTCCCGGTGGCTTTTTGGCAAGAAAGAGTTGTTGCTTCTGCTTCATCGCTGGAGGGAGGAGGCGGAGGTTGCTCGGCGGCTTGGAGGTGTGTGCGAGCACGGATGCGCTGCTGATTTGCGGCGATGGACTTCTTCTCGATATTGATATTGGCAAGCGTTCGTCTACATCATACACGAGTACAATCTCGTTAAACTTTGTCGGTCTACAAGGGTATATTCTCTATGGATGTATATCCACCCGTTGCTTGTATCTAATAGATAGATCTTGGTACATAGTTGTTCCCATTGTAGGAATTTTTTTGTTTTCTATGCTGCGAACCCTACAACTTGCCTGCGTGTGAGGCGAGGCACATTGGCGGCGGCAGTACTTTCCAGCGTGGGAGGCGTGGCACATCTGCGGCGGCGGTACTTGCCTGCGATAGACTATCGAGTGAGCCGGGAGTGGGTAACGGGAGGACAAACCGGACACGTTCGTCCCACCGCAAATTGGACCCAAATTTGATCCGGAATGGGGTGGGCCAGACAACAAAACAGACAAAACCAAATTTGGGGTATCCCATTGGGGACTGATATCTTTTCGTGTTTATCCAGTTGGGCCGAATTTGTCCATTTGGAGGGTGCCATTGGAGTTGGCCTAAAGTCGAAAACTGCACTACGAATTAAAAGTTTTTTTGCAAAATTTCATGCATCTATAATCATGAACAATAGTACAAAAGGGCTAAAAGTAGTAATAAAAATTATAAATAAAACAATGGATCACCTAATGAAAACTACTAACACTACCACGACGGACGAAAAGTTTTGCCAAACGAAAACCACCGCAACCTATTATTTAATAATAAAATGAATGAGAGGCCGTCAATTTCGCTAAACACACTCCACAATACATACTTATTGTTCTCTTTAGCCATCCTGGAATTTTACACAGATATGAATACCTATACTGAACATTCAGTAGAGAGAAGTGTAAAATGAGATGCAACGCTGTTTAGCAGCCCAACTAACAAAAGGTACATCGAGTAAAGCCTCCTATTTTATATTGTCAAAAAGTACACTAGAAAACTACAAGACACATAGCAACCTTGCCTGAGACAACAGGTGCATAACAAAACTGATATATTTAACTCTTGATCAACTGAATGTCCGGTTGCATAATCAACATGCAGGAACTGCGGGGTAATAATGAATAAAATATGTGTAAATGATATAGCTACCTTTCTAGAAATTGGAGACAATATCTTTGCAAGGACATGGAAATCAATGTTATTGAAATAGATGAACGAGGTTAGATGCCTTATTATTATGGTTAATTGATTCGTAGAGGATGAATATAAGACAGTTGTATTAAGTTATCAGATCATAAAAATAAGCTACTGAAGAATTATTCTTTGTGAGAACCAGGTTAGAAAGGATACTACGGTACTAATAGATCTTCGAGGGATTTATGTTACTAAAAGAAGGATTCAGACACAATATACCGATGAGAAAAATGCACGAAGCAATTTATTTGCAGAGCAACTTTTATCTACATACTGCAATACTATGAATCAAAATGCGCATTCCAGTTCATGACATTTTAGATACAATATCGGCTATGCTACTATTGGACGAGTGAAACATGGCCAGATGGATGACCAAATCTTCCTATTCTTATCAATACAAGTTTACAATTACATCAACAGAAACAGTAGGCACTAGGCACCAACCTGAAGCATACTAGAAACACTAGTAGAACAATAAATCTGTGAGATGTTTTATGTATAGTATGAATCATACTTTTGATGCTAACAATATTTGTTTTCTGATTGCAGGTCTTATGGCCATTGAAGATCCATAGAGTGTCGAGGTGATCATTCTTTTCCTAAACTTGTTATCGAATATTTTGCAACAGATACTACAAAATTATACATCCCCAAGTAAAGTATACATTTAATTATTAGTACTACCGCAGTTGGTTGATCACCGAACTAGAAAATACGGCATAACGAAAATAAACACCATATCAGAATAATTCTGATATCATGGAATGTACAAACAGAAAACTAGGAGCATACATTAATACGAAAAGAATATGAGGTTCAGAAGATAGACACACCTAGAAAATCTGCCATTGTAAACGCGGTTATGGACAACGCAAAGAAACATAAAGTGAATTGCTGACCTACATCGCCAATGATGGAGTGGCAAGGAGAAGAAAGCGTATTAAATGAGAGGTCGAACCACTAAATGTAGAGGAGTGCAATAGAGATAATTATAAGCAACACTAAATTGTGGTGTCTGGACAAAGTAAGAACTAGAGAAGTGATTTACCTATAATTGACTTGAATAAACGTATAACTATATTCCTTATATTGTATTATGCTTACATCGTTATCTTATTTTGCTTTTGTTCCTTATATTGTATTATTTCTTATATTGAGCAGCCGCCGCTTTCATGGTTTTAGGAGAGCTCAGATTGGTGTGGGACCAAGCACAAATTAACAATAGCATGCCAATTAGTGGTAACCGATAAATTCAATCATTTTCTTCCTTTAGAAATAGAAGTAAATTCACTCTTGTCCACTACAAAATCCAGGAACACCTGAAGCTTCAAATCGACCATGGCCATGATCATGGAATAAAAAATGTTTCACATAACAACAACATGTCAATAGTGAACATTTCCATACAAGCAATATCCGATTCTCATTAAAGGTTGGATGAATAATTCAGAGTATGTCGCCTTAAGCCCATGATTTGCCATATCATTGTTTGAAACGCAGAGTTGATTTATAATGGTTTGCAACACATTATAAAACTCAGCGTTGAATATTATTCAACCGGGAGAGTTCCTGAAAAAAACTGTTTTTTCGAAGCATAGGATGTGCTTCAAAAGATTGTGTACTCTGGCATCTTTAAGATGGGCCCAACAGGCCAACTGTAGCCAGAGGACCAAATTCGTAATCCAGGCTGGCATGGCCCGTTCGGAGCTTTATTTTTTTTTCAGTTCTTGGCACATCTTAGTTCTTTCTGTATTCCCGTGAACAAAAGAAACATAGTTTATTTTATCTCAAAAAAAACATAGTTTATTTTACTCTGAATTTTTTTGAAAAGGATAGGAAACTTCCTTGCCTCTGAAGATACACACATCCAACAATTACTTTAATTGCAAAGAGTTCGAGGAAAAAATTGCCTATGGTGCCTATGGTAGCGTGTGCATGCTCAAACGTTACAATGTCGCTTGAAGACAAAATCCACGACAACATTTGAATACTGTTGATGTCAGTTAGCCGGAGGTTTGGAGAAACTAGACCACAGAATCATATATCATCATGAGAGAAAAAGAAGCGTGAACTTTTCTAAAGGACAAGAACAATATTGTGGCTAAATAATCACGACGAGAGAAGAAGTTGGATGGCATGGAGGGGTCTTATGCAAACTGTGTTTACCTAGCTATATTTAAAATCATTTTTCGACACAAATACTGTAGGGAAAGGCTCCCTGCACCGTGTCAATTTTTTTATAGAAAAATATGGAATCAAAAAATCTTTGTTTGTTCAATATCTGTATTGCTCTACTCACCAGGCTAGTAAAAGTGTTACTCAGGGATGGTGCCTAGTGTTTCACATTTTACACAATGGAATATAATAATTCCTAGTGCGCTTCTAATACCATGCGCACGGTAGAGTGATTTATATTAATTCGTCTGTGTCAAGAATTTTTGTAGTTGCCAAAGTTGACACCGCAATCAATTTGGATTCGGATACAATGAATGTTAACATGCGTAGGAGATAAATGGAATGAACCTTCCTGTCTCCGAAGATACGCACATTCAACAACTACACCAGTTTCAGAGAGTCAAAGAGAAAATCATGGATGCTTACGTCGTTAAATCTCCAATGTTAAATGTGGCTAGCGTGACACTTGAACACGAAATGCACATACCGTAGATGTCAAATAGCTGGAGATTTGGAGAAATCAGATTTTTATGTACAAAATTACCTAGTTATATTGCCAAGTGTCTTGTGAAAGCTTTTGATATACAACCATATTATACCAAGTGTCTTACGAAAGCTTTTGTCATGCAGACACATTATGCCAAGTGTCATACAGACAAACTGTCATGAATTTGCATGATTGATTCATAATCTAAGACATATCTAAGAAGATCCAGAAAATCATGAACAATTACGTTTCTTTTAATGGGTAGAAGATTTGGAAACTCACAGAGTGAAATCAATGATTGAACCAAGCACATTAACTTGATTTCATGTCATTTATCTTTCCAATCTTTGAGATATCAAATATAAAGTTGAGCCATCCTTAATGCAACTCATTAAATCGCATTCACATCATATAGATTTTTTTGTGGCTGGAGACAAAATGTAGTTTGATATTTTCCTAAGACATAGAACATATTGCGTATAAAACGAACATGACAAAATCTTGGAATCAATGAGAGAGAGAGGATATATGTACAGTATCTGACATTTATATGGAAATATTGTGGTCACATTTATATGATATATATGCTTTTATATGCCTTGTAGGCCAGCCAGGTCAGATCTACATTCTGTAAAATATATATGTCAATTAATAAATAAGGCGGTCTTTCTATAGCAGTTAGCCTTGGTTAACTATCTATTGAAGTATATTTTTAAAGGGGAAAACCCATATATGTTTACCCAATATATGCTAAATTTTGAGTTGTATACATAGGCGTGCGTGCTTGTCAGGAAAAAATATGGTATGTCGTTTTCCACAGAATGACAGAACCTTGATGCGTCGCCACGCTGGACCCACCCGAGGATTCGAGGTTCCGACACACGTATACACCCCCTTTGTGCATGAGAATATTCATGGCCAATTGGACATCCGAATCCGAGTCGGATTCAACGGCCAGGCGCTAATGGATATATACTCGCAAAAGTTTTATTTTTCAAGTAGTACTTGCTAGAATCCCTACAACTATGATGACCATATTCAATATTCAGTACTATATCTTTGACACCTAAATAAATTTGGAGTAAAATGCGATAGTAGTGCACGATTAACAATCCAAATTAGACATATATGCATGGCCTAGTTACTGAAAAACATGAATTTCATTCATTTTCTTAAGATACTGGTGGGCCCAATTTTTATTTGTAGATCGATCCACATATGGTGCTAATGAAGGTTAAAGTACTAAAGAAAAATAACAGAACAAAACCACACATTATTCGCAGACACCAAACAAGCGCGATCGACCTAGATAGTAACTAGCTAGCTAGCCACTGGATCTCTTCTCCTCTTCCACCTCGGGCGCCGGAACGTTCAGATCAAAGGCAGGCTTCACCGGAGCTTCTGCGGGGATGGCCTCGTCGGCGAGCTGCTTCTGCTGCTGCTGCTTGGACGGCATGGAGAGTCCTTTTTTTCCGGTGTGGCTGGAGCTGCATCGGTGCCCACCGGGCGACGGCCGCTTCTCGAACACGTAACGCTCTGTGACGGAGGGCAGCGGGCGCGGTGCTTCTTCCTTGCCGCGACGCCAGCTGCGATGGACGTGGCAGCGCCGGATGTGGCAGCGCAGGTCCTCCTCGCTGAGGTAGAAGCTCTCGCAGAAGGAGCACACAGCTGTCGTGGGGACGGCCGGCCTATTGCCGCCCCTGGCGGTGCCGTCGAGCTCGTGCATGGACTTTATGCGCCAGGGGTGCCTTGGGGGCTTGTCACCTCCGCCGGCGCCGCCGGACAGGAGGCCTTTCAGCCTGAGGCTGCCGGTTGCCGGCGTGGAAAGCTGTTTGGTCGACCTCGACGAAGATCCATTTTCATTCAGCATCGTCGTGGCTAGCTGCTGTTTCCACTCTCTCTCTCTCTCTCTGGCTCTTCTCTTCTGGCTGAGATAGATCAGCGGCAGATTATATATAGAAATAATTTTTTGGCTACCAATTAATTATCTGGAAGAGATAAGGAGGCATTAATAGTAGCACTTTTAAGATATAACATTTAACAGTAGCAGCAAGAAATTAATTGTTAGCCAAATTTTGATTTGGATTTTGTTTTTGGGCCAAATTCAGTCATGTTGGAAAAATCTTGGCCATATCTCAGACAAAACAAGAACTAAATTTAAGTCTTGGAACAAATTTTGACTGAATCAGTCCAACATTTGTATTTCCATGCAAACCTCAAACAATTTTCGATTTTTCAATAGGAAAATTCCGCAATGTTTAGACAATTTTATCCCATAAATATTCTTAATGCATGGGCCCAAATAAACTGAAACAAAGAAGTACACGTAGGATGCAGAAGTGGGACAAGTGGGGTAACAAATTGAATTTCATTGGACTTTTATTCTAGACTCTAAACCCTCTTTTTACTTCTTAATAAATCCAGATTTTATTATCCTATTTGCTTGTCCCACTTGTACACATGCTGAAGTACAAGTGCACAGTTCAACTTTACTGGTTACACAGGTCGAGTTATAGAGTTGGAGATGGATCATACTCGAGTTAAAACAATGAAAAGGTCTGTGCTACCAAAGTAAATTTTCAATCTATGTTGTATCAAAGGTAATATATCTAGTGAGCTAGTACTAACCTAAAACGAGTTAAAATTGATCCAACTAGCCTTGGCTTACAATCGAATTTTTGTATGGGATTATGGAAAAGACTCATTACATAACGTACCGAGCTCATTTTTTCTGAGTCGATTTTGAGCAGAATGGAGTTGGTCTTGAGCGGCTAACACAAACTTGTGATTTTCATAGAGCCAGCATATTGACCTTTTAGACATATGGAACCCTCCAGGAATTCGGTGGATTCAACACACACACACACATACACACACACAACATGAAACATGTCATTTGTCGTGTGCCACTAAAACTCAACAAAGAGACAAATACAGCTTTGTGAAGATCATACAGTCACCAAATTTGTCTGTCTTATAACTAATCAGCAACGAGCTTTCCACAATGGGGAAACCTCTATCAAATTAGGAATTCAAAACCAAGAAAGATTCTAAAAATTCCATTGGAGAAACACTGGAGCAAATTTCATTGTTGGGTAATATGCACTAGACATATTCCTACATGACTGATCTAGTTTCCATAAAATAATTGCCTAGTCGTTTCTTCTATTTCTCTGTATAGTATCAAGGAGAAAATTGTTCATATAGTACAACTATGTGATTGGTATATCTCATATATACTTTTTTGAGGCAACATAAGTGTCACGAGGACTGGCTACTTGGTGTAGCTTCTACACTTCATCATTCGAGTCGAAGATTAAGGGATCTAACTATATGTGTGTTCTCATATACAAAACGGCCTAGTATATGCCAACTATCTTATGTCAACAATGGGTAGTATGGAAGTGTTTGACATGTACCATAGTTTCCATGAGAGCTCCAGTGTATAAAACATATCGAAGCATATCTAGAAAAGCATGAATATATTTATATTTATTTTAGGTCTTGTTTGACTCATCGGATTCTCAAAATATAGAAGTATGAAAAACACAGTATTACAGTGTAATGGCAAGTTGAGTCTTACATGCTTCTCAAAATATCGAGGACGATCGAGGGAAGATATCATTTTTTCAATGTCAAGAAGATATATTTGTCAAATCACAAGGCAAATGTACAAAAAAATATGATAATTAACAAAATTTACTTGAATCTTGAAATTATGTTTTAAATAGTTGGCATGTCATATATAAAGTTGAGAAAGCTATAACTTAATGCAACTCGCTAAATATCCTTCATCATATGGCTCAACACATTCCACTTCTTTTGTTTGGAAAAAATCTAGAAACAAAATGGGATTAAATGACATACATAGATGCATGGAGCTAGTGTGATGATTTACATATATAAATATAAGAAATGATAAGGCGGCGTGATACTATATAGTGACATGCCTAGAATTTAATACTCCACGTGTTTCATACAACTGCGCATATCAGGCTAGGCAATGATCAAACTTTGCATAGTTTGACCAATTATATAGAAAATATTGTGAATAACTAAAACATCAAATCAATTCTATTTACAAACATAATAATATAGACTTTCATATTTTTGTACATACTCAGTCAAACATTATCAAGTTTGACTTTGACCAAACCAATTGTATGGAGTAATATGATATAGAGTGTGTAGTACTAAGGAATAATTAATTTTGTATTGGTTTGAAAATGACATCTCTTAATTTACTGCGTGGTTTATTATGAATCTATAGGGAAAGAGTGGGGTTACATTTATATGAAATATATACTTTTTATTTGTTTATGTAAGATAGCTAGAGAATATACAATAAGCAAAATATATATGGCCGTTAGTCAACCACACAATCTTTGAGCATCTAGAAATCACACAATGTCTCTACATGAAAAATGACTTGGTTTATAATATAGAAGTTGGCATGAATTAATCAGCTACTATAATTATCTAGACCACCATAGTCCATATGTTTACCAAACCAATGCTGAAATTTGAGTTGGATTCCTATATTTTTTTTTGAAAATACAATATCCAAACTTTGCACAGATTGATACATACAACCAGGGCCGGCCCATAGGGCGGGACAGAGTGGCACTTGCCCTGGAGCCTGACTCTAGATGGTTGCCAAAAAAACCTAGATAAACGGTTGCCAAAAAAAAATAGATGGTTCAGGCTATAACATGACTCTGCTCTTCTAAAAAAATATGCTCTAACATTTTCCAATATTTTTTCTCGATGCCACTATTCCGCTGGCCTCTCCAAATGTCCAGAATAACACCGGTCCTCATGTAATTTATAAGGTTATGAGTATTTATTAGTGGAGACTAAGGATGCAATCATATAACTATACCATTCTATAAGCAACTCTCTTCATTCCTAATGATTCTACTTGTCCCTATCATACATGTTTCAAAGACTACTCCATCCTTTTATTAATTTAGTGCCTAATATGTTTACTCATCTCCTCATTTTTTGCACAGGCCTATGTACACAAGAAGCAATTGGTAAAATAAGTATCATGGTATATAGTTCTCTTGATAAATAGAAACAAGTGGTTTGGAATGTCTTTACCATGATTTCAGAGATCATGGATCTATTAAATATATGGATTATTCAATTTTCTTTTGCATTACATTAATATTTTTTATGGAATACTAATATTTTTCAGCCTTTTCTGTGTAAACAAGTGGCGAAGCTTGACATGCATAGTTGAGATGCCTAACAACGCTAATCATATATAAATTTTGAGTGATATTTAAAATTTTAGCATAAATACTAAATATATCTCTAATATGTTTTTTGTAGTAAGGGGGGATATTGCCCCCTTGATCCTAAGGAAGCTCTAACATTTTAAACAAGTTTTCCTTAATTTTATATTGTTCTAGGGCCCCCAAAATCATTGATCCGGCCTTGACCTCCTCCGATGCCTCTACTTCCAGGCAAGGCAGATCTTGGTTGTGATGATAATCATGCAATTCGCTGTAGCAGCGACAAAGGTTGCAGGTTAGTAAACAAGGAGCCCTTAATTTTATGTTGCCCTAGGGCTCCCCAAATCTTTGGTCCAACCCTACATACAACCAAATAATTCCTTTGCGAGTTGGATTCTTATGCCGATGTTCTTGTGTGAGTGACATTTTCTGTGTCGTTTATTTAACTTGGCTCTAGCAATCAAGCTTCCAACACACGTCTCCTTTATGCAAGTCTTGTTTGCCTTGCATTTTTTTTGGAAAATCCGACATCCGAATCCGAGTCGATTTCAATAGATTTTTCGAGTAATTTTCTAATACATAGTGCCACATGTTCTATTTGCCCGGGAGTACTTTCAATACTCCCTCCAACTATGATGGCCATGTTCAATATTTGGTGTGATGTCTTTTGCACCGAAATAAATCCGGAATCAATACCGTGAAGGGATAACATTGCTTGCTTAAGACTCCATCGAACATATGCAAGTTATAATTCTATAAAACATGAATTTCATAAAATATCTTAAGAAATTGCTAAGACAATTTTTATTTGTTGAATTGATTGATATGGTGCAAATTACCTGACAGTACTCCAAAACTAAGGTCAAACTGAGAGAAAGACTAAGAAAAAATAGAACAAGACTTTATTTGACACCATGCAAGCTCTTGATCGATCGACCTAGATAGAACCCTAGCTACCGAGCTCATTTCTTTTTTAGTAAATTTTGAGGATAATCGAGTTGGTATTTAACGACTAATATGAACGAAGATTTGCATGGACCTAGCTTACTGGCCATTTAGGCATACATATCGATGCAAATTTTATTATTGGATAATATGCACTAGACATATTCTATCTAGTTTAGTGGACATGCACTAGACATATTCCATCTATTTTCTCTGTATAATAGCAAGGAGATAATTGGTCATACAATACACTTATGTGATATTGGTATATCTCATATATAATTTTTGAGGCATCATAAGTGACTGAGTGAGCGGGTACATGGTGTAGCCTCCACACTTCATCATTCCGTCGAAGAGCTCTAACCATTTGCGTTCTTATCTACAAAATGACCTAGTATATGCCAAGTGTTATGAAAGCCATGGGTAGTATGAAAGTGTATGAAATGTAACAATAGTTTGCCAAGTGTCATATGAACCACTTGACCTGATTTTTTATGAGAGATTAAACGCATAAGACATATCGAAGAAGATCAAGAAAAGCTTAAATAGTTATGTTTATTTTAGTGCCTTTCACACTTAAATTATGAAGTGACCTGACCCAGTAGGGGTCCAAGTCTCTGTGCTCTACAGTTCTAGTCCCGGATCAACTCGCTAGCACACACGTAATACGATATCACGAAACAAAGGACCCTAATTCTATTATATCGAATGATCCAGAAGTTTACATAGGCACATACAAGTTGCATAGTATAAGGGCTAGCTCCACATAACAAAGATCAAAAGCGGAAGACTAATAACTATAAATAGCTCCATCAATAGCCACATGATGCTGAGTGGAGATTCGCAACTATACCACCATACCTCACTCATCTTTAGGGCAACCTGCAACATGAAGGATTGTAGTCATGAATGGTCAATAGCTTGAATGTATTGACAAGTTCACTACAAGTACATGCATATTTAGCTAGGTGGAGGTTACAATGAATTTGTGTAAAGGAGTGGTTTTGTCCTATGTTTTTGAAATGTAATCCTTCTTTTAAAATCAAAAGGGTATCACGATATAAATCAGTGAACCCGGGGTACCATTGATAGAAAATCAATGAACCAAAGCCTTTTACTTTGAAAACTGTACCAATGATATAAATCAGTGTACCTGGGTACCATTGATAGATATCAATGAACCCTTAACCCTTGTTTACCCATCAAAAATTTTAATTTAATAAATTGAAACGATGAGATTCTTGAACTGCTTCAAGTCCAGCCGCTCAAGGTTGTACGTAGCCAGGGACATGCCTAAGTACTTAGTTTTTACACACTTGAGAGGTTTTACCGACAAGACACAGTCAACCACCGCGCACATACTATCCAGATGTGGCAAGGCCAGGAGAAAACTGAGACGGGACCTTTAATCCCCTAATGCACCAGACGACCCATACCACCTACATAAACTACATCTACTGGTAACGTCGGGACGGGTTCATACAATTTAGTAGTCAAGAAAGAGCCCATTGGTCGTACATGGAAACTGGTATACAAGAACACCACCAAATCTCTTTAAGCCTGGGTGCTATCCGCGGGTGCAACAAATAACAAGAGCAAACTGTTGATAGGACTCTATATATAAATATGGGCCCCATTGATATGAAGGTCCGACCGTTGATAGAGCGTCGTAGATATTACTCCTGAATTTGACACTCAACCAAGAAATATCAATCCCATTCACCCAGGTGGTTCATTAAGTTATATTGTTTTCATTATACCAAAAAAAGGAATTTTCACTTAACCTGATATGTATCCACCCACGAGATCTATAGCATGACGGTGAAGGAGAATGCGAAGCACAATCAAGTGGACCATAATGATAATGTCGAGGATAAGATTTGGAAAAAATGAAAAGGAAATGAGTGATATGCCTATAGCTGAAAAGTCAGAAATAGTCAATTTCTTGTTGTCTTGAGTGGTAATTGTTACACATGCTTTAATCTTCTATACTGTTATTAATTGTAATATAGCTATATCCACCCATGAGTGGGGTATTTAAATTTATATATATTTAAAATATTTGAGTATGTGTTTTTGTATGTTAGGGAAGGTCTTTCTCATAATTTCCATGTTAGTCATACCATCATACAATTCTATAATTAAAAACATTTTCTGTAGTATATATAAATGTTGGACATTTTAATTGATACCAAAATAGTTGCAAAATTATTACGTAGATAATTGTCTCATTACATGAAACTTGTATATATTTTTATACTTGTTTCCATGTAGGAGCGATATTTGTCGCACCGGCATTTAGCCGTACTTGGTCCTTTAGGCTTGATACGAACAAAAGAAAGCCTGTTTTGTAGAAAAAAACTCTTTCCTCGGATATCCGAGTCCGAGTCGGATTCTGATGGTTATGTCCGTGTCTAAGTAACATTAGGATGCATGTGCACTATTGTATTGTTATATCTATAGAAAAGAACTGAAATGCAGTGACTTCCTTTAAGCCAACATGGACTTGGGGTTCTATTTGACCTAAAATGAAAAATGGAAATTTTGTTCAAGGGACACAACATTACAGATATTTATACATTGCTTGATCCACTTTCGGAAAGATACAAATTATAGTGAACTCCCTAAAAAATGGCGTGATATTGTTTTCCATTTGTCCATGTAATATCATGGAAAGAACTTTACATAGCATATAATGCCAATGTGATGTTAGTATGTCTCCCATAATTTCACTTAAAATGAAAGGTCAAACCAATTTTCCTCTCATGTTCAAATGAACCCAAGTTTCTCTATGCAGGCCATATTAACATTACATGCAACCGTATATATGCCAAGTGTCTTATGAACTAGTGAAAATGAATTTACATCACCTAGAAATGTGGAAGAATATCGTTAAAAGATCATATTTTAATGTCGCGAAGATATGTTTACGAAACCACGTACTAGTACAAATGTGCAATAAATATGTGTATTAAAGAAATTAACTTGATTCTTGAAATTCTTTTAAAAAATCGGGATATAACAAGATATAAAGTCGAGCCAGCTATAACTTAATGGAACTCATTACATCTCATTCTTCATAAAAGAATAATATTGTGGCCCAATACATCAGACTTCGTATGTTTGGGGGAAAATCTAGAAATAAAATCAATTTAAATGAGAGATGCATGGGCATGGAGCTTGTATGATGTTTTGCATATATAAAGAGAAGAAATGATTGGTAAGCCATGATACAATATACTACCTCCATTCCGGTTTATAAGACAAATACGTAATTTAAGAAAATAGTTTGACCATAAATTTGATCAATAATATATAAATCATATGTCACAAAAATTGTACCATTGGAAGCCTGAATATGAATCTGTTGCCTGTCAAAACCCACCGGCGAGCAGCGACGAGCAACACGAAGAGCCGGGAGGCTCCCAGAACTGCTGGTGGGCCCTGGTCCCTCGGGCAACGGCCCGCAAAACTCCGGCACACGTCCTGGCTTGGTTCGAGGGCGTGCCACCTATACCTGGTCAGAAGGTGAAGGATTGCTTCGATTGGTTTCTGCATGGTAAACAAGTATCAGAAATTCGAGCGTGACTGGCTCCTGTGTTTCTCGTGAATCGGCTCCTGGAGCCGATTATCCCATGGTTCTGCATTAATTCTATGATAACATGGGGTTTTGCTTCATCAATACAAGTTAAATCGATCTACGACAGTTTAACGTTCTCACCACGTATCTGGAACATCCTACACGTAATTGAGCCTGGTACATACGAAAGATGATAGAAAACTAACCCTAGAGAAGGCCTAACAACCGACGTAAAGTCAATTCCCGGAACAACTCCTCTCGAACTAGCCAACCATATCCTCACGTACTACTGGATCGTTCAACCCGTTTGCAAGGCCTGACTACGTGGATATCAAACTAAACCTTGGAAAACAAGGCAAAACTATAATGGATCAAATCGACTGAGTAAAGACCAAGCAAGGTGCTACCCTTACACCCGGGAAAAGGTGCAAAGGTAGCGAGATAACTAGAGATAGCATGACTAAACAATCGTAGCGAAAAGTACTGATGCTAACCCAAACAAATCTATGATAATAGTATTACTCGCCATCAATAAGGCTTCAGTACGAGTAACACCAGATAACGCATAAGCAGATACTGCCTAGATCGCAAGATGCGATCTAGGCAGCATGACACTTACCCGAAAGAAACCCTAGAAACAAGGGGTGGCGATGCGCCGAGATTGTGTATGTTGTGAAGGTGATTGTCCTCTTTTTCTCAATAACCTTAGGTACATATTTATAGTCCGGAGACTTTCTATCTTTGGAATAACTCTACAACTCTATCTCTTACCTAAACCGAAACGGAACCTACTACAATATACAGATACACGGGCAATTTAGCCCAAATCCACGCACAAGGCCGATTAACAACACATTGCATATATGTATTTTCCAAGCCCATCTTGATTACGGCCCATCTCCTCCTTTGGCCAAAATATGGCGATAACACATGCCCCCCTGGTTTTGGCAATAATAATTCCAAAACCACTCTTTTGATGTTTTTTCTTCCCCCCTTCTTTTTTTTATCGGGTTACGCGTTGTAGAGCAGAATCGTCACGCCACCCCTTCATCATGATGCCCTGTCTTCTCAACTCCTTCGCAGTGCATGATTTGACAATTTTGGCAGCACATTCTGGGAAACCGCTATAGCATTGAACCGCCTCCACTATTCCCCTTATTTAAATTCATCTGAGCAGTTTGCAATCCCCATCTTCCTCCAGCAGCCAAAAAACCCTCTTCCTCCGCCGAAAAAATCCTCTTCCTCCGCCATGGCCTCCTCTTCTTCCGCTCGTTCCTCCCAGTCTTCCAACACCATTAGCGACCGGGAGCCGACGCCGGAGCACCCGCCCACGGCGGTGTACGAGACTCTCGCCCCACAATGGTGGGACGAGAGGGATTGGGATTTCGCCGCTTGGTCGGAGGACGACGCGTCCCTGACTGACGGCGAGGAGGGCCTGCAATTCCTCGTCGACGGGGAACTGGAGGCGAAGAGCAGCGACGACGCCTGGTCCTGGGACGGCGTCGAATCCTCCGAGGAGGAGGAGTCTGAGGAGGATACCTCCTCCGACGAGTACCCTCCAGTGAAGCGCTTCCGTGCCGGGTCCAGCGAGGACACCGAGGAGGACGACGAGGACGAGGAGGCCCCCGCTGGCATCTTCAGCAGCAGCAGCGAAGACGACGCCGGCAGCAGCGCTGATGACAGCGAACAAGACGACGGCGAAGACAGCGGCGACGACCTCGGCCTCTAGATTAGGAACTAGTAGTAGTAGTAGATTTCCTTTTGTAAGCAATCAGCTCCACTGTAAATAATCGTCTTTTGAATGAACGAAGAATACTTTTCCAACTCGAAGATTGCTTTTTTCGACCCAATTTCGCCGATAGTCAAAATAGGTCGATGCTCCAGAAGCCGATAGTACTGTATCGGCTTTCACCACACTACGCTCATACAGTCAAACAAGTCAAAGCTCAAAGAGCCGATGGTAAAACATCGGCTTTCAAAAAACGTTGACAAGGTCAATTTTGGTCGCTTACTTAAACAAATCTGAGCGGCCACCTTCCAGTTTCAAACGGTAACCTGCGACCTTCTTCAAAAAAGGGCGACCCAGATCTCCAATTGCTCACCAATCAGATCGAGCCCATAGCGACAAGATCCCTCGATCCCCAACCGCATAGATCCATCTCCGCCGGCAAACCAGATGGCGGAATCGTCCAACACCAACCCAGCGGTCTCTGGTCTGAAGGTACGCCTACTCCTCGCAGTCTGAACACGATGCTAGAATTAATGGCAAACACCTGAATTAATGCTTTATCCCACCATTAAAAATTTTTAGGTTTCAGACATTCTGCTGCCGCATCCTTCTCTCCCAAATTCTCTATGTCTTGGCCCTCGTACAGAATCTAGTCCTGCCCATCTGATCTCTTGCGAAGCAAACAGAGTCCCCTTCGTAAGCCAAGACCTAGATTTGAACTCTTGGGCCGATCGCCATGAGCCTGGCCTAGTCCTGAACATTGGGTCTCTGGTTTAGCAGGTAGCTAGAGCTACCAATCCCAATGGGAAACCACGGAATAGCCGATGCCTTGCACTTGTCATTGTCTCCCTTGAGAAACATGAGAATCTTCTAAAACCATCGGCTACTCAGTCCGATGCTCGAATCGCTTCATGTTCGGTCATGGCCCTATGTCACCAACTCTGTTAGACGTGGTGATGATTACTGGTCTGGATGTTACATCACCCAGCCCCTCTGCTTTTAAACTGACCAAAGTCCCCTACAAACTGTCTTCTAAAACAGACTGCACGAACTGGGGTGCCTACCTCCAACGCCATATGAAAACTAAAGGCCCTGTCACAGAGAAAGAACACACAGCCTTTCTCAACTTCTGGCTGGAACATTTCATATTCTGTGGCCCTTCTCTTGCTCCAACCAAAAATTATCTCTCTTTGGCCTACGAGCTTGCCAAAGGCACTCAACTTGGCATCGGCAAACTGTTTCTTGGAGAGGTCTATCGATATCTCCAGTTGATGTCTGTCAAACTGTTCTCTGGCATAGCAGTCAAAACAGGAGGTCCTTGGTGGTTCATTCAGCTATGGGCTCAGCTGTATTTCCAAAACCACGTCCCAAACTTCCCCCTTTTGGCGAGTTGCACCTTTCCAGATGTCAAAGGGAAGCAGATCAGATGCACCAGCTACGGCCAGGCTTTGTAGACGCTGTAGTAAACTGATCCCTCAGGAAGCATCTAAGTGGTTCAGCACTTTCTTTCAAGGCCTGGACAATCCTATCTTCTTTCCTTACATGGAGGAATCGGAGCATTTTGAAAATCCACTCTCCTTCAGGCTAGACAATTTTGCCGATGACACCAGCACTCGGCAGCTCTTTTCCACTGTGATCCGTCCCTGTTTCCTTCCAGTTGGCATGAGCACATCCAACAGAATAATCAAGCCTGGGTATGAATTCTACCAGCCGGTCGTAGTGGCTCGGCAATTTGGCCTTGGACAAGTACCTCCCCATTTCTTTCTCCACCATCTCACAGAGAGCAGAGCCGACCTGCCTGATCCTCTCACCAGTCAAAGGTGTTATTCCTTCTTCGATGCTCTGACCATCCCAATTCCTAACGACCTCACCTTCGCCTCATCAACCGATGGCTTTGAAGACTGGTGGTCGATGTGGAAGACTCACGCCTTTAGGAGAGCTCTGGGACCGTTGCTGAAACAACTCGATGCTGACTATGACATCCCCGTGGAACAGGTACCACTACTTGTAAATTTTCTTGATGCAGCTCACCAATGATTCTTCTACTAATCCACTCTTTCTCTTTGCAGCAACAAGATGGCCCTGAACCTACGCACAGTGATGGCTCCCCCTTCGAGTTCTTTCCGCCAGCTCCTGTGGTTCTTTTCTGCAAAAACTCGCCACCTTTGAAAAAGGTCATGATGCAGAACCAGCCGATAACACCACAATCGGCTTCCAAGAACCAAACACCTCCTAAGCCAGCTGCCCCTCGAGTTCCAACTAAAACAAGAACGATGATGAGGAAGGTAGCTGCCAGGAAGACCTTGAGGCGCCGGAGCCCTTCTCCAGAAAGCTCGCATGTAGGATGATCCATGCCTTGGTCGATCCTTCTCATTCTTCCATTCTTGCAGACATGCCAGTGCTTACTGGTTCTCCTTTTTTACAGGCTTCCGTCGAAGACACCTCCAGCGAGAACACTCAGACCAATCGATGAGAACTGGGCCCAACGAATTCTGAGAGGACCATCACACCGAGCCAGCCAGATTCACCACCATCGGCTTCCAGGAAAAGGTCGGCTCCTGAACCTACTGCCCCCCGAGCACCAGTCGAGGCGGGGCCAGCTGTGGGTCCCAAGAGAGCTCGTAAAGGACTGCAAGCTTTCGTCAAGCCAGGAGGTTTCGAAAATCACCACCCTTCATGCTCCTACCACTTGCTCCTTTTTATCTGCCGATTCAACATTATTTACATCGGCTAAACACCTTCCATGCAGACGACTGATGCTTCTAGTGGGAAAGCTGGGGCAGTGCCGATGCCTTTAGCCAAGTCAGGTCTAACAATCCCCGAAGGTGCAGATGAAACGGCTACCACTTTGGCTAAGCCCCCAGCAACAACACGCGAACCGATTGTCTCGTCATCGGCTATCCCCTCGACCTTGGGAGAGGTACGATAGCTTTTTTTCGGCTCATCCTTTCATGTTGGACGCATACTGACGCCTTTCCGTGCTGCCAGGGTTGTGATATTTCAGGCTTGCTGACGTTCGACCCTGAATCCATCGAACCAACTCCCTCTGTTGCCAACGATGAACCACAAGCCAGGGCTGTTCCACCTCAATTCCAGCGTCTTAAAGCCCTGCTGTCCTCCCCGATCGAAGAGTTGATCGAGGGTTCTGAGGAGGTGAAGAGCGTTCTTGCTGAAATAAAAGACCAACTCCCAGTAGCATTGCAGGTGAAGCTTTGGCCAGTTGTAACTCTGTCTTTCTACGGGTCAAGGGTGAATTTAGCTCGTGAGAGGATCACCGCGCCGCCAACTTCCATCAAGGCCAATATCGCATGATGTCAAGACTCAACGAGAAAAAGGCGTCTCTTGATGCCAAAACTGACACCTCTGTCAGTACCGCCGAGCTCGCATCCTTGAAAAGGGAGTTGGAAGATCTTGAAGAGAAGGTCCGGGCGACTAAACAGCTCATTCGCGACAAGGAAGAATCCATCGCCCGCTCCCAAGACGAAGCAGAAAGCCTCAAAGCTCAACTGAAGACCGATCTGGCAGAAATACGTGCCTTGAACAAGCAGCTAGTGACGGGCAAGGACGAAGATGACGAAGCCGAGATCGCCGAGGTGGATCGTGTCCGTGCTGACGCCCTCCACGCCTTCGAGGCATTTCTTCAGTAGTTTGTTTATGTAAACTGGCATCTGCTTGTAACAGTTTGAACCTCTAGAGTCGATGACTGTGCATCGGCTATATATTTTATTTTTTATCTGGCCGATTTCATGTATCGGCCCCCACATTTCACTGTCCATCATCCCACATGCTTGGGAAATATTTCTTGAGATGTTGACCGTTGACAGCCACTGGGAATTTTACGCCGTCCAGCTCCTCAAGCATGTACGCGTTTCCTCTTAAAACCTGATCGACCTTGTATGGCCCATGCCAATTTGGAGACCATTTACCATATGTTGCATCCTTAGTCCCTAAGGCAACACAGCTTCCCATACCAGATCGCCAACGTGGAACTCCTTTGGTCTCACTTTCTTGTTATATGCACGAGCTACCTTGGCCGTGTTCTCTTTGATTTTCTCAAGCGACCACAGCCTGAGCTCAGTTAAATCCTTAACACTGTCACTCATCAGGGTTGCATATTCTTCAGTTGTTAGATTGTTCTGAAAAGTGACACGTCTCGATCCAGCCGTAATTTCCCAGGGCAATACGGCTTCCTGTCCATAGACTAGATGGTATGGCGAGGTTTTTATCGCTCCATGGCATGACATGCGATAAGCCCATAAGGCCTCTCACAAAACCTCGTGCCAACGCCTGGGGTGCTCATCGACTTTCCTCTTGATCAGCTTGATAAGGCTCTGGTTGGACGCTTCAGCTTGCCCATTTGCTTGAGCATAGTATGGACATGATCTAATCAGCTTAATCCCCGTGTCCTCACAGAACTTTCTAAACTCGTGAGAAATGAAGACCGAACCTCCATCGGTCGTGATAGTTTGGGGAATCCCGAATCTATGGATGACATGTTCTTTCACAAAATTGATAACATCCTTTGAGTTCACGACTTCATGGGACAGCTTCCACCCATTTAGTGAAATAATCGAATGGCCAAAACCCACATGTGGCCTTTGCTTGATGGAGGATTGATCTTGCCGATCATATCCATGCCCCAACCTCGGAACGGCCAAGGCTTGATGATGGGGTTCATTGCTGACGCGGGTACCATCTGAATTTTCCCAAATTTCTGACATGCTTGCCACCCTTTGTAGTACTTGAAACAGTCCTCAAGCATGGTGGGCCAATAAAACCCCGATCTCGATCAACCATTTCATCTTGTGAGCCGATTGGTGGGTTCCACAGCGCCTCGTGTACCTCGTGTAGGAGCCGATTGGCCTCGGCCCCTGGACATTTGAGCAGTAACCCTCCAGTCCTCAGAAACATGTCGCCAATAAGCACATACTTCATGGCCTTGTACCTTATCCGTTAGGTGCCCCGGCGAATCCTTCAAGTAATTGAAGATATCGGCTCTCTAGTCGCTGGCCTCCGTGAACTCAGATTCGAACATCAGCTCCTGCTACGCCCTTGTAGCCCCAAGTCATTTGTGCAAGATCATTTGCCTCGGTATTCTGCGATCATGGGATCCGGTGAAGTTTATGTACCGAATCGTGCCATCACGGCATTGCAGCCATAATGGGAAGAGTGACTCGCTCTCACACTTGTATTCCTCCGTGAGTTGGGAAATCACCAACTTGAGTCTCCAAAATTTCCACCGCTTCGCTTCCGATGAGCAACTCCATTCTCATGTCGCCTCATACTCGCCGACGTTGTTGGTGCGAGGGGTAGATAACCTGATGGAGAAGGAAAATGTTGCCCCCCGGGGCGACACGAGTAGAATGCCGATGCCGCAACCATCGTCGCAAACCGATCCATAGAAAAACATAGCCCACGCTCGTATGGACAGCGCTATATTAGTGTTGATCCTTTCGAATAAGGTCGGCCAATGCTCGACCCTTAATCGCTGGCGGTTGATACCGGATGTCAAATTCCGATAACGCAAACATCCATTTGCCGAGTCGGCCTTTCAATATAGGGGCCGACAGCATGTGCTTTATGACATCTGATTTGCATATGATGATAATCTCTGCTGAGAGCAAGATGTGGCGCAGCTTGGTGCAGGTGAAAAACAGGCAGAGGCACAACTTATCGATCTAAGGATACCTTGTCTCTGCATCCAGCATCCTTCTGCTGATGTAAAATACAACTCGCTCCAGACCATCATAAACTTGCACCACCACTGAGGCGATGGACGGTCGCCATCGACAAGTAAATGTAGAACGGCCTATCCGGCCGGGTGGAACCAATCTTGGCTTCGCCGATATTCTTTGATCTCGTCAAGGCTCGTTGTTGTTCGCCCCAGGAATTCCTCGTCAGATTTAATTTTCAGCAGTCCCATGAACGGCTCTATTCTTCCTGATAGATTGGAGATGAATCTTCTGACGAAGTTGATCTTGCCGATGAGAGACTGTAGTTCTTTCTTCGTGGTAGGTGGCTTCATTGTTCGCACTGCCTCCTGACTTTTCAGGCCGATCTCAATTCCGCGTTTATGGACCAAGAAACCCAAGAACTGACCGGCCGTCACCCCGAAGGCACACTTCTTTGGATTCATCCGTAGCCCGAATTTTCTTGTTCGGTCTAGGACGCGTTGCAGATCGTCCAAGTGTCCATTGGCTCCTCGAGATCTTTCGCTCGAGCGGACTCCCTGTGTCGGCTCTGAGGTGGGAGAGGCCCTAGACGCTTGAACACTGACACTGGCCCCGTGTCCTCCTTATGCTGTCCACATTCCGGGCAGTTATCGATTGTAGGCAATCGGCTCATTCCCGCATCCCAGCAATACTTGAAGAAAGGACAATCCCAATGTTTGTCTACGCCTTCCTTTTCTTTTGACGGTCCCCTAGCGAGGTGCTCATATCCTTCATCATCTCCATCGCGCCGGCGACGTCGGTCATACTGACGCTCATACTTGTTAAGGAGATGCGTGGAGTGTGGCTTTTGATATCGCACCCACCTCACCTGTTCCTTAGTTAAATACCGCTTGTCATCGTACCGGGGCCGGTCGCGTGGACCGGCCTCGTCTCTTTCTTTGCCCCGAGAGCGACCGCCCTCCTCCTTATATGTGCCATGGTTGTACACAGGCCCTGCCATGTTGACATCGAACGAGAAATCCAACTGGCGCCTCGTGGAGTGGCTGTGTTCTACCATGTTGACGCCGGGAAACGGGTTGGTGTCTACTTTCATGGCGAATTGCCCCAGGATCAGACGGCCCTGCTCTATCGCCGTTTGGATCTGGCGATGTAGCTCTTTGGTGTGGGTGAACGAGTGATGCCACTTGCAGTATGGTCTTCCGTTCATCTCTTGAGCCGTAGGGATTTTGTGGCCTTCGGGCAACTTCAGCTGCTTCTCCTTCAGCAGTAAATCGAATATCTGCTCAGCTTTGCTCACGTCGAAGTCGAACCCTTTTGCCCCGCCGCTTTACCCATTTGCGGACAGGATCGCCCCGAGCCCATTCAGCCACGGCCACCTCCTCGGTCTTGTGTAGGATCCTCTTCTTCAGATCGACTGGCCTATCGGACGCTTGAACTTGTCTTGGTACAACTCGGTGGCGCTGTTCATACATCGCCGCCTTCGGGCCATGTGCGCCAATGAGTTGTACTCTACTTGGAAAGCCGATCCTTGATAGGTGCCGAGACCCAACACCGCCACCGACCGCTTTTTCGCTTAAACGATGAGTAACATCGGTTCTTGACAAGCGGTTACCGGATGTACTCGGCTACAGTTTCTCCCGCTTTTGCCGCACTGTGCGTGTCCGCAATGCCACCTCGTAGCCTCGAATGATAATCGAATGTGGAACTGCACTTCCGGTTGCTTCCGTCTGGATCGAATCGTGGCGCGAGGTGTACCACCCAAAAGCTGGCCTCCGAGATTGCGCAAAGAACCTTACGCCGCGAATCGATCCGATGCTGAAATCATGCCTAATCGCGCGTATCGGCTCACGTGCTCGATCGAGCTCGACCTTCCGATCCGCTAAACCTTGAGAACTCGGGGAGCCGATACTTGGGTGGCGGAATCAGGTCAAACTTCGTTGGGGTACGGCTTTGAATAGCCGATTGTCCTTCTTCGCACGCCGAACCGGTCTCTCAAGATGGTACGGATTTGCTCCACGCTTGAGCTGCAGGGCTAGATTCTCATGACTCGCTTCGGTGGCATACTTGGCTAGCCACGCTGCTTTGTCGGGCCCATCCCATACATCGCCGCTCCGAAACGCCGCTCTGAACCACCGCCCAGAACCCCCGCAGAAATCCCTGCGGTCGCAATCTGGTTGGTGCGTGTCAGGTTATTGCAGTCCGACACGTAGGTGCATACATATCCATGTGGGATTTCTTTAGGTGGCTCAAACAGGAACTGGCAATCGCCTGGGTCGCCTCCGACCTTGTAGACGACGTACGCCGCTGCCCCTGGTGGCTCCGGAGCTGCAAGTGTGAATGGCAGCGGTGGCCTGGCCTGGAGCGGTCTTTCTCCCTGGTGAGTCCCCAGAGTAGGCCCCGACGGAGAGTACTGATGTTTCATGATCTCCTGAACTACGCGAACTGCGATCCGCTCGAAAGCGTTCACCAGGCTCTCAGAATGGCGGTGAAGAGAATGAGCTACCATGTAGTTGACTTCCTGTCGCAGAGCTCTGGTGCGCTCCTCTGAAGGAACAGACAGATCCACCTCATCGAGAGCACCCTCGGGTGAGAACCCTTTCCACCTGATGCCATGCTTACGAGTCCTCTCAAAAGAGCCGATGAGATCGGCTTCGAAGAGAGCTTTGATGTCATCATACTTCGCCTTGTGCTCCTCAGGCATCTCGTCGTACGTGACTGGTCTGTCCCCCATCTCAGCGTCGGATGTTGATGCAGATGCTTTTGAATGTCCCACCGGGCGTGCCAGAATGTGTTGCCTGTCAAAACCCACCAGCGAGCAGCGACGAGCAACACGAAGAGCCGGGAGGCTCCCAGAACTGTTGGTGGGCCCTGGTCCCTCGGGCAACGGCCCGCAAAACTCCGGCACACGTCCTGGCTTGGTTCGAGGGCGTGCCACCTGACCTATACCTGGTCAGGAAGGTGAAGGATTGCTTCGATTGGTTTCATGCATGGTAAACAAGTATACGTAAAATTCGAGCCGTGACCGGCTCCCAGGTTTCCCTGTGAATCGGCTCCTGGAGCCGATTATCCCATGGTTCTGCATTAATTCTATGATAACATGGGGTTTTGCTTCATCAATACAAGTTAAATCGATCTACGACAGTTTAACGTTCTCACCACGTATCTGGAACACCCTACACGTAATTGAGCCTGGTACATACGAAAGATGATAGAAAACTAACCCTAGAGAAGGCCTAACAACCGACGTAAAGTCAATTCCCGGAACAACTCCTCTCGAACTAGCCAACCATATCCTCACGTACTACTGGATCGTTCAACCCGTTTGCAAGGCCTGACTACGTGGATATCAAACTAAACCTTGGAAAACAAGGCAAAACTATAACGGATCAAATCGACTGAGTAAAGACCAACCATATCCTCACGTACTACTGGATCGTTCAACCCGTTTGCAAGGCCTGACTACGTGGATATCAAACTAAACCTTGGAAAACAAGGCAAAACTATAACGGATCAAATCGACTGAATAAAGATCAAGCAAGGTGCTACCCTTACACCCGGGAAAAGGTGCAAAGGTAGCGAGATAACTAGAGATAGCATGACTAAACAATCGTAGCGAAAAGTACTGATGCTAACCCAAACAAATCTATGATAATAGTATTACTCGCCATCAACAAGGCTTCAGTACGAGTAACACCAGATAACGCATAAGCAGATACTGCCTAGATCGCAAGATGCGATCTAGGCAGCATGACACTTACCCGAAAGAAACCCTAGAAACAAGGGGTGGCGATGCGCCGAGATTGTGTTTGTTGTGAACGTGATTGTCCTCTTTTTCTCAATAACCTTAGGTACATATTTATAGTCCGGAGACTTTCTATCTTTGGAATAACTCTACAACTCTATCTCTTACCTAAACCGAAACGGAATCTACTACAATATACAGATACACGGGCAATTTAGCCCAAATCCACGCACAAGGCCGATTAACAACACATTGCATATATGTATTTTCCAAGCCCATCTTGATTACGGTCCATCTCCTCCTTTGGCCAAAATATGGCGATAACAGAATCTAATGGTATAATTTTTGTTAAATATTGTTTGCATTTTGTTGACCAAATTTATGATCAAACTATTTTTCTCAAAGTACGTATCTGCTTTATAAACCGGAATGGAGGTAGTACCTGTATGACATGCCTACATTTAATAGCACTCCCTTCGATCCCGGTGGGAGCTTATTATGAATCAGAGGGAGTACTAATAAATAATTAATTTTTATTGGTCGGCAAGTGACAGATCTTAATTTACCGTGTATGGTGGGGTTACATTTATATGAAATATATTCTTTTATTTAGTTTTGGCAGATAGCTACATAGGATATATATACGATATGGAATGTATATATGTCCATTAATGGATCACGCAATCTTTGAGAATCTAAATATCACAATGTATCTCTCCCCATTTAAAGTAGCATTGTTTGTAATGTAGGAGTTGGCCTGAATTAATCATCTACAATAATTGTATGTACTACCATATCCTGTATGTTTACCAAATCGATGTTGAAGTATGAGTTGGATTCTTTTTTTGTAAAGGAATTCTTTTTCCTGTATGTACCAAGTTTTAATCACACACAAAAAAAGAGCAAGAGAAGCTCACAGGCTGTGACAAACAAGAAATCATTTTTGGAGTTGGAATTCTTATGACTATTTTCTTGTCTGAGTGACATTTGTTCTGTCATTTTTCGTTGAACATAACCCTATTAATTGAGGTTTTGACACACACGCACGCACGCACATATCATTTCTGCACGTTATATGTGCCTTTTAGAAAACTTTGCCTTATCCGACATCCGAATCCTAGTCGGATTACAATAGATTGTCCGAATAAGTTGCCAATGCATATTCGAATCCGACACGGATTTAAATATTCAGTGTGATATCTTCAGCACCGAAATAAATGTAGGTGTAAAATCCGACATATATGCAAAGGGTCTAATTGTGTAGAATATGAATTTCATTCAATTTCTTAATCGATCGAATATGTTGCAATTACCCTTACAGTACTCCAGAGCTACACTTCTCTTCGGTTGTAGATGTGTTGTTGCCACTAGGGAGAAAACAACGATCTCTTGTTTATGGAACAAGTGGATTGTTTACCTTACACACTTTGCTAAAAAACAGGACAAGACGAACACACCTTGCAAGCCCGATCGATCGACCCTAGCTACCTAGCTAGCCACTAGATCCCTTCTCTTCCTCCTCCACCTCCGGCGCCGGCACGTTAAGATCAATGACAGGTCTCGCCGGAGCATCTGGGACGGCGGCCTTGTCGGTTAGCTGCTGCTCCTTGTGCTTCTTCCGGCTACGACTGGTGCTGGGCTCATTGCCACCCAGCGACTGCCGCTTCTCGACAGAGTGGGGGCGGTCGCGGCGCGTCTTGGTTGCCGCAAGGACACCAGCTGCGAGGAACGTGGCAGCACCGGATGTGGCATTGTAGGTCCACCTTGCTGATGAAGAAGCTCTCGCAGAGGGAGCACCCGAAAGGCTCCCAATCGTTTCCTCTAGGGGGCATGGGGACGGCTGGCCTCTTGCTACCCCTGCCGGCGCCGGCGATGGCCGGCACGACTGTGGCGCTGTCGAGCTCGTGCACCGACTTCATGCTCCAGGGCTGCCTAGGGGGCTTGTCGCCTCCGCCGGCACCCCCAGACAGCAGGCCGTGCAGATTGCCGACGACCAGCTGCTGGGTTGGCCCGGACGACGATTCGTTCCCGTTAATCATTGCCGTGGCTGCTGTTTCTATATTTTCTCGCTCGCCCTCTGACTGACAGCGGCAGAGTATATATCTTGTTTGGCTACAAATTAATGCTTCAGAAAAGATAGGATTGGCATTTAACACTACCACCTCCATTTCGGTTTATAAAGCAAATACATACCTCGCGGAAATAGTTTGATTATAAATTTAGTCAATAAAATATAAACTATATTTAACAAAAATTATACGATTAGATTCATATTCAAAATACGTTTTCAATGGTACAATTTTCACTATAGGAAAGAAATAAGGCGCCGACGGCCGACCGGCTACGCCGACGGCCAAATGTCGGGACCGTCGGCGTAGCTACCTTCCCTAGCCAGCTGACCAGCCTGGTCGTCGGCGTAGGGACGGCCGTCGGCGTAGATAGCGTGGCCGTCGGCGTAGTAGAGAGGGTTGTGCCACGGTGGCCCTCGGCGTAGGTACAACCCTCGGCATAGCCCCAGTTTAGACACGGCGATGGAAACGACGTTATACAGACGGGAGATTTTACAATTTGCCATGTTTTACTTCAGTCTTTTATAATTTGCCACACATTACTTTAGTTTTTACTATTTGCCACACATTATACTGATTTCTTTATAATTTACCCTGTTTCTCCCTTTACAAGTATATCAATTATTTTAACTTGGAAATACATTGTGAATACAGTAGCTACGTACCCCCTGGACAAACCGAACCAGGTCTGATCGATCAGTCTCATCTCCTTCCTTCTTTCCCCTTGTTCAGCGCAGAAAAAACGGAGAAACCGGTACGGAAACGCCGCCAGCGGCAGAAGCCAGACTAAGGGAGGCACAGCCATGATCGGCAACCATGAGCTGCAGCCACGATCAAGGTACCCAACCCTCTTCCTTGACTTTCCCTCATTCCCATACTTGTTTACCCTGTTTCCTTTGGCAAAGATATTCAACATCTCTTCACGCAATGTTCTTACAAACTGATCCAACTAGTACTTGACCGATTGAAATCTGGGGCTGGTTCTTGGCTCTCATCTAACCATGGTCATCTCTATCTCTCTCTCTCTCTCTCTCTCTCTCTCTCTCTCTCTCTCTCTCTCTCTCTCTCTCTCTCTCTCTCTCTCTCTCTTCTTTTCCTGATGGTCGTATGTGTGGTTTAGGTTCAGGTTAAAATTGTTTCTACCCATAATTGTGCTCTGGTAATTCAGTAGTATTATGCCTATGAAACCATGTGATGATACACGGATGCAAGGAATTAGTGGGTTTTTTAAACCAGTCGTGCTATTGATACCAAAGTAGCAATATGATCTGCAAACTGTAAACAACAGTCTGGTTTTAATTTTGATGCGCTCTACAGTCTGACAAAACATACGTATGAACCTATGCTTTGATTGGTATTGTTGAATTTGTGGCGATTTTGTTTCCTCACAAACTGAATTTTTTTTATTTTGTTTTGTAGTAAGGCATCAACGACTGAAATTACCGACGTGTATACTTCTAATCTTGTCCAATTTAATGAAGGAAGTAGTTCAATTGATACACTCATTGATTGGTCCCAAATTGAGATAGCACCTGCAAATGAAGATGAAATTGATGTTCCTATAGCAGAAGAGAACTTGTGCTTGATGCTTGGAATTAATGATAAATCTGGGCATCGACGAGACACAGCTGGAGCAGCTATCGAATCCTCCATTGCCAATATCAATGCTTGTATGGATGATATTAATGAGGATTTGCTTGCTGATGCGGCTCTCCCTGTTTCTGACCAAATGCCTGAAGAGAATCACTTTTGGTATGACAAAGAACATCCTGTGATAGAGGAAGGTTCTTTGTTTCCTTCGATGGAAGAGTTCAAGATGCTCTTGAGAACATTTGCTATTAGAGGCAAGTTTGATATTCAAATACAGGACAGTGACACAACTAGATTTAGAGGTCATTGCAAAGGAGAATTATGTCGCTGGAGAATAACGGCTAGGACAATAGAAGATGGAAAAACAGTCAGGGTATTAACTTATCTAACTTCAACCTTTTATGTTGTATCTTACAACTATTTTATAAAGCTGCATGCAACTAATGGATGGTATTGTGTTTTACTGCAGGTTAACAAAATAGTAAAGCCTCATAATTGTTCATCAACCGCTGAACTGATCTCAAGCATGGCAGACCAAGCATGGGTGGCAGAAAAGTCAATTGGCATACTTCGAACCGAACCAAACATTGGTGCTGGTGAGCTACAAAAAAGGTTAAAAGCTGAGTATAAAGTTACTACTGGGTATCAGACTGTTTGGAAGGCCAAAGAAAAGGCCATGGCTAAATTATATGGTACATGGGAACAAAGCTTTCAAAATCTATGGAACTTCAAAGCTGAGATTGAGAAGAGATCTCTGGATAGCATTGTAGAGGTTGATGTGAAGAGTGAAGAGGGTAGAGTGTATTTCAGCAGATTTTTTATGGCACTCAAGCCATGCATTGACGGCTTTTTGAACGGGTGTAGGCCATATGTTAGTATAGACTCCACCTTCATGAATGGAAAATGGAATGGTCAGTTAGCAGCATGTACAGCACTAGATGGACATAACTGGATGTTTCCCTTAGCATTTGGATTCTTTTCTTCGGAAACCGAGGATAACTGGACTTGGTTTATGCAACAATTGCATAGGGCAATAGGGCATCTTCAAAATCTAGCTATATGTACAGATGCATGCAAAGGGTTAGAGAATGCAGTCAAAATTGTTTTTCCTCAAGTTGAGCAAAGGGAATGCTTTAGGCATCTAATGGGAAACTTTAAGAAAAAGTTTCATGGAGACGTTTTTGGTCGGATGTGGCCAGCAGCAAAGGCTTATCGTGTAGAAACATTTAACCACCATATGGCCAAGGTTTTTGAAGCTAAACCTGAGGTAGGTACCTACTTGAGTACTTATCATAACTTGAAGTGGATGAGATGCGACTTCAACATGGAAATAAAATGTGATTATATTCACAATAATCTAGCTGAGAGCTTCAATAGCTGGATCAGAGGAATGAAGGACCTTCCCCCAGATGAGCTAGCAGACTCACTAAGAGAGAAAATCATGAAGCTTTTTCATAGGCGGAGAGAGGTTGGGAAAATGCTCCGTGGAATTATACTACCTGCTATCATTCAACAGCTAAATAATAGGACTAGACAACTTGATCATTTGGATGTTGGAAGATCAACTGGAGAAAGTTGTGAGGTCAAGGACTCCAAAAGGAATAACCTTAGGCATGTTGTGAAGATAGGCAGCCATGAGTGCACTTGCCTAGAATGGCAGCACACCGGAAAACCCTGCGATCATGCACTTGCATTCCTTATAGGGACCGCAAATACAAACTTTCATCCATATGTGCATCAGTACTACTCAGTGAGTATGTTCCGGGCAGCCTACGCTGGAGAGATTGAACCAATTACAGACAAGTCTCAGTGGCCTCAGGTTACTCTAGATTTTGAGATGGTGCCACCGATCTCAAAGAGACCCATTGGGAGACAGAGGAAACTGAGAATCAAAGGCTGTCTTGAAGATGGTGGTAGTAGCAGTAAAGGGAAGAAAAAGGTAGATGGTAAAGGAAAAGGGAAGGATGATGGCGATGAAGAGAAGACACAAAATAATGGTGCCAACGGGAAAGCAAAAGAGAAAAAGAGATTTGGCACCACAAACAGATGCAAACAATGTGGAGAGTTGGGGCATAGAAAAACAACATGTCCACAAAATGAACCTAGAGAAAGGTAAACTTGTATTGTTGTATTAGTGTCACACTCTATTAGTCTCTTATTTCTAATGTATTGTGTACTAAAACAGAAAGAAAAGGGTGAAAAAAGTCCATAAGGGTGATGATCAAATTTCTGGAGAGGTGATTGAGCAAGAGGTATTTTCAGTTGATGTTGGGACACCGAAAAGAACTACAATCGTTCTGCCTCCTAGCCTTCATAACAGCCCCGGGCCTATTACAAGGAGGTAGTCCGTCAACTTACTTTCATATGCACAAAATCATGAGAACAAACTATTTTCTAACATGATGTTTAAATTGTAGGAGACTTGCTATGGCCATGGATGGAGATGGTGCATCACAAGCACTTGTGACACCTATTGCATCTCCAGCGAGACCTACTTTTGATGTGCCATCAAGTTCAAATGCAAGAAAGAAAAAATTAACTCCAAAGAGGAGAAAAAACTGATTTTATTGCTTCTAGACTCTATTTTCAATTTCAAGTTAGATGTGCTGCCTTTTTTTGTTCCATAATATGCACACAGAATTTATTACTTCGATCGATTTAAGCTCTGAATTATTTGAATTCACATATTGTTGGTGATGAGATTGGTGATCTGCGTGTGATAAATGATGACAATTCCATGTAATCCTACAGATTTTTTGATATATATATATGGATGGATGCTGTAAAAAAATTCTATGCTAAAAGCATGGGTTCAGTTGATCTGTGATGGTTCTGCCTTGGTGCTTTGGCCGTGTGTTGGGAGCACTGCCCTTTGTTTCCTGATGTTTTTATGTCCAGGCTTCTATGTTTTCTGGGTGTAAACAAATTAAAGTGATTTTTATCTAGCTACTGTAACTGTTCTCCTTCATCGTCACTTAATATGTACTAATGCAGCACACTCTGAAGTTGTTCTCCTTCATCGTCACTCAATACGTGCTACAGCTTGGCCACTGATAGACTACAACTCATCTTGCTACCTTTGTACATATTCGTTTAAAAGATCAATATTGTACTCTTTTTTACCCATATTAGGTGATTTGGATTTGTCAAAATTTGGATGAACTTATATACTAAATTATGTCTAGATTCATTCAAATTTAGACAAATCTGAGTCAACTAATATGGATCGAAGGGGAGTAACTTTTTTTTTAAAGATGCACTTTCTACAGATTCAGCGTTAAACTGACAGCACTTGATATTAGGAGTAAAATCCTGTAGATCATCAGGGTTCATTAAATCATCCTCATGAAACTTTGTTAATCTGCGTCGAGGAAGACTTCCCACCTTGTCCAGTCTGTGTCGCCGGCCGGCGGCAGCTCTGGATATGATTTGCCGTTCGTTGGCTGTCCCATCCGTGCTTTGTTCATGGTGGTCGGCACGCAGCTGCGGCGCTCACCTCCTCCCCGTTCGTGTGGGCATACCGTTTGTGGTCTGTTCGTGTGGTCGGCAGGCGGCAGCGGTGCCGTTGCCGCCGTCGGCGCTCCTTCCAGAGCTCCTCTGTTTCTTGTTTCTTACCTGTTCTGTGCAAACGCAAATGGCTGTGTGGGGCTGTGGAGCTCATTTTCTTGATCGAAGGAACCGGTCCAGCTATGTACTGTATTCATAATGTATATCTAAGTTAAAATAATTGATATACTTGTAAAGGGAGAAAAAAGGTAAATTATAAAGAAATCAGTGTAATGTGTGGCAAATAGTAAAAGCCAAAGTAATGTGTGGCAAATTATAAAGGACTAAAGTAAAACGTGGCAAATTGTAAAATCTCCCTAGACAGACAGGCCGTGCCGACGAGATTCTGAAAAAAACGAGAAAGTTAAGCGTGCTAGAGCTGGAGTAGTGCTAGGATGGGTGATCGAACGGGAACTTTGACTAAGACTATAATTTAATCAATTATTAACTATAAATAGTGTTAAAATGATTAAAGCGAGAGATTAAGGAGTCAAACAATTCAAAGATTAAAAAAAAATAAAAATATATATTTTAGGCTATGCCGACGGCCTGGCCGTCGGCGTAGCTCCATTCCTGTGCCGACGGCCTGGCCGTCGCGTAGCTCTAGGCTGGACCGTTATCAAAGACGGCCGTTGACTGATACGCGGGGCCCGCTGGAAGACGCTATGCCGAGAGGGAAGGGCTGTGCCGACGGCCACGGAGCTATGCCGACGAGGACGTACGCCGAGGGGGCTACGCCGACAGCCACCATCAGCACAGCCCGTGCCGACGGCAATTTGGCACTGTGCCGACGACAGCCGGCCGTCGGCATAGCAAATCTTTTTTGTAGTGCTTTGTGGCATATGATACATATATTATTGATCAAATTTACGTTTAAAATATTTTCTCGAAGTACATATTTGCCTTATAAACCTGAATAAGGTATAGTAGCTTATCTTTAAGAAAACATTTAAGAGTAGCTAGGAATTAAATGTAGTACATCACAGGGATTTGGATTCTTGGGATTTCCGAGACTCTAAATTGTGGGCGACACTGGGTCAAATCTGGGGGTACTTTTGAGACAGATGAAATACTCCTAAAAAAAGTATGAACGATTGCAAAGTGTTTGCTTACATTCTTGTGTTTATGCAAAAATATATAGTAGCTAGAAATAAAACGTACTCTCGGGCTATGGTAGGGCTACATATACGCAAAAGCTACATGTATATGGCAGGGCTGTAATTATACGGGTGTGAGATCTTCACTGACCTTTAGCCTGGGCACAGGCGTCCAATATGATATCTATCTCACTATCTAATTAGGCCGATGGGCCCCTTCGTTGTGAATTAGTTAACAACAATTTTGAGGCAAGATTTCACTAAATGAAAAATCTAAGGGAAGGCGCCGCATGGCTTGCTCCGCGTGCGACGGCCCATCACGATTCGTGAAACGCATCGCAGACTCATTGTTATCATTTTACCTTATCCCTTCCACTGGTTTCTTCGGGCTATTTGATAAAATGCCCCACTTTACTTTGGCATTTGCCCCAAAAGACACATTTACTTTGGCATGGATAAAATGCCCTCCTTTATATTGCCCATTTGCTAAAATGCCCTGTTTGTAAGATTTACTAGTAAAGGTTGAAATAATCTTTTCTTAATCTAATTTCTAACTTACAAATGGATTGATCCAAATATGATTGCTCATGTCTCCCGTACGAACAGAGACAGCCGCGACCAAGCCCCAGCGCCGTCGCCCACTCTATCTCCACCGCCGCGTCCCTCTTCGCCCCACTCTCCCTTTCGTTGCTCATGCCGAGAAGGGCGGCTGCCAGCAGTACTTGCAGCAGCGACCAACAAGTCACCCGTACTCGTCCAAGATTGCTAAGTTCGAGACCCACATGTCCGGCAAGGCCGTCTCGGTGCCGCCCTCGACGCCACTGCCCAAACGATTGTTAGGAGATTGGCCGCGAGTCGTCGGATGCGCCCTCGCTGCCGTCTTTGGTCGCCGGCGAGGTCGTCCTGGCACAGGGACACGGAGGGAGGGGCGGAGAAGGACGCGGCAGGTAAAAGAGAGCGCGGTGTCGGAGCTTGGTCTGGGAGGCCGGCCGGCCGGCCGGACGTCGTCGTCGCCGACGTATTCATACGGGAGAGACAGAGATGCCCACTCGGACGGGTGCCCAGCTTTAGATCAATCCACTCAAGGACAAAGCCGGAAAGGGTTAGTTGCAGGTTAGAGGTTAAATTAGATTAAGAAGAAATCATTTCAACCGGTACTAGTAAATCTTTCAAACGGGGCATTTTAGTAAACGGGCAATGTAAAGCAGGGCATTTTATCTATGCCAAAATAAATGTGCCCTTTGGAGCAAATACCAAAGTAAAGTAGGGCATTTTATCAAATAGCCCGGTTTCTTCCTATCCACACATTCTTTTCTCCCTCCCAATTTCCCCACGACTGAACAGCCTCTCGTCGCTAACAAACTCGCGAAGGAGGCGCAACGCATAGACGGATCCACGCAGGCCGCCGCCGACGAGAGTAAAGAGAGGGTTTCTGTCCCTAGCACGGAGGCGCCGCCATCGACGGGCACGCAAAAGGGAGAGCACCACCGTCATCAAGCTCGAGGAGGCATGACAAAGGGAGGAGGCCACGCCGACGAGCTGGAAGAGAGGGCTTTCATCCCTAGCGCGGGGACACCTCCGCCGTAGAAATTGAGGTGGAGTGCCGCAGGGAGGCCTCTGCGTAGGCATCCGCCGTCGAGCTCGAGGAGGAGCAACGTGGGGAGGGCTCCGCGCGGGCTGCCGCCGCCGAGCTCTAGGAGGGGGCTTCTTTTCCTAGCACGGGGAAGCCCCTGCTGACGAGCGCGAGGAGGCTATCATCATCAGGTGCGAGGATATCGTCCACGATAAGCCGTACGAGAGCACGCACGGCTCGCTCCGCCCGATCCGCACTGCCTCTTCCGTGATTCGACGAGGTCATGGGGGTGTGAGCCATTGCACAGCGATGCTCTAGATGGTGGCCGCCGCCATGCCGCCAGCCTCATCGACGAGGTCACCATCTTCCTCTCCAACTCCAGGTTCAACATCGACCCCCACCCGTTCACCTCTCAATAATCTGGTAGTGTGGTGGGAAAAATCCTGTAATTGATTTGTTGAAACCTGGTAGTTATTCCTCAAACAATTTGGTTTGATGTATACTTAGGTAGTGTTTGCGTAATTTTTTTTGATAATTTATATCTCAATATTCTGGTAGTTTGTTGTTGCCTACCAAAACTCACCGGCGAGCAGCGACGAGCAACACGAAGAGTCGGGAGGCTCCCAGAACTGCTGGTGGGTCCTGGTCCCTCGGGCAACGGCCCGCAAAACTCCGGCACACGTCCTGGCTTGGTTCGAGGGCGTGCCACCTGACCTATACCTGGTCAGGAAGGTGAAGGATTGCTCCGATTGATTTCCTGCATGGTAAACAATTATACGTAAAATTCGAGCCGTGACCGGCTCCCAGGTTTCCCCGTGAATCGGCTCTTAGAGCCGATTATCCCATGGTTCTGCATTAGATTTACGATAACATGGGGTTTTGCTTTATCATTACAAGTTAAATCGATCTACGACAGTTTAACGTTTTCACCACGTAACTGGAACGTCCTACACGTAATTGAGCCTGGTATATACAAAAGATGAAGAATTCTAATCCTAGAGGAGGCCTAATAACCAACGTAAAGTCAATTACCGGAACAACTTCTCTAGAGCGAGTAAACTACGTCTTTATGTACTACTGGATCGTTCACCCCGTTTGTAAGGCCTGACTATGTAGATATCAAACTAAACCTTGGCGAGCAAGGCACAACCATAACAGATCGAATCAACTAAATAAAGATCAAGCAAGATGCTACCCTCGCACTTGGGAAATAGTGCAAAGGTAGCGAGGTAACTAGAGGCAGCATAACTTTAAACAATTATAGCGAAAAACACCGGTGCTAGCCTCAACAAATCTATGATAGTAGTGTTACTCGCCATCAACAAGGCTTCAGTACGAGTAACACTAAATAACGCATAAGTAAAAATACTGCCTAGATCGCAAGATGCGATCTAGGCAGCATGACACTTACCCGAAAGAAACCCTAGAAACAAGGGGTGGCGATGCGCCGAGATTGTGTTTGTTGTGAACGTGATTGTCCTCCTTTTCTCGATAACCTTAGGTACATATTTATAGTCCGGAGACTCTCTACTTTTGGAATAACTCTACAACTCTATCTTTACCTAAACTGAAACGGAACCTAAACTGAAACGAAACCTACTATGATACAAGATACACGGGCAATTTAGCCCAAATCCACGCACTAGGCCGATCCAACAACACGTTGAATATACACATCTTCCAAGCCCATCTTGATCACGGCCCATCTCCTTCTTTGGCCAAAATATGGCGATAACACATGCCCCCCTGGTTTTGGCAATGATAATTCCAAAACCATTCTGCTGATGTTTTTTTTTCTTCTTCCCCCTCTCTTTTTTTTTGTATCGGGTTGCGCGTTGACAGAATGCGTTGCAGAACAGGATCGTCACGCCACCCCTTCATCATGATGCCCTGTCTTCTCAATTCCTTCGCAGTGCATGATTTGACGATTTTGGCAGCACATTCTGGGAAACCGCGATGTCACTGAACCGTCTCTCCACTATTCCCCTTATTTAAATCCATCTAAGCAGTTCGCAATCCCCATCTTCCTCCAGCAGCCAAAAAACCCTCTTTCTCCGCCATGGCCTCCTCTGCTTCCTCTGGCCTGTCCTCCCACGCCTCCAACTCAATGAGCGACCGAGAGCCGACGCCAGAGCACCCGCCGATGGCGGCGTACAACACTCTCACCCCACAATGGTGGGACGAGAGGGGTTGGGACTTCGCCGTTTGGTCGGAGGACGACGCGTCTTTGACTGACGGCGAAGAAGACCTGCTGTTCCTTGCTGATGTGGAACTGGAGGCAGACAGCACCGACGACGCCATGTCCTGGGACGGCGTCGACTCCTCCGAAGAGGAGGAGGAAGAGGAGGACACCTCCTCCGAGGAGTACCAGCCGGTGAAGTACTTCCGCACCGGGTCCAGTGAGGACACCGACGACGAGGAAGGAGGCCCTCGCTTTTCTTCAAGAAGAAGAAGACGACGCCGGTAGCAGCGCTGAGGATAGCGCACAAGACGGCGGCGACGACAGCGACGACGACCTCGGCCTAGATTAGGAGCCAGTAGCAGTAGTAGTAGTAGCAATAAGCTCCCTTTTGTAATCAATCTTTTGTAAGCACTCAGCCTCCAAATGAATGAATGAAAATCCGTTTCTCGAAGATTGTCTGTTTCGCCTTAATTTTGCCGATAATTAAAAATAAGTCGATGCTCCAGAAACCGATGATACGGTATCGGCTTTCATCATACTGCACTCATACAGTCAAACAAGTCAAATCGTAAAGAGCCGATGACCACGCATCGGCTTTCCCCAAAAAACGTTGACAGGGTCAAAACTTGGTCGCGTACTTAGGCAAATCTAAACGGCCACTTCTTAGTTCCAATCGGTAACCTGCTTGTAACACATGTGAACCTCTAGAGCCGATGACCGTGCATCGGCTATATATTTTTCTTTTTATTCGGCCGATTTCCAGCATCGGCCCCCATATTTTTATTGTCCAACGTCTCACGTGCTTTTACTTGGCAAGTTTTAGTGTCCATCATCCCACATGCTTGGGAAATACTTCTTGAGATGTTGACCGTTGACCGCCACTGGGAATTTCACGCCGTCGAGCTCCTCGAGCATGTATGCGTTTCCTCTTAAAACCTGATCGACCCTGTACGGACCGTGCCAATTTGGAGACCATTTACCATATGTTGCATCCTTAGTCCCTAATGGCAACACAGCTTCCCATACCAGATCACCAACGTGGAACTCCTTCGGCTTTACTTTCTTGTTATATGCACGAGCTACCTTGGCCTTGTTCTCTTTGATTTTCTCAAGTGACCACAGCCTGAGCTCAGTCAAATCCTCGACACTGTCACTCATCAGGGTTGCATATTCTTCAGTTGTTAGGTTGTCCTGAAAAGTGACACGTCTCGACCCAGCCGTAATTTCCCAGGGCAATACGGCTTCTTGTCCATATACTAGATGGTATGGCGAGGTTTTAATCGCCCCATGGCATGACATGCGATAAGCCCATAAAGCTTCCGCGAACCTCGTACAACGCGTCTAGGGTGCTCATCGATTTTTCTCTTGATCAGCTTGATGAGGCTTTGGTTGGACGCTTCGGCTTGCCCATTTGCTTGAGCATAGTATGGAGATGATCTGATCAGCTTAATCCCCGTGTCCTCGCAGAACTTCCTAAACTCCTGAGAAATAAAGACCGAACCTCCATCGGTCGTGATAGTTTGGGGAATCCCGAATCTATGGATGACATGTTCTTTCACAAAGTTGATAACATCCTTTGAGTTTACTGATTTCATCGGGACAGCCTCCACCCATTTAGTGAAATAATCAGTGATGGCCAAAATCCACATGTGGCCTTTGCTTGATGGAGGATTGATTTTGCCGATCATATCCATGCCCCAACCTCGGAATGGCCAAGGCTTGATGATGGGGTTCATTGCTGACGCGGGTACCATCTGAATTTTTCCAAATTTCTGACATGCTTGACACCCTTTGTAGTACTTGAAACAGTCCTCAAGCATGGTGGGCCAATAAAACCCTGATCGCCTGATCAACCATTTCATCTTGTGAGCCGATTGGTGAGTTCCACAGGCGCCTTCGTGTACCTCGTGTAGGAGCCGATTGGCCTCGGCTGTCCCCAGGCATTTGAGTGTAGGGGTTCGTAGCATGGAAAACAAAAAATTTCTATCGCATACAAACAAACAAGCCAAGATCTATCTACTAGATTGTAGCAACGAGTCGTTTGGAATAACTTACCCTCGAAGATTCCAAAGCGGTTAACGAGAGCAGATTCTCGTGGGTGATGTAGTCGTACACTTCCGATCTCAAGATCGTGTAGACGATCCTTCCAGCGCGTTCCGCAGCCCCGCAATCGGTCACACGTTCGGTATCGACTAAGACCTTCCTCTCCCTTGTTCCAAAGAAAATGGAGGTTGTAGCACTCTCCGCGATTCCAAGAAGACAACGCGTGGTACCGGAAGTAGAGGGAAATCCCAGGCTTCGCCTTAAGCTTGCAAGTAGTATGGTGGAGCTTATGAGAGAGGCTATTAGTGGTCTAGTAATTAGACGCACCAATTAGAAGGCTCTAAACCAATTAGAAGGCTCTAAACCGCTGGCTAAAGCAATTAGAAGCTCTAAACCAAAACGGCTCTAAACCGGAGATTTAGAGGTAGAAAGTTGTGTGTCTAGGAGGAGCCCTGCCCCTCCTTATATAGGTGGAGGGGCCTTGGCGCGCCAGGGGAGGGAGGGAGTCCCTCCCCAACTCGGCCTAGGGCTGGGCGCCGGCCTGGAGGAGTCCAACTCCTCCTCCAGGTTGGTTCCAACTCCTCTTGCTTGTTTCCCACGCTCGCTTCCCACAGTTTCGCTTTTAGCCGTTTGACTTTCAAACTGGCAATTTGACTTTCATGTTTTTGGAACAGCAAGAACACTTAGTACATGATGCAATCATTCCAATATGTAATGACACATTCATGTACCCCTCCCCCCCCGGAGTGCCGGACAATCCGGAACCTTCTAGAACATTCCCGATGAAAACACCGGAATCATTCCCGAACTCCGAAACGGGACTTTCCTTATATGAATCTTATTCTCCGGACCATTCCGGATCACCTCGTGATATCCGGATCCCATCCGAGACTCAACAACATTCGGTCTCTTTCTCATAATACCATAACTACTCAAACAACGTCGAATCCTTAAGTGTGTCTCCACGGTTCGTGAATTATGCGGACATGATCGAGACACTTCTCAACAATAACCAATAGAGGAATCTGGAAATTCATATGGCTCTACATATTTCTACGATTACTTTGCGATCGAATGAACCACTTACATACGATACCAATTTCCCTTTGTCTCACGATATGTTACTTATCCGAGGTTATGATCGTCGGTATCTCTGCATACCTAGTTCAACCTCGTTTACTGATAAGTACTCTTTTCTCGTTCCCGTGATATGTGATCCCTTGTGAGCCAGTCACATGCTTGCAAGCTAATTGGATGACATTTCACCGAGAGGGCCCAGAGTATATCTATCCGTCATCTGGATGGACAAATCCCACTCTTGATCCATGTGTTTCAACCAATACTTTCCAAACACTTAATGCCACCTTTATAGCCACCCTGTTACGGTGTGGTGTTTGATGTCATCAAAGCATCTATCCGGTAAAGGTGATATGCATGATCTCATGGTCGAAGGAATTAGGTTACTATGTATCAGAAAGCATATAGCAATTGAACTATTGAAATGACTTGATCTTTATGCTACGCTTATCTATAGGAGTATGTCCATCACATCATTCTCCTAATGATATGATCCTGTTGTTAATAACATCTCAATGTTCATGATCAGGAAACCATGATCATATATTAACCAACAAGCTAGTTTAACAAGAGGCTTTACTATGGACTCTTATTTTAGTTTACAAATCACACAAGTATTAATGTTTCCGGTTAATACAATTATAGCATGGTATGTAAACATTTATCATAAGTGTGAAGATATGATAATAACCACTTTATTATTGCCTCTTGGGCATATCTCCAACAGTCTCCCACTTGCACCAGAGTCAATAATCTAGTTTCAAACCTTTGTGTATTCAACACCTATGGCTTTCTGGTGTTGTATGTACACGATTGCTAGTGGTCAACTGATCTCCGGATCTGTCACTTCCAGGTCCGTGTGTAATTGCATGTGTTTGCGTCTCTACGCATCACTCATTCTCTAATGAGATGGCTTTGTATAAGTTTGGTCTTTCGGTGTGACCTTTAGCTCTTTGGGGTTAAAATATGTTGATAATATTGTCGCACAATATATCTTCATAGTATTATCCCACTATGAACTACACCTAGTTTGATAAAAAACTACTTGACACAAATGCCCTCTTCAGCTGCTAAAATAGCAGTCATATACTTAGCCTTTTGTTGTAGTATCTATCACAATATCTTAACTTTGGAACTCATCCAAATCCATTATGGAACTTACTTTCCATTATATTGTGCCACCCTTAATTTAGATTGAGATAAACTTAATTTGCACTTTGTGACAAAACTAGTATCAATGTAGTACTTCTACAATGAACTAACCATCTATTTGTCACTTCTACAAATATTATACTCTTAGTTCTTCCAAAAGATCATAAGAATATCCTTACTATTGTCCAATGATCATCTTACGAATCATTCTGGTATATGCTCACAACATTTAGAGCATAGGACATATCTGGATTTGTACATATCACAGTATGATATAAATACTCTTTGTGATTTTATACATCAAGTATCAATCTATACTTGATTATTTGTTTCACTTTACCAAATGTCAATACACTTGAATATATCATCAACATTGAATTTATTCAATCCTTTCTGTGTGACAAGAACCTCTCTTGTAGTTTCTATATTGAACTCATTCAATATCTTGTCTATGTACTTCTGGCACAACCATATTAGCGTCTATTGATGCCAAATATTTAGGTTTTGCCTAAGTCTTTCATCGGGATGAAATTCTTAATATGTGTTAAATAAAAAGATACATCACTTCCAATCAACAATATGTCTTCCGCATAATGTATTAGAAATATGTCTTAGCGCTCCCACTTAATTTCTTGCAAACGCAAGCATCTTCATTGTCTCTGATGAAATTAAACTCTTTTAACAGTTTCATCATAGTGAAGATTCCAACTCCGCTATGCTTACTTTAACCATTGAAGTTCGCATATGCTTTTAGCATCCTTTGAATTAACAAAACCCTATGGACCGTGGTATGCACATGTCCTAGGTAACGATTCTATTAGAAGAACTTGTTTTGTTTATTCTACTACCATATAACAAAATTATATGTAGTGGTTGCTACATTAATCCGTCTAGACTAAATATCACTATGAAAGATCAAATCTTATCATAGTCAACCTTTGAACATTGTTGTGAACTCTTTCCCAACATGTCGACTATTTCATAGATGTGAAACATCCATGTCTATTTCTTTATAGATCCAGACACAACTATAAGGTCTTACACCTTTCTCGAGGGTCCTTCAAGTTCAAAACTTGATTTTCTCGTGTATGGAACTATCACGGATTTTATGCCATTTTACGGAGTCAGGGCCCATCATCGCTTCTTTGCATGTAGTCGGTTCATTATTCTCAAATAATGATTCAACCCTCAAATCTTGGTATTTGATTGTTTACCCGATCTACTTGTTTCAATAGGAACTTAGATCTTCGTGACCACAACCTTTGAGGTACGTGAGCCATGAGCTTTGTTGCTGCCTCCGGAACACTTTTCGGTGCTGCGCAACTCTGCACATATAGCTAAGGTTCTTTTAACCTTATCAAAATTCTATTGTCCTCCTACTTAACTTTTCACGAAAAATTCCTTCTCAAAGAAACTTGACGTTTTAAGTGACAAACACTTTTGTCTCCGATGTTATGGAGGATTACTTAACAGTTATTCAAAATAACATACAAAGACAGGTTCATCCGACTTTGGTTGCACACATCTTTCTTATGCATAGCATACCAATGTTTAAGAAAGGACAACTTGGGTTTTAACCCAAACCATAACCTTATATGGTGTCATTTCAACGGATTATGATGGAGCTCTTTTCAGTGAAAAACGGTAATCTCTAAAGCTTTTAATCTTTAAAATACAATGGCAATTTTATGAATTACACCTTTGATCTCACCATGTCAAACAAGGTTTAATTACATATCTCGAATGCTCCATACTCTTATGGTGTTTCGGGAAAATGCAAATCCACGGAACAATTCCTTAAATCTTAGGTATTATGCTAAAATCTGTAACTCAAATATCTTCCTTTATGATCTTTATCATAAACTGTTTATATTCTTGTTACAATGATTTTGCACTTCATCTTGAAAGTCTTTTGAACTCTTCAAATATTTCACACTTCATCCTTATTAAGTAAATATTCATTCACTCAAATTTTCGGAGGAAGCATATGAAGTTGAAATCCATCGCTCTTGACTACACATAATGGACTTCGTACAACAATATGTACAAATTCCAATAAGCTAGTCTTTCGTTCCCTTTTGGCCTATGAACGAAGTTTTAATTATCTCTAGGAAAGTTTCACAAGCGTCATTTGATCAAAATCAAAAGACTCCAAAATTCCATACATATGGAGTTTCTTCATGTTTTCTTTCCAATATAATTTAAACGGCGATGTCACTTCCTAAGTGATCTTTCAATCAATTTGTCTTTCGACATTTTTAGCACTAGTTTTATGGATGTGATTCCTCCAACGAGATTTGTGAATCATCCATCTTTTATGGATTACGGCAATTATTTGAACAACCCTTTTGTCTTCATAATACCTGATAAAACAAATCTTTGAAGGCAAGCTTTGATGTTTAACGAGCAACACAATAACCCTTTATTTTGTTCTCGATGAACATCATCACATATTCTTTTGCTAGTTACTTAGGCCATTGTAGTTCATGAATTGTGTTGTTTCGTATGACGATTCACACCAACAAATTCAGTATCAAATACTTAAGAACCACATTGTTTAACAAGCAAAGAATACAACCATAACACGTATATCATCTATATACTTAAACTGAACAATTCTAGTCTTTTCTTTTCTGCCATATACTTATGAGATTCTCTTCAAGATTTCCTTTCTGTTTGAAAGAATCTATCAACATCAATTAGTGGAGTCATTCATATGACACATAGCCCAAAACATGTATAGTTAAATACCAATGTCTTTGGACTTGCACTTTGAAGTAGATCACCATCATCAAATGTTTGGTGTTCTTTCAAATTCCTTTATTTAGTAATCTTCTTGGTGTAGTAAACATTTTACCTACATCAAATATTCACCCTTATTATGGATTTATCCATGATCAAGCTACTTTTAGCTTGTAACGGTGAATCGCAAGTATAATGTTGCTCTCCAAAACCTTTTGGAGGATTAGGACAACTAGTGTCTCCAACCTTTTGCAAATTCTCATCAAATATGAGAACATGACTTTTGCCATATTATACTCTATCATGTTGCAACCAAAACTTCGTTTCAGATATCACAATATCTTCCACACATCATGGTTTCTGAAACAACTCTTTCAGATCCTAGATAACCTTGATATTAAGAGAATCCTTTGAATATCAAGAATCGTGGAGACAAACATGATACTTATATACTGACATTGGAATTGTTACTCTTGTTTTAATACCAATTATTAAACTTCATGGAGTAACCGGAACTTACTGAAAGTTTGCAATAGGACTTTTAAACTTTATATTAACACTTCAAAACAATACGATACCAACAGAAAGTAACTAACCAGAATTCTATAGCTCTATCATCTCAATTATAACTAAGCGCAAGGTGGTAAACGGATGCCAATGACTACAACAACTATGCAAATTCACTTTGATTTAATTTATGATAAATTGAGTTCTAATTAATAATTAAATTAATCTAGGTGAACTCCCACTCAAAACAATATCCCTCACATTGTTTTAGTGATCACACGAACCAAATCCACCATATCAAAACCGATCATCACGAGAGTTGATGTAGCTTCAATGGCGAACAATCAACATGTTCATCATATCTACTATATGACTCATGCTCTACCTTTCGCAATCCGTGTTCACGAGGCCATGTGCGTATACATGCTAGGCTCGTCAAGATCAAACCTTAGTTTCGCATGAGCAAATCTGGCTTGCTCACGTTGTATACACTTGCGTAATCTAACACACCCGATCATCACGTGGTGCTTGAAACAACAAGCTTTAGCAACGGTGCTAACTAAGGGTGAACACTTTAAGACTTGAAATTCATGTGCATGAGGGATCATCTTATAATGCTACCGCTGCCTACTAAGCAATACAAGATGCATAAAGGATTAACATCACATGCAATTCATAATATGTGATATGATATGGTTTTCTTCTTTGTGCTTCCGATCTCCATCTTCCAAAGACGAACATGATCTCCATCATCACCGCATTGCATCAAGGTCAATGACGCCTCTCCATGGTTGTCGCCCACCGCTTCAACTATTACAACTACTTTGAATAGACACGCGGTCTTAACATAAATTAAAGACAACCATATGGATCCGCCGGCCCAACTTACAATAAGGAACATTGCATACATCATATATAATCACAATCATGGCCATATCACATCACAGCACACCCCTGCAAAACAAAGTTAGACGCCTCTACTTTCTTTGCATATTTTACGTGGTTTGGGGCTTTCAATAAGTGTCGTTCTAACTTAAGAACAAGAACCACAACATTGATACTAGTATTGTCAATCACCCGTTGTAAATTGGATCTTAACTATGCTAGGAGAAACAGGCACCCGCAAAGCCACTTATGCAATACTAGTTGCATGTCAAGCGTGGAGCAAGTCTCATGAACGATGTCATGTAAGGTTAGCCCGGGCCGCTTCATCCCAACATACCGCAAGATACAAAGTACACAAGAAGCAATCGACAATAAAAGCATCAACGCCCACAATGACCATTGTGTTCTACTCGTGCAACAGATCTACATATAGACACGGCTCTGATACCACTGTAGGGGTTCGTAGCATGGAAAACAAAAATTTTCTATCGCATACAAACAAACAAGCCAAGATCTATCTACTAGATTGTAGCAACGAGTCGTTTGGAATAACTTACCCTCGAAGATTCCAAAGCGGTTAACGAGAGCAGATTCTCGTGGGTGATGTAGTCGTACACTTCCGATCTCAAGATCGTGTAGACGATCCTTCCGGCGCCACGTTCCGGCAGCGCTCCCGCAGTCGGTCACACGTTCGGTACTCGACGAAGACCTTCCTCTCCCTTGTTCCAAGGCGGTGGAGGTTGTAGCACTCTCCTCGCGATTCCCAAAGACCTGGCGTGGTACCGAAGTAGAGGGAAATCCTGAGGCTTCGCCTTAAGCAAGTGCAGTATGGTGGAGCTTATGAGAGAGGCTATTAGTGGTCTAGTAATTAGACACACCAATTAGAAGGCTCTAAACCAATTAGAAGGCTCTAAACCGCTGGCTAAAGCAATTAGAAGCTCTAAACCAAAACGGCTCTAAACCGGAGATTTAGAGGTAGAAAGTTGTGTGTCTAGGAGGAGCCCTGCCCCTCCTTATATAGGTGGAGGGTCTTGGCCAGGAGGGAGGGAGTCCCTCCCAACTCGCCTAGGGCTGGGCGCCCGGAGGAGTCCAACTCCTCCTCCAGGTTGGTTCCAACTCCTCTTGCTTGTTTCCCACAGTTTCTGTTTCCACAGTTTCTGTTTAGCCGTTTGACTTTCAAACTGCAATTTGACTTTCATGTTTTGGAACAGCAAGAACACTTAGTACATGATGCAATCATTCCAATATGTAATGACACATTCATGTACCCTCCTCCCCGGAGTGCGGACAATCCGAACCTTCTAGAACATTCGATGAAAACACCGGAATCATTCCCGAACTCAAACGGACTTTCTTTATATGAATCTTATTCTCCGGACCATTCGGATCACCTCGTGATATCCGGATCCCATCCGAGACTCGAACAACATTGGTCTCTTTCTCATAATACCATAACTACTCAAACAACGTCGAATCCTTAAGTGTGTCTCCCTACGGTTCGTGAATTATGCGGACATGATCGAGACACTTCTCGAACAATAACCAATAGAGGAATCGGAAATTCATATGGCTCCCACATATTTCTCGATTACTTTGCGATCGAATGAACCACTTACATACGATACCAATTTCCCTTTGTCTCAAGATATGTTACTTATCCGAGGTTATGATCGCTTGGTATCTCGCATACCTAGTTCAACCTCGTTCGATAAGTACTCTTTTCTCGTTCCGTGATATGTGATCCCTTGTGAGCCGGTCACATGCTTGCAAGCTAATTGGATGACATTTCACCAAGAGGGCCCAGTATATCTATCCGTCATCCGGATGGACAAATCCCACTCTTGATCCATGTGTTTCAACCAATACTTTCCAAACACTTAATGCCACCTTTATAGCCACCACGTTACGGTGTGGTGTTTGATGTCATCAAAGCATCTATCCGTAAAGGTGATATGCATGATCTCATGGTCGAAGGAATTAGGTTACTATGTATCGAAGCATATAGCAATTGAACTATTGAAATGACTTGATCTTTATGCTACGCTTATCTATAGGAGTATGTCCATCACATCATTCTCCTAATGATATGATCCTGTTGTTAATAACATCTCAATGTTCATGATCAGGAAACCATGATCATATATTAACCAACAAGCTAGTTTAACAAGAGGCTTTACTAGGGACTCTTATTTTAGTTTACAAATCACACAAGTATTAATGTTTCCGGTTAATACAATTATAGCATGGTATGTAAACATTTATCATAAGTGTGAAGATATGATAATAACCACTTTATTATTGCCTCTTGGGCATATCTCCAACATTGAGCAATAACCCTTCAAGAGTCCTGTAAAACATGTCATCCCCAATAAGCACATACTTCATGGCCTTGTACCTTATCCGTTTAGGTGCCCCCCGAGCCGAATCCTTCAAGTAATTGAAGATATCGGCTCTCCAGTCGTCAGCTTCCAGGAACTGTACCTGAACATCGGCTCCTGCTGCTACATCCTTGTAACCTGAAGCCATTTGTGCAAGATCATTTGCCTCTGTATTCTGCGACCGCGGGATCCAGGTGAAGTTTATGTACCGGAATTGCGCCATCAGATCACGGCAGTGCAACCATAATGGGAAGAGGGACTCGCTCTCACACTTGTACTCCTCCGTGAGTTGGGAAATCACCAACTTGGAGTCTCCAAAAATTTCCTTCGCTTCCCGCCTTGAGGAGTAACTCCATTCCTTGCGCCTCGTACTCGGCGACATTGTTGGTGCGAGAGGTAGACAATCTGATGGAGAAGGAAAATGTTGCCCCCCGGGGCGACACGAGTAAAATGCCGATGCCGCAGCCATCGTCACAAACCGATCCGTCGAAAAACATAGCCCACGCTCTTATGGACAGTGCTGCTATGTTAGTGTTGATCCTTTCAGCGATAAGGTCGGCCAACGCCTGTCCCTTAACTGCTTTCGCGGGTTGATACCGGATGTCAAACTCTGATAATGCAAACATCCATTTGCCCAGTCGGCCTTTTAACATAGGAGCCGACAGCATGTGCTTTATGACGTCTGATTTGCATATGATGATGATCTCTGCTGATAGCAAAATGTGGCGCAGCTTGGTGCAGGTAAAAAACAGGCAGAGGCACAACTTATCGATATCGGGATACCTTGTCTCTGCGTCCAGCATCCTTCTGCTTATGTAAAATACGACTCGCCCATCATAAACTTGCACCACCACCGAGGCGATGGACGTGCCGATCTTGACAAGTAAATGTAGAACGATCCGTCTGGGTGGAACCAACACCGCTTTGTCAGATATTCTTTGATCTCGTCAAAGGCTCGTTGTTGTTCTGCCCCCCAGCGGAATTCCTCGTCAGATTTAATTTTCACCAGTCCCATGAACGGCTCTATTCTTCCTGACAGATTGGAGATGAATCTTCTGACGAAGTTGATCTTGCCGATGAGAGACTGCAGTTCTTTCTTTGTAGTGGGTGGCTTCATTGTTCGCACTGCCTCCTGACTTTTCAGGCCGATCTCAATTCCGCGTTCATGGACCAAAAAACCCAAGAACTGACCGGCCGTCACTCCGAAGGCACACTTCTTTGGATTCATCCGTAGGCCGAATTTTCTTGTTCGGTCCAGGACGTCGTCAGATCGTCCAAGTGTCCTTCGCTTGAAGCGAGACTTGACCACCACGTCATCGATGTAGATTTCCACCACTTGCCGATCGGATCATGGAAAATATAATTCATGGCCCTTTAGTACGTGGCGCGGCATTCTTGATCAAACGTCATGACTACATACTCAAACAACCCCACGAACCGGGACTCGAATGCGTCTTGTGTATGTCTTCGGAGCCATAAAATTTGGTTGTAACCGGCATTGCCATCCATGAAGCTCAAGATCTTATGACCACCGCTGCGTTGATTAACGTTTACGCTACCGGCATCGGATACTCATCCTTTGGGGTAGCTGTTGAGATCCCGAAAATCTATGGCAACACGCCACGGCCATCCTTTTCTCTACAGATGCGATACTAGAAATCCACTCAAAGATACCGCATGGCCCGATCAACTTGGCATCAACATTTTCTCGACCTCTTTCTTGACTTCTTCGAATTTCGCCTTCATTTGCCGTGCTCTTCGCTGAAATGGCGAAATCCTTTTTAAGCGGAGTCGATGCTCAATGATGCTCTGCCTAACCTGCATCTCTGTGTAGTCCCAGCGGCGCCCGATATTGTTTCAACAGGCTATCATCGCCCCGCAGACCCGGATCTAACTTGTCGATAAATGTTGGTCGTGGCTTATCCCCAGGACCAATGTCGATCTCTTCTAGTTCATCAGCGGATGTAAACCCATACCCTAGCTTTCCGTCACCTGTCAAATCGATGCTAAACACAGGGAAAGCAGTAGGTGAGGATAACAAAAATAATTTGGGCCGATTGCCTGAATCGGCCCCCTTTTTGATTGCATTAGTCAAGGATGGTTTACACCTTATTGTTTTACAATGGCAGGGCATCTCCCTGCTACGACTACGTGATCTGCTTGTCGTATGGTTGCTGCTTTTTATTTTTTGTGGCCGATCGCGAGGATCGGCCGTACCACGTATGATCGTGGACTTTTCTACTTTGTCAGGCCAGTGGATAAGACCAGCCTCACCCCGTTTTTTGTAGCTTCAATGCGCTCACAGCCGTCTAAACTGATTCCAGAGATCGGCTCTTGGTCTTCTGCTTCCCAGACGTTCATGCCAGCTATGGAAATCTCGATAGAATCATCTGCATGGATGACCTCCACTTCATCTCCGTCCCACTGTATTAGGCACTGGTGCATTGTGGATGGAATGCAGCAATTAGCGTGAATCCAATCTCTTCCTAGCAAGACAGCGTAGGTGCTTTTGCTGTCCACGACGAAAAATGACGTGGGTATGGTTTTCCTGCCCACTGTCAGATCCACGTTCCGTACGCCTTGCGTTTCCGAAGACTGACCGTTGAAGTCGCTTAACGTGACGTTGGTTTTGATCAGATCTGCAGTGGAGCGTCCCAAACGTCGTAGCATGGAGTATGGCATGATATTGACTGCCGCTCCGGTGTCCACCAACATCTTGGCCGACAGGTTGCCCATTGATGTAACCTCGTAGGTGCAGGCTTTCGATGTTTGTAACCCTCTCACGTGGCTTCTCGAAGATAACCGCCGTGGACCGCAAATGTACCCTTGGTAGCTCATTGGTTCTTGGCGCGAAATTCGACGAAGTCGAACACCATGTTTGTGCCACCGATGTACGTGCATCGGCTTTTACTGGTTTGGGGCGCCACTCTTTCCTTGTCGGGCGGTCTCCGCTTCTAAGGTCTGCTTAACTTTGACGGCCGATCGGGCGCGCTTTTAAAGCGTGAGATATCAAGGCTTGCCTTCCTCCAAGTTACGCAGCCGCTGCACTCTACACTTTTGGGTATGTCTGAGTCCGTCGGGACACCACCTTGGACGGTGATATCTGTCTTCTTCCTTGTCATCCCTTGGCTTCTCGAGGTCCTTTGCTCGAGCGGACTCCTTGTGACGGCTCTGAGGTGGGAGAGGCCCTAGACGTTTGAACATTGAAACTGGCCTCGTGTCCTCCTTCTGCTGTCCACATTCCGGGCAGTTGTCGACTGTAGGTAATCGGCTCATTCCCGCGTCCCAGCAATACTTGAAGAAGGGACAATCCCAATGTTTTTCTGCGCCTTCCTTTTCTTTTGACGGTCCCCGAGCGAGGTGCTCATATCCCTCATCGTCTCGATCGCGCAGGCGCCGTTGGTCATACTGACGCTCGTACTTGTTAAGGAGATGCGTGGAATGTGGCTTCTGATACCGCACCCTCCTCACCTGTTCCTCTGTTAAGTACCGCCTGTCATTGTGGCCGGGCCGGTCGCATGGACCAGCCTCCTTTCCTTCCTTGCCCCGAGAGTGACCACCTTCCTCTTTGTACGTGTCATGGTGGTACCCAGACCCTGCCATATTAATACCGAACGAAAAGTCCGGTGGCGCCATGAGCGATCGAGTTCTACCATGTTGACGCCGGAAAGGGTTTGTGTCCACTTTCATGGCGAATCGCCCAAGGATCGACGGCCTTGTTCTATCGCCATTTGGATTTGGCGACGTAGCTCTTGCAATCATTGGTGGTGTGGGTGAACGAGTGATGCCACTTGCGTATGGTCTCCTGCTCATTTCACGAGCAGGGATTTTATGGCCTTCGGGTAACCTCAGCTGCTTCTCTTTCAGCAGTAAATCGAATATCTGCTCGGCTTTGCTCACATCGAAGTCGAACCCTTTCGCAGGCCCTTGCTGTTTCACCCATTTGCAGGATACAGGATCTGCCCCCCGAGCCCATTCAGCCACGGCCACCTCCTGATCTTGTGTAGGATCATCTTCTTCTGTATCGACCAGGCCTATTGGACGCTTGAACTTGTCTTGGTATAACTCAGGGTGGCGCTGTTCATACATCGTCAGTTTCTGGGCCATGTGCGCCAATGAGTTGTACTCTACTTGGAAAGCCAGATCCTTGATGGGTGCTGAGAGACCCAACACTGCCAGCTCGACTGCTTCCTTCTCAGTTAAACGAGCTGAGTAACATCGGTTCTTGACGGTCCCGGCTGGATGTACTGCCATCGCTTTCTCCCGCTTCGCACCGTGCTGTGTCCGCAATGCCAGCCTCGGTAGCCTCTCGAATGATATTGGATGTGGAACTGCTCTTCCAGCTTGCTTCCGTGTCTGAATCGAATCGGTGGCGGTGAGGTGTACCACCCAAAAGCTGGCCTCGCCGAGATCGCAAAAAACCTTACGCGATCCGATCCGACCGAATTATGCCTAGCTGTGCGGTATCGGCTTACGTGCTCGATCGAGCTCGACTTCCCGACCGCTAAACCTTGAGAACTGTGGAGCCGATACTTGGGTGGCGCGGAATCGATCAAACTTCGTTGAATGCGGCTTTGAATAGCCGATTGTCCTTCTTCGCACGCGTTTAACCGGTCTCAAGATGGTACGGATTTGCTCCATCGCTTGAGCTGCGGGGCTAGATTCTCATGACTTGTTCCATGGCATACTTGGCTAGCCACGCTTGTTTGTCGGCCCATCCTGCACATCGCTGCTCCAAACGCCGCCTCAAGATCCTGCCCCAGGAACCCCTGCTGCAGAAACTCCTGCGGTTGCAATCTGGCTGGTGCGTGCCAGGTTATTGCAGTCCGGCACGTAGGTGCATATATATCCGTGGGATTTCCTTAGGTGGCTCAAACAGAACGGCAATCGCTGGTCGCCTCCAACCTTGTAGACGACGACGCCGCTCTGGCGGCTCGAGCCGCGAGTGTGAATGGCCGTGGCCTGGTTCGAGCGGTCTTTCTCCTGGTGAGTCCCTAAAGTGGGCCCCGACGGAGAGTAATCGATGTTTCATGATCTCTCGAACTACGCGAACCGCGACCCGCCGAAAGCGTTCACCAGGCTCTCGGAATGGCGTGCGCAGAATGAGCCACCATGTAGTTGACTTCCCCGTCAGAGCTGCAGTGCGTTCCTCGAAGGAATGCAGATCCACCTCATCAAGAGCACCTCGGTCCTCTCAAAAGAGCCGATGAGATCGGCTTCAAGAGATTTCGATCTCGCCATACCGCCTTGTGCTCTTCCCAGTCAGACGTGATCGGTCTGTTCTCCATCGCAGTCGGATGTTGATGTAGACGTTGTTGAAGGTCCCACCGGCGTGCGAATGTTTTTCTGCCAAAACTCACCGGCGAGCAGCGACGAGCAACACGAAGAGCCGGAGGCTCCTGTAACTGGTGGGCCCTGGTCCTCGCAACGGCCCGCAAAACTCCGCACACGCCCGGCTTGGTTCGAGATGCCACTGACCTATACCGGTCGAAGGTGAAGGATTGCTCCGATTGATTTCCTGCATGGTAAACAAGTATACGTAAAATTCGAGCCGTGACCGGCTCCCAGGTTTCCCCGTGAATCGGCTCCTAGAGCCGATTATCCCATGGTTCTGCATTAGATTTACGATAACATGGGGTTTTGCTTTATCATTACAAGTTAAATCGATCTACGACAGTTTAACGTTTTCACCACGTAACTGAAACGTCCTACACGTAATTGAGCCTGGTATATACAAAAGATGAAGAATTCTAATCCTAGAGGAGGCCTAATAACCAACGTAAAGTGAATTACCGGAACAACTTCTCTAGAGCGAGTAAACTACGTCTTTATGTACTACTGGATCGTTCAACCCGTTTGTAAGGCCTGACTACGTAGATATCAAACTAAACCTTGGCGAGCAAGGCACAACCATAACAGATCGAATCAGCTAAATAAAGATCAAGCAAGATGCTACCCTCGCACTTGGGAAATAGTGCAAAGGTAGCGAGGTAACTAGAGGCAGCATAACTTTAAACAATTATAGCGAAAAACACCGGTGCTAGCCTCAACAAATCTATGATAGTAGTGTTACTCGCCATCAACAAGGCTTCAGTACGAGTAACACTAGATAACGCATAAGTAAAAGTACTGCCTAGGCAGCATGACACTTACCCGAAAGAAACCCTAGAAACAAGGGGTGGCGATGCGCCGAGATTGTGTTTGTTGTGAACGTGATTGTCCTCCTTTTCTCGATAACCTTAGGTACATATTTATAGTCCGGAGACTCTCTACTTTTGGAATAACTCTACAACTCTATCTTTACCTAAACTGAAACGAAACCTACTATGATACAAGATACACGGGCAATTTAGCCCAAATCCACGCACTAGGCCGATCCAACAACACGTTGAATATACACATCTTCCAAGCCCATCTTGATCACGGCCCATCTCCTTCTTTGGCCAAAATATGGCGATAACATTTGTATAGTGAAAATCTGGTAGGTATAAATTTATTATTTGGAAAATAAGCACTGTCAATTTGGCAAGTAGGGAATTGCATATGTGAATCAGTTAAGTGTATATTGAACTTGGCACCCAGAAACACATTACTTTTGGCAACTTGGCACTATTAATTCGGCAAGCTCGTACTACAAACTTGGGAACAAGCACGTGTAATTGTGTTGGGGAATCTGGCCGCTAGATCAAAACAACTTGGTAGCTATTTTTTATAAACCTGGTAATTACTTTGGGCCGGCCGTGGCCTCCCGCACTGTGGTGTGGTGGTAGGCTACGGCTAGACCGGCTCCTGCTTCTTCTCTGATGCGGCCTCCCTCGACTAATGCCTCAGCTCTCCTCGCTCTCCCTTTTGTGATGTGTAGGATGTTGCGATGGAGGTCTAGCTATTATCTGTGTTGTGTATTATCTGGTGCTCCCATGTACTGATAATTTTGGCAAGTAGTCCGGGATGAGCTCGCGGGAGTAGTCATGTCGTTGCTGGACATAGGACGCCTTGACAATATAAACCTGGTAACTCTGAGTGACTATCTGATAGCCGTGAGTTATTAATCTGACAGCTGTTAGTGATTAATCTGGTAGCTGTTAGTAATCAAACTGATAGTCGTGAGTGATTATCTGATAACCGTGAGTTATTAATCTAGCAGTTGTTAGTGATTAATCTAGTAGCTATTAGTAATTAAACTGGCAGTCGTGAGTGATTATATAATAGTTGTTAATGATTAATTCGGTAGTTATGAGTGATTAATCTGGTAGCTGTTAGTAATTAAACTGGTGGTCGTGAGTGATTATCTAATAGTTGTTAATGATTAATCCGGTAATTATGAGTGATTAATTTGGTATATGTGAATGATTAATCTTGTAGCTGTGAGTGTCTGGTTATTATTTTCTTGTGCATATTTTATCTCCCAGACAACCTTCTAGTTGATGATGGTACACCAGTTTTTTGATGAATCTTTCCTGTTAATGGAATATGGGTTGTAGGTGAGAAGAGGGGTGAAACAATTTGTTAAGAAGAAAGAGGGGGATAGTTTGTCGAGAAGACAAGAGGGAATGCATAACTGTTGATATATCCTTTTGGAGGTTTCTACTTATTTTTGTAGATGCAGAGATCAGACGTGATCTATAGAGTTTTTGTATGTGATGTTTTCTTGTATTTTTTGAATCTTTTTCAGCGTAAGATATGTTTTTAGCTTTAGGAAGAAAAGGCTTGGGATAGTGGGATTGTTCTGCATCGATTTTGTCGTTTGTTTTGGACGTATGCATAAAGAAGGCTGGGCAAGAGAGGTGGACACCTAGCCGGGGCCCACCAACGAATTGCATGTCCGGCTACCAGGGTAGGGCCAGAAGCAGAACATGTTTTTTTTGCTAGCTATGCATGTGTCAAGAGCTCATAGTTGTGCCTAGACCACTCCCGCTCGCTTCCAAAAGTAGCGTCCGAGGGATGTCAGCCGCCGCACAGGGGTTTGATCCGTGCGGCGCCGTGGAATAGCACAGTCCTTCACTAAAAGAATCAGACATAGGTAACGTATATAGCAACTCATATATGTACAGATTTTTTTGCCAGGATGAACGTACAGTTTGGATTTTGCCAGTGCATATTGATTATCTCCTATCTCCACCAAACTGCACCTGCACACCATGGCTGTGTTCTGACATCCGAATGGTCAAGAGAAACCCTTTCCCTTTCAAGTCGCACACCTCTGGAGGGCATATCAAAACTATTTTGTTTCTAAAACTTGACCATAGTGCACATACGTATCAAATGCAGCATTATCACACATAGTCTTGTAATATTTTTTTTTTGCCAAAATTAAGGAGCCCCGCCAGAATTTCAGATTTTATATACTAGTTCCTGAATAACATATAAAATCTTGCCGAATATGACACACCGTTTATTTTCAAATTTGGGTCAGCCTTCAGGTCCTGTTCAAAATCGGCCGTTCATATTGGTTTCAGAGTGGAATCAGACAACCAAACTAATTGGAGACGGATTCTGACATCGATGTATTTGTCCAAAGGCATCAAAGGTCTGACGCATGTCTATATAAATGAAGATCAAAATCATCTATCTTTTCATTTGATGTTAAGCTTCAAGAGAAGATGAAGATGAAAACCGCAATCCGACTATGATTCGGATTCTAAATTGGGCAATTATGCAAGTAGACATTGATTGTACCGAAATTAGAATTGAATGTTCCGTCATCTATGACGGTCAAAACAGTTGTGGTAGCTCGCTTCCTAGTGGTGGGACCCTCACTCTCTTGTACTTGTTCCTCACTGCTGTAACCTCCCATGTCATGACTCTGTGATTGTAGGGCTCCCCAAAGGGGTTATCGAAGCCATTGAGTAAAGACGTCGATACTTCCTATAGATCAGGTAGGAATCTTCTGTCGGTAGCGACCGCAAGGTCGCTTGCAAGAGATGTGTGCAATATTAAGGAGTACGGATGTTTTAGTTTCTCTCCATGCACTGTCAAAATCATCAATTTTCTCTAAGTTCCTCCATAAGCTCTTGTATGGCAGTGGCACCCCATCGGTATGATGGTTTAGGCGCTTCTATGCCGGCCTCATTGGTGATCTCTTCCTTGACACTTGTATCTAAAAACGAATTATCGCCAACCTAACCTCCATTTTGCTCCAATTCAGTCATCATCATTGGCAATGGAGATTCCTCCTCCTTTTTCTTTGGCCGTTGGAGCGGCTCTGTTACTCTTGTTGGGCATTTCCCTCCCTCCTCTCTCACTTGACATGCCCAAATATTTTCCTTCCTTGGTCAAGGCATGGTCCTCCCCTATGGCTTGCATATCCGTTGTGGACTTTTCGGAGATGCCTGATTTTCTCTAAACTAGTTAGTATGATGTTTGCTTGTGATTTCATTAACATCACCATTTTCGAATAGATGTTTTATGTCAATTCTTTAAGGGATTTGCAGAGATGTTCAATACCACGTTGTTTGGTGCAACGCTGCCCCGAAAAAGTATATGCATATGGCCAGTGCTTCATCCACGCATCTCGACATGTAAAATACCTAAACGACACCACCTCTTCCCTCCCCAGGTTGCCCTTCATGTTGAAGACGAAGACTTTGATCACTTATTACTCAAATAGGCTTAAACTCCTGAAATGTTGAGATCACTCCCTCACCTAGATGCGTCCACCACACTGCTTGTCTTTGAAAACTCTTGTAGCCATCACTACAGGTACTTCACAAAAACTACAATCTGCACTATAATTTCTTCCTTTGTAAAAAACAACTTGGTTGTTTTGTTTGATTCCTTCGATCCACCCTGAAACTCTTCCCTTCACCTTCATTTGCTTCTATAAATTTGTAATCCATGAGCCTATAATATTTTTATGATATAAAGTGTTTAGGGAGGTCCCGACCTGCCAAAGTTACAAGAAAGGTTGTAGTTGCGTTTTCAGGCCTTAGGTCCATCTTCATGCAAGTAAGGCAAAAATAGACATGAGGAACAACCCCATATGTGTCATCCTTTTGTGTCGTGTTCAAAATCATACGTCCGTATCGGTTTCGGAGTATACTATGTCTATAATAATATGCATCCGAATCGGACAACCGAACTAATTAATTGTAGAAGCATTCTAATAGCAATGTCCAAAATTATCACAGGTGTTGTGCGTGGCTATATAAACGAAGATCAAGCTCATGTATGTTCTCATTCAATGTTATCCTTTAAGAAAAGGTGAACATGATAACTGAAATTTGACTATCATTTGGAATCTCAGTTTGGCAATCACGCAAGTAGACATTGATCATGATTGTATCTGAATCCAAATTGAATGTGATGTCATCTATGACCGGCAATTTTTTCGTAGCTCGTTTCCTATTGGTTAGCGCCTCACTCCCTGAAAACATTAATTCCTAAATTCTATAATCGACCGTTCAACGATTGCGGGATCCTATAGGGGCTATAGATGGCATAGATAAAAGACAATGGGCCTTCATGTAGATCAGGCCGGAATCTTGTACGTGTATCATCTGCAAGGCCACATGCGGAGATGTGTGCGATCCTAAGGAGTACAGAGGTATTGGTGTGCTCTCCCTCCGCTCTCGGAATTATGTATTTTTCTCTAACTTTCCCTCGAAGCGCCAGTCTGGCATCTACACCCCATCAGTATGCTTGTTTAGGCGCTTCTATGCATGGCTGCCATGACCTATTGATGGTCACTCCCATCGACACTCATGTATAGAAAGTAATTATCGCCGACATGCCCTCTTTTTTGCTCCGGTTCAGTCATTACCATTGGCAATGAAGATTCCACCTCCTTTTTGTTTGGCTGGTGGAGCGGCTCTCTCTTACTCTGGTTGAGTGTTTTCCCTCCTTCCTCTCTCACTTGACATTCCCTAATGTTTTTGTCTCCTTCCTTGGTCAAGGCATGGTGTCGTCTTTTATAACTACTCCTGTACGGCTTCTAAGGAGATTCACATCCTCTCGAGGGATATCTTGCCCGATGTTCTCCAAACTAGTGAGTGCGATGTTTCTCCTGTGTATATTTTTCTCTGTATAGCCCACAGTTTTTATCGTTTGTGTTATTTGGCCCTTAGTCAAACATGTCTATAAACATGAATAAAAAAACATATCTATAAACAATAGTAATAATGATTCTGATTGAAAGGTCGTGCTCCTAGAGGTTCCTCAAAAATAATTGTACGATGTCCTTTCCATAAGAACATAGAGTATGCATGGAACATATATAACCTTTTTTGAGACAAGTATATGTGTGAAAATAACTAGACATAACATAGATTCTCCACCTTCCGGAAACAAAAAGAACAACTATATTAGTGCATTCAAAACTAAGCGTATACTCTTTTCTGAGAGCACAACAAAAGACAGTTTTCTTAATATAAGAAGATAACAGTATTTAAAAGTACTAATGCGTAAAAAGGGAAAAAAATAAGGGAAGGGGAGAAAGAGAAATGTAAAAATAAAAACTTTTATCATATATATCTCACATTGGCTCCTCCAGGATGTTCAAAGATCTTACGTAGACATGTTGCATATATGTATGGTTTATTTCTTCTTATTAGGCAGTATACTAAATTTGAATTTTCTTGTACAAAAGAAAAAACCCAGTGATGTCCTCTCTGACATAGCAATATCTCTATCATTAAATAGCAAGATATTGAAAATTATTTGATTTTAGTATATCTCTACCATTAATGAAACAAATTAAAAGAAAAATATTTTACCACAAGATCACAAGGTAGCACATTTAATACTTCATAATATTAGATGGAGACAAAAAAATTATTAGATGACATTTTTCTCAAATATGGGTGAGCCTTCATGCCTTGTTCGAAATCGGATTTCCACATCGGATTTGGAGTATTGCTATGTTCGTACTAAAAATATTTCCAAATCGGACAACCCACCTAATTAGATAAGGATTCCGCCACCGATGTATTTGTCCAAAAGAACCATAGGTCTGATGGATGGATGTATAAACCAAGATTAAAATCATCTAATTTCTCAGTTAATGTTTACCTTCAAGGGAAGACGAACATGAGAACTTAAATCCGAGTATGATTCGGATTCTCAATTTGGCAATCATGCAAGTACATATTGATGTATCCGAATCCGAATTGAATGTGGTTTCACCTATCTGTGACGAAAAGGTTGTGGTAGCTCTCTTCCTATTGGTGGTTGTGTAACTAAACTCGTTCCTCACTACTAAAATCGCTCACAATATTATTGCGGGGATCCCTAATTAGGTTTCAAAGCCATTCACAAAATATGATGCGTGTTCCTGTAGAATATAGATTGGGAGGGAATATTGTACCTATATCAAAGATGGCGAAAGCAAGGTCGCTTGAGGAGATGTGTGCAATCCTAAGGAGTACGGGGGTCTTGGTTTTCTCTTCATTCCCTCTAAAAATTATGTATTTTTCTTTAAATTCCTCCAATAAGCTCTAGTCTGGCATAGCACCCCTGGTTGTTTGGTTTGACTCCTTAGATCTACCATGAATCTCTTCTCTACCACTAACTTTGTTTTTCTAAAAATTCATAATCTACGAGTCTGTTTCTTTATGATATAATGTGTTCAGGGAGGTCCTCACCTATACCCAAGCTACACAAAAGAGGTTGTACTTGTGCTTTCTGGCATTAGTCCTATCTTCATGCAAGCACAATAATCATGCCAGTAAGATAAAATAGGCACGAGGAACAACCCCAATACATTTTTGCTTAGCTCCGTCAATGCAAGTACGAAAAAAATGTTCCTTAGCTAGATAACAACGAGGCAAGTAAACATAAATACAGACCATATATATTACGCTAGAACTAGATATGCCAATATTAATAGACCTAGATACATAGTTAATTAAGCACACATCCCCAACCACTTTCTTCCTCACATAGTACTAGTGTACTACACACTCATCAGTCGCACATCACTCCCCAAACCACTATATATAGTCTGAAGCTAGGCATGGCGTGTCAGTCAGCACAGTGTGTGCATCGAGACAGAAACTACAGCCACAACAAGATGCTGACTGGATCGACGTCGCAGGTGTTCGTCATGCCCGACGCCGGCCACTGCTACCTCGTCGGCGGCTCTGGCGGAGGAGATGACGACCCCAGCAGGTACCCCTGGGCCATGAAGTCCACACACGAGCTCGACGCTGTAATCCCCTCCGTCGCCATGCCCGCCCGATTCGAGCTCTGGGCGTCCAAGTTCAGGTGCCCCATCTGCCAGCGCAAGTTCGAGACCCAAAATGGCGTCAACGGCCACATGAATTTGCACACGAAGCGTCGCTGGCACGCCATGGAGCCGGCCGGGCCACCACCGGACATCGGGCGCATCATAGCCGATGGGCGGCGCCACAGGTATGTGTGTGACCACTGCAGGACGCCGTTCGCCACGAAACAGGCACTCGGCGGCCACCGCAGCAGGAAACGCTGCTCGTGGCTCGAGAAGCAGGAGAGGCGGCTCGCTGCCACGGCCGAAGCTCAGAGGCCCGTCGTCGTGTTCGACTTTGATCTCAACGAACCGGCGCCGGAGGCGCAGGAGGAAGGAGATGAGCATTAGGATGAGAAGGATCGATCCAAGGACTCATCTAGCTAGCTGGTTATTAGGGCTTCGGTTGATGGAGCTATGCTTGCGTATACTCATCTTTGTTGTTTAGCTCGTCATATGTTTCTTCTTTTTTCATCATGTGCTTCCCTCTCTTTGACTTTGTGTTTCCAGCTTAGCTTTCCTTGGAGAGACTGGTAATTATCTCTATAGATCCATCAACAAATAAAGTCCGTGTATGTGAGTTTGCAGTAGATTTTCTTTGATTATTATGGCCAGATTCAATTTGTTCTATGTTTTTTATATGACTTCACCAACTAAAGTTAGTTCATTTTAATTACCATGCATGTCTCTAGATGCAACCAATTTCACGTGACAAAATATTTTTATTATGTATTTGTCCATGTTTTCCATGGGCATGTGTATTCAGATGTGCATATGTACGCCCAAATAAATAAGATGCACTGCCTCTATATGTGAGTTTGGAGGAGTTTTTTTGATTATTTAGGCCAGGTTCAAGTTGTTCTATGTTTTTATTTGACAAGACCAAATTAGCTCGATCGATTGAAGTCTATAGTAAGCTCTATTTTTTCCATGGGATCCCCTGTCTGTGTATGGAGATTTTACTTTGTATATTTGGGCCAGATTCAAGTTGTTATGTTTTTCATCTGACTTGACCAACTAAAGTTTGTGAATCTTAATTACCAGCCGTGTCTCTAGATGCAAGCACTTTCAGTTTTCCTTATCTAATCGTGTGATCTGTAAGGTTCTTCAACACAACATTCTCGTGAAGTAGATCAACTCCCATATTCTCTGTGAAAAAGTAGGAACCCATGCATCTAACGAGGTTTCTTAATAAAAGATATGTATTAAATTGCACTAAAATATAACTTTCCATACTTTATAATCAGATGAGATTCAGTAAATTAATAGGTGGATCATTGCTAAAAAAAGTAAATAATGACAAAAAGGATCTACCATATTATAGTCCCAGGGGTCGATGAGAATACACTCATTAATTGCACAGTGATTCCAAAATATTATTTTCTTTACATGCATTAACACTTTCATGTCCTTTCTCCACATATTTTAATGTGACGAATGAGTCATGCAAAATACACGCCATGTGGTTGATGTGTAGGACACTTGGCATACTTCGTTCTGTGTCCAACCTTTGACCCATAGTTTGTAGTGAAACCATGAGTTGTTTGATAGATAAGAACATGAATTATTTGTGGCTTTTGTCTTTTTTTGTGATGCATTCTATACTTACATGGAAGGAGCGTATTATGCATGCCACGACCTTCTCTTTGTTTTTGTGTGCGAAAATGTATAAAAATACAAAATAAGAATATAATTATATAAGAAAATCAAAGAAAATGTATTATGCATACCACGACCTTCTCTTTGTTTTTGTGTTGGAAAATATAAAAAAAATAAGATTATAATTAAATTATAAAAATCAAACAAAATTTATTATGCATGCCACGTCCTTCTCTTTCTTTGTGGCTTTCTTCTTTCAGTGTGATGCATTAGTTTTGTAAGATTAGATTGGTATGTATCCACTTCTTGGAAAACGAAGGTTATTAAGCTAGTGGTTGCCTTGAGAAATCCGACTCGGATTCGGATGTCAAACTTCGAACAGCTTTCCGCAAACCAGTGTCTTATCTAGGATTTCACCAACTGCTATGCCGCACATTACAAGCACAATGAAGACAACAAAGATAATTTGGCAGTTATACATTATTAAAGTGGGTTTTGGAAAGTTCAGTAAATAGGTTGAGTTGAGTCCCTTCAAGGTGGTTTTGGCGCAGATCTTGTACAAAGCAGGAGGGGACTCCCGAGGTCGAGCGGGCGCCCGCGTTTACTCGTCGGAGACCGGCATGTGGAGCGATCTCATCATCTCGGCAGAACAATGCCAAACCAGTTCCGTCGATTTCATCGCCCTGCTGCCATTATTGGCAGCTCCCTCTACTAGTGGCTTCGTTCCCCATCTCACAACATGGAAATACTAGAGTTTGATATTGGTAGGCAGAGCGTAGCTGTCAATGATTGGCGGGCCTCATGTTCAAAAGTGTGACATAAAGTGTAGTCAGATCATCCTGGGGTTAGGATGGCAGGGTTAGACTCGCCATATTGTCATACCCCATCCTCCATTTCTGAGACTCGATCTGGGGGTGAAGTAGCCACATGGGAGCTAGTGCCCAATCTGAGGGGTGAGCAAACTGAGATCACGGGGTACATTGAGGATGATGATGCAATTTCTTATAAAGTTCAACAAGAATGTATTCGTTGTTCAACTTGTGTCGATGCAGTCAAAGAAACTTTGTGGAAGCTTTGTGACACACCAGTATCATCCTTTCAAAAGTTTCTACTCTTCAGGTAAATAGACATTCACCTCTCATTTTATTCTGCTCGGAGTCCTTCCTCTTTGACATCATTTGTCCTTGCGACATTCATGCTAGGTTACGTGATAAATAGACCCATCTATTTGAAAATATCAGATATTATTGTCTTGTAAATAGCCCCACGAAATATTAGAAGGCTAGCAAAGTAACCTTTTACTTTTTTCTTAGATAAACTTTTACATTGTACAAAGTTTGTATAAAGTAACTACAGTATTACAGTATCTTTTACATTCAAATAGTATGAAACGAACAATGTCGTAAATAGACTATATAAACATGAAAATCATGTTATATATTTCTGAATAGAATGAATACTATGTATACGAAGCTTGCAACATTTAATGAAGGTAGTGTGGATTAACTTTATATACTCCCTCCGTCTTAAAATAGATGTCTCAAGTTTGTTAAAATTTGGCTGAATCTAGGTTTTTCAAAATTAGGATGAATCTATATACTAAATAGTGTCTAGATTCAGCCAAATTTTGATAAACTTGAGACATCTATTTTGAGACGGAGGAAGTATATCATATTATAAATTTCTATGAATTTCCTGTTCCTGCTTCTTTCCTATCCCGTGTTACAGACATGCACGATGAGAAATGACAGCCATGGCGTCAGCTCACTATGAAAACAATACTGAGAAATCACAGGAAGACAAGAAATTACAGCCAAGGTGTCAGCTAGCTTAAGCTTCAAATGAACAACACTGAGAAATTACTTTTGTCAGTAGTCGCTAGGATACACTATATTGCGCCATTTGTATCTAAGATATCAATTTCAAAACTTGATTTTTCATTGCCTCCACCCGTATTATCACTAAGCTGTTAGACTTGATTTCCAGCCTTTCATTGCCTCCACAGGTATCATCAGTTTGCAGCTGACAATACTGTGATCACTAAACTGTTAGACTTGATTTCCACATTTCCAGGTCAAGCCACAATACTGTTAACTGACCAGAGAATAACACATGGCCAGAAATATTTATAATACCACACAATACTTATATTATGATCCAAATGTATTTGATAGTCTCAGTTCAATTTTCTAGCTTTCAAACCACAGTTGTGGAAAAAAGTTAATCGCTACCGCTGTCATATTGTCTTGCTGTCATACCAGTCCTGGCATTGTTCTGGTATAGTATAAGGAGGTGTTATAATTAGCAGTCCTATTTGTGGCCTGTACCTGGCTGAGATATACTTGCCGATTTTATTTCTCGATTTCTTATTGTATGGTCTTAGAAATTATAAATTTCATTTTAACACCCAGCATGCCTCTATATATGTATGTGGTTTCTGGAACTGCTGACTATAATAGCTTGTTGGAATCTTATTTCATAAGAAGTTACAGAAGATGCTTCTATATATGACATGTTTACTGGTTTCATGTTTCTTGCCATCCAAATATTATAGCGTTACATGGATCACATTTCTTGCCATCTAAATTAATTCTCTACATATGCACTCGTATGTGTGGTAAAGAGTTTAAAGATTCTCTTCATAGGGTTTCATGAGCTTCCATCAAGGCCAAGTCATCCCAATTTCTCCTTTCCAGCCCACCATCGGCCTGGTATCCAATATCCCATGTTCTTTACGCAGGCGCAGCCACCAGCCAAGCATCACCCTCTCCCATCGATATCTGATCCAGAAACCCAACTACATTATCCAACAAGCGGAAACGAGTCACAAATGATGTGGAAGCAGATGATAAACATAAAAAAATGTTATATTATACAAAACATGGGAACATCAGATTGGTAAGCCCCCAAACATCTCTCATTTTTGTCATGTATGCATTGAAGATATCTCATATCTTGCTATCTAAGAAATTGAGCAAGTTATATTACAGTTGCGTGCTGATCTGAGCAAGTTTTCTGTGTCAATTGGTTATATGTTCATGCCTTTGTATCTAAGAATTTATTTAGGTTCAGTTCTTCTTATTTTTATACTCAATCAGATGCATCTCGTCTTTTATTTAGTCACAAATGTAAGTATGTAACCATATGTTTGCTCCCCTTGCGCAGGTAATGGCTTGGTTGCGCGACTCTGTGAATCCTATGGATCGTAATGCAAAGGGGCATGATACTACTGGAATGAGGTTGCTGATACATGCAACAGCACAACCGAGTGGCCAAAAGAGGGATGTTAAGCACCTAAGAACAATTCGTACAAAAAAGAAGGTAACCTCTTTCAACGGCTGCTATAACCAGATTAGAGACACCTATGCAAGTGGCTGGTGTGATAAACAACTCATGCAGCATGCTCAAGACCTGTACCACAGCCGCAATGGATGCCGATTCATGTATGCGCGCTGGTGAGTTGCAGTAAAGAGAGCCAAAAATGGAAGATTTATGTCTACACGGAAGGAGATGGAACAAAGAGGTCATCACTAGGACCAACTGAGAATACTCCGGGTCCTATAGGTTGTGAGGGTGCTAAGAAATCCAGAGGAAAGGATAAGGAAGCCCCTACTGAGATGAATAGCATGAAAGAACAGATTGGGACTTTTCTACAAGCACAAACAGATACAAAGGTGCAAACTGATGAGATGATGGAACTGCAGAGTTGACTACCTGCTTAGAAGGTAAAAGCTAAATTACTTGCATATGAGGAAATAAAGGAGAGGACAGTGTCTAAGTTGGCAGAGGAAAGAACCAAATTGTTTGACAAGTTCGCAGAGATAATGAATGCTGTCACTACAAGAATGCTATCTTCCATACAAATATGTGCTACAACCCGGTGAGTAGTGTCAACGCCCCACCTCCAACACCTCAGATTCCTATCAGAAAATGAGTAGTGAGCTTCTTCATCAGTGTAAGAACAGGACTCAATTCATTAATATGAACAGAGGTCAACTGGTTAGCAGTGTACCAGATCGGATTGGTAGCTTGCGGATGGCACGATGCTATCACGTGGTGAGTCCGGTAACTCGTCAAACAAACCTGGCTCGTCTACTGAACCTGGCTCGTCTCTGCAGATCAACTCGTGTGCCATCTCGAGGTTGGCAACGACGTCTGACATGGCCATCCGGTCCTTCCGACTCAACTTCAGACAACATCGCGCAGTCCATGCCACACGCTTCAGCGCCTGCAGCTGCCATGGGGTTGGCTCTGGTACAGGTCGCCTGTCCAGAAAATCCGGTACTATGGGGAACTCTCCAAATGTCTCCACTTGAGAATATGCCTTATTCCCTGTGAGAACCTCGAGCATAACAACGCCGAAGCTGTACACGTCGGTCGCTGGACTCAGAAGACCATCTATTGCGTACTCGGGGGCGAGGTACCCAATTGTGCCTACAACCCGGGAGACTTACCTTGTACCCAAAATCCTCCGTGTAGCCTAGCCCCTAAACGCCGCCTGTCGCCGGGCCCCCCAAATTCGCCGGAGCCGCCGCGACACAGAAGATGCGAGAGGAGAGAGAAGGAGGCCGGGGTGAGAAAGGGAGATGCGAGGCTGACCTCTGCCGCCGTCGTTCGGCAGCCGTGGCCCCAAGTCGCGCGCTTTGTGCTCGTGGTTTGCCCCCTTGCCGCGTGAGGGTGGTTCGCCCCCTTTCCGGGGAACCAGCTCGTCTAACTTTGCTTCTACAAAGTCAGGAGCCTGACTGAGGCCATATCCACCGTATAAATCAAATCCAACGCCTCTCCTTCTTCCAGTACTACTTGCTGCTGCTAATTTGTTTTGGAGGTAACGGGCACACAGGCTCCTCAGTTTGGCGCCAAAATAGACCACATCTTGCTGCTCCTGCACTTTTCCCTTCCCCTTGCTCCTCACTTTTCCCTTCCCCTTGACTCCCACTCTCCCCGGAACATCCACCGCTGCTGACTCCCACTCTCCCTCCCGTGCGGTCTCCAATCTAATCTCCCTCTCTGTCTACTGTGTTCCCTTTTTTTCCCTTTTTTCTCTCATCAGCCCCACGGATAAAACTTTTTTATTTTTTATTTTCCCTTGAGCTCCTGTGCTCACCTCCATCTCCACTACTATTAAAAACAAGATTTTTTTTATGTTCACCCTGCTTATCTCACATAAAACAATCAGCACCGTACAATTAGGTCAACTAATCTCAATCTAACAGTCATCATTCACCTGGCGTGGACTTAGCAATTTATAATGACTAACCGTACTCTCCACAGGCAGAGAAATATTCCAACTCCCTGTCTCGCGTCCCCTACAATCACGCAATTCTTCTCCTACAATCACACAGTTTTTTTTCTTTTTTTTAGATGAAAAACATACATATATTCCATTACGCACGACGAGATCGTCGGCAACCAGACTGATTACATTAGGCGGAAAATTCTTCGACCAAAAGAGAATTGAATAAACCATGTTGTCAGTAAGAACTTTGCTTGAAGCATCAAAGGTCCCAGCCTCGAGAGATCATAAGAGCTCGTCTCCATAGCTTGCTTGAGTACTAGGCAGTCCGTCGAGAAAACAACCCGTCCAATTCCCTGGTTTTCAGCAATAGGAATCACGTGGACAAGAGCTAAAAGTTCCGTTTGCAAGGCTTCAGAGGCAGCCTGCACTCTGCCTGCGGCAGCAAAAACAGCGTCGCCAGCTGAATCCCTAGCAATGGCACCCCAACCTCCCGATTGCACTTCCTTGCTGAAAGCGCCGTCAAAATTGATCTTCACCATGTCCGCTGGGGGTGATTGCCAGTGCTTCTTGTCCTCACTTTTGGCCACAAGATTATTGTTGCTCGTGGACTTCCATTCATCAACATGGCGCTGTATCAAAAACTGGAATTCAGAGACAGAGAGGCGATGTTCTCCGTGACTTGCCTTGTTTATTTCGTTCCTGCCACCAACACCAGAGAAGCGCCACGCCTTTCATGCACTGGTCATTTGGAAGTGCTTGGAGGGATTCCATGCATAATTTGCAAAGGATTTGCACAACCACATAAGGGTAGCCTCACATCTTCTAGCTTGATTGCACGCCACGTTTTCTTTACTTCTTTACATTGAAGAAACAGGTGACTCCCATCTTCAAAATAGCCAGAAAGAACATACTGTGCATCTAGTATTCAGTTCAACGCCTCCCCTTTCAATGTTCATGTATAAGGGGTGGCTGTTATGGCAAAATCTCCATAGGAAGTGCAGAACCTTTGGGGGACAGTTCATTTTCCACGGTCTTTTCCAAATTAGTTGTTCTGGGTGTGGTTCAACCATTGGACGTTTCTCACACTGCAGCAGATTGACATGTAACTTATAAGCTGACTTTACTGGAAAAATACCTTTGTTGTCCAGATGCCAGGCCAAGAAATCCTCAGATTGTTCAATAATTAGAATGGACAGAATGGCATGAGAGCATCATCCGGGGCAAATGTTTGTTGCACAAGTGCCGTGTCCCATGATTCCGAGTAAGAATGGATTGACGCCTCAGCGCGTCGATGTCCTTCAGGAGATATCCTTTGGGACCCAGCCAAATTTCAGTATTTGTGCCATCAACCACATGCCAGATAAGCCCCTCCTTCAGCAAATGTATACGCTTCAAAATGCTACGCCAAACATAACTCATACCCGGAGAGGAAGTAGCCGAGAGAACATCACCTGTTGGGAAATACAAAGCTTTGATAACCTTGGAAAATAGGGATTCAGGAGCTTGGACCAAGCGCCAACCTTGTCGGGCCAACATGGCCATGCTAAAAGAGTGCAAGTCTCGAAAACCGAGTCCACCATCCGCCTTAGGCAACTTCATTTTATCCCAACCGACCCGATGCATCCTATTTTCATTGTCTTGTTGGGACCACCAGTACCGACACACCATCTTGCTAATGCTATCACATAGACTCTTTGTAAGATCAAAGCAAGCCATGGCATAAGTTGGGATAGCTTGAGAAACAACTTTAATTAAAATTTCTTTACCAGCACTTGAGAAATACTTCTGTTTCCACCCTTGGATTCATTGCCAAATTTTCCCTTTTAGATATTCATAACAGGCGGTTTTGGATCGACCAACATACAGGGGAAGTCCCAAGTACTTACCCCCATTGGCTTCAGTTCGGAGGCCTAAACATTGCATCGGATCTTCCCGCACATGTCTTGGTGTGTTTGGGCTAAAACTGACCGACAATTTCTCTCTATTAATCCGTTGGCCTGAGCTTTCTTCATATATTTGAATTAGTTGGTTAACTGCTTCTGCGCTGCTCAAATTAGCCTCCATAAACAATAATGAATCGTTCGTGAAAAGCAGGTGATTAACAGTAGCAGCAGAAGGTGCAAATCTGATTCCCTTGATATGCCCAACCTCATCCGCATGATGGAGCAATCCTGAGAAACCCTCGGCACACAGAAGGAAGAGGTAAGGGGAAACTGGGTCGCCTTGCCTCAAGCGCCTTCCTGGAACCACTGAATCTGGCCATTTATCTTGAAACAATATGACACTGTGGATACGCCACTTCATGATCAGATCAATAAAATACCCACAAAAACCAATCTTCTCCATAACTCCCTTCAAAAAAGGCCACTCTACTTGATCATATGCCTTACTCATGTCCAACATGATAGCCATAAAGTTTTTTCTGCCCCTTCGCTTCTTCCTCATGAAATGAGACATCTCATGGGCCAGGATAGTGTTATCTGAGATTAATCTTCCCGGAACAAAGGCGCTCTGATTTGGAGACACAAGATCCCCTAGGGTGATCTTGAGCCCGTTGGCTAGAACTTTGGAGATAAGTTTGTACACAACATTGCATAGGCTAATAGGGCGCAGGTCTTATAGCTTCTTTGGGTTCTGAACCTTTGGGATTAGCACCACGATAGTGTCATTCTATCCCTATGGTATACTGCCGCCTCGCAACACATATAAAACTTCATTCACCACTTATTCCCCCACCGTGGACCAATACCTCTCGAAGAAAAGTGTCGGCATACCATCAGCATCGGGAGCCTTAAGATCTCCAATACTATCTAGAGCCTTCCTGACTTATTCTGTATAATTAGCATGTAGGATCTCATTCATTTGGCTGGTCACTCTAGGCGGGATGTGACTCAGCGCATGCCGGATGTCAATACTGTAGGGGTTCGTAGCATGGAAAACAAAAAAATTCTACCGCATGCAAACAAACAAGCCAAGATCTATCTACTAGATTGTAGCAACGAATCGATAGAAGAACTCACCCTCGAAGATTTCAAATCGGTTAACGAGAGTAGATTCTCGTGGGTGATGTAGTCGTACTCTTGCCGATCTCAAGATCGCGTAGACGATCCTTCCGGCGCTGCGTTACGGCAGCTTCGCAATCGATCACATCGGTACTTTCGATGAAGACCTTCCTCTCCCTTGTTCCAAAGGCGGAGGTTATAGCACTCTCCTCGCAAAGACGTGACGGCATGGTGTCGGAAGTAGAGGAGATCTCGCAGGCTTCACTTAAGTCGGAGTATGGTGGAGTATGAGAGAGGCCTTGGTGATCTAGGGTTTAGAGGGCACCAAGGGGAGGGCTTGGCCGGCGGCTAGGGTTTGGGGAAACCCTAACTCGCCGAGTTAGAGGAGGGCCTAGGCGGCGGCGGCTTGGAGGTGGCTGGCGACTTGGAGACTAGGGTTTTGGGTGTGAGGGGTAGGGGCGCCCTACCCCTCCTTATACGCACTTCATGATCAGATCAATCAAAGACCCACAAAAATCAAGCTTCTCCATAACTCCCTTCAAAAAAGGCCACTCTACTCGATCATATGCCTTACTCATGTCCAACTTGATAGCCATAAAGTTTTTTCTGCCCCTTCGCTTCTTCCTCATGAAATGAGACATCTCATAGGACAGGATAGTGTTATCTGAGATTAATCTCCCCGGAACAAAGGCGCTCTGATTTGGAGACACAAGGTCCCCCAGGATGATCTTGAGTCGGTTGGCTAGAACTTTGGAGATAAGTTTGTACACAACATTGCATAGGCTATATGGCGCAGGTCTTTTAGCTTCTCTGGGTTCTGAACCTTCGGGATTAGCACCACGATAGTGTCATTCCATCGCTATGGTATACTGCCGCCTCGCAACACATGTAAAACTTCATTCACCACTTGTTCCCCCACCGTGGACCAATACCTCTTGAAGAAAAGTGTTCGCATACCATCAGCACCGAGAGCCTTAAGATCGCCAATAGTATCTAGAGCCTTGATACGTTGCAAACATATCTATAATTTTTGATGCTCCATGCTTATTTTGCACCAATTATATTATGTTTTTTCCATACTTTGAGGCATTTTTATGAATTTTCTGGAACTAACATATTAATAGGTGCCACAGAGCTAGTTTCCTGTTTTCTGCTGTTTCTGGTTTCAGAAAAAACTAGTAAAGAAATATTCTCGAAATTGGACAAAACAAAAGCCGAAGTTCCTATTTTTCCTGACACGACATGGAGTCTGAAGGAGAGACGAAGAGGCGTCGCGAGGCAGCCACACCAGGGGGCCGTGCGGGCCCACCCTATGTCGTGCCTAGCCATGGTGTGGGCCCCTCGAGCCTCCACCGACCTTGCCCCTTCGCCTATATAAACCCCCCGAGACGAAAACCCTAAGTACCCGATCAGAATTCCACGAAAAAGACCATAGCCACCGCCATCGTCGTCCCTATATTGGGAGGGATCTAAAGCTCTTCTCGGCACCCTACCGAAGAGGGGAGATCATCCCGGAGGCCTTCTTCATCACCATGCCTGCCTCTGGAGTGATGTGTGAGTAGTTAATCCTTGGACTACGGGTCCATAGCAGTAGTTATATGGTTGTTTCTCCTATTTGTGCCACCATGTTTAGATCTTGTGAGTTGCTTATCATGATCAAGATCATCTTATTGTAATGCTACATGTTGTATTTGCGAAGATCCGATGGGTATTGAGTATTATGTCAGATTGATTATTGTTCTATCATGTCTATGTTATTTGTGATCTTGCATGCTCTTCGTCGCTAGTAGTTACTTTGGCCAAGTATTTGCCTGTGACTCCAAGAGGGAGTATTTATGCTCGATAGTAGGTTCATGCCTCTAGTAATCTGGGAGAGTGACAGAAACTTCTAAGATTGTAGATGTGTTGTTGCTACTAGGGAGAAAACAACAATCCTTTGTTCAAGGGCAATTGTATTGTTTTCATTACACACTTTGCTTAATGAAATTATTTGTTGCTTGCAACTTAATACCCGAGGGTTGTTCGAATGATATCCCAGAGGTTGATTATTAGTCATAGATGCAGTTGGATTATGGTCTATGTATCATATTGTAATGCCTAAATGAATCTCATAGTGATCATCATGTCATGTACATGCATTGTTATGCATTCTCTATTTGTCAATTGCCCCGCTGTAATTTGTTTACCCAGCATGTTATTTATCTTATAGAGAAAACACCTCTAGTGATATGTGGACCCTGGTCCATTCCTTCCCATTGATATTCTATCTATCGTTTACTGTTTACTTTCTGTAATTACCATAAGCAATTACTTTCTTCTACGCTATATGCTTAATCCTTTGTTTTCAGCAAAACCAGCGAGCTTGACAACCTCATTGATAAGTTGGGGCAAAGTACTTTGGTTGTGTTGTCTACAGGTTCCACGTTGCTAGCAACACCTTGGGAAGTGGTTTCTTTCTCCTACTGGTTCGATAACCTTGGTTCTATAACTGAGAGAAAACTTGTTGTTGTGCTCATCATACCTTGATCTTGGGGTTCCCAACAGGCTTTACATCAACTGAGCCATCATCAAGCCTTCCTGACTTCTTCTGTATAGTCAGCCTGTAGGATGTCATTCATTTGGCTGGTCACTCTAGGTGGGATGTGACTCAGCGCATGCCGGATGTCAATACCTGCCATGGGAGTAAAAAAGAGACAAAGTAGTTAGTGACCAGGGCCTTTAAATTTGCCTCCCCTTCCACCGCCACACTGTCCTCCCCTTTTAGTTTGTGAATTGTATTGTTCCTCTTTGGCTCAAAAGCACATGAATGAAAATAATGGGTATTCCTATCCCCTTTCTCCAACCATTGGACATGGGATTGTTGACGCCAATTAGTATCAAGCTTCTCCTCAAGCCTGCCCAATTTAAAACGAATCACATGCTCTCTATTTACTACATCTTGTGAGAGGGCTGCCTTTCTACACTCTTCTAGCCCAGCTTTAAGTTTCTTCACCCTCTTCTGCATATCTCCCAACACTTCCCTGCTCCATGTATGTAGCTCGCTTGAGAAATATTTCAACATATCAGTTGTCTTTTGGCATCCCTTTACCTTGGACGTGTCCCATGCATTATTGACAATAGTATCACAATCTTCTTCTAGCGGCTACCTCGCTTCAAATCTCTTATTTGGGCAACCACCTCCCTTCCAGCTTCCCCTCCTTACTCCACTGACCGAGATAATGACTGGTCTATGATTAGAATGTTCATTCACCCCTTTGTAGAAAGGGGAGCCGAGCACGCCAACTAGGATTAGCAACAGCTGTATCAAGGCGCTCACGGATATAACCATCAACACAATGATTATTATTTCTCCATGTGAAAATATCACTGTCAAAACCCAAATCATTCAAGTTACAAAAGAGGAGTGCATCACGAAATCGGTCCATACAGATTTGTGGCCGAGGGACACCCCTTCTTCTAAAAATTGAACATGATTTCATTGAAATCACCTACACAAAGCCACGAGAGGTTTGCTTGATGATGAAGAGTGCGCATCAGCCTCCATATCTTCTCCCGCAAATCTTTCCTCGGTTCACCGTAGATCCTAGTAAGCCGCCACTTGAAACCATCTTCTTCAGTGACATTCACATCAATATGCATTCTTGCCATCCACCTCAACTCAACATTAATACCATGTCACCAAAACATTGCAAGTCTTGGTCATAAAAAAGGAAGCCAAACAAAATCAAATCCCCTCGCCCTCAAACTCGATGCCTCCCTGACTTGCATCACAGTGCCAGACATCGCCAGGAGCATTGTCTCATGCCTGCATGGCGACCTGGTAGCACTGCACCGCTTTGTCTCTCGCTGCACGATCGCCATCTTCGATTGTTGCCGCTCATGTCGTGTCATCCGTCAGTGAGATCGCTAGAGCCCAAGAGCCTTCCCTCGTAGCGTGGCATCCATCACGGAGATTTCCAGCACCCACGAGTCTGCTCTCGCACGATGCGGCTGCGGACGTCGCCGCCTCCAAACTCATTGGTGATCACGTGACTTTCTTATCTTAGGTAAATAATCTTCCCTTCATCTGGAGGCGCCTCCTAGAAAATTAACAATGCCACTTTGTTATGCTTCCAATTTCTACTCAACCCAAAAACATAAATCAATTAACTCACTGTTAGCACATAATGTAGACCAAACTTGTAGGAAATATTCATTTTCTAGAAAGCAAATGTGGTTTCACAACCTAAACGGTCCTCACTAGAATAACACAGATAAAAAAATAACTTGCCAATATTAGCTAGATTTATGATTCCCTATCTTCTGCAATGGCGGAGCTAGGGGACCAGCAGGGGCCTTGGCCCCCCTAATGCATGATACAGCAAGATTAAAACTGGTGTTTAGAACTGATTTAAGTATAATTTTAGACAAAAATTGCTTAGTTGCCCCCCCCCCCAAGTGGGGATTAGCTTGTCTGGCCCCCCTTCAACTGTGATCCTGCCTCCGCCAATGATCTCCTGCATATAAGTGCTGATATAGATACATTAGAAAACTCTGCACAAATACACAAGAATAACTTTGTAACATAAGATATATGATGATGGAAAGTACTAGCTTACTATTTTTGATATTTTGTTGGACTATTTTTGCATTCAAATAGTATGAAATGGGACTATACATATGAACACTTTCGTATATATACACTATATATATGAACATGAATATGTTGTAAATATTGTTAGAATTTTTCCTAATATGGCCCAACCCCTTAATTATTATATTGCAACAATTCCTGAAATTTCAGAGTCCCATTTGGCCCATTAATGCATGGCAAGAGGTTGCACAAAAGTTTAGTCCTATTTTACTAGTTGAGAGAGAGTTTGACCTCCTTATAAGTGGGCTGCTCTACAACTTGTAAAAACATGAAAAAGAGAGAGGCATGCACGCACCTCCTCAGTGGTAATGCCGCATAGATGGTTGTGGTAATGCCGCCGAGGCGAGTTTCTTCAGTGCCTATAAGAGAGAGGGGCTGCTCGTCCTCTCAGACACAACAACACTACCAGTTCCTCCAGTTCTAGACCTTGTGCGATCTCCACATCTTCTTCGTCCCTGCTTGCGGCGTGCACCATGAGACGGGAAAATAGGCCTCCAGAACCCTTCCTCTTTTGATATTGTACGGGGGAGAGGCGATAAGGTTACTTGCTTCGTCACGAACCACTTCACGGACGATGACAACGCGTGTGGTTCCTCTTCTGCACCGTACGTGTTCATCAATCATCATGTTCAGATCATATTCATACTATTGCTAATTATGTCTCATATGCTATGTGTAGCATTCTTTTTAGAATTGTTTTTTACACTCTCTCTATTATATTCCTTGATCAGTCTTATTACTATTTTTAGTCATGTTTATATACTATTTTTGTTGATTAAATTCTATGGTAAATTGCTCATATTTCCAACAGTCTAAAAACCTTATTTTAGGCAATTTAGTCTAAAAATCTTATTTTAGGCAATTTACTCCAAGTGGCTTTGTCGTGGCTATGCAGACACCAAACTTTGAGGGTATGGACTATAAAAGATGATGGATGAGAGCAGTCCTTTGGTTTCAGACCATGAGCTGCCTGCTATGTCGCCACTCTTGGTAAACGAAAGGGTGAACTCACTCTTGTTCAGGTGGTAGAGTTTGAGAAAACGGAATCCTCTTTAAGCGGCTTTGTTGAGTGTTCTTGGTGAGAACGTCGTTGAACACTAGCTCTTGAAATCCGACTCGGGTTCAGATTTCAGATTAACCAATTTTATCGCATGCACAAAGGATGTGTGTGTCGATAACTCGAATCCTACGGGTTCAACGTAAGAAGATGCATGAAGGTTCGTAGATGTTCTTCCAAAATAATTGTACTGAGCCGGTGATCCCTTACTATAAGCACGTAGCCAATACGATAATAACTCACCTTTTTTGAAGTAACATCTGCCACAACGAAAAAAATCCACATTTCAAATAAAGAAATAAAAAAAGGTTCTCTATCTTCAAAAGCTGAAGAACCAACAATGTTTGTTTTTTAATATAAGATGTAACAATATTTAAGGCCACAACGTGAAAGAAAAGAATGGCAACAAGAAAAAGAACGAAAAGAAAACAAACACAACAAGTTTTATCATATCTCGCATTAATTGGTCCATCCCGCTGGTTTAATCAAAAGCTTATGTAGTGTTGGACAAATGTGGCTGAGTTAGTCTTAGGCAGCACATTTGTTCCTCGTTAGATGCATTGGTTCCTGCATTTTTGTAGAGAATATGAGTTGATCTACTTCACAAGAATGCTGTGTTCAAGAACCTTACGGATCCCCGTTAGATAAAGAAAACATGGATAAATCGACAAAAAATATCCTTGATCACCTGAAATAATTGCTTGCATCTAGAGACACGCCCTGGTAATTAAGATGCACAAACGTTAGTTGGTCAAGTCAGATGAAAAACATAACAACTCGAATCTGGCCCAAATATACAAAGTAAAATCTCCATACACAGACAGGGATCCCATGGAAAAAATAGAGCTTAATGTAGACTTCAATGGATCGAGATAATTAGGTCTAGTCAAATAAAAACATTGAACAACTTGAACCTGGCCCAAATAATAATAAAAAACTCCTCCAAACTCACATATAGAGGCGGTGCATCTTATTTATTTGAGCGTACATATGCACATACGAATACACATGCCCATGGAAAACATGGACAAATACATAATAAAAATATTTTGTCACGTGAAATTGCTTGCATCTAGAGACATGGTAATTAAAACGAACTAACTTTAGTTGGTGAAGTCATATAAAAACATGGAACAAATTGAATCTGGCCATAATAATCAAAGAAAATCTACTACAAACTCACATACACAGACTTTATTTGTTGATTCCCTAAAAAACTGACTTTATTTGTTGATCGATCTGTGGAGACAATTACTCAGACTCTCCAAGGGAAGCTAAGCTGGAAACACAAAGTCAAAGAGAGGGAAGCACATGATGAAAAAAGAAGAAACATATGACGAGCTAAACAACAAAGATGAGTATACGCAAGCATAGCTCCATCAACCGAAGCCCTAACCAGCTAGCTAGCCGCTCCTTGGATCGATCCTTCCCATCCTAATCCTCCTCTTCTTCCTCCTGCGCCTCGGCCTCGGGGGCCGGTTCGTTGAGATCAAAGTCGAACACGACGACGGGCCTCTGAGCTTCGGCCCTGGCAGCTAGCCACGAGCAGCTGTGGCTGGCGCGGTGGCCGCCGAGCGCCTGTTTCGTGCCGAACGGCGCCCTGCAGTGGTCACACACATACCCGCTGGCCGGTGGTGGCTTCATGGCGCGCCAGCGACGCTTCGTGTGCAAATTCATGTGGCCGTTGACGCCATTTTGGGTCTCGAACTTGCGCTGGCAGATGGGGCACCTGAACTTTGACGCCCAGAGCTCGAATCGGGCGGGCATGGCGACGGAGGGGATTACAGCGTCGAGCTCGTGTGTGGACTTCATGGCGCAGGGGTACCTGCTGGGGTCATCTCCTTCGCCAGAGCCTCCGGCGCTGGGCAGGACGAACACCTGCGACGTCGATCCAGTCAGCATCTTGTTGTGGCTGTAGTTTCTGTCTCTATGCACACACTGTGCTGACTGACACGCCATGCCTAGCTTCAGACTATATATAGTGGTTTGGGGAGTGATGTGCGACTGATGAGTGTGTAGTACACTAGTACTATGTGAGGAAGAAGGTGGTTGGGGATGTGTGCTTAATTAACTATGTATCTAGGTCTATTAATATTGGCATATCTAGTTCTAGCGTAATATATATGGTCTGTATTTATGTTTACTTGCCTCGTTGGTATCTAGCTAAGGAAACATTTTTTTCTTACTTGCATTGACGGAGCTAAACAAAAATGTACCTATTTTATCTTACTTGCATTGTTTACTTGTACGTTTTGCTTGCATCAAGATAGGACTAATGCCTGAAAGCACAACTACAACATGTTCTATAGCTCCCAACACATTATATCATACGAGACTCGTGGATTACAAACTTTTAGAGAAAAAAGGTTAGTGGTAGAGAAGAGATTCTGGGTAGATCGAAGGACTCGAACCAAACAACCAAGTTGTTTTTGACAAAGGAAGAATTGACAGTGCAGAGATTTTAGCTTTTGCGAAGTGCATGGCGTGATGGCTCCAATAATTTCTCAAGACAAGCATGTGCGGTGAATCCATCGAGTGGAGGGAGTGATCTCAACACTAGTAGAGTAACAATTTGATGGGAAGCGTGTGGGAGGGGAAGAGGTGGTCTTTTAATTTGTTGATATGCCTTGATGAAGCAAGAGCTAGTTAAAGATTCGGAACTTGTTCCGGGCACAGTTGTGCCAAATAGCGTCGTCCTGATCATCTCAGCAAATCCCTAATAAATATTGACAGAAAACATATATTGGAGAGGTTGTTGTTAGTGAAACGACAAGCGACATGTCACTCCCTAGTTTGGAGAACATCATGCAAGAAATCATGAGAGAGCATGTGACTCTGCGAAGAGGCCACAGTAGAGATCCAAGGCGTAAGAGAGGACACCAAGCCTTGACCAAGGAAGGAGACAAAAATATTTCAACGGGTCAAGTGGGAGAAGAGGGAGGGAAAATGCTCAACAAGAGTAAGAGCCGCCTCACCGGCCAAACCAAAAGGAGGTAGAATCTCCAATGTCAATAGTGATAACTGAATTTGAGCAGAAATAGGGTACAGGATGGCCATAATTACTTTCTAGAAATGGGTGTCGAGGAAGCAATCATCAATGAGGTAGCGAAAGCCATGCTTAGAAGCACCCAAACCAGGATACTGATAGGGTGTCTATGCCAGAATAGAGCTTATGGATGAATTTAAATAAAAAGACATAAATTTTAGAGGGAATGAAGAGAAAGCCATGACCCCCATACTCCTTAGGATTGCACACATCTCCGCAAGCGACCTTGCTTTCGCTATATTTGCTATAGGTACAATATTCCCTCCCAATCTACAGGAACGCGCATCGTATTTTATCAATGGCTTTGAAACCTAATTAGGGATTCCCGCAATCATAGTGTGAGCAATTTTAGCAGTGAGGAACGAGTTTAGAATAGTTATGCAACCACCAATAGGAAGAGTGCTACCACAACCTTTTCGTCACAGATAGGTGAAACCACGTTCGATTCGGATTCGGATACATCAATGTGTACTTGCATGATTGCCAAATCGAGAATCCGAATCATACTCGGATTTAAGTTCTCATGTTTGTCTTCCCTTCAAGGTAAACATTAACTAAGAAATTATATCAGTTTGAACTTGGTTTATACATCCATCCATCAGACCCATGGTTCTTTTGGACAAATGCATCATCGTTGGAATTCTTCTCTAATTAGGTGGTTGTCCGATTCAAAAAAAATTTTAGTACAACATAGCACACTCCAAATCCGATATGGACATCTGATTTCGAACAAGGCATAAAGGCTCACCCATATTTGAGAAAAATGGTTGTCCTATTCGGCAAGATTTTCTATATTACTCGGATTCCAATAGTATATAAAATTCGTAAACCAGGTGGACTGCTTGACTGTTTGCAAAATATTTTTTACGCGAATATATGTGGCAATACTACATTTGATACATACATGCACTATAGTCAAGTTTTAGGAACAACATAATTTTGATACGTAGATTTCCCCGTGGTGCACGCCCGTGAATGGCAAGGGTTTGGTTTGACGATTTGGATGGAAAAATTGAGCCCTCTTGGCTATGCATATGTGCAAAATTCCAAACCCAGAGTTTCTGTAGAAACAAGGAATGACTTTGCTCCTTGTTAAAAACATAGATTGTAAACATTCCGTCTCCATCTAATATTGTGAAGTATTAAATGTGCTACCTTTGTGATCTTGTGGTAAAATATTTTCTTTTAATTTGTTTCATTAATGTTAGAGATATATATACTAACATCAAATATTTTTTCAATCTTCTTGCTATTTAATGATAGATATATTGTTATGTCAGAGAGTACATCACTATGTCCTTTCTTTTGTACAAGAAAATTCAAATTTAGTATACTGCCTAATAAGACGAAATTAACCATAGATATATGCAACATCTTGACGTAAGATCTTTGAACATCCTGGAGGATCCAATGCGAGATATTTATGATAAAAGTTTTTGTTTTTACATTTCTCTTTCTCCTCTTCCCTTCTTTTTTCTTTTTTTACGCATCAGTACTTTTAAATAATGTTATATTCTTATATTAACAAACATGTCTTTTGTTGTGCTTTTGGAAAAGACAATAAGCTTGGTTTTGCGTGAACTAATGCATAGTTATTCTTTGTGTTTCCGGAAGGTGGAGAATCTATGTTATTTCTAGTTATTTTCACACATACTTCTCTCAAAAAAAGGTTACATATGTTCCATGCATACTCTATGTTCTTATGGAAAAGACATCGTACAATTATTTTTGAGAACCTCTAGGAGCATGACCTTTCAATTAGAATTACTATTACTATTATTTATAGATATGTTTTTTATTCATGTTTATAGATATGTTTGACTAAGGGCCAAATAATACCAAAAGATAAAAATTGTGGGCTATACAGAGAAAAATATACACAGGAGAAACATTGCACTCACTAGTTTGGAGAACATCAGGCAAGATATCCCAAGAGCGTTGTGAATCTCCTTAGAGGTCGTACATGAGCAGTTATAAGAAACGACACCATGCCTTGACCAAGGAAGGAGACAAAAACATTTGGGAATGTGGATTGAGAGAGGAGGGAGAGAGGAAAAACACTCGACCAGAGTAAGAGAGCCACTCTACAACCAAACCAAAAGCAGGTGGAATCTTCATTGCCAATGGTAATGACTAAACCAGAGAAAAATAGAGGGTATGCCGGCGATAATTACTTTCTATACATGAGTATCGATGGGAGTGATCATCAATGAGGTCATGGCAGCCATGCACAGAAGCGCCTAAACCAGCATACCAATGGGGCGCCGCTACTAATTTGAATTCTAGTTTGGGTACAATCAATGTCTACTTGCGTGATTGCCAAACCGAAAATCCGAATCATAGTCGGATTTCCATTTTCTAGTTCGTCTTCCCTTGAAGCTTAACATTAAATGAAAAGATAGATGAGTTTGATCTTCGTTTATATAGAGACGCGTCAGAACTGTGATGCCTTTGGACAAATACATCAATGTTAGAATCCTTCTCCAATTAGTTGGACAAATACATCGAAAACTGTAGGTACATGAGTTGCTACGCGCTAAATTAGATCATGCCTCCAAATTCTTGTTAACTTTTTCAAAACGAAGGGGTCCATCAGCCTAATTAGGTATTGAGATAGATATCAGATTCGAAGCCCCTGCCCAGACTAAAATTCACTGAAAGAGCCCACACCCGTATAATTACAGCCCTGCCATATAGCCAGCTTTTGCATATGTGCAAAATTACAGACCCATCCACAGTTTTTCTAGAAACCAGGGACGGGTTTGCTCCTTGGTAGCAACGTCTTGAGAAAAAAGTCTTTCGTATCCATGTAAAAATTACGAAGTCCTTAAATGTGCTAATAACTTGCATTGTGATCTTGTGGTAACTTTTTCTTTTAGTTTGTTTCATTAATGTAAGAGATTACCAACATCAATGTTCTTGATATTAAACGTCAGAGATATTCCTATTTCAGAGAGAACACCAATCGGTCATTGCTTTTGTACAAGAAATTCAAATTAATTTGTTCCCTAATAACACGAACTCAACCACACATCTGTGCAACATGCCTACTTAAGTTCTTTAAACATCCTAGAAGAGCGCCAATGTGAGATATGATAGAACTTTTTGTTGTCACATTTCTCCTTTTCCCCTTCCCTTCTTTTGTATCTTTTCTTTTTTGCCGCATTGTTACTTTTAAATATTGTTATAATCTTATATTGAGAAAACTGTTTTTTTTTGTTTCATCTTTGGAATAGACAATAAGAATGGTTTTATATTAACTATTCTTTTTGTTTCCAAAGGTGGAGAATCTATCTTATATTATTCCAATGCCATTGTATTTTGCGAGATTTTCTTGTTGTGACATGTCAAGTTCTTTTCATGCATACTTCTTGCAGAATTATCAAACAGTGAAATATAACAATCAATTCTCACGCATACTTCTTGCAAAATTATCAAACAGTGAAATATAACTATCAATTCTATTTTGTACATTGAAACATATATAATATTCCATCGTTCTTTGAACCATAGCAAGCAGGTAATGGAATGAAAAAATAGAATTAATTTTTATGCTTTTAAAATGGAATATTAGACATGGGCTTTTTCACTGTTTTACATGTATAAACACAAGAATGTAAGCAAACACACTTTGTCGTCGTTCATACCTTTTTTTAGGAGTATTTCATCTGGCTCAAAAGTACCCCGAGATTTGACCCAATGGCGCCCCCCATAATTTAGAGGATCGGTGAAAGGTAGCCCAAAGAATCCAGATCCCTGTGATGTACTACGTTTAATTTCTAGCTACTTTTAAATGTTTTTCCTTAAAGATAAGCTAGTGTTAAATGCCAATCCTATCTTTTCCGGAGCATTAATTTGTAGCCAAACAAAATCACTCTATATATACTCTGCCGCTGTCAGTCAGAGTCAGAGGGAGAGCATAGGAACAGCAGCTGGGTAGCCACGGGAATGATTAACGGGAACGGATCATCGTCGGCGGATGTGGTCACCGCCTCCGCTGGCGGTGGCGCCGACACAGGAAGCAAGAGGCCGGCCGTTCATGAGCCCTTTCCATGCTCCTTGTGCGAGAGCTTCTTCATGTCCGAGGAGGACCTCCAATGCCATATCCGGCGCTGCCACGTCCATCGCAGCTGGCGTCGCGGCAAGGAAGACAGCAAGAGGTCGGCCGTCCCCATGATCCGGTGCTCCTTCTGCGAGAGCTTCTTCCTCAGCGAGGAGGACCTGCAGTGCCACATCCGGCGCTGCCACGTTCCTCGAAGCTGGCGTCGCGGCAAGGAAGACGCGCCGCTGCCGCCCCCCTCTACCGAGAAGCAGCCGTCGCTGGGTGGCCATGGGTCCAGCTCAAGTGGCAGCGAGAAGAAAGGCTGCTCCATGGTCTCCAAGCAGAAGGAGCAGCAGCTCGACGACGAGGCCGCCGTCCCCGAAGCTGAGGCCTGGCCCGTCATTGATCTGAATGTTCCGGCGCCGGAGGTGGAGGAGGAGAAGGGAACCAGTGGCTAGCTAGATCGATCGAGCATGCATTGCATGGTGTTAAATTTATGCCTTACTATTCTGTTCTCTCTTTACTGTTTCAACTGTTTCTCTCTGTTTGACCAAAGCTTTGGAGTACAATCGATGAACCATTAAAAAATGGATTAGTACTTTCTTAAGACAATGAATGAAATAAATATTTAAATAAATTTACCTTGCATATATGTCGGATGGAATGTTTAGTCAAGCACTGATATTCATTTAGCATAGTTTTAATTCCTATATTTATTTTATTGCCAAAGATATCACACAATATATTGAAACATGGCGAGGGACTCTAGTAAGTACGACCCAGCAAATAGAAGTGTGTGGCAACATGCATTAGCAACTTACTTGGACAACCTACGAATCCGACTCGGATTCGGATGTCGGATTTGGCAAAGTTTTCAACAAGGCAAACTTAACATGCAGAAAGGATGCATGTTTCTTTTGTCATACCTGTGAGCTTCTCTTGCTGTTGTGTGTGATTAAAACTTTCTGATATATAGATGGTTGTATATGTATCAACCTATGCAGAGGTTGGATATCCCCTTTTTAGAAAAAAAGAAGAAGAATCTAACTAAAATTTCAGCATCGATTTGGTAAACATATGGACTTTGGTGGTCCATATAGTTATCGCCGCTGATTAATTCATGTGACTTGCTAAACAAAACCATTTTTTAATGTAGAGAGATTGTGTGATCTTTAGATTCTGAAAGATTGTGTGATCAATTAATGGACATATATATTTTCCAGATTCTATATCATATCTAGCTAGCATACAAAAATAATAAAATCATATATTTCATATGAATGCAACCGCACCCTTTCCCCATGGATTTATAATAAACCACATGGTAAGCTAATATCTGTAACTTGCCAACCGATACAAAATTAGTTATTCCTTAATACTATACAATTGTAGGCATGCCACATGTATATCGTATCATACCTTAACAATCGTCTCTTCTCTTTATATATGTAAAACATCATAATAGCTCCGGCCTCCTTGTATATGTCATTTAACTCAATTTTGTTCCAGATGTTTTCCCCAACAAAATAACTCGGATGTACCAAGCCACAAGATCATTATTTATGATGAAGAAGATTTAATGAGTTGCATTAAGTTATAACTGGCTCAAATTTATATCTGATATCTCAACTATCTAAAACAGAATTGCAAGAATCAACTTAATTTCGTTAATTACATATACATTGCACATTTCCTTACGTGATTTTGCAAACATATCTTCTTCACATTAAAACATCATATCTTTATTGATCTTCTTCGATATTTTGTATGTGATGAATAGCTCATGCAAAATCATGTCCACCGGTTCATAAGACACTTGGAATATATATGGTTGCATGTAATATTAATATGCCCTGCATAGGGAAACTTGGGGTTATTTTGTATATAAGAGCAAGAGCGTTGTCTGCTATGGAAAATTCTCTGCATGATATTAAACTGAAAAGTGGAAGAAATATAGGGCAATTTTGAAGGGAAACTACTATAGTTTGTATCTTCCGGAGAGTAGATCAAGCAATGTATGAATATATATAATGTCATGTCCCTTGAAAAATATTTGTTTGTCAATTTGGGTCAAACAACCCCAACTTTGTTTTGGCCTAAAGGAAGTCACTGCATTTCAGTTATTTTCTATAGGTATAATGATAGTGAACGTGCATGCCGATGTTACTCAGACACAAACAAAACCATCATATGTTGTATTCTTTTATATGCAACATCTTCTCAGCCATTCAAAAGTGTGTTGTGTTCTGTTTTGAGGGTTTCTTGGTTAAGTTTATATTTGATGTTTCAACGATTTGAACGAACCCAACCAAAACTGTTTAAAAGATAAGCGGTGTGAACATAAATCAAGTTAACTTTGTCTAATTCAGTCATTAATTTAACGATGTAATTTTTCTAAATCTTCTGCCCATTAAAATAAATATAAGTATTCATGATTTTCTAGACCTTCTTCTATATGTCTTATGTGCTGAATCACTCATGGAAATTCAGGTCAAGTGTTCAATATGCCACTTGGCAAAATATTGCTACATGTCATACACTTCCATACTACATATGGCTTTCATAAGCACTTGGCATATTCTAGGTCATTTTGCAGATAAGAACGCACATGGCCAGAGCCCTTTGTCTTCAAGTAGAATGATGAAATGTGCACCATGTACACGCTCCTCGAGTCACTTATGCTTTGTCAAGAAGTATATATGAGGTAATACCAATATCACATAAGTGTTATGTATGACCAATTTTCTCCTCGCCATTATACAACGAAATAAAAGAAAATACCTGGCAATTCTTTAATCTATTCTTTTCTATGTCCACTTAACTACATGGATTATTGATACGTTGGAAACGTATCTATAATTTTCGATGCTCCATGCTTTTTTTGTATCTACTTTGATTTACTTGTTCACACTTTGAGGTGCTTTTTACATGTTTTCTGGCACTAACCTATTAACAAGTTGCAACAATGTCAGATGTCTGTTTTCTGTTATTTTTGGTTTCAGAAAAGTTAGTAAAGAAATATTCTCGGAATTGGACGGGACGAAGGACAAAGTTAATAACTTGTCGTGGGGAACAAGAAATCCAGAGGGGAGCCCGGAAGGCCAGACAGGGGGGCCAGACCCACCCTAGGCGCGGGTGGGCCTAGCCCCACGCCTGGCTAGGGTTTGGGCACCCTGGCCACCTCCCGGTCTCCCCCCTTCGCCTATAAGAAGACCCGATGCAGAAACCCTGAGTACCTGATCAGAAATCCACGAAACCGTATGTAGCCGCCGCCACCATCGTCCCTAGATCGGGGGGATCTGAAGTTCTTCCCGGTACCCTGCCGGAGGGGAGATCATCCCGGAGGCCTTCTCCCTAGTATGATTCGTGAGTAGTTCCACCTTGGACTATGGGTCCATATAGTAGCTAGATGGTTGTATCTCCTCCTTTGTGCTTTCATGTATAGATCTTGTGAGCTCCGTTCATTATCAAGATCTAATCTATTTGTAATCATGCATGTTGTGTTTGCGGGGATCCGATGGATATTAAGATTATTATGTTGGTTTGATTAATGGTTTTATCTTTATGATTCTATCATGTCTGTGTTGTTTGTGATCTTGCATGCTCTTCGTTGCTAGTGGTTATCTTGGCCAAGTAGTTGCTAGTGACTCCAAGTGGGAGTATTTATGCTCGATAGTGGGTTCATGCCTCTAGTTTCCAAGAGAAGTGACAGAAATATCTTCGGTTGTAGATGTGCTGTTGCTACTAGGGAGAAAACAACGGTCCCTTGTTCATGGAACATGTGGACTGTTTACCTTACACACTTTGCTTAAAGCAGTTGTCTGTTGCTTGCAACTTAATACTGGAGGGGATTCGGATGCTAACCTGAAGGTGGACTTCTAGTCATAGATGCAGTTGGATGACAGTCTATGTATATTGTTGTATTGCCCAATCAACCTCATAGGATCTTTCTGGCTAGTAATTGCATTGTTATGCCTTGCTCAGTTCCTGTCAATTGCCCCGCTATAATTGTTTCCCCTTTATGCCATGTTGTTTATCTAAGAAGAGCACCTCTAGTAAACTATGGACCCCGGTCCAATCTTTATCATTGATACATCTTCCAATGTTACTTGTTTACTTGTTGCAAACCATTACCTTCCACACCATACGTTTAATCCTTTGTTACAGCAAACCGGTGATCTTGACAACCTCACTGATTCGTTGGGGCAAAGTATTGAGTTTGTGTTGTGCAGGTCTCCGCGTTGCTTGCAACATCTGTGTGACGTTTCCTTCCTCCTACTGGTTCAATAACCTCGGTTTCTTACTGAGGGAAAACTTGTTGCTGTGCTTCTTCACACCTTGCTCTTGGAGTTTCGAACGAAGCACTCATACATCAACTCAGTGCTGCATCAAGCTTTTCTGGTGTCGTTGCCGGGGAGGCTAAGGACGTCTTCACAAGGGGGGGTCCTTCACTTCCTTTCTCTTTACTTTGTTTTTTTAGTTTGCTTAGTTTATTTTTCTTGGTTTTGTTTGCCTATTTTCAAAAAACCCCAAAAAATTAGTCTAGCTTGGTTTGCCTTATTAAAAAAAAATATTTCCTGCTCTAGTTGCCACCTTGCTCTAGCTCACTATGTTGCTCCCCAGTTTGCTCTGGAAAATCTTGCAATAGGTAGTTGTAGGGGTTCGTAGCATGGAAAACAAAAAATTTCTATCGCATACAAACAAACAAGTCAAGATCTATCTACTAGATTGTAGCAACGAGTCGATGGAATAACTTACCCTCGAAGATTCCAAAGCGGTTAACGAGAGCAGATTCTCGTGGGTGATGTAGTCGTACTCTTTCCGATCTCAAGATCGTGTAGACGATCCTTCCGGCCTGCTTACGGCAGCTTCAGATCGGTCACACGCTCGGATCGACGAAGACCTTCCTCTCCTTGTTCCAAGAAAATGGAGGTTGTAGCACTCTCCTCGCGATTCCGGCAGCACAACGGCGTGGTACCGGAAGTAGAGGGGAGATCCCGCAGGGCTTCGCCTTAAGCCGGAGCGAGTATGGTGGAGTATGAGAGAGATCCTCGGCGGTCTAGGGTTTAAACACACCAAATAGAATGCTCTAATCCGGAGGCTAGGGCAATTAGAAGCTCTAAACCAAAACGGCTCTAAACCGGAGACTAGGGCAATTAGAAGCTCTAAACCAAAACGGCTCTAAACCGGAGGCTAGGGCTAGGGTTTAGATTTAGAGGATAGGAACTTGTGTGTCTAGAGGAGGGAGCCCTGCCCCTCCTTATATAGGTGGAGGGGCCGGCGCGCCATGGAGAGGGAGAGGAGTCCCTCCCCAACTCGGCTTGGAGGTGGGCCGCCGGTTGGAGGAGGGAACTCCTCCCCAACTCGGTTTCCCACACCTTCCTCTTTCCCTCTTTCCAATTTTAGCCGTTTGACTTTTCAAACTTGCTATTTGACTTTTCAATTTAGGATTCAATTTAATCCTTTATTTGGAACAGCAAGAACACTTACTACATGATGCAATCATCCCAATATGCAATGACACATTCATGTACCCCTTCCCCTCCGGAGTGCCGGACATTCTGGAACCTTCTAGAACATTCCCGATGAAAACACCGGAATCATTCCCGAACTCCGAAACGGAACTTTCCTTATATGAATCTTATTCTCTGGACCATTTCGGATCACCTCGTGATATCCCGGATCCCATCCGAGACTCCGAACAACATTAGGTCTCTTTCTCATAATACCATAACTACTCAAAACAACGTCGAATCCTTAAGTGTGTCTCCCTGCTGTTCGTGAATTATGCGGACATGATCGAGACACTTCTCCGATCAATAACCAATAGAGGAATCTGGAAATTCATATGGCTCCCACATATTTCTACGATTACTTTGCGATCGAATGAACCACTTACATACGATACCAATTTCCCTTTGTCTCACGATAGTTTACTTATCCGAGGTTATCATCGTCAGTATCTCTGCATACCTAGTTCAACCTCGTTACTGATAAGTACTCTTTTCTCGTTCCCGTGATATGTGATCCCTTGTGAGCCAGTCACATGCTTGCAAGCTAATTGGATGACATTTCACCGAGAGGGGCCAGTATATCTATCCGTCATATGGATGGACAAATCCCACTCTTGATCCATGTGTTTCAACCAATACTTTACGAACACTCAATGCCACCTTTATAGCCACCACATTACGGTGTGGTGTTTGATGACATCAAAGCATCCATCCAAAAAGGTGATATGCATGATCTCATGGTCGAAGGAATTAGGTTACTATGTATCGAAAGCATATAGCAATTGAACTATTGAAATGACTTGATCTTTATGCTACGCTTATCTATAGGAGTATGTCCATCACATCATTCTCCTAATGATATGATCCTGTTGTTAATAACATCTCTATGTTCATGATCAGGAAACCATGATCATATATTAACCAACAAGCTAGTTTAACAAGAGGCTTTACTAGGGACTCTTATTTTAGTTTACAAATCACACAAGTATTAATGTTTCCGGTTAATACAATTATAGCATGGTATGTAAACATTTATCATAAGTGTGAAGATATGATAAGAACCACTTTATTATTGCCTCTTGGGCATATCTCCAACAGTCTCCCACTTGCACTAGAGTCAATAATCTAGTTTCAAACCTTTGTGTATTCAACACATATGGCTTTACGGTGTTGTATGTACACGATTGCTAGTGGTCAACTGATCTCCGGATCTGACACTTCCAGGTCCGTGTGTAATTGCATGTATTTGCGTCTCTACGCATCACTCATTCTTTAATGAGATGGCTTTGTATAAATTTGGTCCTTTGGTGAGACCTTTAGTTCTTTGGGGTTTAAAACATATTGTCGTACAATATATCTTCATAGTATTATCCCGCTGTGAACTACACCTAGTTTGATAACAAACTACTTGACATAAACGCCCTCTTTAGCTGCTATTATAGCAGTCATATACTTAGCCTTTTGTTGTAGTATCTGTCACAATGTATTCACTTTGGAACTCATCCAAATCCATTATGGAACTTACTTTCCATTATATTGTGCCACCCTTAGTTTAGATTGAGATAAACTTAATTTTTATTTTTGTGACAAAACTAGTATCAATGTAGTACTTTTACAATGAACTAACCATCTATTTGTCACTTCTATAAATAATATATTCTTAGTTCTTCCAAAATATCATAAGAATATCCTTACTATTGTCCAATGATCATCTTACGAATCATTCTGGTATATGCTCACAACATTTAGAGCATACGACATATCTGGATTTGTACATATCACAGTATGATTGATATAAACACTCTTTGTGATTTCATACATCAAGTATCAATCTATACTTGAATCTTTGTTTCACTTACCAAATGTCAATACACTTGAATATATCATCAATATCGAACTTATTCAATCCTTTCTGTGCGACAAGAACCTTTCTTGTAGTTTCTATATTGAACTCATTCAATATCTCGTCTATGTACTTCTGGCACAACCATATTAGCATCTATTGATGCCAAATATTTGGGTTTTGCCTAAGTCTTTCATCAGGATGAAATTCTTATCTTGTGTTAATAAAAAGATACATCACTTCCAATCAACAATATGTCTCCTACATAATGTATTAGAAATATGTCTTAGCGCTCCCACTTAATTTCTTGCAAATGCAAGCATCTTCATTGTCTCTGATGAATTTAAACTCTTTTAACAATTTCATCATTGTGAAGATTCCAACTCCGCGATGCTCACTTCAACCATTGAAGTTTGCATATGCTTTTAGCATCCTTTGAATTAACAAAATCCTTTGGACCGTGTCAATCACATGTCCTAGGTAACAATTCTATTAGAAGAACTTGTTTTGTTTATTCAACTACCATATAAAAAAATTATATGTAGTGGTTTCTACTTACATCCGTCTAGACTAAATATCGCTATGAAAGATCAAATCTTGTCATGTACAACTTTTGAACATTGTTGTGAACTCTTTCCCAACATGTCGATAATTTCATAGATGTGCAACATCCATGTCTATTTATTTATAGATCCAAACACAACTGTAAGGTCTTACACCTTTCTCGAGGGTCCTTCAAGTTCAAAACTTGATTTCTCGTGTATGGAACTATCACGGATTTTATGGCTTCATGCCATTTTACGGAGTCAGGGTCCATCATTGCTTCTTTGCATGTAATCGGTTCATTATTCTCAAATAATGATTCAACCCTCAAATCTTGGTATTTGATTGTTTACCCGACCTACTTGTTTCAATAGGAACTTAGATCTCTGTGACCACAACCTTTGAGGCACGTGAGCCATGAGCATTGTTGCTGCCTCCGGAACACTTTTCGCGCCAAGAATCTGCACATATAGCTAAGGTTCTTTTAACCTTATCAAAGTTCTATTCTCCTCCCACTTTTCTTTTCACGAAAAATTCCTTCCCAAAGAAACTTGATGTTCTAAGCGACAAACACTTTTGTCTCTGGTGTTATGGAGGAATACTCAACAGTTATTCTAAACAACATACAAAGACAGGTTCATCCGACTTTGGTTGCAAACATCCCTTTTATGCATAGCATGCCAATGTTTAAGAAAGGACAACTTGGGTTTTATCCCAAACCATAACTTTATATGGTGTCATTTCAACGGATTATGATGGAGCTCTTTTCAGTGGAAAAACGGTAGTCTCTAAAGCTTTTAATCTTTAAAATATAATGGCAGTTTTATGAATTATACCTTTGATATTACCATGTCAAACAAGGTTTAATTACATACCTCGAACGCTCCATACCCTTATGGTGTTTCGGGAAATGCAAATCCACGGAACGATTCCTTAAATCTTAGTTATTATGCTAAACTTGTAACTCAAATATCTTCCTTTATGATCTTATCATAAACTATTTATATTCTTGTTACAATGATTTTGCACTTCATCTTGAAAATCCTTGAACTTTTTCAAATATTTCACACTTCATCCTTATTAAGTAAATATTCATATATTCACACAAATTTTTGGAGAAAGCATATGAAGTTGAAATCCATCGCTCTTGACTACACATAATGGATTTCGTACAACAATATGCACAAGTTCCAATAAGCTAGTCATTCGTTCCCTTTTGGCCTATGAACGAAGTTTTAATTATCTCTAGGAAAGTTTCACAAGCGTCATTTGATCAAAAACAAATAGACTCCAAAATTCCATCCGTATGGAGTTTCTTCATGTTTTCTTTCCAATATAATTTAAACGGCGATGTCACTTCCTAAGTGATCTTTCAATCAATTTGTCTTTCGACATTTTTAGCACTAGTTTTATGGATGTGATTTCTCCAACGAGATTTGTGAATCATCCATCTTTTATGGATTACGGCAATTATTTGAACAACCCTTTTGTTCTCATAATACCTGATAAAACAAATCTCGAAGACAAGCTTTGACGTTTAACGAGTAACACAATAACCTTTTATTTGTTCTCGATGAACATCATCACATATTCTTTTGCTAGTTTATTTAGGCCATTGTAGTTCATGAATTGTGGTGTTTCGTATGACGATTCACACCAACAAATTCAGTATCAAATACTTAAGAACCACATTGTTTAATAAGCAAAGAATATAGCCATAACATGTATATCATCTATATACTTAAGCTGAACAATTCTAGTCTTTTCTTTTCTGCCATATATTTATGAGATTCTCTTTCAGTATTTCCTTTTCAGTTTGAAGAATCTATCAACATCAATAGTGGAGTCATACATATGACACATAGTCCAAAGCGTGTATAGTTAAATACCAATGTCTTTGGACTTGCACTTTGAAGTAGATCACCATCATCAAATGTTTGGTGTTGTTTCAAATTCCTTTCTTTAGCAATCTCTTGGTGTAGTATTTACCTACATCAATTATTCATCCTTATCATGGAATCGTCCATGATCAAGCTATTTTTGGCTTATAACGATGAATTACGAGTATAATGTTGCTATCCAAAACCTTTTGGAGGATTAGGACAACAAGTGTCTCCAACCTTTTGCAAATTCTCATCAAAATATGAGAACATGAACTTTGCAATATTATACTCTATCATGTTGTAACCAAAACTTCGTTCCAGATATCACAATATCTTCCACACATCATGGTTTCTGAAACAACTCTTTCAGATCCTAGATAACCTTGATATTAAGAGAATCCTTTGAATATCAAGAATCATGGAGACAAACATGATACTTATATACTAACACTTGGAATTGTTACTCTTGATTTAATACTAATTATTAAACTTCATGGAGCAACCCGAACTTACTGAAAGTTTGCAATAGGACTTTTAAACTTTAGATTAACACTTCAAAGCAATACGATACCAGTTCGTAAAGTAACTAACCAGAATTCTATAGTTATATCATCTCAATTATAACTAAGCGCAAGGTGGTAAACGGATGCCAATGACTACAACAACTATGCAAATTCACTTTGATTTAGTTTATGATAAATTGAGTTCTAATTAATAATTAAATTAATCTAGGTGAACTCCCACTCAAAACAATATCCCTCACATTGTTTTAGTGATCACACGAACCAAATCCACCACATCAAAACCAATCATCACGAGGGTTGATATAGCTTCAATGGCGAACAATCAACATGTTCATCATATCTACTATATGACTCATGCTCTACCTTTCGGTAATCCGTGTTCCTGAGGCCATGTCTGTACATGCTAGGCTCGTCAAGATCAAACCTTAGCTTTCGCATAAGCAAATCTGGCTTGCTTACGTTGTATACACTTGCGGAATCTAACACACCCGATCATCACGTGGTGCTTCGAAACAACAAGCTTTAGCAACGGTGCATACTAAGGGTGAACACTTAAGAACTTGAAATTGTGTGCTTGAGGGATCATCTTATAATGCTACCGTCGTCTACTAAGCAATACAAGATGCATAAAGGATTAACATCACATGCAATTCATAATATGTGATATGATATGTCCTTTCTTCTTTTGTGCTTCCGATATCCATCTTCAAGCACGAACATGATCTCCATCATTACCGGCATTGCATCAAGGTCAATGACGCTTCTCCATGGTTGTCGTCCACCGGCTTCAACTATTACAACTACTTTGAATAGACACGCGGGTCTTAACAGAAATTAAAGACAACCATATGGCTCCTGCCGGTTGCCGACTTACAATAAGGAACATTGCATACATCATATATAATCACAGTCATGGCCATATCACATCACTGCACACCCCTGCAAAACAAAGTTAGACGCCTCTACTTTCTTTGCATGTTTTACGTGGTTTGGGGATGTTAATAAGTGTCGTTCTAACTTACGAACATGAACCACAACATTGATACTAGTATTGTTAATTACCCGTTGTAAATTGGATCTTAACTATGCTAGGAGAAACAGGCACCCGCAAAGCCACTTATGCAATACAAGTTGCATGTCGAGCGTGGAGCAAGTCTCATGAACGATGTCATGTAAGGTTATCCCGGGCCGCTTCATCCCAACATACCGCAAGATGCAAAGTACACAAGAAGCAATCGACAATAAAAGCATCAACGCCCACAATGACCATTGTGTTCTACTCGTGCAAACAGATCTACATATAGACACGGCTCTGATACCACTGTAGGGGTTCGTAGCATGGAAAACAAAAAATTTCTATCGCATACAAACAAACAAGCCAAGATCTATCTACTAGATTGTAGCAACGAGTCGATGGAATAACTTACCCTCGAAGATTCCAGCGGTTAACGAGAGCGATTCTCGTGGGTGATGTAGTCGTACTCTTCCGATCTCAAGATCGTGTAGACGATCCTTCCCAGCTGCGTTAAGAAGTGCTTCCAATGATCGGTCACACGTTCGATACTTTCGATGAAGACCTTCCTCTCCCTTGTTCCAAAGAGCAGAGGTTGTAGCACTCTCCTCGCGATTCGCAAAGACAACGGCGTGCAGGAAGTAGAGGGAGATCCCAGGCTTCGCCTTAAGCCGGAGCGAGTATGGTGGAGTATGAGAGAGATCCTCGGCGGTCTAGGGTTTAGACACACCAATTAGAAGGCTCTAATCCGGAGGCTAGGGCAATTAGAAGCTCTAAACCAAAACGGCTCTAAACCGAAGGCTAGGGCAATTAGAAGCTCTAAACCAAAACGGCTCTAAACCGGAGGCTAGGGCTAGGGTTTAGATTTAGAGGATAGGAACTTGTGTGTCTAGAGGAGGGAGCCCTGCCCCTCCTTATATAGGTGGAGGGGCACGCCATGGGAGGAGAGGAGTCCCTCCCAACTCGGCTTGGAGGTGGGCCGCGGTTGGAGGAGGAACTCCCAACCTGCTTTCCCACACCTTCCTCTTTCCTCTTTCCAATTTTAGCCGTTTAACTTTTCAAACTTGCTATTTGACTTTTCAATTTAGGATTCAATTTAATCCTTTATTTGGAACAGCAAGAACACTTAGTACATGATGCAATCATCCCAATATGCAATGACACATTCATGTACCCCTTCCTCCGGAGTCTTGGGACATTAGGAACCTTCTAGAACATTCCCATGAAAACACGGAATCATTCCCGAACTCAAACGGAACTTTCCTTATATGAATCTTATTCTCCGGACCATTCCGGATCACCTCGTGATATCCGGATCCCATCCGAGACTCAACAACATTGGTCTCTTTCTCATAATACCATAACTACTCAAAACAACGTCGAATCCTTATGTGTGTCTCCTGCGGTTCGTGAATTATGCGGACATGATCGAGACACTCCGATCAATAACCAATAGAGGAATCTGAAATTCATATGGCTCCCACATATTTCTACGATTACTTTGCGATCGAATGAACCACTTACATACGATACCAATTTCCCTTTGTCTCACGATAGTTTACTTATCCGAGGTTATGATCCGGTATCTCCGCATACCTAGTTCAACCTCACATCGATAAGTACTCTTTTCTCGTTCCGTGATATGTGATCCCTTGTGAGCGGTCACATGCTTGCAAGCTAATTGGATGACATTTCACCGAGAGGCCCACAAGATATCTATCCGTCATATGGATGGACAAATCCCACTCTTGATCCATGTGTTTCAACCAATACTTTCTGAACACTCAATGCCACCTTTATAGCCACCCTGTTACGGTGTGGTGTTTGATGACATCAAAGCATCCATCCGGAAAAGGTGATATGCATGATCTCATGGTCGAAGGAATTAGGTTACTATGTATCAGAAAGCATATAGTAATTGAACTATTGAAATGACTTGATCTTTATGCTACGCTTATCTATAGGAGTATGTCCATCACATCATTCTCCTAATGATATGATCCTGTTGTTAATAACATCTCTATGTTCATGATCAGGAAACCATGATCATATATTAACCAACAAGCTAGTTTAACAAGAGGCTTTACTAGGGACTCTTATTTTAGTTTACAAATCACACAATATTAATGTTTCCGGTTAATACAATTATAGCATGGTATGTAAACTTTTATCATAAGTGTGAAGATATGATAATAACCACTTTATTATTGCCTCTTGGGCATATCTCCAACAGTAGTGGCTCCATAATTGGGAAAGATAATATTGAAGAATTTTTTAATTATGTTAGCAAGCATGAGGATATTGAGGATAAATCTATAGCTGAACTTGCTCCTAATTATGAGATTGCTGCAGCTTCTTTAGTTCATATGTTGGAGGCTAGGTTTGTTATCCTTAACCCCTTTATACAATTGTTATTCCTAAAACTAAAAGAAGAGAAGAATGTTGAAAAAAGGGAATTCATCCTTGAAACTTTATCAAAAGAATTCCATGATGTTACTAGGGAGGCCAAAAAGGTTTTTGAACGTTTCAATATGCTAGGTTCAAGTATAGATGTTGTGGGTATTTCTGATAAAACTAAGCCTAGAGAGGAATTCAATATACACATACCCTATAAGCTTGTTGGAATGCATGAAGCCTTTGAAAATAACTTCGATTGGATTGCCCCTGAAAATATTTTTGATGAAGGTAGTAGACCAAAGAGAGATGAGAAAGGATCCTCCAAAACCCATTTGGATGAGATACGTTTCATAATTTAAGATTTTGCAAATATAAATGTTAATGCTTCTTCATTTGAAAATACTTGATTTTTCTTACTTCTTGTGCCTAAGTTAAAGGCGTTAAAGAAAAGTACTTGTTGGGAGATAATCCAAGAGTTTCCTTGAGTCTTGGAAGTTATTACTACTGTAATGACCTCTCATTATCCTTTTTTTTGCCTTTTGTGCCAAGAATGACCTCTAATGAGAGGGAAGTAAGAATTGGGGAGTTGCTGTCCCGAAACAGATTTCTTTCCTCCACCAAAAAATTTCGTGAGGAGGCTCTGTAACTCGGATTGAGCTCAAACTTTACGAATAAATCCCCCAGTATGTTGGCTAACTTTTGTTAGTTCAACACTTTTTGATTTTAGCAAAATAAGATGTTAGAAAAACTTCGTTTCTACCTGCTGGTCTGTTTTGACAGATTTCTGCCATTATTTGCATTTGCTTCTTATTGATTCCTTTTTGAGTTCTCTTTAGGTAAATTGAGCTTTTTGAAGGAGTTACTACAGTAGATTGTGTTTTTAGTGAAAATCCTTGCTGTTCCAAAGCCTTTCCAGAGGTCTAATATCTTTTGAATAAGCTAATGTTGCTAATGAAGATTGTGTGAAGTTTTGTGTGAAGGAAAAATTTCAGGTGTAGAGAGAGAATGATGTAATGAGATGAAGAATGGACAAAAGCTAAATCTTGGGGATGCCACCATGGTGTCACCCCAAGAAATATCCAAGATATACAGGCGTCAAAGCTTGGGGATGCCCAAGGAATCCCCTTCTGCATCAATAAAAAGCTCAGGTCTGTCTAGACACTTCATTTTTATTGTTTCATGCACAGTTGTGTTGTTCTTGGAGCGTCTTAGTTTTTGTTTGCTTTTCTTAGTTTGTTTAGTTTTCTTGAGTAGTTTCGACCCCCGTTCTCGCTGTGTTGTTTTGCAAATAAGTTGCTTGGTGTTCGAAAGGAGTAGTAAGTTCTTGTTTGAAGTGCAAGAGGAGCTTGCATTGACTGTGACTTAGACTTTAGCATGACATGGTAGGTGTTGTTTTGATCTTATGCTTAGTGATTATTGCTATAGCATGTCTTGTTCCAAACAATTGGGATTGCTTAGTGTGCCTTGAAGAAATTATGCGTTGTTTTAGCATGCAAAAGCATAGTATTGTGGTATTCTCCTTTGATGCTTTGCTTGGGTTGACTTGGCACATGCTCACACCATGTTATGACTATGACAAGTCACCATTAGCCTCTATGATCATTTAGTCCTTGACTCATAGTACCACTCTTTACTTTGATTAGTTTGCTTTGTTGCATTGCATGATTATGGCCATTATTGCTCTCTTAGTTGGTTGCTCCCAGTCTTTTGCTAGCCTCCACTTGTATGAGTAAGTTCTATTCATGCTTCCAACTCCCAAGAAACCAAGTTATTCCAAAGTGTCCACTATAAACTCCTATGCATGGTGTGTTACACCATTCCAAGTATATTCTTGTTTTCAACTATCTTCCAATTAAAAACTATTTTGTTATGTAAAAACTTAGTGATTAAAGCCCTCACGAACTTGATGGCACACTTTATTCTTTTCCCCTAATGAACTTGAACCATTGTGACAACTTTGTTGTATATGCTTGCACTTATAAGTTGGAATTAGCAGAACTGTGCTGTCACGGGGAACGTTTTCAACATTGCACTTGTACCTTGTTGTACTCAGTTGATATCATGTTCTTTTGTCTATGGATGTCACCGGTGTGAAATAAAGAGGGAACTTGTAAGTCCATAGAGTTTGTATCCTGTGTTAGAGAAATGCCTAGGCCGCTAGCCTAAGTCATGCCTAATCATGGTGGAAACTTGCAACATCACCATAGTGACATCGATGAAGCATTATTATTATAAAAAAAGAGACACGTTGAGAAAAGAGGAAAGAGAGAAAAAAGCACCATATTCCCATGGTACATAAGAAGAATTGCTGAGATGCTCATTGTCTGCTTGCCTTGTCATTTTGGTTATGGGAAAGCTCCTGTACCATGAGCAAAGGGTACCCCGTTGGCGGTTCTCAATGATATGCAAATACTTACAGTGACAAGAACTTACCTGGATCCAAAGTTGAGTATGTTGGAGATATGCCCAAGAGGCAATAATAAAGCGGTTATTATCATATCTTCATACTTATGATAAATGTTTACATACCATGCTATAATTGTATTAACAGGAAACATTAATACTTGTGTGATTTGTAAACATAAAAGAGTCCCTAGTAAAGCCTCTTGTTAAACTAGCTTGTTGGTTAATATATGATCATGGTTTCCTGATCATGAACATAGAGATGTTATTAACAACAGGGTCATATCATTAGGAGAATGATGTGATGGACATACTCCTATAGTTAAGCGTAGCATAAAGATCAAGTCATTTAATATAGTTCATTTGCTATAAGCTTTCTGATACATAGTAACCTAATTCCTTCGACCATGAGATCATGCTTATCACCATCACCGGAAGGATGCTTTGATGACATCAAACACCACACCGTAACTGGGTGGCTATAAAGATGGCATTGAGTGTTCGGAAAGTATGGGTTGAGACACATGGATCAAGAGTGGGATTTGTCCATCCATATGACGGATAGATATACTCTGGGCCCTCTCGGTGGAATGTCATCCAATTAGCTTGCAAGCATGTGACTGGCTCACAAGGGATCACATACCACGGGAACGAGAAAAGAGTACTTATCGGTAACGAGGTTGAACTAGGTATGCAGAGATATCGACGATCAAAACCTCGGATAAGTAAACTATCATGAGACAAAGGGAAATTGGTATCGTGTGTAAGTGGTTCATTCGATCACAAAGTAATCGTAGAAATATGTGGGAGCCATATGAATTTACAGATTCCTCTATTGGTTATTGATCGGAGAAGTGTCTCGATCATGTCCGCATAATTCACGAACCGTAGGGAGACACACTTAAGGATTCGATGTTGTTGAGTAGTTATGGAATGATGAGTAAGAGACCGAATGTTGTTCGGAGTCTCGGATGGGATCCGGGATATCACGAGGAGATCCAGAATGGTTCGGAGAATAAGATTCATATAAGGAAAGTCCTGTTTCGGAGTTGGGGAATGATTCCGGTGTTTTCATCGGGAATGTTCTAGAAGGGTCTGGAAGGTCCGGCACTCTAGAGGGGAAGGGTACATGAATGTGTCATAACAAGTTGGAATGATTACATCATGTACTAGGTATCATGGCTGGGCAAAATAAAGGGATAAATCAAATCCTAGTTTGAAAAGTCAAACGCCAATTTGAAAAGTCAAACGGCAAGTTTGCTTGGTGGAGGGAGAGTAGGAAACCTACTTAGGGAGGAAGTCCTACTCCCTCCACCCGCCGGCCAAGGAGGAGGAGTTGGAGGAGGACTCCCTCCTCCCAACCGCGCCTCCCTCCCAACTATAAAAGAAGGGGCAAGGGTGCCCCCTCTTCTCTACACCCAACACACCTAAACCCTAGCCTCTAAGTCGCCGGCCATCTCCAAGCCGCCGCCTAGGGCCTCCTCTAAACTCGGCAAGTTAGGGTTTCCCCTAACCCTAGCCGCCGACCAAGCCCTCCCCTTGGTGCCCAATAAACCGTAGATCCCAAGGCCTCTCTCATACTCCACCATACTCGCTCCGGCTTAAGGCGAAGCCCTACGAGATATCCCCTCTACTTCTGGTACCACGCCGTCGTGTTGCCGGAATTGCGAGGAGAGTACTACAACCTCCGCTTCCTGCTGGAACAAGGGAGAGGAAGGTCTTCATCGAGTACCAAACGTGTGACCGACTGCGGAAGCGCTGCCGGAACGCAGCGCCGGAAGGATCATCTACGCGATCTTGAGATCGGAAGTGTACGACTACATCATCCACGAGAATCTGCTCTCATTAACCGCTTTGGATCTTCGAGGGTTAGTATTCTATCAACTCGTTGCTACAATCTAGTAGATAGATCTTGTCTTGATCATAGATTAGATCTTGATTGTGTGTTCATGCGGTAGAAATTTTTTGTTTTCCATGCTACGAACCCCTACAGTGGTATCAGAGCCGTGTCTATATGTAGATCTGTTGCACGAGTAGAACACAATGGTCATTGTGGGCGTTGATGCTTTTGTTGTCGATTGCTTCTTGTGTACTTTGCATCTTGGGGATGGTGGGATGAAGCGGCCCGGGCTAACCTTACATGACATTGTTCATGAGACTTGCTCCACGCTTGACATGCAACTTGTATTGCATAAGTGGCTTTGCGGGTGCCTGTTTCTCCCAACATAGTTAAGATTCAATTTACAACGGGTGATTGACAATACTAGTATCAATGTTGTGGTTCTTGTTTGTAAGTTAGAACGACACTTATAGAAAGCCCCAAACCACGTAAAACATGCAAAGAAAATTAGAGGCATCTAACTTTGTTTTGCAGGGGTGTGTTGTGATGTGATATGGCCATGATTGTGATTATATATGATGTATGCAATGTTCCTTATTGTAAGTTGGCAACCGGCAGGAGCCATATGGTTGTTTCCATTAAATCCTGCGTGTATATTATTCAAAGTAGTTGTAATAGTTGATGCTGGTGGAAGACAACCATGAAGCGGCGCCATTGACCTTGACGCCATACCGGTAATGATGGAGATCATGTTCGTGCTTGAAGATGGAGATCGGAAGCAAAAGAAGAAAGGCCATATCATATCACATATTATGAATTGCATGTGATGTTAATCCTTTTATGCATCTTGTATTGCTTAGTTCACGACGGTAGAATTATAAGATGATCCCTCAAGCACACAATTTCAAGTTTTAAAGTGTTCATCCTTAGTAAGCACCGTTGCTAAATCTCGTTGTTTCGAAGCACCACGTGATGATCGGGTGTGTCAGATTCTGCGAGTGTATACAACATGAGCAAGCCAGATTTGCTCATGCGGAAGCTAAGGTTGATCTTGACGATCCTAGCATGTACAAACATGGTCTCGGAACACGGATCACCGAAAGGTAAAGCATGAGTCATATAGTAGATATGATGAACATGTTGATTGTTCGTCATTGAAGCTACATCAACTCTCGTGATGATCGGTTTTGATGTGGTGGATTTGGTTCGTGTGATCACTAAAATAATGTGAGGGATATTGTTTTGAGTGGGAGTTCAATGACAATATGATTAAAAGTTGAACACTATTTATCATAAATTAAATCAAAGTGAATTTGCATAATTGTTGTAGTCATTGGCATCCGTTTACCACCTTGCGCTTAGTTATAATTGAGATGATAGAACTATAGAATTCTGGTTAGTTACTTTACGAACTGGTATTGTATTGTTTTGAAGTGTTAATCTAAAGTTTAAAAGTCCTATTGCAAACTTTCAGTAAGTTCTGGTTACTCCATGAAGTTTAATAATTGGTATTAAATCAAGAGTGACAATTCCAAGTGTTAGTGTATGAGTATCATGTTTGTCTCCATGATTCTTGATATTCAAAGGATTGTCTTAATATCAAGGTTATCTAGGATATGAAAGAGTTGTTTCAGAAACCATGATGTGTGGAAGATATTGTGATATCTGAAACAAAGTTTTGGTACAACATGATAGAGTATAATATGGCAAAGGTCATGTTCTCATATTTGATGAGAATTTGCAAAAGGTTGGAGACACTAGTTGTCCTAATCCACCAAAAGGTTTTGGAGAGCAACATTATACTCGCGATTCACCATTATAAGCTAAAAGTAGCTTGATAATGGATAATTCCATGATAAGGGTGAATATTTGATGTAGGTAAAATATTTACTACACCAAGAGATTACTAAAGAAAGGAATTTGAAAGAACACCAAACATTTGATGATGGTGATCTACTTCAAAGTGCAAGTCCAAAGACATTGGTATTTAACTATACATGCTTTGGACTATGTGTCATGTCTATGGCTCCACTATTGATGTTGATATATTCTTTCAAACAGAGAAAAAAAATACTGAAAGAGAATCTCATAAATATATGGCAGAAAAGAAAAGACTAGAATTGTTCAACTTAGGTATATAGAGGATATACATGTTATGGTTGTATTCTTTGCTTGTTAAACAATGTAGTTCTTAAGTATTTGATACTGAATTTGTTAGTGTGAATCGTCATACGAAACAACACAATTCATGAACTACAATGGCCTAAGTAACTAGCAAAATAATATGTGATGATGTTCATCGAGAACAAATAAAGGGTTATTGTGCTACTTGTTAAACATCAAAGCTTGCCTTCAAGATTTGTTTTATCAGGTATTATGAGAACAAAAGGGTTGTTCAAATAATTTCCGTAATCCATAAAAGATGGATGATTCACAAATCTCGTTGGAGAAATCACATCCATAAAACTAATGCTAAAAATGTCGAAAGACAAATTGATTGAAAGATCACTTAGGAAGTGACATCGCCGTTTAAATTATAATGGAAAGAAAACATGAAGAAACTCCATGTGGATGGAATTTTGGAGTCTTTTTGATTTTTGATCAAATGACGCTTGTGAAACTTTCCTAGAGATAATTAAAACTTCGTTCATAGGCCAAAAGGGAACGAATGACTAGCTTATTGGAACTTGTACATATTGTTGTATGAAGTCCATTATGTGTAGTCAAGAGCGATGGATTTCAACTTCATATGCTTCCTCTGAAAATTTGAGTGAATATATGAATATTTACTTAATAAGGATGAAGTATGAAACATTTGAAAAAGTTCAAAGACTTTCAAGATGAAGTGCAAAATCATTGTAACAAGAATATAAATAGTTTATGATAAGATCATAAAGGAAGATATTTAAGTTACAAGTTTAGCATAATACCTAAGATTTAAGGAATCGTTCCGTGGATTTGCATTTTAACACCATAAGAGTATGGAGTATTCGAGATTTGTAATTAAACCTTGTTTGACATGGTAAGATCAAAGGTGTAATTCATAAAACTGCCATTATATTTTAAAGATTAAAAGCTTTAGAGATTACCGTTTTTCCACTGAAAAGAGCTCCATCATAATTCGTTGAAATGACACCATATAAAGTTATGGTTTGGGATAAAACCCAAGTTGTCCTTTCTTAAACATTGGTATGCTATGCATAATAAAGATGTTTGCAACCAAAGTCGGATGAACATGTATTTGTTTGTTATTTCGAATAACTGTTAAGTACTCCTCCATAACATCGGAGACAAAAGTGTTTGTCACTTAGAACGTCAAGTTTCTTTGAGAAGAAATTTTTTCGTGAAAAGATAAGTGGGAGGACAATAGAACTTTGATAAGGTTAAAAGAACCTTAGCTATATGTGAAAAGTTGCGCAGCACCGAAAAGTGTTCCGGAGGCAGCAACAATGCTCATGGCTCACGTGCCTCAAAGGTTGTGGTTACGGGGGTCAAAGTTTCTATTGAACCAAGTAGGTCGAGTGAACAATCAAATACCAAGTTTTGAGGGTTGAATCATTATTTGAGAATAATGAACGGACTACATGCAAAGAAGCGATGATGGGCCCTGACTCCGTAAAATGGCTTGAAGCCATAAAATCCGTGATAGTTCCTTACACGAGAAATCAAGTTTTGAACTTGAAGGACCCTCAAGAAAGGTGTAAGACCTTACAGTTGTGTTTGGATCTATAAAGAAATAGACATGAATGTTGCACATCTATGAAATAGTCGACATGTTGGGAAAGAATTCACAACAATGTTCAAAGGTTGACTATGACAAGATTTGATCTTTCATAGCGATATTTAGTCTAGACGGATTAATGTAGCAACCACGACATATAATTTTGTTATGTGGTAGTTGAATAAACAAAACAAGTTCTTCTAATAGAATGGTTACCAAGGACGTGTGCATGACACGGTCCAAAGTGTTTTGTTAATTCAAAGGATGCTAAAGCATATGCAAACTTCAATGGTTGAAGTAAGCATCGCGGAGTTGGAATCTTCACTATGATGAAACTGTTAAAAGAGTTTAATTTCATCGGAGACGATGAAGATGCTTGCATTTGCAAGAAATTAAGTGGGAGCGCTAAGATATGTTTCTAATACATTATGTGGAAGACATATTGTTGATTGGAAATAATGTATCTTTTATTAACACAGGATAAGAATTTCATCTCGATGAAAGACTTAGGCAAAACCCAAATATTTGGCATCAATAGACGCTAATATGGTTGTGCCGAAAGTACATAGATGATATATTGAATGAGTTCAATATAGAAACTACAAGAAAGGTTCTTGTCGCACAGAAATGATTGAATGAGTTCAATATTGATGATATATTCAAGTGTATTGACATTTGGTAAGTGAAACAAAGATTCAAGTATAGATTGATACTTGATGTATAAAATCACAAAGAGTATTTTATCAATCATGCTGTGATGTGTACAAATCCAGATATGTCCTATGCTCTAAATGTTATGAGCGTATACCAGAATTATTCATAAGATGATTATTGGACAATAGTAAAGATATTCTTATGATCTTGTAAAAGAAATAAGAATATATTATTTTGTAGAAGTGGCAAATAGATGGTTAGTTCATTGTAAAAGTACTACATTGATACTAGTTTTGTCACAAAGTACAAATTAAGTTTATCTCAATCTAAACTAAGGGTGGCACAATATAATGGAAAGTAAGTTCCATAATGGATTTGGATGAGTTCCAAAGTTAAGACATTGTGAAAGATACTAGAACAAAAGGTTAAGTATATGACTGCTATTATAGCAGCTAAAGAGGGCATTTGTGTCAAGTAGTTTGTTATCAAACTAGGTGTAGTTCACAGCGGGATAATACTATGAAGATATATTGTACGACAATATTATCAACATGTTTTAACCCCAAATAACTAAAGGTCTCATCAAAGGACCAAATTTATACAAAGCCATCTCATTAGAGAATGAGTAATGCGTAGAGACGCAAAGACATGCAATTACACACGGACCTGGAAGTGTCAGATCCGGAGATCAGTTGACCACTAGCAATCGTGTACATACAACAACGGAAAGCCATAGGGGTTGAATACACAAAGGTTTGAAACTAGATTATTGACTCTAGTGCAAGTGGGAGACTATTGGAGATATGCCCAAGAGGCAATAATAAAGTGGTTATTATCATATCTTCATACTTATGATAAATGTTTACATACCATGCTATAATTGTATTAACAGGAAACATTAATACTTGTGTGATTTGTAAACATAAAAGAGTCCCTAGTAAAGCCTCTTGTTAAACTAGCTTGTTGGTTAATATATGATTATGGTTTCCTGATCATGAACATAGAGATGTTATTAACAACAGGGTCATTTCATTAGGAGAATGATGTGATGGATATACTCCTATAGTTAAGCGTAGCATAAAGATCAAGTCATTTAATATAGTTCATTTGCTATAAGCTTTCTGATACATAGTAACCTAATTCCTTCGACCATGAGATCATGCTTATCACCATCACCTGAAGGATGCTTTGATGACATCAAACACCACACCGTAACTGGGTTGCTATAAAGATGGCATTGAGTGTTCGGAAAGTATGGGTTGAGACACATGGATCAAGAGTGGGATTTGTCCATCCATATGACGGATAGATATACTCTGGGCCCTCTCGGTGGAATGTCATCCAATTAGCTTGCAAGCATGTGACTGGCTCACAAGGGATCACATACCACGGGAACGATAAAAGAGTACTTATCGGTAACGAGGTTGAACTAGGTATGCAGAGATACCGACGATCAAAACCTTAGATAAGTAAACTATCGTGAGACAAAGGGAAATTGGTATCGTGTGTAAGTGGTTCATTCGATCGCAAAGTAATCGTAGAAATATGTGGGAGCCATATGAATTTCCAGATTCCTCTATTGGTTATTGATCGGAGAAGTGTCTCGATCATGTCCACATAATTCACGAACCATAGGGAGACACACTTAAGGATTCGATGTTGTTGAGTAGCTATGGAATGATGAGTAAGAGACCGAATGTTGTTCGGAGTCTCGGATGGGATCAGGGATATCACGAGGAGATCCGAAATGGTCCGGAGAATAAGATTCATATAAGGAAAGTCCTGTTTTGGAGTTGGGGAATGATTCCGGTGTTTTCATCGAGAATGTTCTAGAAGGGTCCGGAAGGTCCGGCACTCCGGAGGGGAAGGGTACATGAATGTGTCATAACAAGTTGGAATGATTACATCATGTACTAGGTATCATGGCTGGGAAAAATAAAGGGATAAATCAAATCCTAGTTTGAAAAGTCAAACGCCAATTTGAAAAGTCAAACGGCAAGTTTGCTTGGTGGAGGGAGAGTAGGAAACCTACTTAGGGAGGAAGTCCTACTCCCTCCACCAGCCGGCCAAGGAGGAGGAGTTGGAGGAGGACTCCCTCCTCCCAACCGCGTCTCCCTCCCACCTATAAAAGAAGGGGCAAGGGTGCCCCCTCTTCTCTACACCCAACACACCTAAACCCTAGCCTCTAAGTCGCCGACCACCGCCAAGCCGCCGCCTAGGGCCTCCTCTAAACTCGGCAAGTTAGGGTTTCCCCAAACCCTAGCCGCCGACCAAGCCCTCCCCTTGGTGTCCTCTAAACCGTAGATCCCAAGGCCTCTCTCATACTCCACCATACTCGCTCCGGCTTAAGGCGAAGCCCTGCGAGATCTCCCCTCTACTTCTGGTACCACGCCGTCGTGCTGCCGGAATTGCGAGGAGAGTGCTACAACCTCCGCTGCCTGCTGGAACAAGGGAGAGGAAGGTCTTCATCGAAAATCAACGCAGACCGATCAAGGAAGCGCTGTAACGCAATGGAAGGATCGTCTATGCGATCTTGAGATCGGAAGTGTACGACTACATCATCCACGAGAATCTGCTGTCGTTAACCGCTTTGGATCTTCGAGGGTTAGTATTCTATCAGCTCGTTGCTACAATCTAGTAGATAGATCTTGGCTTTATCATAGATTAGATCTTGATTGTGTGTTCATGCGGTAGAAATTTTTTGTTTTCCATGCTACGAACCCCTACAGAGTATGCATGAGGTGTGGCCCTCGTATTCAAGGGGCATGAGATTGACAACTTATACTTCGTCAAGCATATACTCCAGCTTTGCCACTTTAACCTTAACCACTTTAAGATGCTTATGATAGGGGCAATGAGGGCTGAAAGCTAACTAGTACCATAATTTTTGGAAGCTCTTTTTGAAACTTGTAATCCCTGCTTCCTTTACAAAAAGTCCTTTCTTGCACCACTATTGAGTCTCCACCTTCTACCTTTAGGCACCATTAAGAGAGCATAGTTTTCATTCTATGTGCAATGTTCCAAAGCTTATTAATTGATGCATATTGTGTTATTACTTGCTCTTGTGCTACTTGTTTCTAGTCACCCTTGTGAACTTTGCAGGTGTCCTATGCATTATATTGCTACTTTATGAGGGACAAGTTGATTGACACTATGCTATGTTTTCTTCATGTGAAACAAACAAACGTTTTTCAATACATATTATTCATGATCTTTGTTTGTAGCTTGCCATGTTGCATGCATAATTACTATGTCCTATTGTTAGAACTCCATCTTTCATGCACATGTTTAGAGTTCTTTGATCCTAGCTTTCAATGTTTGCAAATGGTTGGATATTTATTGTGAGGGTGCATGTCACCTCAAAAATTATTCTTTTATCACTTACCTACTCAAGGACGAGCAGGAGTTAAGCTTGGGGATGCTGATACGTTGGAAACGTATCTATAATTTTTAATGCTCCATGCTTGTTTTGTATCTACTTTGCTTTACTTGTCCACACTTTGAGGTGCTTTTTACATGTTTTCTGGTACTAACCTATTAACAAGTTGCAATAATTCCAGATGCCTGTTTTCTGTTGTTTTTTGGTCTCAGAAAAGTTAGTAAAGAAATATTCTCATAATTGGACGGGACGAAGGACAAAGTCAATAACTTTCTGTGGGAAACAAGAAGTCCAGAGGGGAGCCCGGAAGGCCAGCCAGGAGGGCCAGACCCACCCTAGGCAAGGGTAGGCCCAACCCCACGCCTGGCTAGGGTTTGGGCACCCTGCCCGCCTCCCGGTCTTGCCCCTTCGCCTATAAGAAGCCCCCGATGCAGAAACCATGAGTACCCGATCAAAAATCCACGAAACCGTTTGTAGCCGCCGCCACCATCGTTCCTAGATCGGGGGATCTAAAGTTCTTCCCGGCATCCTGCCGGAGGGGAGATCATCCCGGAGGCCTTCTCTCTGGTATGATTCGTGAGTAGTTCACCTTGGACTATGGGTCCATGTAGTAGCTAGATGGTTGTATCTCCTCCTTTGTGCTTTCGTGTATAGATCTTGTGAGCTCCGTTCATGATCAAGATCTAATCTATTTGTAATCATGCATGTTGTGTTTGCGGGGATCTGATGGATATTGAGATTATTATGTTGGTTTGATTAATGGTTTTATATTTATGATTCTATCATGTCTGTGTTGTTTGTGATCTTGCATGCTCTCCGTTGCTAGTGGTTATCATGGCCAAGTAGTTGCTAGTGACTCCAAGAGGGGTATTTATGCTCGATAGTGGGTTCATGCTTCTAGTTTCCAAGGGAAGTGATAGAAATCTCTTCGGTTGTAGATGTGTTGTTGCTACTAGGAAGATAACAATGGTCTCTTGTTCATGGAACATGTGTACTATTTATCTTACACACTTTTTTTAAAGCAGTTGTTAGTTGCTTGCAACTTAATACTGGAGGGGGTTCGGATGATAACCTGAAGGTGGACTTCTAGTCATAGATGCAGTTGGATGACGGTCTACGTATATTGTTGTATTGCCCAATCAACTTCATAGGATCTTTCTGGCTAGTAATTGCATTGTTATGCCTTGCTCAGTTCCTGTCAATTGCCTCGCTGTAATTTGTTTACCCTTCATGCCATGTTGTTTATCTAAGGAGAGCACCTCTAGTGAACTATGGACCCCGGTCCAATCTTTACCATTAATACATCTTCCACTGTTACGTGTTTACTTGCTGCAAACGATTACCTTCTACACCATATGTTTAATCCTTTGTTACAGCAAACCGGTGAGCTTGACAACCTCACTGATTCGTTGGGGCAAAGTCTTGAATTTGTGTTGTGCAGGTCTCCGCATTGCTTGCAACACCTGTATGATGTTTTCTTCCTCCTACTGGTTCGATAAACTCGGTTTCTTACAGAGGGAAAACTTGCTACTGTGTTGCTTCACACCTTGCTCTTGGGGTTCCCAACGAAGCACTCCTACATCAACTCAGTGTTGCATCAATTATGTCTAGCGCGTATTACCCAACAATAAAATATGTATCCATATATATTCATAATGCTAGTGCACTCACACCAGTGTTACTCTAAACACAACTTTTAGAATCTGACTAGAATTCAGATTCCTAATTTGATTGAGGTTTCCCTATTGTGAAGAACTCGTTGCCAGTTAATTTGATTGAAGTTTCCCCATTATGACAATTATTGTGTTCCACCTTAATTTGTGAGGAGGTGGTATGCATACAAAAACAGACTTGATCATCAGTTTTGCTTGCTTCAATGATCGAATGTGTTTGGAGAAAAGAGAAAATTGAACACGCGATAAGGTTTTTAGAGCTGAAACAAGATCTGATTCCCACGGTACAGTTATTAATTTTTAGTGTCAGCATTGTTAATCAGTCACTTATTTTTGTAAGTTTTTTCCTTTCTTTCTATTTTGTAGGTTGTAATATGTTGTTTACTTCTCTGTAATATCCTTTTGTAAACAATCTTCTCAATACAGATATCAATAAAGATTTCTTTCATAACATTGTCTCATTGAAATACCCGTGTGTTGCTACGGCTCATATTTTTCTCTATTATCACACATATATCACATTTAAATATAAAATACACACAAAAATTCATGCATATTTATCTTTTCCTATTGCTATGTCTTTAAACTATTTCTTCTAGTATAATTGTAGTCATGCATTACACAATTTGCATTCGCTATGCCATCACCATAGCTAAACTTCTTGTGGTTGTTTATTCGGTTCTTGATAAAGAGTAACGCGGTTGAAGACACCGCCACTCTTCCTCCCCATTGTCTCCATCCCAAGCCCCACGTCGATCCACTTCTCCGTGAGGTCGCCTCCTCCCTCACCGTTCCCCGCATCGTCTCTGCCCCACCACCGCCCAGCGCCTGCCCGTGTGCCTCGCCTGAATTTCAGCAGCTCAAGTATTTCAGTTGGAGGAACTTGAAGATCACTTCCACGGAATTATTTCTGTCCAGGAACTTGAGCAGTACACTCAACTTTCGCAGGCCATGGCAGATGTGTAGCTATATGGTCATCAAGTGGTCATATCCCTGGAATTCTTCGCTAATAATTTGAAGGAAACAGTTTTGGAGAGTGTTACGGTTTATAGATTCTAAATTATAAAAATGTTAGTAAGTATGTACATGTAAAATTAGAGCTAAAATATTACAAGCTGGTGTCTCTCCACTTTCTAATTTGAGTCCTGAATGTGATTTTCTCTTTGCCCTATGGACAACCTATAGAGAGCTCGTCCTTGAACTCGGTTTCATGTCGATTGGCACTTAGCCTGGACATACATAATTTATGACTGTCCGTATACACTTCACGTGGCCAAGATCAAAATAATATCCACTGGGAACCAAACAAGGAAGTCGCATGCGGGACTCACGCTTTCTCCCTCCCTGATACAACTCCTACTTTCCCCTATTGTCCTATTATTTCACTTTCCAAACAGCGAGGAGGCTTCGTTCCTCATCCATGATTAATGAACGCATCAAACACAAGGCTTTATTAGATGGACATAATGGTGCTCAAGCTTGGAAGAAGATGTGTAGGACGTCCAGATCGCTTGGCGGCTTGCCGCAGTTGAGTTCGGCGGATCGCGTTGTTGACGGAGATGAGCCAGAGAGAAAGAAGTTGGAGCTGTCGCGGGGTCCAACACCAAACAAAATCACTCAGTTTTTCACTTGACCATGGCAGGCACGTAAAATCTCCGAACAGCCAGGGGTAAATTCAGAAAGAAAAGGTCGGACGGAAAATTTTGTGCAACAAACCTACCGTAAGGAAAATTATAGTATAGATATAGTATAGTATAGATAGATAGATAGATAGATTGTTGTGGATTATTTTAATTTACTTGTGAATATATGAATTCAAGTTTGAATTATTTAAACCTCAATTTTGAACTCAATAGTCATATGATCTATGTGTATGTGTGGTTTTGAGTGCTCAACTCAATATATGATGCAAAGTCATTTTAAATCCCTAAATTTTGGAAATTACAAGTTCACTTTAAATTTAAATTCAAATCCTAGTGTTGACCTAAGTCAAACTTTAACACTAAAGTTCAATCTCAATCACTTGTAACACTTTAAAACGAAGTTTTAATTTTTCACACTTTTGCAAATGCATGCTATACAAAAAATACTCATCACAAATCAGTCCTCTAAACGTATCACCTGGGTGTAAACATTTGTGTCTGATAAAACGCCCTTTATCGAAAAAGGAAGTAAACATGGCTAGTCATAAGTTAGCTAAGATAGGTAGAGTTAAGTATAATATACTCCCTCCGTCCAGAAATAAGACTTGGCTTTGTCTAGATTTGGATGCATCTACGTACTAAGACATGTCTAGATACATCCTAATCTAGACAAAACCAAATCACTTATTTCTGGATGAATGGAGTACTACATTATGGCTTAGAAAATTTCCAACAAAAATTGCCGAAGCCATTGCCGATGATTGCACTTCTTCCTTGAGTTAATATAAACCTCCTCCCTCCCCCAAATTAACTGCGCTATAGCCATTTAATATGTCACACGCACATTAGTACATATGCATACTCTGCTCTCGTAGCATAAGACTTTTCATAATGGAGTGTCTCTTAGCACGTAATCATAGAAACCATTAAAACTTAAGAAACAACCATTACAATGAGGTGTATCTTAGATGTTGTTTCTTAGAAGGGTTGTATTTAATAATTTTAATCTAATGCATGTATGTGATTGAACTAGGCAAGTTTTTTGTCTATGATAACGTGCAAGGGTTGTATCTTAGCTACTCGCTCTATCCTGGTTTAAATGGCACATATAGCAAATCTCTTGGACCTAGGCATTCTCTGGTTGGGGCTAATTTAGTTTTTACTAATTCTCTGATTGGTCCTTTCTTTAAAATTAAATGCTTATGTGCCTAGGAGGTGGAGGGATTTTGGGATTGCATGATTTGCAATATGTGTCCTTTAAACTGGGCCGGAGGGAGTAAGATACAAGAACCATCTCTTTTTTTATTAAATGACATGCCACATAAGCAAAGTACCTAGGATACAGTGCTAAGAAATAGCCATTGTGAAATGTCTAATTTTCTTGTGCATTATCGTTCAAAGTCTTGCATGCAAAATAAATCACTATCAAGTCCATGCCTCTCTTTGTCCTTAAATAGCACTACATAATACTCACTAGCGTCACAGATAATTTTAAAAGTTAGATTTAAATTATGTGGATGAATAATATGAGCACTGATAAGAACTTCCTTTAAATCTAAAAAGAAGCTATATAATCTTCTCCACTTGAAAAATAAACATGTGTTTGAAAGTGGTTGGTTAATTTTGTATATATTTTTGACAATTCTTTTAAAAAAATCTTATATAAAACTCACCATGTCCTAGAAAACTTCTATACTTAAAAATCATTAGGATATTGTTGGGTTTTGCCCACGGATCGATCATATAAAAAACTCGAGGAACACAACCGATACTCAAGGACACTTGTTGTGTCCCTCCTTTTGTACCTCTTATTTCTCAAGTCTCATGATCCGTCTAGAATGAAGACCTAGTCAGATACGATGCCTACACTAACACGTGCAGTGAACCGAACCTATTCGATTCCTAATCAGACCTGACCACCAATGTAAAGTCCTTACATGCTTAATCCCCCTCTCATAAAGAGTGTCTTTCCAACTTTATTGGAAAGTAAAAGTTTTTATGTTTGTAAGTGCTTCAACAAAAAAAACACCAACATTTATGTCACTTAAGTAATAATTAGATTTGATGAAATATATATATTGTCATCTTCTACCTATTTGGTTTCTCAAATATTGATATATTTTATATAAAATCAGTTAGACTTTCAAAAGGTTTGACTTTCTAAGAAAGTTGAAAGTACACTCTTCGTGGGACGGAGAGGAGAACACGATAACTGTGGGATTATGACTCACATATATGCCATACAAGTCAAACTTACTAGGAAACCAATCAAAAAATTATACTAATTGAAACACGGATTAGGCAAGATTAAGAAAACAAATACAATTTTTTTGTAGACTTTATATTTTAGATTTATCTACTTAAATTATTCTAACATATATTCGATGTCCTAAAACACTACCTTCATTAACTATAAAGAGTGGCATTATCTAGCAAATTCAAAAAAAAAATAGTATCTCCAAATATTTGCAAAATTTTATAAGCTGTATAAGAATTAATCATATAAGTTTTCATAAAAAAATTCATCCATAAAGGCTTAGATAATATTAGAGTAAATAAGAGGAGTCAATTTTTTTGGCTCATTTGGCTATCCGTCTCCCCCAAAACAAAGTGGTGTGCCCTATGGATATCTCAGGAGGACACACCAAAGCATTCAAGACAGTGCCCACTCTACTCGGGCCTAGTTCCATTGATCATCGGGTCATTTGATCCCTCCCGCGTGGCTGCCCCACACTCACTATTCTTTCCTTGCTTTTATGGATGTTGGCCCGTGGCAAGCAACATTGTCATGTCCTCGAAGTCGTCGCCAAACAAGATAGTGGTGCCCTCGAAGTTGCCGTGAGTCATTAGAAATATATTCCATAACTCTCACCACCCAAAACTTATTTTTCAATTATTTTTGTCTTCAATTTGTATAATTTACTATACTCGATGTGAGATATGAAGGTTGCTTGTGTTTACTTTTATTCTTAAAACCCAAAATTTCACTCAATGAATATTAATGTTATTTCAAGGTCTAATAGTTGTTGACTTTTATATCAAACTTCAAAATGCATTTCTAATAATCTCATACATACTTATCCACAAATTAATGCATTTAATGATTGTTAATTCAGAACTTCTTATCAAGTTTGGTTACAATTGTAATACGATCTCCCATTCATATCACATTCAGCACCGGTTGTGTGTTCTATTAGATGAGTTAGGGGCTGCGGCCGAATTGGTGGTATATATTGGTATCTTTTTTTTGAAACGGGTAATATATTAATTAAAATGTTTAAGAATTACACACATCATCTGCATAACCAGGATGCATACGGCCCCACACAAGTCCAGAAAACCAAAAGTAACGATAGGCGAATTACATGGAGCTCAAGAAACAACAAAACATCTCAAACTATGGCGGCTCAATACAAAGATCACGCTTCCACCCACGTCGGGAAAAAATATCCCTCGTCGTATCCTCCAAGCGTGTACGGACCTTCGTAAATAGGTCGTGACACTCCACATGATGTAGAGGCGACCACAAACGGAAAGTAGCCATGCACCGGTAGATAAACTACATAATAGAAGACATTTTATCATTAAAAAATTGTCGTTTTTACATAGCCATAGCAACCATATAATGACAAGTGCTCCTCTCCTAATAAGAATTTTGTACTTGTAATCTACCCGATGTAGCCAATTGCAAATATTTTTGCAACGCTACGTGAAGGCCTCAGTCCAAAAACTACATGGATGATTAACCATATAGACCTGGCGAATTTACATTTAAAAAAGATGTTTAATTGTCTAGTCTTGATGATAAAAAACAGACTGCTTACTTCCTTGTCAATTCCTTCTAACAAGGTTCTCCCTTGTTAGCGTGACTCCCTCACGAAGATACCGTGCAAATATTTTCATCTTTAGTTGTATCTTTATCTTCTAATTTTTTTTATATTGGTATACAATCAATGTGGAATTATAGTTATAAATATGTGCATACATACGGGTAATCCACAATTTATTGCATTTAAATGCTAATTAATGCATTTATTATTGTTAATGTGCAACTATTTATTCATCATGGTGCTTTATAAGATCATAGTCATGTCACATCACATTCACAAGGCTATTCAAGGATTGCCCATTTTGATTGTTCTCCTTCACAACTTGCAAAACAAACACCCGTGCAGCATCTAGCTAGATATCAAAGATGAGAACTGTCCTAATGCTTGTCCTTTCCCTTGCATTACTTGTGATAGCAGCAGGTACTCATTTGCGCATTTGATACCTTGTTTTAATAATACATCTAGTAATATGATCACAGTGTGTTCTTTGATTTTCTTATATGGTGCTATTGTGTGTTGGCAGAGGGTACATGTTTTGGAAGAACTACTTTCCCAACGCCATCATGTGAAAGTACAAGTTGCCATTCGACATGTGAGACATTTTTCAATGGGACTCAATGTAGTGGGTGCACTTGGACATCGGCGTGTGTTGAGGATGGTGGGTGCCAGTGCACCATATGCCCCCCCTCGCACCAGAGTAAAGAAATAAATACTAACTAGCTATAAGATACGATGACATGTTTACTCGAATAAGAATATCACCATGATGGTGTGTGGTAGCAGCATATCTCTTTACTACAAGGTCATATGAAATATAAATTTAATATTTCTTTCAAGAAATTATGATGGGACGATGCATGAGTTGATGTTTGTGAGAAACTTTTGCAAGAGTGTTGTGTCCAAGGAAAAATTAATCACTCTATTTCTATGGGAAATAATGAGCATGTTTATCAAAGCGTCAATCTCAAGTGAAGATATCTCTAAGAAGGTTGAATGCACTATAGCCATTTGATTAGGTTACAAGCACATAAAGATGCCATTTCTGCTCTTTTGGAGTAGCATAATTTTGTTGTGCATCATTCAAACTTACTTGCATAATAAACCACATTGAAGTTCATGCCCACTCTATATCTTAAAATAGCTCATACAAATATACAATGTATCACTAACATCACACTATAACCGGTCAACACACATCCTATATATAACCATTAATACAACGATGGGAACTTACTTCATTGCCCTAATTAGGAACAATAATAAATTGACACAATGGACATGACTAACCAATTTAGTAAAAAACATGACCTTAAATCATCAATTAATATTACCACCACATTTCTTGCCACTACCTTCATCATATGAATAATCAGCAACATGTTTGTCCCCTTCCTCCATAAGAGTATGCTCCATGCATAATAAAACATATATGAAGACACACCTTAAATAAAAGCACTCTTTCTTGTTGATTTGATTTGCAGTATGTTGTCATCTCCATTCATTTGATTTGACTTCATATTATAAGATTTTTTTTTGCTCAATCCTAATCCTATTGATATGTAGCTACCGGTGATAATGCAAGTTTGAAGCAAGGTGTGTGAGATGCTAATATATATTTTACACAATTTTGTGCAATTATTGTAAGTGATGAAATACCTCGCTCTTCATTAGTCATGCATACCTACCGGTGGTGTTGTTAATACATGTTATTTCGTTGAATTAGAGAGAGCGACCAAGAAAGTGATGTTCATGTTTCTAAGGCTTCAGAAATCAATCTGAAGGGCCCTGGATGCATTGGCACGTATGTTACAAATAATGTTGATAGTCGGTATTATAAGTGCCTAAGGCAGATTTATATGTGTATCACAAAATGCATTGAAGCCCGAGGTGCACATCAAATTTTAGAGCCCTAAAAGTTGATGTCTAGAAACTATTCACTTAAACCATCTTGTTCGTCGCAACCTTTTAAATCAATATTTCAATGTTTAAGAACAATTTGTTAATACTAATATGAGAATTCAATAGTGTTTGAAAATATCCATTCATGTAACTAAGTTGGTTCATTGGGTGAAGCCCCTACCTTTATCCAAACCCCTACAATCCCCATGAAACCCCAATCACCAATCCACTGGGTAGGGGTAGTCTATTAGATTTTGGGAAAATTACATAGCAATTTGGGGAAAGAGGAGAAACGAGGGGATTGCATTAGTCCAATATTCTAGAATCAAACATACTTTTAGGCCTTGTTTTGCAGAGGTGGTTTGATTGGTTGCATTGTGTCTAATGCTGGCCTAGTTTAAATTCACCGGAAACCACACCCGAGCCGTTTTGTAGGCCGATCTTGAGCGGGCTCAACCCTGGTGAAACCCAAGAAACACACTGGGTTGACGTGGAACAGAAAAGCTCGCCCCCTCCCCCTCATGTTTCTCTAGCAGTTGGTGGCGAGGCGCACACCACCCGCGGGAGTTAGCAATTGCCTGGAATTGGCAAACATTTTGTTTGGAGTGTGATGATTGGAGTGAAAAAGGACCAGAGGATTGGGTGGTTGGAGTGTTTTCACACAAAACACGGCTAATAATGCGTGCCAATACTCGTTAATCCACCTCTGTAAAAACAAGGCCTTAGGAATAAGTGGGGATTTGGGGTTTCTCTAAGTCTCTTAAGGAAAACTCGAGACCATTTCTCCACTATTTTTTTTAGGTTATAATAAGGGATTTCTCCACACTGATGGTCACTCCCTAATTGTCCCTCACTAGGCCCACTAACTCATCGCTCCCTACTCACGCAGATCCAGCAGGGCCCGTTTCTACTCTAAGCTGAAAGCCATTTTTCGCTCGTGCCATTCTCGCCGCAGCGACCGGGACCGGCGGGCGGCGGCGGCGGCGCGGTGCCGAGCATCTCCACGCGGCGCCCGTGGGATCTCCTCCGCCCCCCTCCACGTCGTGCCGCCTTCTTCCTCTACGCCGGCAGCTTCTTCCTGCCTCCTGCAGACAACAGGTGTTTGATCTCTCATCCCTTCTCTGTCATGTGTGCTTGATCTGCTTGCACTCCAGCCCCGTCATCTACCCGTATTCATATCCCCATTCTCTCTGCAACTTAGGAGGAGGCGTCTGATTCATGGGCTATCCATAGGTCTGTTAGCTAAACTTTGCCAACGTTTGCTTGGGGAGCCTCTGTTCCCCTGCCTACTAACTGAATCTAAAATAAGCAGCATGGTATCTGAACCACAATGCCTACTAACTGTCTCAAGTTTCAGGATGAGTAGTGAAGATGTGAGGAATGCGGACCGGAAGACCGTGAGTGCTGCAGCGACAGCTACCGAGCCAAGTCAGCTGGTTGTCAAGAAGCGTCTTCCCAGGAAAATCAGACAGGTCCCCGAGTGCTACTTCCTGCCTCGACGATCTTTGCCTGCCGCGTTGGCGACGTATGGTGCTGTCTGTGCTGCTGGAGTCGGTGCAGGGATGCTGATTCAGGTCTGGATAAACGAAAAGATCAAATCTTCTTACTTTTGTGTTTCATCGCCCGTGCCTGCCTGGACCCTGGACCTGGAGTAAACACTTCAAGGAAACAACTCTTGTTGATTGTGTATTTCCATATCTTCTTACTTTTGTTTTCCTCTGCGTGCAGAGGATGGCGGTGTTGTCTGGGAGATGGGAAAATGATGTTCACCCATATTGAGTTGGTAATATGATCTGTTCTGTCAAGACATTTATACTCACCTCTGTTTTTTCTGAAGCTGTATGGCGGAAATAAAAGTACCTCTGTTGTTCCAGACCATCTTTTGACCGACCTCCTGACCAAACAATGGTGTCTAGTGATTACCACAGGCTCTGTATCTGCATCAGCTGTGTGATGCTTCAAGCTTCATAGCCATATTTTGCAAGCGAACTGAAAACATCAATCAGACATGGCCATTTTCATTTTCGTTACCTACCAATACTGCATTAACGTGTAATGTTGGCATCCACAAGTCTCTTGTGATTCACAAAGGCAAAAACAATAAGAGAATTTCAACTAGTGCTAAACCATCTATAGCAACCGTCTCAGCGGTGTGTCGTTGACTCATAAACCGTACACGCGCCCAACTATGTAACACAAAATGTCAATTGAGCTAGATTCGGCGGCGCGTGCATATTATATAGCATGAGTGGACAGTGGACCACAAAGAAAATTAAAGCCGACCGACGACGACCCGCGCGACGGATGGATGGAGACGAAGAGGGAGAGGGAGAGAGTTCAATGTCCCATCAAATCGCACACTGGACACAAATATAAAAGATCACCATTGTGCACAGCCAAGCGTGCGCGCGCGCACACACACTCTCTCTTTTCTAGATTTGCCCATGTGTGTGACCACATGAACGTATCCTGTGAAACCAAGGAATTAGTGCACCCGGTTCACCCGGCTTCGGTTGACAACTTTTAAAGTTTCCAAAAAAAAATTGAAAAACAAGTTAGGTTATTGACACGACATAAATATATACATTACCACAAAAAATCAAGTCTATATTTGACACGCAACGTCAAATAGCAAATTTGTTGTAGCATAGTGATAATGGGCCAGACTCAAAGCCCGGCTTGCATTTGGCACTATTCATTGCAAAATTTATCTAGTATATTTTGTCTTGATCTATGTTATGAATTTTCAGTTTAATTTTTTTAGGATGTTAGATATGAGTACTACCTATGCCAAGACTTGCTTTCAGATTTTTTTTTTTGAAAACATTTTATATTGTCAACTAAAGTCGGGTGCATAGGGTGCACAAATTCCTTTGTTTTACTGATATACTTCCCCGTGTGACTACTTATATCAAGTGCCTTGCCTTCTTTGTCCACTACACTCTTTGTTATGGATGATCACTTGTGATGAAAGAATCCTACAGGGTTAGGCCCTAAGATTGTGCGATGAGAGGTGTTCGAAACCTTGTTCTATAGTAGTGTGCACATAGCCGGCTTGCCCCTAGATATTCATTTATTCTAAAAGCTGGTATCTTCTTGCTCCTTCGTGAAAGTTCGATATTTCTACAGAATCCTGAAGGGACTAATGTGAACAAGGTTTAAAAGCAATATGTATGTATAACCATTGTCCCCTTATTTTGGCATGCGATCGCTAACATAATAGATACATGTAGGGAGTTTGTTACTTTTACGGATCTAAATCAATTTTAACAAATAAATAACTTGAAAAAAGTGCATAATATATGCTTAACCACTGTGCCACCGATCCACTGCTAATTATATGCAAGATAAGTCGATATAAGAAGTAGTTATTTGCATTTCTATTATTTTACAAATGAAACGAGTAAGGTGACACACAACACACATATATTTAAATGAGATTAAATTGCAAATAAACAAAAAGGTGAGTTGTATGTTCGTTCAAGAGACTATTGATTCTCAAGAGTAACTAAAATCTTTTGTTTCTGCTAAAGTTGGTGATAAAAATAATATAGTTATGCAAGAGTAATTAAAATCTTGTTCTTTGTTGAAGTTTGGTGCTTATTTATACACTACCTAGAATAAGTGACAACACTATGTAGAAAAGTTTAGTATAAATGGTAACACTCTGTGATCTACAAAATGAGAAATGATTAGCTAGATTTGTATAGTTTTAATTTGCCAAATACTTTTGAACAATATTATTATCTACGAATAAATGAATTAAATAAGACACATGTTGTTGATAATGCAGAATATGAATGTACTATCAACAACATTTTTTCATATACTACAATTTCTTGAGTAAGAACATTAAGGACACACACTCTCTTGAGTTGCCTCATGACACTTTTTTTTTGCGAAATTCCACTGATTTACTAATAATCAACAACAACAGTACAAAGAAACCTAAAAGTAATAGAAAATTCAAATAGGTCCATGGACCACCTAGCGATGACTACAAACACTAGCACGAGCCGAAGACGCGCCGTCGTCGTTGCCCCTCCATCACCGGAGCCGGACAAGGCTTATCGTAGTAGAGCTTGTTATACTAGACAGAAGAGCAGTTGTAGTGCTAAGACCCCAAAGAACTAGCGCACTAGAGAAGCAACCATTGCCATTGATGACATTGGTAAATCTGAGAAGACCGACCTGAACTCACACCAAACACGAAAACGGACTAGATCCCAGGATATCCGTCAGAAACACGACTCCATGCGCCCTCCGCCAGCACTAGATGCACCACCGGAGCGAGGATAGGACGGGGAGGACCTTATTATGACTTCAAGATGTAGCCGCCACCTCAATATCTCGAGAAAGACAATTAAAAAAACCTAAACAATGAATGGGAACCTCCCGCCGACGAAAGACCGTGGTCCGCCACACCCCCGAGGCCATGTGTCCATGGGAGGCGGGGCAGACCACGTCGTCGCCGACGGTAGTACGGAACCCTATATGGGTTTTATGCCGCCTCCACGACCGCCTTCTCTTGACTTTGACTGTTGAGGTACGGTTCAGTATGGTTAACATCGCAGCTAACATCTACCTTGTTGATCTTAATTAACATTAAAGTAATTTTTAATTTACATGAAATCTGTTAGACTTGCTCTCATGACCTTGTGTTAAAACAACGACGACAAAGACAAAAAACAAGTTGATTAACATTACCGAAAGGTTCCACCGTTGGACTACCCCATTGACTCCAGGCCAGGTCAAATCAAAATTTAACAACTGACACACATCTCCCATCAATGGAAGATATAAGAAATTCAACAACATTTACTTAAATATGCATGGATCGCTAATCATCGTAATGTAGCTTACCACCCCAATTATTGGTTAAACAAAGTTCGCGCTATCATCTCTGAATGGATGTATCGAGAATCTAAAGCATCCTAAGCCTGCGCATGTTGAAGTGTTGACCATGTATGAATCCAATTTGTCGCCATAGGAACAACATGCATGAAACTAAAAATTGTTTTTGTTGTTGAAAACATCCGCAATAATTTTAAGAAGTCCAACATAGTGCGCAAATAAAGTCCCGTTTCCTAACAAGCCTCCTTAGCCAATTTCCAGAGATATTCAAAATACTATGATCGAGATGCGTTAGATGACACAAAAATTGTCTGCCACATAGGGCAAACAAAGAGGACACCCTCGTCACAAAAGCAAAGCTTATTAATGCCCGCGCCAATTACACTTGGATAAACTATCTTTTAATGAAGGTAACCCACATTTCTAGGTATCCCTTAAAGATCTTAATTTTTAAAGGTACCTTGATAAAATTCCTACATAAGTTGGTACTATCATTCCACAAATCAACATGCATCGATTTGACCGGGAAATATCTATAGGCATGAAGTTTCCACCATAGCACATTCTGGTTTCAGGATTAGGTGAACATACATCAAAATCGTTGAACTAAATGGATCGAGGCAACCCATTTCATTCTGGTCAAGGTCTGTCGAAAACCAATGTACAGTGTAGGGCCTATGCCCAATACATCCGCAACTATATGAGGCATGTTGCCCTAGAAGAACGATATAGAGAAGCTGGTATGGTTAAGACAGAGGATTATCAACCGACAAGGTAGAAGCCCGTGCTGAAACTGTGCATCTCCTATCGTGGAAGCGTCTACGTCAAACCATTCTTCCTTGGTCCTTGTAAGTAATTTTTTGTTCACTTGAGTTGAGTTTCCAAGTGTGCTGGAGAAAGTGTTTTAATGAATTTACTCGTTTTGCAACAACAACTATTGCCACGTCACCATCCTCGTAGATCAACATATAAACCAGCTTAGTGAGGAGACATTTAACTTTGAGCTAGCTAAGGATCGTAGGGGGGCTGCGCGCGGTGAAATGTACGATTCGTGGCCCATTATTCCCCAACCTTAAGTGAGAACCAAGTACACGCTGTCAAGTCATACGTCATCAGGCCACGTACGGATGGTTGATTAACACCGAAGCATTCTGGCTAACACTGCCGCCATTGTTGTCGAGGATAGATCATACAAATCTTGGACTACTGTTTATTCGTGGCCCATGTGATACATCACACACGCTCTTCTAGCATTACCCATGTCTGTGACCACTTACATCGATGAGCACTTGCTTTTTTTTGTCCACCACAAAGTGTGTTATGGATGATCGCAGTGATGAAAGAATCCTACACGGTTTGGCTTGTTCTAGTATAGTATAGTGTGCACATAGATAGTTTGCCATAAGATATTCCTTTATTCTAAAAAGGTATATTCTTGCTCCTTCATGAAAGTTCGATATTTCTACATAATCCTGAAGGGCCTACTGTGAACAAGGTTTAAATGCAATATATATGTATAACTATTGTCCTCTTATTTCGGCATACAATCGCTAACACAATAGGTACATGTAGGGAGTTTGTTGCTTTTATAGATATAAATCAATCTTAACAAATAAATAACTTGAAAAAGTACATAATATATGCTTAACCACTATGCCACCGCTCCATTTCTAACTATATGCAAGATAAGTCGACATAAGAAGTAATTATATTGCATTTCTTTTATTTTCCAAATGAAACGAGTAAGGTTACGAACAACACATATATATTTAAATGAGATTACACATATGGAATGTAAATAAACAAAAAAATATGAGTTGTATGTTCGTTCAAGAGATATTGTTTCGCAAAAGTAACTAAACTCTTTCATTTCTACTGAAGTTGGTGCTAAAAAGATTATAGTTATTCAAGAGTAATTAATTAAAATATTATTCGTTAGTGAAACTTGTGCTAATTTAGACACTACCTAGAATTAGTGACAATTGGTTGTAAAAAAGGTTTAGTATAAATAGATACACTCAACTAAATCGATCAAGTGAAAATCACTTCTGATATACCCTCTCATATATAGACTGAGTAATGATGCTGACTTCATCCCATATAATCGAGATTTGTGCGTCTTATTAGCAAATTATCCTTGAGTCAAGTATTTACTACGAATGAATGAGATAAGACATCATGTTGATAATATAGGATTTGTATGTACCATCAATACCATTTCTTTATATACTACCATTTCTTGAGTAAGAACATTGAGGATACACACTCTATCGACTCTCCTTTATGACACAAATGGTTAACCTTCATGACACAAACGGTTAACATTGCAGCTAATATCTACCATGTTAGAGTTGCTCTCATGACTTGGCATTAAGACAACGACGACAAATACAAAAAAAGAAATTAATTAACATTACTGAAAGGGTCCATCGTGGACTACCCCATGACTTGTGTCGTGGAATAGCCACGGCATTCTCTACCGGGGGTAGCGACTGAGTCGATTAGGGAAAGAGCTAGTCTTCATATGCGGATCAAGATTGAGGACACACAAGGGTTTACCCGGGTTTGCCCCCCCCTTAGGTTAAATACCTACTTCCTGGTTGATTGTATTGATTGTGGAGAGTGGATTACAAGGGATGCGAGCTTGGCGAGTAGGAAGCGAGTCGCTTGGAGAGGGTAGCTAATAGCACATGAGATAATGACTGCCCTAAGGAGGTTTATCTAGGGTCACATCGCTAGGGTTTACAGAATTACAACCGAGTCGGTTAAGCTTTCAAAGGTTTGACCTAATTCAATTGGGCCTAACTAAACTTCTAGGCCTTCTGCTTCCAGTCGCCAGGCTTCATTGAAGTCCTCTTTCCAGCCGCCGTCCCAACAGGCCCACTTGAGGCAGTTTTGGGCCAGTCGAATTCAACCTCTGGGCATACCCGATTGGTATATTCCATCAAAAAAATACTATGATGGGATGTGTTAGCTGGCACAAAAATTGTCTGCCACAAAAATGGAGCAAAGAGGACATCCTGGTCACAGAAAAGCAATGCTTATTAATGCCCAGACCAATTACACTTGGATAAACTATCTTTTATGAAGATAATACACATTTCTAGGTATCACATAATAAATATATTAATTTTTAAAGGTACTTCGATAAAATTCCTACATAAGTTGATACTATCATTCCACAAATCAACATGTATAGATTTTGACTGATAAATATCTAGGTGAACACACATCAATCGTTGAACTAAATGGATCCAGGCAACCCATTTCATTTCGGTGAAGGTTCCGCCGAAAACTAATGTACAATGTGGGGCCTACGCCCAATACAACTGCCAACTGTATAGAAGCCAGTATTGCTGAGAGAGAGAGAGAGAGAGAGAGAGAGAGAGAGAGAGAGAGAGAGAGGGGATTATCACCCGACAGGGCAGAAGCGCGCACTTGAAACCATCTCCTACCATGAAAGCATCTACGTCAAACAATTCTTCCTCGGCCCTCGTAGTATATACTTCCCCCTTTTAAAATATAAGATGGTTTAACTTTGTGAAACAAATGTATCTGGACTACTTTTAGTAAGTAGGTTCACTCGTGTTTGGAGTGAATCTACACACTAAAAAATGTCTAAATACACTTTCTTCATAAATCTAAAACATCTTATATTTTGAAACGGAGGGACTATATATTTTCACTTGAGTTGAGTTTCAATTGTACATGAGGAAGTGTTTTAATGAATTTATTCGTTTTGTAACAACTCTTGCCACACACCGTAATCAACTTATAAATCAGCTTACTGAGGAGACATTTAATTTTGAGCTAGGTAAGGATCGTCTGGGGGTGGCGCTGAAGTGCCCGAGCTATGGACGATTATTCTGTTAGAAATAATGGGGTTAATCCATTTAGACCCATGTGTATTTCAGATTTTCCCTAAATCTCAAAGCCCAAATTTGTGGCAGTCCATATGTGTTTGGGCCCATGTTTGTGGCAGCTCACATGGGAGTGGAGTGGGAGCTAAAGTTTAGTCCCACATGAAAAGTTGGAGGAGAGTTGCACCACCTTATAAGGTGGAGTGTTGCACCACTTTGTAAGTGAGTGGCAATAAGAGGGATACACGCGCGCTCCTCCTCCGACGACGCCGCAGACGCCGCCGTCATTCGCCACGACGCTGGCTGGAATCTCCGAGCCGAGCTTTATTTTGTCGCCAGAAAATTGATGACGTGTCAAACGGTTAGCTTATTTGGGTCGCTCTCGGATCATGGGCTATCAGAATCGACGAACGATGTAACGTGGACTCGCCCACGTTCGCCTCCGTTAGGGTTTCTGAGCCGCCTATATAAATTCTGCGCGGATACCGCCACAACACCACCGAAAACCAATCTAGGGTTTTGCCATCCTCTACTTGCGCCACCGTAGTCTACTCCATCCCGCTTGCTTGGCGTGCCATGACGGGAGAGCAGTCTCCTAACCACTCGCCTTGTGATCTGTGCACGGAGATGGCGAATAAGGTTTTGGAAGCGCCTGCTGATCGCCGAAGTTCTCCATCACGGGTCGTCTTCCATCCAAGTCAGGCGGTGCTGCCTACCGCCGTCTTCGTCGCCATCTGCTATGATCACTCTTCGTCGCCATCTGTTTGATTATTCATCATGTTCATGAAGTATTGCTTTGTTTCCGATCATCCCGTTGTTTAGACATCTAAGATGTTCGAGTATAATGTAGTAAGAATTTTTGTCATGATTTATATTCTGGAATTAATCGTGGAAATTATGCCTAATAATCCAACATATTCCTCCCGAAGCTTAAGTGAGAACCAAGTACAGGTCGTCAAGCCGTCATCGGGCCACGTACAGATGGTTGATTAACACCGAAGCATTCTTGCTAACACTGTTGTTGTTATCATCGTCATCGTTGTCGTCGTTGTTGAGGATCAAATATACAAGTATTGGACTAATGTTTATTCCCCAATCAAAATCAAGCAAATGAGGAAACAAATACCCCTACACAGTGTCCAGTCGCCATCGTGTCATCGTGACACGTGCGGATGGTTAATTAGCACCAAAGCATCTCTCTGGTTAGTTAGTTAATTAATCAGCAGTGACAGTGCGGGGGTGCAGATATGGTCGGGGAACCGTAGCCTGCCGTTGACCGCGCCGTGGACTGCACAACCGAGACCGAGGGTGGCCCACACGTCAGCGGCCGAACCGGCGTGCGCCTCGCGTCAGAGGAAGAGAGGAGAAATTCCGCCGAATTTATACAGAGCCACTAGTAGTACGGTATTTACTCCGTCTCCGTCGTCGTCGTCGTCTCTGTCTGAAATCGAGTGGAGTAACCCGCTCGCCGTCGGTTCTTCTTCGTGGTTTCCTTTTGCGACTACAACTTCCTCCCCCTTCTTCCTCTCCACCTTCCCTCCCAAACTTCTACCGCGCCCCCCGCCGCAGTCGCAGTCGCCGTCTCGCGGGGGTTCTTCTCGCGCCGTTCTCGCACGGCCGCGGCGGCCGGCCGGACATGGGGAACTGCGCGAGCGCCATGGACGGCCTCATCCCCTGGGGATGGGGCGCCAAGAACGCCGCCGCGCCCAACAACCCCGCTGGTACGTGCACACGGATAACCGCCCACCACCGGTTCATTCCTTCATTCTTATCCCCTCTCTCTGTTTTCGGTTTCCCTCCTTCCGTGTGCGAGCAAAGTTTCAGTCTTTGCGCTTCTGACAATTTCTTCAGACGTCTCCGCGGCCAAACTCCATATCAGCTTTGATGCTAGTAACAATTTTTACAGCCCGCATGAAGTTCACCTTCTTTTTTACTTTTCCTGAACACCTGAAGCCTTCTGTGTGCATTCCTGAATCTAACCGTAGAAAACATATCTCTGTTCCCAGACCTTACCTGGCCTAGTACTAGTACAGCAACCTCTCCCTGATGCAACTGCCACCATATACGTGCTTCACCAGTGCTTACATATGTACTAATAGATGGACTTGGTCAACCAGTTTCTGTGGTTGCAGCGAAGTAAATCTCGGCTCTCGCAATCAATTTGATTGATTGCTTGCTGCAGGCAAGGTGCAGAATTCGTTTCGGTACTTTCAAGTTTGTTGTAATATGTGCCAGCCAAATGAGTTCATGTTTGGCTTACTTGAATTTTTCCTTGGTTCATTCATCAGAACAATCTACCCAAACGATACAATCCGGTTTCAAATCTCCCTGTTCAGTTTCCTGAACTGTTTAGTCCATTATCTCAGTTCAGACCATCGAATGCCTTTGGTTTTTGGACTTCGGTGAATCGGTAAGCACAAGCACTCACATTTGCTAACACTCTGTGCAGGGATGTCTGCGTCGAAGAGGACCACGAGCTCCTCCACCACGGCCACCACGGGGAAGCTGTCCACGGCCAGCACCTTCATGCCGTCCACGGTCAGCGGCGGCAGCACCGACGACTACCCGGAGGGCGGTGAGATCCTCGAGTCCCCCAACCTCAGGATCTTCACCTTCGCCGAGCTCAAGAGCGCCTGCAAGGGCTTCAAGGCCGAGACGGTGCTCGGCGAGGGCGGCTTCGGGAAGGTCTACAAGGGGTGGGTCGACGTCAACCCGTCCAAGGGCACCACCGCCATGGTCGTCGCCGTCAAGAAGCTCAACCCCGAGAGCGTGCAGGGGATGGAGCAGTGGCAGGTGATTCTGATCCTCATCCTGAGATGAAAATTGCTTCACTGTTTATTTTGTTTTACTTCATTATTGGATTTCAGTGGTTAAAATGAAAAACAAAATGGTGCCTTTTCAGTTCTTAGGTGGTAGATTTCAGTCTTCCTGCAATCATTTAAAGCCAATCATAGTAGTTTGGATTTTCTTAAGTTGCAATCGCCACATTTGCATGTTTGTGGCCAAGTGGAGAATGCTGGCCCTTTGCGCATTATTTGCCACAGTGCTCTAGTTTCTTGATTTTTGTGCATACTCCAATACTGTTATCTCACTTTATACGCGCATTTATGGTATTCTTGATATGTATTACTACTAGCACTAGTACTACCTTTTTCCTTAAAAAGTACTAGTACTATTAATGGAGAATAGAATTTTTATTTATTGCTAATTTTGAAGTACTACCACTACTTCTCTAAGGTTTTCCCTTATTATGCATTTCTCTCAAAAGGAATTATGTCTTTTCGATGCAGTCTGAAGTGAATTTCCTTGGGAGAATCTCACACCCCAACCTTGTCAAACTCTTGGGCTACTGCATGGAGGACAACGAGCTACTACTCGTGTACGAGTTCATGGCGAAAGGGAGCTTGGAGAACCACCTCTTCAGAAGTGAGTCTTTCGGCACGCCACCTTATTCTAATGATAATATCTGAAACAGTTCTCCTTTTGTCAAACTGTTCTTCTCTTTATGCCGAATTTGGTCCACAAAGTAGCACGCCTTGCAGACGCTGGTGAAACCGCAACGTCATTTTCATCACATATTATATATGCCAAGCACCATAGCACGTAGTGCTATACAACTAACAACCTGAGCACTTTTTGTGGGCATGAGCATCGACCAAATTGTCTGAACCTATCTTGCTCCTGCTACCTTCCACTATCATCATTCTTGCCAGGTCAATTTGCAATAGAGGGTCAAAAGTAGTGTTTATACGGGGTTTTTTCTTGGTTACCAAAGGGGATTTGTGGTCAAATTTCCCATATACTCATTATTTTTACTGACTCGTCATCATCATCATCATCAGGAGGCGGGGCAGTTTACGAGCCACTGCCTTGGAGCCTCAGGCTGAAGATGCTCATCGGTGCAGCTCGTGGCCTCGCTTTCCTTCATTCATCCGAAAGACAGATCATCTACCGGGACTTCAAAGCTTCAAACATCCTGCTAGATTCGGTATGTATTTATTATTCTAAGAGCTATCAATGACAATCTCTCTTGTCTGAACTAAACTCTAACCATCCTCCAACTGCGCCATTTTCAGCAATTCAATGCAAAGCTCTCAGACTTTGGATTGGCCAAGCATGGCCCAGATGATGGGGAATCTCATGTGACAACACGAGTCATGGGCACGTACGGCTATGCAGCTCCGGAGTATGTTTCTACCGGTACGTTTGCATTCAGGTTCAGAAATAAATATTAACAATGTACATCATCTGTTCGTACCAGTTATTAACACTAATTTTCCACGTCATTCTAGGACACCTGTATGTGAAGAGTGACGTCTACGGCTTCGGCGTGGTGCTGCTAGAGATGCTCTGTGGCCTGAGGGCACTGGACCGGAGCCGCCCCACCGAGAAGCTCAACTTGGTGAACTGGGCAAAGCCACTCCTGGCTGACCGGAGGAGGCTGAGCCAGCTGATGGATAGCCGGCTTGAGGGGCAGTATCATGCCAGAGGCGCCTTCCAGGCTGCTCAGCTCACTCTCAAGTGCCTGTCCGGCGAACCCAAGAGCCGCCCGTCCATGAAGGAGGTCGTTGAGTCGCTCGAACAGATCGAGTCGATGAAGAGCAAATCAAAATCGAGGGAGGCTAGACGAGACAGCCCGTCGATGCAACGTGGCCGGGGAAATTCACCAAGGAGTGACAGTGCTAGAACGAGCTCTAGGGGCAGATGATCACGAGGGTGTATATAGGATGTAACCATGTAACTGATATTCATGTGGAGAATGTAAAGGTTGACCACCATTGTTTTTAGTTGTCACGACGAAGTTTTCACCGACCATGATAATGATCAATGTAATAGCGTAGCAATATACAAAGATTTAGTTGTTGCCATACCTATACTCAATACGCATGAAATTCAATGATTTTCCCCCACACAACTGCCACGGGTTGCATTGCATCAGATTGCACTAAGAACAGCATTCAGTCGGTGTCAGTCATGCCCCTTCTTTTGGGTTTTGCCATGGTGCTGTGTATAAGTGCTGAAGTTCTATACATGTTCTGCTCTGAAGAAAATCGAACATTTGAATCAATACCAGGAAGATTTTCCCAATCTTGCTTTCATAAAAAAATTCTGGCTGGATAATTTTGTCGTGGTCAAGATTTAGTTTTGCTGCCGAAAATCGTGAGACATAAAGTGATGGTGGACTTTTACTTCATATCTGCTACAGATTACCCCTGGCTGAAACTAAAGTGATAGACTTGTGCTCCCTTTTTCATATTTTTTTGCACCTAGTGCGAAGCTCACTAACTAAGGCAATCTCATTATGAAAGTAACAAACTTTTTCAGTAGTGGGTATGGGGGGGTTTTTGAAATGATTTCAAGGCACCTAGAGGATCAAATCAGGCTTTGATGCCTTCGTCGAAAAAATAAAATAAACACGAGAATCAGATTCTGCACTGGGGAAATGACTGGTCAAAGAAGTTGGAACTTGGTTGGAACTATACCTACCTCTGTGTCATCACGTCAAATTTTAAAACAAAATCACGGCAAAATTTGGAACAAGTAGAGTATGTTGCAACTGGATTTCTACTTGTTTTCTGATTACATTATGCCAAAAGAAAATGTCTCCATTGATCTATGATTTTTTCGTATATTGAGAGCTTTATTGATGTTAGCTTGACTTAAGCAGGTAAACATATAGAGATTCGACAATAAAAAATATTTTATTGCCAGATAGGACAGCCTAGGTGATTAATTTTATGGCATGGGTGCTTGATTAGGCATTGGTGCTTAACCAAGTAGAATTAAGAGTCCACCTTTTACATGTGCCTGAGTCGTGTAGCGATTATTTTCCCCATTTAGTTTTTGGTTGCCATATTTTACTCTTAGTTGTGACCTTGATATGATTTTGACGTCTATCTTTTTTTTACTGAAAACGACAACAAACCCAGACATTGTTAAATTTATTTCTATTATGGTTAAATTTCCATGAAGAAGAAATATGGTTAAATTTACAAAAAAAAAATGTTTTAGCAGAACAAGCTTACCGGCCACCAAGTACATGCATCCAGAATGGTTTACTACCCAAAGTGAATCTATCCATGCCCTTCAAGCAAGAAAGATTTTTTTTAGATCAACAGGGACCCCCGTCCCCAGTTCCATTGATAACATCAACGAAACCTGGAGTGAAACTCATGTTCGGTACAAAAGAACGGGCTACATAAATGAGGTTCAAAACCAAACCAAAACACTAAACAGATAAAAAAAAGGGGGAGCAACAAAGTGATACCCCCAGATAGCAGAAAGAGCACCAGCCTAAGACTAGGAGTTACAGAGGGGGGAGGGAAACACAGCAGCTGCCAGCGTGGAAGTCGGTGTAGCCCAGGTCCCCATCATCGCAACTCTTTTGCTCGTCGGCGACGATAGTTCAGAAGGGTCATCCCTTTCAGCCCCAGCACCCCTGCTCAGCCATTCATCAGAGCAAACGGCGAGGCCAGAATCTAGGAGAGGTGAGTGCAGAACTCCTCCACTTTTTCCAACATCTCCTCCTTGAAAATTAACTTCCAGTGCTTTACTGAGGTCAAGATCTTCCCCAGGACCTGATGTAAATTGCTCCAAGGAAGACCATTAAAGATCAAATCATTCCTAAATTTCCAGAGACACTAGAGAGCAGCCGAACAAACTGAATTTAGAACAGCATGTTTTTTGTTTAAGATCCAGTTCTTAGCTACAGACAGATAGTCATTTCCAACAGTAATGCCAAAGAAATTGGAGATGATAATCCAAACCTGTTTTGCAACCAAGCACTGAAAGAAGAGGTGGTCAATGGACTCATCTTCAGAACAAAACACACAATCTTCAGGTTTATTCAGGTGTCTTTTTTTAAGGTTATCCCTAGTCATTAACTTGTTATGAGCTAATAACCAAAGGAAGATATGGACCCTAGGTGGGACATGTAACTTCCAAACAACATGTATATAAATAGGAATAACACCCCCAAAATTAATGATAGCATACAGGGAGGTAGTGGAGTAAGCTCCTTTGCTTTCATATTGCCAAATCAAAGCACCGGTGTTGGAGTTAAGAGATATACCAGAAGCAATTGCCTCCAGCTCATATAACTGATTTAACAAGTTATTATTAAAATTCCTCCTAAAAGTAAGCCTAAGGGAAGAACCATCCCAAATCTGCTGAATAGTTTTGTTATGCTCATTACAAATGACATAAATCTCAAAAAATTGTACAGATAATGGGGAGGTTCCAAACCAGGTGTCCTCCCAGAACCTGACTTGAGCCCCATCCCCAATTTGCCATCTGTAGCCAAATTTAACACTATTAATGGCCCAAAGGACCCCTTTCCAGAACTGAGACACCCCAGCCTGTCTACTACAGAAAATGTTAGGATTTCTAGTATCATACTTGGAGTCAACTATAGATCTCCAGATCTTACCCTCATCCTTGGAATATCTTTTAATCCAAGATCCGAGGAGAGCCAAATTGACATTAGCTAAATCAGGGATCCCCAGGCCCCAAACTCCTTCTTTTTACAAACTAGCTACCAGCTAGCTAAATGCAGCTTCCTATGTCCCTCAAAATCATTCCATAGGCAGTTAGCCATCTGGGAGTTGATGAGGTCTAAGGCCCATTTGGGAAATTTAAAAAAGGAGAGTAGGTAAACAGGGATACTAGCTAAGCAGGTTTTACACTTAGAGGCAGGAATTCTAGTGTGGTCCCTACACTTAATCTTTACTCTAACTATCTCGTAGAAGGACCTAAACATACCATACCAGTCAACATCCTGCATAATGCCAAAAGCAGTGACAAACTGCATGAGTGTTGGCCATTTACACCAGGCGTGGTTCAACCCTTTGATTTGGAGCCAAACATCTTGTAACTCAACATAGTAATCTAATGCCCCATTCCAGACATGCACCTTAACAAATACACCTTCCTTAGGTAGCCCAAAGCTAGGGTATCCAGCAATCTCCTCAACCTTGAGATGGGGTGGGAATTTCATGAGTAAGGACCACTCATCAAGGCATCTGATTTGCCAGGGCCAGTTGGTTTTATAGACAGCAGCAAGATTCTGGTAAAGCTCCTCTTTGAAAATACTCCCTTGGTCAACATACACCAGGCCAATGTTTTTTGGAGGAACAACTTCGGATGTCATGAATGGCAGTTCAATATGATAAAATCCCAGACCTGAAGCTGCACTCCCAACAAACTTTGCAATTTGCTGAGGTTGTTTCTTAACTGGAGAAGCTTCCACCTCATGATCCAAAGAGATACAAATGAAGCAAATTCTGGGGGAGGTACAAGCAGCTTTGTGATGGCCAGGTTCCCCACAGTTGTAGCAAATCACCTCTGCACAGATATCCAGCTTATCATGAACACCAGAACCAGAATCAACAGAGGGAACAGATTGTTGGACACCATCCAAAGACTTAGCATCCTCTCCTTTACTGACATCTTTGGCTTTCTGCTTTTGGTTCTTCCCAGATTGAGAGGACCTACTCCCCTGAGGTTTTTGCATGGGAGGTTGCACAGCCTGCTGGGGAGGCATCCACTGGCCAGCAAAACTAAGAGGAGGTTGTTGTCATGGCACAGAGAATTGCCCCTGAAAGGCAGGAGTGGGGTGCTGACCATATTGCCATGGAGGAAAACTGAAACAAGGGTAAGATCCAAACTAGGGAGGCATCATCTGAGCTTGCTGAGGTATAGGAGGTTGCTGGAATCCAAAACCAAAGGGGGGAGGTTGCTGTGGTGGCTGCTGCAACTGCTGCCATTGCTCCCCCTTGTTGCTACCACCTCGACCTCTTCCCCTGCCTCTACCTTTCTCAGCCATGACACAAGCCTCTAGGATCTGCTCGAACGAAGGCTTCGGGTAATTATTCCAGGTTTCAGCACTAAGAGAGAGGCTAGAACTCAGATCTGGCTCATCTTCTGGAGAGAGAGGAAAACAGTCCGCCGCCACAAAGGAGCGGGTCTAAACAAGCTCTTTCAGGATCCAGACACAGAGGGATAGCGGTGTAGTAGTAGCCGACCTCTTCCCACAGTTGTCTGAAGAAAATTTCCCAAGCCTTGTCAGCTTCGTCCTCCACGCCAGCGCACGTGAGCACATTGGTGAGACCATGTGGCTCCGAGTCGAGCATCAAGATGTTCTTTACCTGTCTTGTCTCTCCTCCAGGTGGGCGCACATCACGGCCCCCATGTTGACCGAGTCTCGCCTGAGCGCCAACAGAGTCGCCGCTGCCAGAGCATCCCGAAACGAGAATTTCCCCTGTTCTGGACGCAGGGGAATGGAGAAGATGGCCCAGTCTCCCGCTACCAATGACGGTTGAACCAACCGTGAAGCCGAAATCCTTCTTGTAGATCCGCGAGGGCGACCATGTTTCCTCCTCTCCGCCACCGCAGGGCTTGGGCAGAGAGGGGCACGTGCCGCTGCATCTTCACGGCGGGCTTGAGCAGGACTGCAGACGTCGACGACGAACTTGCGGGGGCACCCCACCGCCCGTTTGCCAGCACACAACTTCCTCCCTAATCCCTCCGTCGAGGCCGGCAAAGTCGAAGAAGGAATCAATAAACCAGAGTCCAGCTTCAGGGTCGCGAATTTTTCTCTTGCTGGATGAGCTTGCCGAAGTCCCTCCCTCCCAATTGGTGGCCTGATGAAGGATGGCCCCCGTAATTAGGGGAGGAGCTTCCTGGCTCTTCAAACGCTTCGAGGAGGCCTCCAGCCTCCGTTCCGCAAGGAGTCGAGCCGCAACGCGGCTCATTCTCCTCTCCATAGGCAGGATTCGCCAGGGTCAGGCGCCGCACCGCGAAATTCCTCACCGGAGGGAGGCAGGGAAGCCGAGGCGAGGTCGGAGGCGAGGGTGGAGTCGAGAGTGGAGAAGGCGAGGTGGTCGGCGGGGTGGAACAGTGGGTCGGAGTAGGAACGACAACAGTGAATGGTGGAAACGTACCTCGTACGCCGCCCTCCCCAGGGGGAAGTGGGCCCTGTCCAAAACACCCGACGCGTGCCCGATGAACAGGGGAGGGGGTCGGAACAGTGGGTGGGTCGGCGCAGGGTCCGGGGTGGTGGGGGTGGCACGAGCAGAGGTACGCCAGGGATCCGCCATGATCACCTCTCGAGCTCCGCTCCGTACGTGGCAGCCCCATCCTCCACTTAAAAACCATGTATAGAAACAGAGTTGAAACAACCTCCATGTAGATTATCCTACGGATGTTGAAGACACATCCAAGTTCTATTCATTCTTTGCTCGAGGACATGTATAGAGTCACATTCCACCTTCTATCGATCACTGTGGTCGAGGGGTGATGGGAAACTCCACGCCATGCCACTGGTCGACGTGACGAGACACCACTCTTTGATGCAAAAAGTGCGATATATGTAGAAGCGAGCGACAGTCTTTGGAGAACTAGGCCAAAGTTTCACACAAAAGGTTTGTACTATATCGAGAGAATGCAGTCTCAAGCATGACCTGTAAGAAAGGGTCTACACTCCAATCGGCTGAAATCCATCCTTGTTCCCAAAAGGAAAGACCATTGTTTATTCCTAATGTATTTTTAGTTGACGATCTATTAAGTAGGCAATTTCAGATGCCATGAGGTTTACAACAAGATCTCGGGGGAACAACATTCCACACCCGCAGCCAAATTTTAGCTAGATGATGTGCTACTCGATTACCAGAACGCCACACACGTTTGACCGAGTGACTGACAAAGTTAGCCCGCATTGACTTTATTTCGTCGACTAAAGGTCCGTGAAGAGACCGGTCGGTGTCGCTGCTCTTTATCTTTGTCACAACACCAAGACAATTTGATTCTAGGCATATTTTCCTTACGTCCTTCCCCACTGCCAACTTCAGAGCTTGCTTGCATGTGAGGAGCTCCATCCTTTCTGGATCGGGTATGGAGGTGAAAAAATGGCTCACCAGTGCCACGAAGCTGCCATGGTGGTCTCTTAAAACCACACCGCTACCCCCACGCCCCTCCTTCTCCGAAAAAGCCCCGTCAACATTAACCTTAATCTGTGACCGGGGGGATTGACCTGACCCAGGAGGGGTTGGGTTTGCCCCCAGTTGTCGATGGTCCTACCTTTGTCGCTGGGACCCCGACGCGCAGGAGTTCTCGCCATGGTGTTGACGCACTGGGAGCCTCTGCCACAGATGAGGATTCCTTGGGCAAGGCCATGCGGAGGAAGGCGGAGAAGAATTTGGACACCCCGGGTAATTCTTCCAAATCCTTTCTTTCTTTTTCAAATAGCTCTATTATGGATAAGCTGTCTAAAGTTGGTGTTAGTTTGGGTAGATCTATAAGTGAAGTTAATCTTTCTAATTCTGTTTTGAGACATATGGAGGTTGACCGTCTAACGGTTACTCCTAAAATCTCTGTTGTTCCTGACCCTGCACCAATGGAGGAGGAGGATTTGCATGCCACAATAGATGGTCAACTCCTTTCTCACTTAGTTGGTGAAGTATCAGATGTGGGCTTTGATGATACTGGGCTGGATTCATTATATGATCTTACAGCTTCTGGTCGGAAATCAAAGGGTCATCGGTCCCGTAAGAGATCACGTGTACCCAAATCCCAAATTGTTTCTCAATGAATGGCATGTTCTCAAATAGCAGAGGTCTTCGTGACTTGGCTAAACATTTGTTTTTTGCCGATTGTGTGAGAGATTATAAATTGGATTTTTTGGGTATTTCTGAGACTGGTAGACGTGATTTCTCACAAAGTCAACTCAATCGCCTTTCCGGTGGAGTGGATTTTACATGGGTATCACGTCCGCCACGGGGGCGTTCCGGGGGAATCTTGTTAGGCGTCAGAGATGAGACAATGGATATTTTAGCCAGTTCGGTGGGAGATTTTTTTATTAAACTCCATATCCGGAACAAGGCTGATGATTTCGTTTGGTCTCTGGTCGCTGTATACGGGGCTGCCCAGGATGTTTATAAGGCGGACTTTTTACGTGAGTTGGTTAATCTTGCTAAGGACAATCCTTATCCTATCCTTATAGGTGGGGATTTTAATTTGCTAAGATTCCCTCATGAGAAAAGTCGGGGCCGGTTTGATGAACATTGGCCTTTCATGTTTAATGCTGTCATTGACAGCTTAGACTTAAGAGAGGTTACAATGTTAGGAAGACAATTTACTTGGGCTAATAGTCTTCCGGAGCCTATATACGAAAAATTAGATAGAGTGCTTATGAATACCGAATGGGAAGATAAATTTTCTATGGTAACTGTTCGCGCTCTAGAGCGTATTGAGGCTTTATCGGACCATGCTCTTACTATCTGTCGGAATACCACCACGGAAATCCAAAAACAGTTTCAAGTTTGAACTAGGATGGATTGATCGTGATGGTTTTTATGACCTTGTGAAGGCTAGTTGGGAAAAACCGGTTAGTGGTCATACACCTATAATACGTTGGAACAATAAAATGCGTGCCTTGCGCAAATTTCTACGTGGTTGGGCTAGACATACTTCTGGTATCCTTAAAAATGAAAAAATTCGCCTTTCTGCTATTATTAATGACTTGGAGGCTTCTGCGGAGGTTAGGTTATTGACTGCACAAGAGATTGAGCTTAAAAACCAATCGAATGCAGAAATTGCCAGACTCCTGCGTGAAGAAGAACTCAAGTGGTACCAACGGTCTAAAGCCAAATTCATCCTAGAAGGAGATGCGAATACAAGATACTTCCATGATGTTGCAAATGGCAAGCATAAGAAGAAACTTATTCATTCTCTAATCCAGGAAGAAGGGATGATCGAAAGTCAGCAACATCTTAAATCTTATATTACCGACTTTTATAAATCCTTGTTTGGGGCACCTCCTGAAAATTCCTTTTCGTTGGATGAGTCCCGGACGGAGGATATTCCTCAGGTTTCTATTGTGGAAAACAACTTTCTAGCTGCGCCTTATTCTGAGGAGGAGGTTAGGAAGGCCGTCTTCCAAATGGAACCAAACAAAGCACCTGGACCTGATGGCTTCCCAGCAGAGTTTTACAAAACATTCTGGGAAGTTATAAAGGTTGACTTGATGCGCTTGTTCGAGTTTTTACATGTTGGTCAGCTAGACCTATTCAGGTTAAATTTTGGCAACATAATTTTATTACCTAAGGTTAACAATGCGAACGTATACAGCAGATCGTCGTCAATCTGCCTTCTTAACGTTAGTTTTAAAATTTTCACAAAGGTTGCTACGATTAGATGAATTCTGGTCGATCATGTTGTTCGACCTTCTCAAACCGCTTTCATGCAAGGGAGAAACATCTTAGATGGCGTTGTAACCCTGCATGAAACGATTCATGAACTACACTCAAAAAAATTAAATGGTGTATTGTTCAAGATCGATTTTGAGAAGGCATATGATAAAGTTAATTGGTCTTTCCTACAGCAAACACTCCGTATAAAAGGCTTTTCTAAAGAGTGGTGTGCTCTCATACAGTCTTTTGTGACTGGGGGTAGTGTTTCCATTAATGTCAATGATGACATAGGTAAATACTTCGACCAAAAAAGGGTTGCGACAAGGGGATCCATTATCGCCTATACTATTTAATATAGTGGCAGATATGCTGGCCATCCTTATTGAGAGAGCGGTGATGGCCAAATTGAAGGACTGGTTCCACATCTTGTTGATGGTGGTCTATCTATTCTTCAATATGCCGATGATACAATACTATTTATGGAACATGATCCGAGAAAGCCAAGAACCAAACTAATACTTTCGGATTTGAGCAGCTACGGATTGAAAATAAACTTTCATAAGAGTGATTTGTATTGTTTTGGAGAGGCTAAAGACGAGGCTCACCTATATGCCGATCTTTTTGGCTGTGGTCACGGGAAATTTCCAATAAATTATCTGGGTATACCGACACATTATCGGCGTCTTCACGATTCTGAATGGAAACTCGTTGAGGAAAGACTTGAACGTCTTAATAGTTGGAAGGGTAAATTGCTATCCCTTGGTGGAAGACGGTCCTCATTAATTCAGTACTCACCAACATGGTATCAGATATGATATCATTCTTCCGATTGCCAAAAGGAGTCTTGTCAAACCGGACTATTTCCGCTCAAGATTCTTTTGGCGGGGATAGTGAGAAAAAAATACCGATCGCCAAATGGAATGTTGTTTGCCGACCCAAAGAATATGGTGGATCGGGCATACATGATTTAAATGTCAAAACACCGCATTATTGGGTAAATGGTTATTCAAACTTCTTACCAAGAAGGGTCCGCAAACTATTTTATGGAGGAAATATGTTGGCTCAAAAGCGGTGTCTACACTGGTTTGGAAACCAGGTGATTCACACTTTTGGCTGGACTAATGGCCTCCAAAACGCAATTCTTCCATTTTGGCACTTTTAATATTAAGGATGGTTCACATTAGGTTCGGGAAGATAAATGGCTTGGCCAAACTTCTCTCCGTGAACAATATCCAGCTCTATATTCGATTGTTAGACACAAAGGGATACTCTCATGAGGTAATGGAAACTAATCCCCTAATGTGTCTTTCGATTTAAGTCTCTTAGGTCCTAGATCGGTGTCATGGAATAATCTCTTAGTAAGATTATCCAGATACGCTATCCGAGGGTATGGATGGATTTAAATGGAAACTATTACATAGTGGAAATTTTTCTGTTGATTCATTTTATAGAGCTTTGATCCAACATAATATTCCAGTCGATGATAATAGTAAAATTTGGAAGTTGAGGATACCCCTTAAAACGAAGATATTCGCTTGGTATCTACGTAAGGGGGTGATTCTCACAAAAGATAATCTTGTTAGGAGGAATTGGCATGGTAGCATTGAATGTGTATATTGTCATCATAATGAGACAATATGTCATTTATTCTTCCATTGTAAATTTGCTCGTGCTATATGGTCAATCATCCAAATAGCCTCTGGTTTATCTCCTCCGTGATCGGTAGTCAATGTTTTTGGCAACTGGTTGAATGGGATTGAGGATAAATATGGGACTTTATTTAGGGTGGGAGCACTTGCCATTATTTGGTCGCTTTGGCTATGTAGAAATGACAAGATTTTTAATAATATTGTATTTTCTCCATTGCAGGTTATCTATCGGGCCACGGCTGTCCTCCGATCATGGACTTCTCTACAACGTATGGAGTTCCGCGACTTGTTTGCGGAGGTTGTAGGCGGTTGGAAGATACGGCGTGAGATGTCTTCTCCCGACATGGATGGCAGCAACCGCTGCGAATAGATCTTCCTTAGATAATTGAGAGAACTATGCTTTCATTTATATTTTTTTGTATTCCAGTTATTCTTGTTTTCGACCGAGACTGTGGTTGTTTGGCTGTGTGCATCCTAGCTATGCAGAGGCCAGGTGTAATTACTACAGTAATAAAGCGTCCATTTCCAAAAAAAAAACATTAACCTTAATCCATTCATCCCCGGGTGGACACCAGTGCTCCACCACTTTCGCATGTGGTTGAGAGCAAGCGGGTTTCAGTTCCCGCCACTCCTCTACCAGGAAAAGAGATCGCTGCACTACCTCATGTGGTGCTGCAATCTGAATTTCCTTTCTGGCATCATTTCTAGCAAGCCATAGTTGATAGATGATCATCAAACTGACGTAAAGGTCCTTTTCCTCCAGCTTTCCTATCTAGTCCAATACCTAGGCATGCAGGTCTCGGTGGTGGCGAATTAAATCATCAGGTTTTGGGATCTTCAGGCCCGTCAGTTGTCGAGCATTTTCCCATATCGCCACAGAGTGCGGACACTTCTAGAACCGGTATAGCAGGGACTCCTCGCGGTTGCAGACTATGCACCTGATTCCCTCCTTGATGTGTCGTCGCTGCAGCTCGTTTCCAACTGCCAACCCATTCTGAATCAGCCTCCAAATATGAATCTTGGCTTTTCTAGTAACATCCGAAACCCACAGATATAACTAGCCTTTATGCTCGTCGAGGCTCCCACAGATATAACTAGCATTTATGCTCGTCGAGGCTCGTTGATGTGCCTACGCCCTCCAACCCTATTATAGTTTAGCTGCATTTTCAGGCGATATGTCTATTTAACACCGAACACCCCGTTTTTGGTGTAGTTCCATGCCACGTAGTCATCAGTTCCAGCTCGACCTACGGGAATTTTCAGTATATATCATCGATATCCCCATCAAAAAACAGCTCATTTAGCTTCTCCTTGTTCCATCCTTGACCCTCCGGGAGAAGAAGTTCTCCACCTTTTTGGACTTCAGTTTCAGGTTTTAGACCCAGTGGTCTTTTTAAGGGAGGCCTAGTCGTTCTCCTTCGGCTCTGACTTCTTCTTTGGGGACGTGGACTAGGCTTTTCATGGTGCTCGCCATTGCTGTTGTGTTGGTGTCATTCGACGGATCTCCAGACCTAGTCTTGCTAGGTAGTGTTGTCTTGTTGGGTTTTTGCTGGGTTTTTTTAAAACCGTGCCGTTTTGGGGTCTTTTTATGTCTGGTTTCGTTTTTAATCGGACGGCCATCTCTTTTCTTTTATATGAAAAAACTGAGCTCCTGCTAGTTGCTCGAAAAGAAAAAGGTTAATCTACATATCCAATTATCAATCATAACATTTACCGCAGCCCCAATTCTCCACACTAGGCCTTCTTTTGGCAATTCTCTCACAGATCAAAGTTAATCATCCATAGGCCATAGTGTCCATAGACCTAATGGTCGAAAAACCATGGAAAAAGAAAAGGTTCTCCATCATCATGGCCTTGGGTGCACCACCACATGTGGATGTAACATTTTCCACACACGAGGAATGTAAGAGCATCTCCACTCGTTGGGTGAACCCATGCCAAAATCCGAACCAAACTTTGGCCAGACGAAACAAGTTTTCGGCCTGGGTACGCCGAGTTTCCCACTCGTGTACCCAGCCTGAGTTTCCGGGACGTCCGTTTCCGCTCAAATTCGGTTCAAGTTCGTCCAAATTTCGGCATAGTTTGGCATACCATGAATACAGAACACATTATGGCCAAAGTTCGGTGAAATTTTAAACATAGTTCGGCGTAAATATAAACATAGTCCGACCTGCAATGAAAATACAACATATTTTGGCCAAGTTCGGCCTAGTTCGTGTTGAATAAAAGAACAATTTACCAAGCGAATTATCCATAATACACGTTAGATAAAACATGATTAGAATAATAGGCAATATACTAATCATGTGAAATAGCGAATACATACTAAGGCAAATAACCAAACAAACTGCAAGGCGTAACACTTTAGATACGATCAGAACAAGATTGAGAAAGAAGATATACATGGCAGTAGTAGAAGAGGAACCGCCGGTGTTGGAACCGTCGTTGGCCATGTCGTCGAGGAAGAGGGTGCTGATGTCGGGGAAAAGGTCCTCGTAAGGGAAGACGTCGCCGCAGTCGCTATCCGTGATGGAGTCCGTGACGAAGCAGTAGTCGCGCCGATAGCGCTCCCCAAAAACCTTATCGCCCTTCTCCCGTACAGGACTCGAAGAAGCGGGGTTCCGGAGGCCTACTGTTCCGGCTCGCGGTGCACGCCACAAGACGGGATGGGGAAGAACTGTTGGCAGCTCAGTGCTCTGGAACTTGGAGGCGATGGTTCTGATAGATGCCTGAGGAAAGGAGCGACCTTCCGCTATTATAGGCACGGGTAGACAGGCGAACAGGCGACGTCAGAAGAGGAAACGAACAGGCAGCGACCGAAGCCAAACAGCCTCCACTTAGTTCCAATTAAACCTCCATTGAGTCGTATTTAAAACCCATTAGCAAACTGTTCAAATTCTGCACACCCGTTTATATAACAGTCATGTGTGGCAAAAAAGAACTCGGCTCGGCGAGATTCCCGCAACCCGCAACCCGCGGCGCACGCGCATCGTGACGAGGCGAGGCGAGGCGGGCGGCGGAGGAGGAGCGCGTGTGTGGGACTCTCTCTTTCTCCTTCTCATCCTTTTATCAAGTGGTAGGAGAGCCTCCCTTATAAGTTGGTGCAAACCTCCTTCAACTAGCAATGTGGGACTAAACATTTGTCCCACCTCTTGCCATGCATGAATGGGCCACATGGGCCTCTAGGATTTTTAGGAATTATTGGAATGGAAAAAAGGCTAGGTTATTTGGGCCAAAATTTCAACAATCTCCCACCAGATCCTAGAGGCACATGTAATTTTCCTTTGGTTTCAAGACACTGTTTATATACCGGTATTGTAGTGGAGACTGTTAAGTTGAACTTTCACCTAGAATTTCTATGCTACACTAGGCTGCGACTTGTACAGTGGACTATGCCTTGAACTACAAGTTTGCTGCAACCTAGCTTCACACGAAGCCTTGACCGATACTGGGTGTTGGAGATATGCCCAAGAGGCAATAATAAAGTGGTTATTATCATATCTTCACACTTATGATAAATGTTTACATACCATGCTATAATTGTATTAAACGGAAACATTAATACTTGTGTGATTTGTAAACTAAAATAAGAGTCCCTAGTAAAGCCTCTTGTTAAACTAGCTTGTTGGTTAATATTTGATCATGGTTTCCTGATCATGAACATAGAGATGTTATTAACAACAGGATCATATCATTAGGAGAATGATGTGATGGACATACTCCTATAGATAAGCGTAGCATAAATATCAAGTCATTTCAATAGTTCAATTGCTATATGCTTTCTGATACATAGTAACCTAATTCCTTCGACCATGAGATCATGCTAATCACCATCACCGGAAGGATGCTTTGATGACATCAAACACCACACCGTAACCGGGTGGCTATAAAGGTGGCATTGAGTGTTCGGAAAGTATGTGTTGAGGCACATGGATCAAGAGTGGGATTTGTCCATCCATATGACGGATAGATATACTCTGGGCCCTCTCGGTGGAATGTCATCCAATTAGCTTGCAAGCATGTGACTGGGTCACAAGGGATCACATATCACGGACGAGAAAAGAGTACTTATCGGTAACGAGGTTGAACTAGGTATGCAGAGATACCGACGATCATAACCTCGGATAAGTAAACTATCGTGAGACAAAGGGAAATTGGTATCGTATGTAAGTGGTTCATTCGATCGCAAAGTAATCGTAGAAATATGTGGGAGCCATATGAATTTCCAGATTCCTCTATTGGTTATTGTTCGGAGAAGTGTCTCGATCATGTCCGCATAATTCACGAACCGTAGGGAGACACACTTAAGGATTCGACGTTGTTTGAGTAGTTATGGTATTATGAGAAAGAGAACGAATGTTTTTCGGAGTCTCGGATGGGATCCGGGATATCACGGGGTGATCCGGAATGGTCCGAAGAATAAGATTCATATAAGGAAAGTCCCGTTTCGGAGTTCGGGAATGATTCCGGTGTTTTCATCGGGAATGTTCTAGAAGGTTCCGGATTGTCCGGCACTCCGGGGGAGGGAGGGTACATGAATGTGTCATTACATATTGAATGATTGCATCATGTACTAAGTGTTCTTGCTGTTCCAAAACTGAAAAGTCAAACTGCCAGTTTGAAAGTCAAACGGCTAAAACAGGAAACTGTGGAAAACAGGAAACTGTGGGAAACAAGCAAGAGGTGGTTGGAACCGACTTGGGGGAGGAGTCCCTCCAAGACGGCGCGCCAACCAAGGCCGACTTGGGGAGGGACTCCCCTCCCCTTGGCCGCCCCTCCCACCTATAAAAGGAGGGGCAGGGCCTCCTCCTCTAGACACACAAGTTCCTATCCTCTAATCTCCGATTTAGAGCCGTTTTGGTTTAGAGCTTCTAATTGCTCTAGCCTGCGGTTTAGAGCCTTCTAATTGGTGTGTCTAATCACTAGACCACTAATAGCCCTCTCTCATACTCCACCATACTCGCTCCGGCTTAAGGCGAAGCCCTGCGGGATCTCCCCTCTACTTCCGGTACCACGTTGTCTTCGGAATCGCGAGGAGAGTGCTACAACCTCCGCTTCTTTGGAACAAGGAGAGGAAGGTCTTCGTCGAGTACGAACGTGTGACCGATTGGAGGGCCGTAACGCAGCGCCGGAAGGATCGTCTACGCGATCTTGAGATCGACAAGTGTACGACTACATCACCCACGAGAATCTGCTCTCGTTAACCGCTTTGGAATCTTCGAGGGTAAGTTCCTCTATCGACTCGTTGCTACAATCTAGTAGATAGATCTTGGCTTGTTTGTTTGTATGCGGTAGAAAATTTTTGTTTTCCATGCTACGAACCCCTACAGTGGTATCAGAGCTGTGTCTATATGTAGATCTGTTGCACGAGTAGAACACAATGGTCATTGTGGGCATTGATGCTTTTATTGTCGATTGCTTCTTGTGTACTTTGCATCTTGCGGTATGTTGGGATGAAGCGGCCCGGGCTAACCTTACATGACATAGTTCATGAGACTTGCTCCACGATTGACATGCAACTAGTATTGCATAAGTGGCTTTGCGGGTGCCTGTTTCTCCTAGCATAGTTAAGATCCAATTTACAATGGGTGATTAACAATACTAGTATCAATGTTGTGGTTCTTGTTCGTAAGTTAGAACGACACTTATTGAAAGACCCAAACCACGTAAAATATGCAAAGAAAGTAGAGGCGTCTAACTTTGTTTTGCAGGGGTGTGCGGTGATGTGATATGGCCATGATTGTGATTATATTTGATGTATGCAATGTTCCTTATTGTAAGTTGGCAATGGCAGAATATATGGTTGTCTTTAAATTATGTTAAGACCCACGTGTCTATTCAAAGTAGTTGTAATAGTTGAAGCCGGTGGACGACAACCATGGAGAAGCATCATTGACCTTGATGCAATGTCGGTGATGATGGAGATCATGTCCGTGCTTGAAGATGGAGATCGGAAGCACAAAGAAGAAAGACCATGTCATATCACATATTATGAATTGCATGTGATGTTAATCCTTTATGCATCTTGTATTGCTTAGTAGACGACGGTAGCATTATAAGATGATCCCTCATGCACATGAATTTCAAGTCATAAAGTGTTCACCCTTAGTTAGCACCGTTGCTAAAGCTTGTTGTTTCGAAGCACCACGTGATGATCGGGTGTGTTAGATTCTACAAGTGTATACAACGTGAGCAAGCCAGATTTGCTCATGCGGAAACTAAGGTTTGATCTTGACGAGCCTAGCATGTACAGACATGGCCTTAGGAACACGGATTACCGAAAGGTAGAGCATGAGTCATATAGTAGATATGATGAACATGTTGATTGTTCGCCATTGAAGCTATATCAACTCTCGTGATGATCGGTTTTGATGTGGTGGATTTGGTTCGTGATCACTAAAACAATGTGAGGGATATTGTTTTGAGTGGGAGTTCACCAAGATTAATTTAATTATTAATTAGAACTCAATTTATCATAAACTAAATCAAAGTGAATTTGCATAGTTGTTGTAGTCATTGGCATCCGTTTACCACCTTGCGCTTAGTTATAATTGAGATGATAGAACTATAGAATTCTGGTTAGATACTTTACGAACTGGTATCGTATTGTTTTAAGTGTTAATCTAAAGTTTAAAAGTCCTATTGCAAACTTTCAAGAAGTTAAGTTACTCCATGAAGTTTAATAATTAGTATTAAATCAAGAGTAACAATTCCAAGTGTTAGTATATAAGTATCATGTTTGTCTCCATGATTCTTGATATTCAAAGGATTCTCTTAATATCAAGGTTATCTAGGATCTGAAAGAGTTGTTTCAGAAACCATGATGTGTGGAAGACATTGTGATATCTGAAACGAAGTATTGGTTACAACATGATAGAGTATAATATGGCAAAAGTCATGTTCTCATATTTGATGAGAATTTGCAAAAGGTTGGAGACACTAGTTGTCCTAATACTCCAAAAGGTTTTGGAGAGCAACATTATACTTGTGATTCACCGTTACAAGCTAAAAGTAGCTTGATCATGGATAAATCCATGATGAGGGTGAATATTTGATGTAGGTAAGATGTTTACTACACCAAGAGATTACTAAAGAAAGGAATTTGAAAGAACACCAAACATTTGATGATAGGTGATCTACTTCAAAGTGCAAGTCCAAAGACATTGGTATTTAATTATACACGCTTTGGATTATGTGTCATATGTATGACTCCTCAATTGATATTGATCGATTCTTTCGCATGTAAAAGGAAATATTGAAAGAGAATCTCATAAATATATGGCGTAAAAGAAAAGACTAGAATTGTTCACTTAGGTATATAGATGATATACATGTTATGGCTATATTCTTTACTTATTAAACAATGTGGTTATTAAGTATAATATCTGAATTTTTGGTGTGAATCGTCATACGAAACAACACAATTCATGAACTACAATGGCCTAAGTAACTAGCAAAAGAATATGTGATGATGTTCATCGAGAACAAATAAAGGGTTATTGTATTGCTCGTTAAACATCAAAGCTTGCCTTCAAGATTTGTTTTATCAGGTATTATGAGAACAAAAGGGTTGTTCAAATAAATTACCGTAATCCATAAAAGATGGATGATTCACAAATCTCGTTGGAGAAATCACATCCATAAAACTAGTGCTAAAAATGTCGAAAGACAAATTGATTGAAAGATCACTTAGGAAGTGACATCACCGTTTAAATTATAATGGAAAGAAAACATGAAGAAACTCCATGTGGATGGAATTTTGGAGTCTTCTGATTTTTGATCAAATGACGCTTGTGAAACTTTCCTAGAGATAATTAAAACTTCGTTCATAGGCCAAAAAGGAACGAATGACTAGCTTATTGGAACTTGTACATATTGTTGTACGAAACCCATTATGTGTAGTCAAAAGCGATGGATTTCAACTTCATATGCTTTCTCCGAAAATTTGAGTGAATATATGAATATTTACTTAATAAGGATAAAGTATGAAACGCTTGAAAAGTTCAAAGACTTTCAAGATGAAGTGCAAAATCATTGTAACAAGAATATGAATAGTTTATGATAAGATCATAAAGGAAAATATTTAAGTTACAAGTTTAGCATAATACCTAAGATTTAAGGAATCGTTCCGTGGATTTGCATTTCCGAAACACCATAAGAGTATGGAACGTTCGAGATATGTAATTAAACCTTGTTTGACATGGTAAGATCAAAGGTATAATTCATAAAACTGTCATTATATTTTAAAGATTAAAAGCTTTAGAGATTACCGTTTTTCCACTGAAAAGAGCTCCATCATAATCCGTTGAAATGACACCATATAAAGTTATGGTTTGGGATAAAACCCAAGTTGTCCTTTATTAAACAATGGTTTGCTATGCATAAGAAATATGTTTGCAACCAAAGTCGGATGAACCTGTCTTTGTATAACTGTTGAGTATTCCTCCATAACACCAGAGACAAAAGTGTTTGTCGCTTAGAACGTCAAGTTTCTTTGGGAAGGAATTTTTCATGAAAAGAAAAGTGGGAGGACAATAGAACTTTGATAAGGTTAAAGGAACCTTAGCTATATGTGCAAAGTTGCGCAGCACCGAAAAGTGTTCCGGAGGCAGCAACAATGCTTATGGCTCACGTGCCTAAAGGTTGTGGTCACGGAGATCTAAGTTCCTATTGAAACAAGTAGATCGGGTAAACAATCAATAACCAAGATTTGAGGGTTAAATCATTATTTGAGAATAATGAACCGACTACGTGCAAAGAAGCGATGATGGGCCCTGACTCCGTCAAATGGCTTGAAGCCATAAAAACCGTGATAGTTCCATACACGAGAAATCAAGTTTTGAACTTGAAGGACCCTCGAGAAAGGTGTAAGACCTTACAGTTGTGTCTGGATCTATAAAGAAATAGACATGGATGTTTTACATCTATGAAATAGTCGACATGTTGGGAAAGAGTTCACAAAATGTTCAAAGGTTGACTATGACAAGATTTGATCTTTCATAGTGATATTTAGTCTAGACGGATTAATGTAGCAACCACTACATATAATTTGTTATATGGTAGTTGAATAAACAAAACAAGTTCTTCTAATAGAATCGTTACCTAGGACATGTGCATAACACGGTCCATAGGGTTTTGTTAATTCAAAAGGATGCTAAAAGCATATGCAAACTTCAATGGTTAAAGTGAGCATCGCGGAGTTGGAATCTTCAAGTGATGAAACTGTTAAAGGAGTTTAAAAGTTCATCAGAGACGATGGAGATGCTTGCATTTGCAAGAAATTAAGTGGGAGCGCTAAGACATGTTTCTAATACATTATGTGGAAGACATATTGTTGATTGGAAATAATATATCTTTTATTAACACATATTAAGAATTTCATCCCGATGAAATACTTAGGCAAAACCCAAATATTTGGCATCAATAGACGCTAATATGGTTGTGCCAGAAGTACATAGACGAGATATTGAATGAGTTCAATATAGAAACTACAAGAAAGGTTCTTGTCGCACAGAAAGGATTGAAAGAGTTCAAATGTTGATGATATATTCAAGTGTATTGACATTTGGTAAAGTGAAACAAATAATCAAGTATAGATTGATACTTGATGTATGAAATCACAAAGAGTATTTATATCAATCATCTTTGATATGTACAAATCCAGATATGTCCTATGCTCTAAATGTTGTGAGCATATACCAGAATGATTCGTAAGATGATCATTGGACAATAGTAAGGATATTCTTATGATCTTTTGTAAGAACTAAGAGTATATTATTTGTAGAAGTGACAAATAAATGGTTAGTTCATTGTAAAAGTACTACATTGATACTAGCTTTGTCACAAAGTACAAATTAAGTTTATCTCAATCTAAACTAAGGGTGGCACAATATAATGGAAAGTGAGTTCCATAATGGATTTGGATGAGTTCCAAAGTTAAGACATTGTGACAGATACTACAACAAAAGGCTAAGTATATGACTGCTATTATAGCAGCAAAAGAGGGCATTTGTGTCAAGTAGTTTGTTATCTAACTAGGTGTAGTTCACAGAGGGATAATACTATGAAGATATATTGTGCGACAATATTATCAACATGTTTTAACCCCAAAGAACTAATGGTCACACCGAAAGACCAAATTTATACAAAGCCATCTCATTAGAGAATGAGTGATGCGTAGAGGCAAAGACATGCAATTACACACGGACTGGAAGTGTCGGATCCGAGATCATTGACCACTAGCAATCGTGTACATACAACACCGGAAAGCCATAGGTGTTATATACACAAAGGTTTGAAACTAGATTATTGACTCTAGTGCAAGTGGGAGACTGTTGGAGATATGCCCAAGAGGCAATAATAAAGTGGTTATTATCATATCTTCACACTTATGATAAATGTTTACATACCATGCTATAATTGTATTAAACGGAAACATTAATACTTGTGTGATTTGTAAACTAAAATAAGAGTCCCTAGTAAAGCCTCTTGTTAAACTAGCTTGTTGGCTAATATTTGATCATGGTTTCCTGATCATGAACATAGAGATGTTATTAACAACAGGATCATATCATTAGGAGAATGATGTGATGGACATACTCCTATAGATAAGCGTAGCATAAAGATCAAGTCATTTCAATAGTTCAATTGCTATATGCTTTCTGATACATAGTAACCTAATTCCTTCGACCATGAGATCATGCTAATCACCATCACCGGAAGGTTGCTTTGATGACATCAAACACCACACCGTAACTGGGTGGCTATAAAGGTGGCATTGAGTGTTCGGAAAGTATGTGTTGAGGCACATGGATCAAGAGTGGGATTTGTCCATCCATATGACGGATAGATATACTCTGGGCCCTCTCGGTGGAATGTCATCCAATTAGCTTGCAAGCATGTGACTGGCTCACAAGGGATCACATATCACGGGAACGAGAAAAGAGTACTTATCGGTAACGAGGTTGAACTAGGTATGCAGAGATACCGACGATCATAACCTCGGATAAGTAAACTACCGTGAGACAAAGGGAAATTGGTATCGTATGTAAGTGGTTCATTCGATCGCAAAGTAATCGTAGAAATATGTGGGAGCCATATGAATTTCCAGATTCCTCTATTGGTTATTGTTCGGAGAAGTGTCTCGATCATGTCCGCATAATTCACGAACCGTAGGGAGACACACTTAAGGATTCGACGTTGTTTGAGTAGTTATGGTATTATGAGAAAGAGACCGAATGTTGTTCGGAGTCTCGGATGGGATCCGGGATATCACGGGGTGATCCGGAATGGTCCGGAGAATAAGATTCATATAAGGAAAGTCCCGTTTCGGAGTTCGGGAATGATTCCAGTGTTTTCATCGGGAATGTTCTAGAAGGTTCCGGATTGTCCGGCACTCCGGGGGGGAGGGTACATGAATGTGTCATTACATATTGAATGATGGCATCATGTACTAAGTGTTCTTGTTGTTCCAAAACTGAAAAGTCAAACTGCCAGTTTGAAAGTCAAACGGCTAAAACAGGAAACTGTGGAAAACAGGTAACTGTGGGAAACATGCAAGAGGTGGTTGGAACCGACTTGGGGGAGGAGTCCCTCCAAGCCGGCGCGCCAACCAAGGCCGACTTGGGGAGGGACTCCCCTCCCCTTGGCCGCCCCTCCCACCTATAAAAGGAGGGGCAGGGCCTCCTCCTCTAGACACACAAGTTCCTATCCTCTAATCTCCGGTTTAGAGCCGTTTTGGTTTAGAGCTTCTAATTGCTCTAGCCTGCGGTTTAGAGCCTTCTAATTGGTGTGTCTAATCACTAGACCACTAATAGCCCTCTCTCATACTCCACCATACTCGCTCCGGCTTAAGGCGAAGCCCTGCGGGATCTCCCCTCTACTTCCGGTACCACGCCGTTGTGCTGCCGGAATCGCGAGGAGAGTGCTACAACCTCCGCTGCCTGCTGGAACAAGGGAGTGGAAGGTCTTCATCGAGTACCGAACGTGTGACCGACTGCGGGAGCGCTGCCGGAACGCAGCGCCGGAAGGATCATCTACGCGATCTTGAGATCGACAAGTGTACGACTACATCACCCACGAGAATCTGCTCTCGTTAACCGCTTTGGAATCTTCGAGGGTAAGTTCCTCTATCGACTCGTTGCTACAATCTAGTAGATAGATCTTGGCTTGTTTGTATGTATGCGGTAGAAATTTTTTGTTTTCCATGCTACGAACCCCTACACTGGGCTACCGTGGGACTTCCCCGCGGTTGGAGCTTATGCGTCATACTCCATGGCCTTTCATGAGTTTATTAGAGAGCACCCAACTCTCATAGACTGCGACGTTTGACAGTCAGACTCATATAGGTGTGTTCTTCAACAGATGTTCTGCAGGACAACATCTTTGCTTAAGATTAAGCCATTTAGAACACATTAAGATAAAATCAACCTGCCGTGTAGAATAGGAAAGTATTGTATCTTCACGGAGTGGTGTTCATTCAAGTAGGGATATTTTCCTCTCAGTCTACCAACAGTTTGTCTCCCAATTCTAATTCACTGGATCTCCGATCACATAGATTGGTTTGCCACTGTGGAAAACTCATAGTGTGGGTCTCATACCCATCTCCTTCGATGCATTTTCTATCACATTGTGTGATAGTCCCTTTGTGAAGGGATCTACCAAGTTCTTAGATGTTTGGATATAATCCAATGCAATAACTCCGGAGTTTCTCATTTTCCTGACAGATTTCAGTCTCCTCTTCACATGTCTTGATGACTTCATATTATCCTTAGAACTATTTACCTTGAAAATCATAGTTTGATTATCGCAGTTCATAAGGATTGCGGGTATTGGTTTTTCAACCACAGGCAAGTTCATCAAGAGTTCACGAAGCCACTCTGCTTCAACAGTGGATGTGTCTAATGCTGTGAGTTCTGCTTCCATAGTTGACCTCGTTAAGATGGTCTGCTTGCAAGACTTCCAAGAAACAACGCCACCAGCAAGTGTGAATACATATCCACTCGTGGCCTTTATCTCGTCAGCATCAGATATCCAATTTGAATCACTATAACCTTCTAGTACCTTCGGATACCCGGTATAGTGTATGCCATAGCTCGCAGTGCCTTTTAGATAGCGCGTAACTTTCTCAAGATCATGCCAGTGATCATATCCTGGATTTGAAACAAATCGACTGAGTTTGCTTAGAGCAAATGCGATGTCAGGCCTCGTGGCACTAGCTAAATAGATAAGCGAGCCAATAATTTGAGAGTATCTCAGTTGGTCTCTAGCATTTCCTTGATTCTTTCAAAGCATCACACTAGGATCATATGGTGTAGGAGAAAACTTGACGTCGCTATACCCGAAACGACTCAAGATCTTTTCCACATAGTGGGACTAAAGCAATGTAATCCCACCATCATCATCTCTCAATAGCTTGATGTTCAGGATGACATCAGCTACTCCCAGATCCTTCATCTCAAAGGAACGAGATAAAAAATATTTGACCTCCTTAATTGCATTAAGGTTGGTTCCGAAAATCAGTATGTCATCAACATACAAACAAAGGATGACTCCCTCACCCCCACCACGGCGATGGTACACACATTTATCAGCTTCATTTACAATAAAGCCTACAGCAGTTAAAGTTCTTTCCAACTTCTCATGCCACTGCTTAGGGGCTTGTTTTAGACCATATAAAGACTTCAATAACTTGCACACCTTTCCTTCTTGACCATTTACCACAAAGCCATCTGGCTGATCCATGTAAATTTCCTCATCCAACTCTCCATTAAGGGAAGCTGTCTTAACGTCCATTTGATGAACGAGAAGACCATGAGAGGCAGCCAATGAGAGTAATACTCGAATGGTGGTCAATCTGGCAACGGGTGAGTAAGTTTCAAAGAAATCTTCACCTTCTTTTTGAGTATATCCCTTGGCCACAAGCCATGCCTTGTACTTCTCAATAGTACCATCAGGTCTAAGCTTTTTCTTAAACACCCAATTGCACCCTACAGGTTTGCACCCATAAGGTCTGTAGCATCCAAGTTGTCTAACACCTGTAATGCTACTTGTTCTAGTAATAAAAGGGCCACTTCCTACATATAATTACTGCACCATCATCATATCATGCTCATGTCATCATGTCACCTTGCATTTGAGCATCATATAAAACCCCTTCTTGTTTGGTTCTTATCTCATGTGCATTATTAAGTGTAGTTGCCTCTTGATATTGTATTTGGTTCTTGATATATTGCTAAATGCCCAAGTTGATTTGGGGGCATATCTCTTAATAACTCCACCACCTTATAATTCCACCATCCAACTAAATATGAGCTTGGCATTTTTTTTAGTTTTACATCTAGCTCATGTGGGTTGGGATGGATCCAATTCTTTCCACATGCTCCCATGTTTGCACCATGTTGTTTTCACAATATTGGTACATGAGAGCCACATGGACACCTTTGCATGCCTAGTGAGTGGGACCCTTTTCCCTAGCTTCCATATGTGTTGTTTTGGGGTTATCATCATGTTGGGATATTTTGTGGGCGTAATAAATATCTAGTGGCATATACACACTAGCAAGTCCCAAATATAATCCCATGTGATCATCTCCTTATACTCCACTTGGAATTCTTTCTAGATTCTTTTGCTTGGCCTTTATTCCAATTCTTGGAGATGCAAAATAATAATGCCATGTAATACATTGTTTTCACAAGAATCATCAGGGCATTAAATATTCTGCATGGGCCATGCAAGTACCACCTTGTGCTTGTCATTGGTTTTTATTTGGTTTTTGGGTGGATCATCTCTAGATCTATCCTCTCTTTTGGCTTGAACCATTTTGATCTTGCTTAAAACCCTAGCACCACATCTCCCTCTCTCTCTCTCTCTCTCTCTCTCTCTCTCTCTCTCTCTTTTTCTTGTCTTGATCTTGTTAGGGCTTGTCTAGAGCATGTTTGATCTTGTCAAAGGACCACTCCATCTTATCTTTCCCCTCCCTAAACCAAAACCCTAATCCACCCTTCTCTCCTTAAATCCCCAAAACTAAACCCTAGCTATCATGTTCCTCTCTCTCTCACCTAAACTTACCACCCCCCTAAGTGCCCCCTCTCTCTCGGTCTTCCCTTCTTTCTAGCGTGTAGGCCCCACCCCAGCTATCTACCCCTCCTCCTAACCCAAACCCTAACCCGAGGCTATCCCCAACCCTAGCTCCATACCACCCTTCCCTCTCTCCTTTCTCTCTCGCTGCAGCATGGTCCCACCCCGAGCTCACCTTCCCCTACCCCACCTGGCAGCCTCCTCCCTCCCATGTGCTACCCTGGTCCCTATCTCCCTCCTAAACCCGAGCCACCCCTCTCCTTGGCATAAAGTAGCCCATGTGCTTCCCCTCCCCCATGCCATCTACCTGCCCCCTCTCGTTCTTATCCTTCCCCATTCGCCTCTAGCCTCCCCAGATCCCCCAGGCAGTCCCCAGGCCTCTCTTCCTCCCCCTGCCTCCCTTCTTCCTCCCCAGGCGAGCAACCTCTCCACCATGCCCCCTCAACCCTAGGTCGGCCCTCTCTGCTCCCCTTCGCCCCAGAGCACTCCAAGGCAATCCAGGAGCCTCGCCTGCTTCCCCTGCATCGCCCAGGACGCGAGGAACACGCCGAACCCCGCCGGAGTAGCCCGCATGGCCATGCAAAGTACCAGCCCAGGTTCCAGCCCGTTCGATCAGCAGCCTCCCCGGCCAAGCCCTCACCGCCGTCGAGTCGCTGGTGAGCTCTCCTACCCCCTGGACATGCTCCCTTGCCTCCCTTCACCGTAGTGCCGCTTGGCCGTCACAAGGCCGCCGCTGCCGCCGACAAGAAGATCCGCAGCAGCTCGCTCCGCCGCTGTTCGTCGCCTCGCCCCGCGCGCTGTAGTTTGTCTCCGCGCCAGCCCCCTGAACCAAAGATGTAGCCCGATCTGCCCTCTTCCCTTTTTGTTTTGCCATCGTCGTCTGGTTCGCGCTAGATGCGTCGCCATCGTCGACTGAACGCCGGCAGATCGCCGATGCCTGCAGAGCGGCGCGCCGCTGCCGTTCCGACAGGAACTGCCGTTTTGCGCCTAAGCCCTCGTAGTTTCTCCCGCCTAAACCCGCCGTCCCTCGGATCCCCACCTGTCAGCGTCAGTGGACTTTTCTAAAAAGGCTCCTCACCTTTTCCCAAACCAACCCGCGGTCCATGCCCCTCCCCACCTGTCAGTCCCTGGCCGCGCGCTCTGTCGTGTGGCCCAGTCAGCCCTGCGACCCCACCTGTCTGCGACTAGGGCTAGGTTTAGCTGAGTGTAAAATGTTTCTGTTTCTGTTTAAATTCAAATCTTTTTCTAATTATTTCAAATTCAAATATAATTCTGTTTTTAAATAACTTTCCAAATATTAATCCAAAGAATACATATAATATATGTTTTTGAATCAGAAAGATGTGAGGATTTCAAATATGCTATCCAAATTACCTTTTGCACATTTTAAATTCCAAGTTGAATTAAATTACAACAAATGCCACTAGAACTTAAATAATTAATAACTTTTGATTTATAATTCCAAATTTAACAAATGATATGTCTAAAATGATCAGCTCGACGAGACCTTTCTGTTTATGCTATCCATGACTTCAATTGCAGCATGCATAATATAAATATATAGTGTACAGCAACTATTATGACAACAAAATGTGATCCAAAACCCCATTAAAGTGTTATTCTTGTCTTCCACACCTCACCCATGCCATGCTACTTTAATGCCATGCAAATTGTGCATCATTCATCATGGCATGATTGGTTGCTTGACGCATCTTATTCATATGCTTGTGCTCTATATTCATGTGGCCCTTGCTTGTTTGGTTCTTCTTTCGAATAGACGCTGAGCAGGGGATATATCAAGAGAACCAGGAGCACTACCCAGATCCGTCTCTCGCTTCAACTGAGTTGCCAGGCAAGCACTACCACATGCTTGCATACATACAGTACCTATTGACTCTATCTTATTCTTTCATCATTGAGTCGCGATTGCATTAAATTGAATCCCAAGTATTGCATAGCCTTTACTTTAAACCCCACCAAGCTTGTTCCTCCATCCCATGAGCCATTACTACAGGAGTTGTTTTGGGCCATGCGAGTCGTAGAACAGCATGTGTAGGGTATGTGAGAGTCTGATGGATAACGAGGTACCTAAACAACTTAACCTGAGTAGTAATGGGATAACTAATGAAAGTGGCACCGGTGAGCAACATCTGCTATTTGGTTTTTCCTGCTCACTTGTGTCCCGTAAGACCCCGAGTACTTGATTCCTGTTTCTTGTTTTATCGCGCTATCCACATCCGGGAGGTATATGGGACCCCCGAGCGAGCTTGATTCGTCTTATTTCTTGGGGCCACAAACTAGTTTGAGGTTTTATTTACTCTCTGTACTTATGCCATGCTACTGTTTTATTTAAATTGTGCACGGATAGCACTGTCTGTTTAGGATCGGGACACGATTCCATGTGTCGACAAGCCCAGTTTGGGTTCCCATCGTTCACTGACAGTATACCCAAACCTTGAGTCCGTCTCGAGCTTGCTTACCGTTGCGGGTAGCTTAATGGGGTGTCCCCGAAATATTCTGAATCTGTGATTGCTTTGTCGTGAAGGCCTCGTTGGGTTTTGATTTGGTTTTCCGAGGTTGATCGAGCGTGTGTTGCTATTGGTGCACCCCGGCCGGGTAAAACTTTCTGAAAGCCGTGTCCGCGGTTATGGACGACTTGGAGCACAATTTCTCGTTCATAGACAAGCATAACTAAAGTACCGCTTTAATCTGACTAAGTAATTTGACTAGTAAATAGTGCCACACTCATGGAATGGTTGATAAAATTGCCAACGGATGGGGGGGGTTGTTCGTCCGCTTCCTCGTTGGTAAGCGAGGAGGAGGATGGATCTGATGAAATTACTATTTAACTGTTGTCTTTAATTCACGGACATCCGTCTATCATTGGTTAGGCGGATGGTTAGCGAGTCTCTATAGAACTTCTAGGGTTTACCTTTTGCTGCAATTGCGTCACCCCAGGTTGCGTCCCCTTTAGAGGCATTAAGACTTGCTGAGTACCCTTAGGGTCTCACACGATAAATTATTGGTTCGGATGAGCAGTACCCTCGACGGATCTTTGGGTGGAAGAGGCGATGATGTGGGCAACGATCGTTCGGTGTAGAGATTCCGGAACGGGATCCGTGAGATCTGTGGGCGGGATGTGCTTACTTCTATGGCATCTTATGCCGATTTGCTTCTTGTCCGTACCCGGACTTTGTTTTGCCGCTTCCGCTTGATACTCTGATGTGTGTTGTATGAGGAATTATCCTAAAATATTATACCTATCTAGGTCATTTGAATCTTGCCGTATGGCGTTGCTATATTTCTTTCTTTCTAGATGGTATGGCTCTGATGTACTCTTGTATGGTGGCTTGCATACATACCCACTTGTGTATGTAGTTGATCTTTCGCCTGCCGATTACGCCGCCCGTACAGGTCCCGTTGAGTTGGAAGTGGTTGGGACGGCCGCAAGGTCTACCCGTGAGTGGCTTTTGGGGCCCCACCGTACTATTTCAACCACTACCGCTCATCCAGGCTTGTATCTAGGAGCGTAATTCACCGAGGTAGTTACAATTGGTATCAGAGCCATCCCGACCTTCAGGGTCTCAGCCAAACGGTCGTTGTCAGTCTAGCAAATATTTTGGTAGTTATGTATACTAGGGAAAAACAAAACGCGAGAGTAGGACTGCTTCCACTTTTCTTCTTACCCACCCACCCACCCTTTTCTGGTAAGGAAGTGCAACGTTTTCAATCCTCTTCTTAAAATTCAAACTAGGATTCACGTGTTCTGGGTTTCCGTAGTACCATAGGTTGTGTGTGTGTGTGTGTAATTCTTTGTCTATCTGTTGCATCCAAGTGGTTATCTAATCTGCCTTTGGTTATCAACTGTTGGTACATTCCATACCGACAGGCTTTTGCAAACCGACGCAATCTGTCTTACTCTTTGTATCCGACGCTATCTTGTTTGGGGTGTTCGTTTCCGTAGTTACCAATCTTTAGGTTCAACGTGAGAAGAAGGGGTTAGGATATGTGTTCCACTTGTTCATGTGCGGAGTAATGATTTGAGTGCGGGATGGAGTCGCGACCATACCACTACTCTTATCATTCGCTTTTGTATATCGAATCGGTAGAGTCACTAATCTTGATTCGTTAAGTAATTTTGCGCATCTATTGGTATTTTAATGCGAAATTTGTGGAAAATTTTCTTTGATATATTTGTGTACCACACTCCTTTTCGATCGTGTGCGATATGCTTAATATCTTCTAGGTGCTTTGAACTTTGTTGATATTTTAATATCATCTCAAGAATTGTATCCTTTAATCTTGGTTAATTCCATCTTGGTACTATTTTGGATTATTATCATTCTCCATTATAGTCTTGACTTGAGTTTTATATCAATCACAGGATGGCTCCACCACGTCAGTCGATGAGGACATACCTCGGAATCGGGCTCAGTTGTCAAACATCGCTAATGCTTTGGCAGCAATGCAGTAACCAGCGCTTTGAGGAAAGTGTCGAGGAACGAGTTTGCTCCACTACCTCCACCTCCCAAGCGAGGAGACATCAAGAGCTTTCAAATTCAACCCTCGTCGGTTTGATGTTTCGATCGACCTGACGCGGATGATTGGCTGCGTGAGATGTCAAGGTTGCTCGAGGCTGGATGTTCGGAGCGAGTGGGTCAAGTGCTACTCACCTTCTGAAGGGAGATGCAGCTCTCTGGTGGGAGAACTACTTGAAGGCAAGCTGCACTGGTTTCCAGCCAACTTGGGAGAGGTTCACTGGAGCGTTCAAGGAGCAGTTTCTGTCAGAGATTGATATGGAAAGGATGAAGGAAGCATTTCTCAACTTGAAGCAAGGAAATGATAACGTCAACACCTACATCAGGAACTTCATGAATCTCTCTCGTTATGGTGGCGATGAGGTATCTGATGACAAGAAGAAGCAGAAGAGGTTCAGGCAAGGGCTCAATGCATCGATCAAGTATGCAATCACACATGCAAGGCCGGCATATTTCCTGGAACTACAGCACACAGCCCTGCAAGAGGAAGCAAGCAGGCAAGTGTTTGAGGAGTCCAAGAAACACAACAGGGATGCATCAAGCTCTGCAGTTATGGCAGCTCCTTCTAAGCGGCGTGTCTGGGTTCCTAACACCCCACCGTCGCTCCCGGCTCCACCAAGACCTGCAAGTTACGTGTCAAGGCCACCAAACTTCACCACTGCGGCTCCCAGGGGCTACAACAACCACTACCCGGGAGCGCCTGGCGGAGTCCCTGGCTACGCTGCTCCACGTCCAGCTGGTGCCTGCTTCACGTGTGGAGATCCTGGACATCTCAGCTGGAACTGTCCGTTGAAGAACAAAGCTCTCCCTCCACCCCCGCCAAGATCTGCAGCAAGCTCTCCTTCGGTTCGTGCACCACCACCGCGGGCTCTCAACATCAACACTAAGCCCGGGTCTGCGGTTGTTCGTGCCAACTGTGTCAACGCCACTCAAGCTGAGCATGCACCTGGAGTTGTGATGGGTATGCTTTCCGTTAACTCAGTCCCTGCACGAGTTTTGTTTGATTCTGGTGCCTCGCATTCTTTTGTTTCTCACAAGTTTGCAAATGAGAATGAGTTAGCAATGGACCCTATTCTTAAGCGGTTAATGGTCCTTTCTCCTGGAGCAAATATGATAGCATCTAAGATCAGTCATGGCAATCAAGTTGAGATTGGTGGCTCTTCCTTCTCGGCTTCTTTAATTGTTCTGGGCAATTCTGACATTGATGTCATCTTGGGCATGGATTGGTTAACGGCAAATGCAGCTGTGATTGATTGTGCCCTGAAGATTCCTGAAGGCCATATAGTCTTTTCTCCAAGTCTGACTCCTGCTGTCCAGCTTTTCTCTTTGGCGGCTCTGAATGATGATGCTATGGAAGCTATTCAGAGTGTACCGGTGGTCTGTGAGTTCCCAGATGTCTTTCCTGAAGAGTTGCCGGGTATGCCTCCGGATCGTGAGGTTGAGTTTGTGATTGAGCTTGAACCTGGAACGGCTCCTATCTCCAAGCGGCCTTATAAAATGGGTCCTTCTGAGTTGGCTGAACTCAAACGACAACTTGATGAACAAGAGAAGTTGGGTTTCATTCAACACAGTACTTCTTCTTGGGGTAGCCCAACAATCTTTGTGAAGAAGCGTGACAGAACCGATAGACTCTGTGTTGACTACCGGGCTCTCAATGCTAAAACCATCAAGAACAAATATCCCCTCCCGCGGATTAATGATCTATTCGATCAGCTAGCTGGAGCTGTGGTGTTCTCTAAGCTGGACTTGAGAAGTGGTTATCACCAAATCAAGATTCGTAAGGAAGATGTGCCCAAAACAGCTTTCACCACCCGCTATGGCCTGTATGAGTACACGGTCATGTCTTTTGGTCTCACCAACGCACCTGCTACCTTCTCGAGGCTTATGAACTCCGTTTTCATGGAGTACCTTGATAAGTTCGTTGTGGTATATCTGGATGACATTCTGGTCTATTCTAAGTCCAAGGAAGAGCATGAAGAACACCTGCGGTGTGTCCTAAACAAGCTTCGTGAGAACCGCTTGTATGCAAAGTTCTCAAAGTGTGAGTTTTGGCTGCCTGAAGTAACCTATCTTGGTCATGTCATCTCTGCCAAGGGCATTGCAGTCAACCCGGAAACCGTGAAGACAATTGTTGAATGGCTTCCTCCTGTTAATGTCAAAGAAGTGCGGAGTTTTCTTGGTTTGGCTAGCTATTGCCGTCGCTTCGTTCAGAACTTCTCGAAGATAGCGAAGCCTCTTACCGATCTCCTCAAGAAAGGCAAGAAGTACCTGTGGACTCCTGCATGTCAAGCAAGTTTTGAGACACTCAAAGAGAAGCTCACTTCCACACCAGTCTTGGTTCCTCCGGATACCTCTAAGCCTTTCCAGATATTCTGCGACGCCTCTTTGCAAGGATTGGGTGCGGTCCTTATGCAAGAGAAACAAGTGGTTGCTTATGCCTCTCGTCAGTTGAAGACGCATGAGATCAACTATCCCACACATGACCTCGAGCTCGCAGCAGTGGTCTTTGCTTTGAAGCTATGGAGGCACTACTTGCTTGGTAACCGTTGTGAGATCTTTTCTGACCACAAGAGTTTGAAGTATATCTTCACTCAGCCTGATCTCAACCTTCGGCAGAGGAGATGGATTGAAGCAATCAATGACTTTGATTTGACCATCAACTACACTCCGGGCAAAGCAAATGTCATGGCAGATGCGCTTAGCCATAAAGCTTATGTCAACAACCTCATGATGGAAGAGCAACAGCCTCTCTTGTGTGAGGAATTCCGTCAGCTCAACCTTGAAGTTGTGGAACAAGGGCATCTCCTGAACCTTCTGGCTACTCCTCTCTTGGAAGAAAAGATTCGCTCTCGTCAGCTTGGTGATCCGCACACCAAAAAGCTCATCTCTAAACTTGAGCTTCCGAAGTATGAGTCCTTCCACGTTGATGATCAAGGCACGCTTTTCTTTGAACACCGGATGTTTGTTCCAAACTACCCGGTCGAGAGAGCAAGTTCTCAAGGAGGCGCATGATTCGGTTCTTTCTATCCATCCTGGCAGCACAAAGATGTACATGGACTTGAAAACACAATATTGGTGGCACAGGTTGAAACGGTATTGTGCCAAGTATGTCTCGAGAATGTGATGTTCCGCCAGAGTGAAGGTCAGACATCGAAACCATTCGGTCTTCTACACCATTGAAACCTCCGGAATGGAAATGGGAGAAAGTAGAGATGGATTTCATCACGGCTTTCCAAGGTCGCAGAAGGGCAACAATGCAATTTTGTTGTCATCGACAGGCTTTCTAAAGTGGCTCATTTCTTCCCAATCAAAACAATTTCGGAATTGATTGGTGAGCTCTATATCAACAGAATTGTCTCTCTGTATGGGGTTCCGCTGGAGATCAGTTCAGACCGTGGAAGCATCTTCACTTCAAAGTTCTGGGAAAGTTTCCAAAATGCTTTGGGAACAAAGTTGAACTTCAGCACTGCTTACCACCCTCAGTCGCAAGGACAAGTGGAAAGAATCAATCAGATTCTGGAGGATATGCTTCGGGCTTGCGTCATCTCTTTTGGCATGAAGTGGGAGGAATGCCTTCCATATGCTGAATTCTCCTACACAATCAATGGTTTTTGGTCCAAGCTTGCGCTTCTTGGGGATTGGTACATTAACCTTTGCCAAACAACCCCAAGTTCGTAAGTAAGAGAGTTTTAATCTTTTCTTCTCCCATTCTTCGAATGGAGTAATTTCTTTGTTCTTTGTGGGAACTCGGTTTAGGACATGACACGCAGTCAATAGTGCCTCCCCCCACCATTCCTTAGAGAGACCCGATGTGTCTAACATGGCGTTAACCAAATCTGTTAGAGTACCGTTCTTTCTTTCGGCTACTCCATTTGACTGGGGTGAGTAGGGAGGCGTCCTCTCATGAATTATGCCATGTTCCGCACAAAAAGAATCAAAGTCGTTGGAAAAGTACTCTCCACCACGATCAGATCTAAGCCTCTTAATCTTTCGATCAGGTTGATTTTCTGCCTCAGCTTTATAGATTTTGAAGAAACTCAAAGCCTCATCTTTTGATTTCAGAAGATATACATGACAATATCTCGTAGAGTCATCGATCAAAGTCATGAAATATTTCTTTCCACCTTTTGTCAACACACCATTCATCTCACAAAGATCAGAATGTATGAGATCTAGTGGTGTTAAATTTCTCACTTCTGCAGTCGTATGTGACTTGCGAGGTTGTTTAGCTTGCACGCAGACTTGGCACTTAGATCCCTTAACAGTTGTGAAATCAGGGATTAAATTCATTTTGGCTAGCCGCGTCATATAACCAAAATTAATATGACAAAGATGAGAGTGTCAGACATTTTATTCAAAATTCGTGTAAATATGATTAACAACTTTATTACAAATGTCTGACAGAGACAAGCGGAATAAGCCTCCGCACTCATAGCCTTTACCAACAAAGGTTACATACTTCGAAATTACAAATTTATTGGACTCGAATACAATCTTGTAGCCATCTCGGCACAGAAGAGATCCGCTAACAAGATTTTTATTTATTGAGGGAACATGATGCACGTTATTTAGGCGCATTGTCTTTCCCGAAGTGAACTTCAGATCGACCGTACCAACACCATGAACAGAAGCATGCGAGCCGTTCCCCATCAGCACAGTTTGAGTCCCTCTGACCTGATATGAAGAAAACATGGAAATATCAGAACAGACATGTACATTAGCGCCCGTGTCAATCCACCAATCAGGAGAATGACATATACCATACCCAACATCTTTCATCTCAACTGAAAGGATACGGATGTCGCCTAGAGGAGGGTGAATAGGCGATAAAAACTTTTCCTAGAGTGGCTCAACAAAGGCGGAATAAAACTAGTGTTTATTTTGTTAAGCACAACCTAGAACAACTAAGGTTCACCTATGTGCACCAACAACTTATGCTAAGGAATACAAGCAAAAATGTGATAGCAAGATATAGATTACTTTAAGCATGAAGGCTATCACAATGTAAAGTGCATAAGTAAATAGCTCGGGTATAGAGATAACCGAGGCACGCGGGGACGACGATATTTTACCGAGTTCCTCCCAACATGGAGTACGTCTTGTTTGGAGAGGAGGTGGTATCAAACCACCAACGCCACAAAAGGCCCCCTTATTCTCCGGTGAATCTCACCCCAATGGGATCGATCCACGCTTCCACTATCGGTGCACTTGTCGGTGGCAACCGGAACCTCTCACAAGTTTGGGGCACTTCTCCACAACTTAATTGGATGCTCCTAACAAACGCCGCCAAGGCCACAAAACCGTCTAGTGTTCCAAGAACCCAAGAGGGACAAGCTCCAATGAGTAACTCAAACCAAATCCTCCGAGGAGAACACAAACCGATGCACCAAATGCAAATGGCAAGAACACCACAAAGGTGTTCAAATCCTTCTCTCCCAAATTCCACCAAAGCTACAAAAGCTTATGGGGAAATAAGAGAGGAAGAACAATGGAGGAAATCCACAAAAGACTCCAAGATCTAGATCCCAATATGTTCCCCTCACTTAGAGGAGAGATTGATTGGTGGGATTGTAGATCTAGATCTTCTCTTTCAAATCCCTCAAGAATATGCAAGAATCATCAGAGGGAATGAGAGAAAGCAAGATCAAGAAGGTCAACAATGGAGGGGAAAACTTGCAAGAATGGTTAGGGAACCATTGGGGAAGAAGTCCCCTTATATAGGTCCCTCCAAAATCCAACAGTTGCAGCCTAAAAACGCGATTCCCGGTACTACCGGACTTTTTCCCGGTACTACCGGACTTTCCCGGCACTACCGGACATTCCTTGGGGTTCCTAAGGCACCAAACGCATTTTCTCTCAAGGCTCCGATACCAAATGCGGTACTACGGACCGATCCTCTGGGATCCCAGTACTACCGGTCATCACAGAACGAAAACAACCATAACTTTTGCATCCGGACTCCGATTTCGATGATCTTGGGCTCGTTTCAAAGATGACAACAACCTCTACAAGATCATGCAAATAAACATCATAGTCCAGCAAGGGAGTATAGATCCAAATGACGAAGTAAAAAACCTTCTGCCGCGCTAGGTACTAAAATACGGTACTACCGCTTTTTGGTACCTAGCCCGGCAGTGGCTTTTGGAAACTTGTCAAAAACCTTCTATCGTGCTAGGTACTAAAATGCGGTACTACCGCATTATTTTGGTACCTAGGAGGGCAGTGACATTTGGCAACTTGCCAAAACCTACTGCCGCGCTAGGTACTAAAATACGGTACTACCGCATTTTGGTACCTAGGAAAATTCAAACCTCTATAACTTTTGATTAGTAACTCCGATCGACCCGATTCCAATTGCGTTGGAAAAAGGACGACATGAGATACCTATGAAAGGTGAAAATACTGGTTATCACCAAGTGAGAATGTATCATGTATAATAATGTGAGATACCTCACTTGGTGAGAAACCGAAAGCCGCCAAGATCAAAATCGCAACAAGATACAAACGGAAGATCCGATTTTGATGAACAAGAGCTTGTTATGGAGATTACCACAGGCTCTATATCCTCACATGGATAAGACCAAATAACAACCAAATACGATGATGCAAGTATGCAAAGGTTTGAGCTCTCTCTGAACGATATGATCGAGTTACTCATTCGAGAGCCCCTCTTGATAGTACGGTTATCTATCCTAAATCCGGTCTCCCACACACAACATGAGACCAGAAAAAGGGAAAACCTATCAAGATTATACCTTTGCCTTGAGTATTCCACTTGAGCTCGATGTAGACGAACTTGACTGTCTCAAGATGGAACGCCTTTCTTCATCCCTCGTCACCAAGGATGGCAAGCATCAAACATGAGATCTTCTATAGATGGCGCATTTTGATCTTGCACTGTTGGAATTATGCCCTAGAGGCAATAATAAAGATGTTATTATTATAATTCTTGTTCTTGATAAAGTTTATATTCCATGCTAGAATTGTATTAAGAGGAAACTTGGATACTTGTGTGGTTTATGAACAACACCGTGTCCCTAGTACGCCTCTATGGACTAGCTCATTGATTAATGATGGTTAAGGTTTCCTAACCATAGACATGAGTTGTTGATTAATAATGAGATCATGTCATTGGGAGAATGATATGATGGACAGACCCAAATCAAGCAGAGCAATTAGATTGTGTCATCGTGTTCATCTTTGCGAAGCTTTTTCTTATGTCAAATATTGTATTCCTTAGACCATGAGATAATGCAACTCCCTGGTATCGGAAGAAAGCTTTGAGGTCATCAAACGTCATCCTATGAGAGGGTGATCATAAAGGTGTCTCTCAGGTAATCGGAAAGTACTTGTTGGGTTGTATGTATCGAGACGGGATTTGTCCCTCCCAAGTCGGAGAGATAAACTTCGGGCCCACTCGGTAATCGATATCAACACCGCTTGCAAGCACGTGGTTAAGGATTTAATCACAAAGTGATATCGGATTACGGAACGAGTAAAGTACTTGCTGTGAACGAGATTGAACTAGGTATGCCGATACCGACGATCGAATCTCGAGCAAGTAAAATATCGCGTGACGAAGGGAATATATATATGGGATTAATTGAATCCTGGCATCGTGGTTCATCCGATATGATCATCGATGAATGTGTGGGAGTCAATATGGGTTTCTAGACCCCGCTGTTGATTATTGATAGAAGATCATGTCTGCATATTCTCGAACCCGTAGGGTCACACACATAACGTGTCTCGACGCTAGGATAGAATGGATAATTGGTTTATGAGTTTTTGTTCGGAATCTCAGATGAGATCCAGGACGTCACGAGAGGTTCCGAAATGGTCCGGAGAATAAGACTCATATAAGGGAAAGCAGTTTTTGGATTTCGGAATTGTTTCGGATTGTTCGGTATTGTACCAGAAGCTTCTAGAATCTTCCGGAGTGGTACCAACGTGGCCCCACTTATCGGGAGGGGGCGTGGTCCTACGAGGGAGTGCCCTGGCCGCATTCGGCCAGGGGCACAAGGCCCCATAGGCCCAGCTGGCCAAGCCCTAGGGGAAACCCTAGGGAGAGCTTCTAGAAGGGGGGAAACTTGCCCCCCACTCCTCCCATGTGGCCGCCGGCCCTAGGCTTGGAGGAGGGGCAAGGGGGCAGCCGGCCAACCCTCTATATAAAGAGGGCAGGGGCGCACCCTCCCCCCACACCTCCTCAACCCTAGTCGCCTACCTGCTGCCCTCCTCTCTCTCTCCCGACTACGCGTAGGTGAAGCCCAGCCGCAGAAACTCTACACCTTTGCACCACACCGTCGTGTTGTAGATCCAATCTATCTCTCCACCCCACTTGATGGACCGAGGAAGGAGGAGACGTCGAGGTTCCGTATGTGTGCATCTCTCGGAGGCATCGCCACTTGCGGTGTTGGATCGGATCGGATCGCGAGGAGGAGAAGCTAGTACGACTACATCAACCACGTTCCGTTGAACGTTCCGCTGTGCGAATCTTCAAGGGTATGAAGATCTCATCTATCCCCCCTCGTTATTTGTATCTCCTAGATTAGATCTTGGCTTTCCCGTTCGCATCCGTAGAATTTTTTTGATTTACTATGCTGCGAAACCCTTCATGCACAACATATTCTTCTCATTTCATCGACCTTGAAGCCACCACATGCTCCAAGCGATGCCAATGGACAATTCCTACAAGTACAACTTAATAGACACATTAGTCCATAAAGATTGTCATTAATTACCAAAACCGCACTTGGGGGCCCACGTGTTCTTTCAATCTCCCCCATTTTGGTAATTGATGACAATCCCTTTAAGAGGGTTTATATAAGGAATATTAATGAATAAAATGGTAGCACCAATATAAAATAGTACATAAGTATGTGATATTGGTACCACCACCATATATAGAGCAAACTCCCCCACAATCTATGCATTTGTGATAAACTCGAATTTCATTGCATATATTGCCAATCATTATCATTGGTGGAGTTTCCTCTATATACCACATGCTAAGCAACAACAAAGATGCAAGAGCATGAAAGGCAAATGCTTAATAACAAACTCAATGCATAAACCAACTTACCTTAAACCCTCTAAAACTTCTCCCCCATTGGCATCGATTGCCGAAATGGGTGACAAGTTCTAGAAGGCAGATATAGTAATAATTCCTCCAAAGGTGTGCCTTCGCACATATCCAATGATGAATACTTGGGAGGGAGTAGGACTATATCGAGGACCCGAAGATTGCCAAAATAAATCCAAATGATGCAAGCAATTACAAGGTCCGACAAATAAAATGAAAACAACAAATGAGTCCAAATGAAAACAACAAGATATTATGATATGAGCAAGAGAGTGCTTTAAATAACAAATAGAGAAGCTCCCCAAGATTTGTGCACTATTCAACATAAATGCATTAGAATACATATTGCACAAATATGGAATCCTCACTCCCCCATAAGCATTTAAAACACAACAAATTTGAAAGAATACAAATGAGCATTATTAAATGAATTAGATGAGCTCCCTAAAGATAATGCACCAATTATGATAATTGCATTTGGGAACGAGGTGCATGATCATGGAATCCTCACTCATCCAAATTCATTTAACAATACAAGGCATGAGAGAGCAAATATGAGTGCCCAAAGATGCAAACAAGAGGAACGAGCACTCACAGGCAAATAAATTTGGAATCCACCAAAGAATCAAAAGGAATAGAAAGGTGGTCTCCAAGGATTTAAAAATCAACTAAGATTATCTACGCTTATGTGTATATGTCTCTAAGTGGAAAACATCACAAGGACATATGCCAACAAAGAAATATGCACACATAAAGAAGATATACAATAAATCACATAAAAGGCTAAAATGAAGTCATTACATATATCAATAAGATTTTCCATGACACATATAGTTCATTGCCTGCATCGGAGACTCCAAATTTTCTCTCGAGTGCATCCCACATATCCTTGCCATTGCTAAATGGCAGATATGAATCGACAATATTGTCGCCAAGAATGCTGATCAAGGCAGCCTTGAAAATGGTATCAAGTTTTTGGAACGCCTCTTCCTGAGCGGGATTAAGTTCTCCCTCGGGTGCGCATAGATGGCATTATAGCAGCTCATGGTCTAAAACCAGAGCACTGCTCTCGCACGCCATCGTTTGTAATTCACACCTTCGAACACAGGTGGCTTCATAGAAGCAACAAAGCCACTTGGGGGAAAATTTCCTGAAATAAGGTTTTTGGATTGTTGAAAATAAGAGCAATTTACCAAGCGAATTATCCATAATACACGCTAGATAAAACATGATTAGAATAATAGGCAATATACTAATCATGTGAAATAGCGAATACATACTAAGACAAATAACCAAACAAACTGCAAGACGTAACACTTTAGATACGATCAGAACAAGATTGGGAAAGAAGATATACATGGCAGTAGCAGAAGAGGAACCACCGGCGTTGGAACCGTCATTGGCCATGTCGTCGAGGAAGAGGGTGCTGATGTCGAGGAAGAAGTCCTCGTTGGGGAAGACGTCGCCGCAGTCGCTATCCGTGATGGAGTCCATGACGAAGCCAGTAGTCGCGCCGATAGCGCTCCCCAAAAACCTTATCGCCCTTATCCCGTACAGGACTCGAAGCAGCGGGGTTCCGGAGGCCTACTGTCCCGGCTCACGGTGCATGCCACAAGACGTGATGTGGAAGAACTGTTGGCAGCTCAGTGCTCTGGAACTTGGAGGCGATGGTTCTGATAGATGTCTGAGGAAAGGAGCGACCTTCCGCTCTTATAGGCACGGGTAGACAGGCGAATAGGCGACGTCAGAAGAGGAAACGAACATGCAGCGACCGAAGCCAAACAACCTCCACTTAGTTCAAATTAAACCTCCACCGAGTCGTATTTAAAACCCATTAGCAAATTGTTCAAATTCTGCATACCCGTTTATATAACAGTCATGCGTGGCAAAAAAGAACTCGACTCAGCGAGATTCTCGCGGCGCGCGCGCGCGTCGTGACGAGGCGTGGCGAGGCGGGCGGCGGAGGAGGAGGAGCGCGCGTGTGGGACTCTCTCTTTCTCCTTCTCATCCTTTTACCAAGTGGTAGGAGAGCCTCCCTTATAAGCTGGTGCAAACCTCCTTCAACTAGCAATGTGGGACTAAACATTTGTCCCACCTCTTGCCATGCATGAATGAGCCACATGGGCCTCTAGGATTTTCAGGAATTATTGGAATGGAAAAAGGGCTAGGTTATTTGGGCCAAAATTCCAACAGTTCGGCCAGCTCATGCTTGGCATCTATGTGTTGCCCCTGCGTATCCATAGGTGCTCAACAAGATCATCCTACAGTTGTTGATGCATCGCCGGATCTTGGATCTCCTGACGCATGGCGATGAATGCAGCCTAGAAGGCACCTGATAATCAGACTCGGCAAGAGGACCATGTCTGTAGTATGGCTCGTTCTGCTCGAGCAAACTCAGTGGATCCTTTCTCTCATCCTCAATGATCATGTTGTGCAAGACCACACAAAAGTTTATTACTTCCCACATCTGATCTTTCGACCAGGTCATAGCAGGGAACCAGACAACTGCAAACCTCTGTTGGTGCACACCGAATGCCCGCTCCACGTCCTTCCTGCAAGCTTCCTGTTCCTTGGCAAAGTGAGAATGCTTGGGAAGCATTGGGTTTGAGAGAGTCTTCACAAATGTTGGCCATCTTGGATAGATGCCATCTGCTAGATAGTATCCCTTGTTGTAGTGGTGCCCGCTGATCTCAAATTCTACAGGGAGAGCATGACCCTCAACAAGTTTGGAAAAGACAGTTGAGGAGTTGAGGATGTTGATGTCGTTGTTCAATCCTGCCATGCCAACGAAGGAGTGCCAGATCCAAAGATCATGTGTAGCAATTGCCTCAAGTATCACAGTGCAACCTCCTTCGTGGTCTTTGTATATTCCTTGTCATGCAAATGGACAGGTTTTTCACTCCCATTGCATGCAATATATGCTTCCAAGCATACCAAGAAATCCTCTACTTTCATTGACTACGATGATCCGAGTAGTGTCTTCAGCAGTGGGTGATCTCAAGTACTGTTGCCCGAACACTGCAATCACTGTCCTGCAGAACCTGTACAAGCAATCCATGGCGGTGGACTCGGACATGCGGAGATAGTCATCGACACTGTCAGTCGGCGCTCCATATGCAAGCAACCTCATCGCCATGGTGCACTTCTGAAGTGAGGAAAACCCAACCAAGCCGGTGCAGTCCTTCTTGCAAACAAAATAAGGGTCGAACTCCCGGATGGGATGCACGATCTTGAGGAAGAGCTTCCGGCTCATCCTGAAACGGCGGCGAAACACGTCCTCTCCATGGAGTGGCTGGTCGGCGAAGTAGTCGGCGTACAACAAGCAGTAGCCCTCAATCCTTTACCTCGTCTTGCACTTCCGGCGACCCGGCGCCGAACCACCGCGCTTCGGCTTCGGCATCTGCAGGTACATCTGGGCGAGCGAGGCGAGGATCTCCATGTGCTCTTTATCTTCAGCGACCTCGGCGCTCTCCTCCTTCAGCAGTACGGCGAGTATCTCCTCGTCGTCGGAGTTCATGGCGAGTATCTCGTCGGAGTCGGAGTCCATGGCCGAACCGGCCAAATGCCGAACACTTGGCAGGCGTGGTGGTGGGAGCACGCAGCGAAGCAGAGCTACGGCGAAGTTCGGGCAGCGAAAGCGACGGCAAAACGGGGGGCGAAGTAGGCGACAACTACAACGAGCATATCTAGAGGCGTGGACATGTCTCACGTGGAGGAGCTCCGCCGGCGAAGTCATGGCGACAGAGGCGCTGAGAGCTCTTTGCCGCAGTCTGGGCGAGTGTAGTGGGTAAGAATGAGATTGTCTCGCCGATAAACCTAGCCCACGTCCATTTTTACTTCCGACGTACCAGAACATTCTCGAAAACCTGAGTATAGCCTAAAAACCGAGTTCATCCAAATCCGGATAAAACGTTCGGTAGGCGAGTGAAAATGCTCTAACGGCGACCATCGTTCCCGTCACGAATCACGATCCGGACGAAATAACGGCCGCCCTGCCCCGCGCTAGCGCCACCCGCCTCTCGTCCCCCCGAAAACCCCCACCATCCCCACCCCGACCACTCCACTCATCGGCTCCTCCGTCCGTCCATGGCGCCCCCCTCCGTCCCCTCCTCCTCCACCTCCTCGTCGGCGGGCGCGGCGGCGGCGGCGTGGAGGCGACGCCCCGTCCTCCTAGCGCTCCTCCTCCTCGTCCTCCTCTTCTTCCTCTCCTTCCAGGTAGGTGCCCCCCCTCCCGTTCGCATCATTCCCCACCCGCCCTCGCCAGCCGCAATGGCGGGAACGCTAGCATCCTCCGTGATTCCGAACGTTCCTCCCGCAGGTCGTCGTCCACGTCCCCTCGCTCAGATCGGCGGTGTCGCGGCGCCTCTTCTCCGACCACCGCCGCCGCCCGTAAGCGCCGCCACGAACGCCTCTTCGTTCCGATTCCTGCTACCAACTAAACACCCTAACCCCGATTCTTCCCTGACTCTCCAGCGCGCGGGAGGCGGGTTCCCGGAGCTGCCCCGGCTGCGGCGATCTGCAGGTTATCTGATTACACCTCAGGAACTCTGAAACTGAAACAGTGTGTGTTGTTCGACAGACAGTTACAGAGAATGTTGTGTTTGCTTGCGCAGGACGTGGATGATTTCAACAGGACTGTCGCGTACACGGACCAGGACGGCCGGATCAAGCTGTTCAGAGTCACCGCCAGGGAATTCTCTGGCTCCTCTATCTGGGTGAACCCTTTGGCGCTGACGGATAGCCAGCTGGTCGCCGGAACTGTATTGGTCTGTGAATGAAAATGTTTCGTTGCGAGTACAGTTTGGCCTGCTCTTTTAGTTTCGTATTAGTCTTAACTGGTGGTTCTTCTGATGTTATGACAGAAAGAGACCGCGGAGGAGCAGCTACTCGCCACTGGATCAGACGGCGCCAATCTTTCAAGTGCTGGGGTTTCAGTGACCCAAAGAACTGATCCCATAAAACTAAAGCGAGAGGTGATCACTAATTGTATTATATATTGTTCTTCGGGAAGAAGATGGATATTCATCGTTATGTTGCAACTGTTTTTTTGGTTCAGTCCCTGAATTGTCACCTCTTATTTATTCCTGCCATCTGTTGTAAACATCACGGTTCCTGCAGGTATTTCGACGCAGACGAAAGGAGGAGAGGATTCAGGAGTTGCTCGATATGGACAAGGAGGCTGAACTCCAGATGCGATTCGCGGCCACAAACAGCTCCAGGAACTTTGACAATAAAGTGAAAGTCAGTTACAATATATGGAGGCAGGAGTTCCACCACACAAATACAGACTCCACACTGAAGCTCATGAAAGATCAGATGATAATGGCCAAGGTGTATGCCACCATTGCTCGCTCCCAGGACGAGCCCGACTTGTATGCATCACTCATGAAGTGCATAAAAGAAAGCAAGGCAGCCATTGGGGATGCGCATATGGACAGCGAACTGGATTCAAGGTACTATACATTTTACACCTCTGAATATTTAAGACTTTTTTTTCAGTACCTCCTTGTTTGCATTGACATGAAAGGATGTATTATTTACTGCAGTGCTTTAGATAGAGCAAAAGCAATGGGGCATGTGTTATCTTCAGCTAGAGATGTTCTGTACAATTCTGATGAAGTATCGAGAAGACTGCGTGTTATGCTGCAGTCCGCGGAACTTAATATTGACACAGTGAAGAAGCAAAACACGTTCCTGGTTCAGCATGCTGCAAAGACGGTCCCCATGCCTTTGCATTGCCTGCATATGCAGTTGATAACTGACTATTATTACCGTGATGGTGTGATCAAGGAGCATTTTCATGATGCTGCTTTGAAGGACGAAGAGGATAAAGCAAAGCTCGAGGATCGGTCACTCTATCACTATGCTATATTCTCTGATAATGTCCTTGCAGCCTCAGTAGTTGTCAGATCAACTGTGACACATGCCAAGGAACCAGATAAGCATGTGTTCCACATCGTCACTGACAAGCTTAATTTTGCAGCTATGAAGATGTGGTTTATCAGTCATTCTTCTCGCCCTGCTACTGTCCATGTGGAGAACATCGACAATTTCAAGTGGCTCAATTCATCTTATTGTTCAGTTATGCGGCAACTTGAGTCAGCTCGTCTCAAGGAATATTACTTTAAAGCACATGATCCGTCATCGCTCTCTGATGGGACCGAGAATCTGAAGTACAGGAACCCAAAATATTTGTCTATGCTCAACCATCTTAGGTTTTACATGCCAGAGATACATCCCAAGCTTGACAAGATACTGTTCCTCGATGATGATGTTGTTGTGCAGAAGGACTTGACGCCCCTCTGGGATGTTGATCTTAAAGGGATGGTAAATGGTGCAGTTGAAACCTGCAAAGAAAGTTTCCATCGCTTCGACACTTATCTCAATTTCTCACATCCTAAGATCTCTGAGAACTTTGATCCACGTGCTTGTGGTTGGGCTTTTGGAATGAACATGTTTGACCTGAAGGAGTGGAAGAAGCAAAACATCACCGGGATATACCATTATTGGCAGGATTTGGTAAGTAATGGAGCAAAAAAAGTGTTATTATATTGTTGAACTGCATTTGCCCCACCATGTATATCTACAACAATCACTTATCAGTAGCTTTTGCTGCTTTCACTTATTAAGAGAAGTTGTTTTGCAGAATGAGGATCGCAAGCTGTGGAAATTGGGCACATTGCCTCCAGGGCTAATTACCTTCTACAATCTGACATACCCATTGGATCGTACTTGGCATGTCTTGGGCCTTGGCTATGATCCAGCTGTTGACATTGCTGAAATCGAGAATGCAGCAGTAGTTCATTACAACGGGAATTACAAGCCCTGGCTGGACCTTGCCATTTCCAAGTATAAGGCCTACTGGTCCAATTATGTCGATATTGACAGCTCACACATTCAACATTGCTACGCAAGCAAACAATGACATATGTATCATGCTGTTTTGGTACTTATGGATCACGAGTTTTTCCCCAGGAGGGAGTTAGGTAGACCAGTCTAACATAGTTCAGCATCATAATCTTGTGATTCTCGCGCTCAATAATCTAGCCATTACTCATGTACCAAATTTCGTGCACAGTGATTTATAATTCACAACATAGTAAATATTCTTTTGTTGGCTCGAGAATACAGTAGATATTGTATGGAATATGAACTGAGAGAAGAGTAAATGTTTGGCAAGCTACTAAAGAAATCCTACTGTTTATGCTCTGCTATATGAATTACAGGCCTAATAAGCATGTAGTAATTATGAGTAAGAATGTGGAGAGAAATGGAGCATTCTCAATGTCAGAAGTCAGAACCATGCAGCCTAGAAACAAAGGCACCCATGAAATATGGATTAAATCACAGGCATTCTCTCACAGTTAGAGGCTTATTGATTCAGGGACGGTTGACTGGAACAAACTGATGGAGAACATATGTTATTGTCTTATTTCAACCCTAGGCCGCATGAAACTCTCACAAATGTTAGTGTGTATAAAGTGAAGAATACTGTATAGTTGTTCACATCATAATTTACTACAGATTCAAGAATAAATTTGGAGAACCCATGTTAACTGGCATAATGTAGTGGTTTGTTCATATGATTTGACATCAATTCATCACTGATTACTGAAGTAGGCATCTCTTATAGCATGCATCTCTACAGCATCTCTCTGTGCAATTGCTTTGATCATAAGACACCAAGATGGATGATGGCAGCCAAACATTTTTGGGCTCTGCCTATATATTTTCTATCATTGCTGTCATTTGCTTAATCATGCAGCTATATTTTGGGATCTGCTATCTCCATGGCATTTCCAGGAAGAGCTGCTGCCTCTGCAAAGTAATGCAGTCTTAACCCATCTCTGAACATATCATTGGTTGGGTTCCTTCCTGTAAACATCTTGACCAAAGTGATACCAAGGCTGTACGCATCACCGTAAGTTGATACGGAAAGCCCTTCTCCATATTCTGCAGTAGATTGAAACATTTTGAAGCATAAACAGGTAAGCACAAAAGTTATTTCGTGAACATAGCTAATTAGACGTCATCATGTGCTAATTAGATCATCACATTCAAGTTGCCTAGAGCAACATATCCGATGGACTAGTGCTTCTCTGAAGTCTTGACCTTGGTGGTTGATGCTTAATAGCATGTGATGATCTTTTACAAGGCATCAGTGCCTTACTCTTCTTAGCATCTTACATTCATCCTGGAAGCTTTTATAGGATCCATATAGCTGCAGATTAAACACCTTCACTGCCGCAGCGAAATTTTCCAGGGTACCTTTGTATACCATACCACATCGTCTGTTTCCGAGCAGATTAGCTTCTGAAAATGCATCCATTTCTCTGAGTATTTCCTTCTATGAAACCATTGGAAGGTCAATCTCGGTCAATGAGATGGCAGTACTTCTATCTTCAATCGTACCTTAAATTTTCTGTAGAGACATCCAGCTAAAGCAAGAACTGCGAGCAAGACCAGGATATTTCCTGTTTTAGGCACTGCTATTCTCAGAGACTTGGACAAGCCTTCCTTGGAGTTTCGGCATTCTGGCAGTTGAAGCTGTGGTATTCCGCCATATAACTCACTATTTTTAACAAAATGATAGTCCAGTTTACGAGCTCCTCCAGATCTATCAAATTTCCAATATCTGATGGGATGGTACCGGATATACTGTTAAAAATATTTAGCTCTTGGATGTTGGTGGACAAGTTAGGCAGTGAGGTTGACAATTGCCTCGAGAACCTGTTTTATTCTATATTCATCAGTCGCAACCTGCTACAGTTTTACAAAGAAGTAAGGAATTGCCATTCTTGCTTATTGTTTGCCACAAACTTATTCTCAGCCAGATTAAACCATCGAATATACTGCAATCTGCCCAATGCTGAAGGGACAACCGCACTAAATCGGTTATTTGGAACATCAAGAACCTGGAGTGTGGACATATTAGTTAGTGATGTGGGAAGAACTCCACTGAATGGTTGTTCTGAAATCCAAGCACTTGCATGTTTGTAGGTCAGCTGGTAGATGGTCGTGCAGGCTGTTGTCTATCACATAAAATGCGGGCAGAGATGACTGGTTGTACAGCAAAAGAGGAAGCAAACCTGAGAGGTTGTTCAAGGCCAGCTGAAGGAATCCGAGATATGGTTTGTTACCAATGCCCTCGGGGATTGATCCCTCAAGATGGTTAGCTGCCAGGGACAAGATGGCCACCTGAGTGAGAGAGGTTCCCGAGTGAGGACTGGATGGTCCCGGTGAGGTTGTTGCTGCATAGCTGTATGCCTGTACAACACCCAGTGACTGCAGGTCGCCAATCTCAGAAGGTATGCTTCCTTGCAACCCCTTGTCAGTAATCGTCATCCTCCAGAGGCTGATTCAGTGGCTGATGTTGCTTGGAATTGTGCCCGTGACCATGTTCTCTTGCAGGCCAAGGTACTCGAGGCAACAGAGAGAGCTGATGCTGGGAGGGATCTCGCCGTGCAAGTGGTTGAAGTTCAGGTTGAGCACCCGGAGGAACCTGTGGTTCCCGATGGCAGGGGAGATGCTGCCGGAGATCCCCTGGGCGTGGAGGTCCAGAGAGACCACCTTCGACCGGTGTCTATGGCTCCGGTTCCAGGATGCCAGCACCTCGGAATGGTCGGAATTTTTTCCCTGAGGGCTCTCTCATCGCTGTCATGGCCTGTCGAAAACACAGTTGCACCCATGGCAGAGAGCAGGAGGAGCGCAAGGTATCTGATCCAGATGAGGCGCCATGGCAGCGGCGTACTCCTCCACCACATGGTTCGTTACGTTTTGTGTTGATTCTTCTCGCAGTTCTCGCTCTCCCTGGTGTTCAGATCATACAGGCTACAAGATGGTCTTTCCAACACTGTTAGCCTTTCTTCCAGATTTAAATAAGTACTCCGTTTTAAAATATAAGATGTTTTAGCTTTGTGAAGTAAATGTATCTAGACTTCTTTTAGTGTGTAGGTTCAATTAGGTTTGGAGTGAATCTACACACTAAAAGAAGTCTAGATACATTTGCTTCACAAAGCTAAAACATCTTATATTTCGAAACGGAGGGAGTAGTATTTTTACTGTTAGTGAGCTCAGACCTAATTTGATCACTGGCTCCTGCACCTTTATTGAAACTGTGGTGCTGGACCTGTTGGTCCTGGTTAATTGCTCCTGAGCTGTACATGGTCCCGCCATTCATGATGTTGGAATCCGGTTCCATTGTGCATGGAATAAAACAGCAAGGACTGTCTGGGGGAACCAAGGATAAATTCTTCTGATGCTACTTGTAATAAGAAAAGAGAATGGAGAGAGAAGTGTGTGCCTTGACAGTTGAAGAAGAAGAGCTTGTGTTGGATTCTGGATGGGAAAAGGGGAAGCTCAGTGCTCATTCCCTCTGAATTTAGAGCTGAAGTTGCAGCGAGCAGTCTTCCCACTTTGGTTACCTTTCGTAAGCTGAGCAGCAAAGTTGATAATATTTTGGACAAAGAAGGCTGGAAATGCAACAAAAGTTACTTCGAAAAAACAAGTCGGCAAAGAGAAAAGGTGTATGTTTTGCGATGTACAGCACCTATTTTTCTTTGCATGTAGCACTCTTGTAATTTACTTTTTTTGTTGCATCAGTTGTGGGTTTTCTAACTAGTTAAATTAATATCTGGGAAGTACTGCATGCATATCTACATTTCCATTTCTTTGGCAATCTCACTTCACCAAAGGATGTATTGAGCAAAGAAAAGAAGAGATATTGTTCCAATGGTTGCTTGAAGTCGAAAATTTCTCCGAAGTGCAGGCAAAGGAGTGCAATGTTCGATCAATGAGAAGAAAGTTTTGGTCAGTCCGACTAACCTTCTGTAAAGTACCTGAAACCAGTGTTTCACTTATGCACTGCTATATGGTGTCCTTAGGAAATGTTCTGATTGAGTTGCTGTCATTTTGCAGGTCGACATTGAGAATGCGAGAGTCGAGGTCACGTCCGGCCTCTGTTGAGATCTGATCCTGCCTCTGGCCCTACTCCCATCTGACCACACCTTCACAAAACGGTAAATATTTCTTACTCGCTCCATTCCAGAATATAAAGTGTATTAATTTTTTCAAATATCAAACATTGAGGAAAAGAATATCAAAATCCAAAATACTTAATTAATAAAAGATATATTTCGTGATGATGCCAATTTTCACCGCCCGCAAGAAGATGTCCTAGATGCTGGCACTGTTCATGTTGTAATTGTCATGGGGGGTGGGAATGCCTGTACTTAGCAGCTGCTGGTGGGCACTACTAGATTTTCAATGTTTGTTGTGTGCTACGGGCAAGGATTTGTCGAGAGTCACACTCGGCGAAGCGCATGCTTTGTTGATGGCTTTCTGTCAGGCGCTCGGCGAAGGCTTTGCCCAGGGCTAAAACCAGATACTCTTTTGGATAAAGTTGATATTGGTACTTAGCAAAGAGTCCATTGCACTCTTATTGGTCAATCTGACAAAGTTGGTTAAACTTAAGACAAATATTATACTATTCGTTTGTGTCGTTGATATTGGTACTCTTTTGGAAACAGGTTGGTTAAACTTAGGACAAGTATTATAAATAGGCAGATGCAGTATAAATATTAACACACCATGTTATTTACTATACATAAAAGATGCACACAGAGACTTTGATGAACCGATAACATGTTACGTACTCCCTCCGTTTCAAAATATAAGATGTTTTAGCATTGTGAAGCAAATGTATCTAGATTTCTTTTAGTATATAGGTTCACTCAGGTTTGAAGTGAATCTACGCACTAAAATAAGTCTAGATACATTCTTTTCACAAACCTAAAACATCTTAGATTTTGAAACGGAGGGAGTATAAATTACTCGACAAGCAAATGAGACAACACTTACGACTGTTTGGTACATAGGCGAACACAAGAACTGAATCACAAACAAGCACCCAGATACTCTAACAAGAGGTGCGAATCTGGCATGCATAGTGATGCCTTATAACGTGGACAGGATGCATGGGCCTCTGAAGATTGAAGCTGCTTAACCCATGGTTATATGTGCTTGCTCGACAAAGTGGCGGGAGTCATGATAAGCATCTGATCTTCAGCACCTTTAGGGCAACCTAGGTCCTTGTCGCAGATAACATGGGGCTTGGATTTCATATTCCAGAAAGAATAGGGCAGAGTTGTCACTTTGGTTCCTCGTACGTCCATTATCTGAAGCTTTTTGAGTTTCCTGATGGAGGCAGGCACCGTTGTCAAGGTCGGGCATTGGACACCAAGGTACTGTAAGTGCAGCATGTTCCTGATTTCTTTGGGCAGCTCCTCGCCGATGTCGATACCTTCCAGGCTGATGACACGAAGGAAGGTGGAGTGCATGAGCAGCTGGGGGAAGATTTCCTTGAATGATTGTGGCCCTGAGCAGTGTTACAAAATTTTCACGTTAGCGCCTTAGCTAGCTTAGCCTAATATAGGTACAAAGAAATATGCATGGATTTACCTTGTGCATCATGGTTCTGACCATCATGGGAGGACAGCAGGGTCCGCAGCTTCTTCAGCACCTTCATTTTGTCCGGCTTGGGCAATTTTCTGCTGTTAAGAGCCAGGCGCCTGGCGCTGTCTGGAACAGCAGCAGACCCACCATAGTAGGTTTCCATGAAGCCAGTACGCTGTGCCTCCCACCTGAAAAATGGATGCACCTGATCACGTATAGCAACTGATTTCACGTCGCCTCCCTTCTTCTCCACAAGCTGAACAAGGCCTCGGAAGATGAGCTCCTTGAGGTAGCGCTGCCCCAGCTCTTCCGGTTCAACCCCAAGCTGCTGGGTCAGGAAGCCCTCTGCAATCCAAAGCCGCACCAGCTGCCCGGCGTCGATCGTGCTGCGATCCGGGAAGCCTGCCATGTAGAGCAAGCATGATTTGAGATCATCGGGGAGGTCATCGATGCCCATGGACACTATCGTCTTTAGCGGGTCGCCTTGGTGGTTGTATCGGATGTACTCCGACGCGGACTCCCACTTGCTGTAGGCCATGGTCCTTAGGAGCTTGGCTAGAAGAATCACTGCCAGTGGTAAACCATTGGTTGGCCCTTCAATTGTTTCACGGAACTTTTTCTTCATCTCTGTCTTGTAGTCACTCTCCCTGTGCCCGTCCAGGCCCAGACTCTTGTTGAACAGCGTAATGCTCGCGGTTTTATCCAGATAACCTAGCTTAACGATGCCACCATTTTCTTCAGGGGGACTGGACGTTGTTGCCAGCACAATCTTGCTACCTTTGCCGCCCTTGGTGAACTTTCCTACGATGCTATTCCCAAGAACTGTGCTGCTCACTGGGCAGTCTACCACAACCAAGTAGAGTTGTCTTCAGCTTCCATCTTCTTCCACTCAGCTTCCAGCTTGCCTTTTATTTTATGAGCGATGCTGCTGTTGCTGGTGTCTGCTGGGAAGTTCTCCCAGATGCGGATCGCAAATTTTTCATTGATGGCTTCATCTTCGTATACTTTCTTTACCAGATGCCTTTTCCCGATACCACTCTCTCCAACCACATAAATAACCTGGCCGGCCGGTTTTTCCATGTCAAGGAGGAGCTTTGTAAGTTCTGTTTTCTTTGTCTTGTTTGGTTCTTTTGACTCATCCGAACCCATGTCGTCCCTGTTTCCAAATAATATGACATTCAGTTCATTAAAGCAAGCGCAACCCAACAAGCCAGCTCATCTACCATTTCTGGAGAGCATAAAAGTATACTATATTTGTATGTGGAAAACGTGTAGGAATTAGAAACATCATGGAATGCACAAAGAAAAATGTATTATTTCTCAATATTCTATACTACAGTATATATATATCTCCAGAGTGTATGCACAATCAAATATTGTTTCCTGTAGCCCCTTGCGCTTTGAGTTTTTTTGTCAGGGTGGAGGTTGCGACATGAGATGTGAAGGCAACTCCAGAGTGTATGCACAATCAAATATTGTTTCTTGTAGCCCCTTGCCCTTTGAGTTTTTTTTGTCAGGGGTGGAGGTTGCGACTTGAGATGTGAAGGAAGATTGCTGCTCCTCTCGCTAAGGTAAACTTCGGTCTCTAGGCCACCCCAGTCGACCTGTCTGATTTTTATTAAACATGTTGTTTGAAAGGGAGGTGGGAGAACTGAACCTTGGCTTGAGTGTGATGAGTTGCCGCCCCAGATTAATTTACAGGGAATATAACAAAATACTAATTCACAGGGACCAGTTCTCAAGGAAAAAAAGATAAGGATAAACAAAAATTAAGGGAAGGAGACTGATCATGCGTCATGTGTGCATTCACGGAAGTTTTTGTATTCGCTTTCGTTTCAAATGAGATTTTAAATCCTACCTTCCTTCGTCAAAACCTGTTGGAGCAAAGGAATTTTACCTCTACAATTTAGTTTACTATACCAAACAAAAGTACAAAACCTATAAGTTGAATCCCCTCATTGTCCATTAGACTAAAGCTAGATTTCTCAATTCATGCACTTGGACATCCAGTAGCCCAAAATTCTACATGCCAATAGAATTAATTGTTCAAATCAATGAAAAAGTTCAGGTTTAACAAAACGTGTATTTGTCAGATCATCCAACAACATGGAGCGATTGTGTGTATGCCAATTGAGTAAATAGTTAATAAGTTCCATGCCTTTTGAAATTAGAAGGACATTTACACAACTACTCGTAACAAGCTGTAAAAATGATGCCTCATATATATTTACAAGATGATTAGTAGACAATATATTACATGTTAATATCAATTTTGCATATGCAGACATGATCTTTCTCCTAGTTACATCTATACTTTAAGAAGCTGGCACACTCTCAACTAGATTTAACTTTAGTGTATCCCCAACGCTAGTGTTCCAGCCAAAGCCCAAATAAGTGAGTACTTTCTACCAAATGTCCATATATAAAATGAAGAAGATTGCAGAAATTGTAGTGCGTACTAGTCTGCGAAATGCATGGGTTAATCGCTACTGATATAGTTTGTATTTCTGTGAAAATTTATAGGAATAAACAAGCATGAATTCGATATAGCGATTATTTTTCTATGTTTCAGGGTGCACCATTAACAATCAATGTTCAGGCATGAATTCGATATAGCGATTAACCATGGTCAGTTCCTTCTAAATAGTTAGGACCTACCTTTTCTTCCTGAACGTCCTCTAAATAAACAGTGACTTGGTAGGACGTGTTTGACTTCTCTTCTTGTGAATTGCATGTAACAACCATACATATTGTTCTCCTTGGAAAATACAGTTTTGGCCCATACTGAGATTGAGATATTTATTTATCTAGTTAACGCACAACCGGTTTTTTATTCGGAGAAATTAATAGCTACTAAAAAACGACTCAAACGGAAAAAACAGCTATAAAAATATATAATTGGAGTTGGAAAACCAGAAACTGACTCCATGCAAGAATAGGTCCATGGATGAATCTTTTATGTTCATCCGATTAATGTTTTATTAATAGTAATATATGATTGTAGGCATAATTATTCAAACTCTTTTGAGAATAACCATTTCCACACAAGGTAGAATTTATTAGCATTTGTAGCGCCTAATTTTTGTTTTTGAGTTAGAAAATACATAAAATGATGAGATACGTCTAACATCATTTAAGTGGGTACCATGGAGTTGATGCTCTGATAAATTTTATGTTTCTTCTCCTGTCATGGAAAAACATAAATACTCGGTTTTCTGCATATTGAGTTATTGACGTGGAAAAGTTTCTGTATAACTTTTAGTTGGTACTCCCTCTGTTTCTGTTTACTTCGTATTTTGGGGTTTAGTCAAAGTCAATATTTGTCAAGTTTAAACAGGAATATAGCAAAAAATATCAACATCTAAATACCAAATAAATATAATAGGAAAATATACTTTATGACGATGCTAATAATATATATTTTACATTGTATATGTTATTTTTCCCTAAATATTTGGTCAAGCTTTACAAAGTTTGACTTTGACTAAACCTTAGAATGTGAAGTAAATAAAAACAGAGGGAGTAGTTAAAATACCAAATAACCGACTTGATGCATGGTAAAAACAGACTTAAGGACAGATCGTTACGGACTAAAAAGTATCCCCTAGGCATTACCCTAAAACAATTTTATCTATGTGTTGTCAAGTCTAAACCTTGGGTCGTCCAGGTTAAAAAGGCAGAGATTTCAGAAGTCCATGTAATTTGTCATTAACATAGGTCAAGGATCTTTCTTTTTGTAGAAAATACCTCAGCTCTATTGATCAATAGGGGTGCAAATAAAACTCGAAGCTTGTGAGCTTAATGAGTACTCGAAAACTTGGCTTGACTCAGCTCGAACTCGGACACTAACGAGTCGAGCAGAGTAGGCATTTTTAGCTCGTTACTTAACAGTTTAATGAATTGAATTGCGAGTACTCGATAAGTTCATTAATATCTATACATTGATGTCAGATGTGCAGCTTATAGATTAGTCAATACAAAAAAAAAAACAAGACCTCTAGGCTAAAAATATAGGAACACTCTAGTAAAAGTCTCCAAGTTCTACACAGAGAGGCATCAAAAGTGAAACATCCTTGTGCTCTTACTCCATGATGAATTAATTACACTATTAAGTTACTTAATGAGTTTATCAAGCTTGCCAACTCGAGTTTTTATCGAGTCGAGCCAAGCCAGGATTTTTAACTCGTTAAGTTAAAGAGTTGATTCATATCTACCCATATTAATCAAATTAGCAGTACAGACACTCCTGAAAAATAAACAAAATATATCGAGGCCCCTAAGGGCCGACCGCAATAAAAGATTTCTTCCCAGTTCTCACAGATGGGCATGGCCGTATGAAATTAAACTGGAAAACTAAACTTATCCCAAAGCCTAGGCACAGGTTAGATTTGCTAATTACCAGTTATGGCGGACCGGAGGAATATAGCGTGACGCCCTCCACATGATTGCGGATGTACTTTCATTGTTGCTGCCATACTTGGCGCTGTTATCATGGATATCCTCGAGACGCGCGTTCATGGACTTGATTTTCTGGGAGAGGATGTAGCGGACATAGATCTGTGTGACGAAGTTAGCAAAGAACAAACGGGCCGCCCGGCGCCAGTGCCGGCCGAAGCGAGAGAGGTCGACCTTCAGGACGAAATGGTCGACGGCGTCCTCGGCCTCGAAGGCTATCTCGCGCATCTGGCGGGCGAGCACTCGGATGAGCTGGTTGCCCTCGCTTCGGCTGCGCAGGTCTGTCTCATACACCAGCGCATGCAACCACATGAGCCTTTCGCGGAGGCGGTCGATCTCATCGCCCACCCCGGCGAGTGCCTTACCCTCCTTCACCGCCACCTCCTGCAGCTTGCTGAGTAGTGGCCCAACAATGGCTTCGGCCATCTCTCTCTCTCTCTCCCCCTTTCCTCTGTCTTTCTCTTGCTGCTTGAGCTGGGTGGAATGGCGCCTCACTGTGGTAAAACACTCGCAACGTACCCCATTTATATAGACATAGACAGACATGGTCATGCATTGACTTGTAGGGTTGTGAAGTCATCTCACAAGCGATGGGTATTGGAGAATGGTGTTGAAAAGGAGAAGAATTCACACTGTAAAAGATATAGGCCATGCTGTCATGACGCATATTCAAACTCCTGTAGTTGTGGAGCAGGAGTACGTCTAGCAGCTGGCGTAAGCAGGTCTAAAGTATATGATTTCTATGTATGGTTGAAATAGAATTGTGATGATCAAGGAATTGTGGAACTTGTTTTACCATATGTATACACAAAATAGTTCTTTTCCCTGATGGATACACCAGCGTGGAGCTATATTTTGCATTCTGTTAATACCACACACGTCCCACATGGATTTTAGGCAGAGTAAAAATGTTGTCATTACATGATTTTCCTAGAAAGATCTTTGATCGGTGATAGTGTTGTGATCCCGGACATTTTAGAAAACGTCCATATGTCTAAGTCTTGCCATTTCACACCCATCTGTCCAGTTCCAGTCTAGATTGTTGCATATCAAATCAAGAGTTAGTGTTATGTCTTGTATTTTCAGAACTTATTAACTCCAAATTACGGATACATCTACTTACGAGAATCCATTAAAGTGATATTTTGGAACTGTTGGAACTTAATAGTGAATCGCGGTCTCACCATCAAGTTCCACAAACGGATTGAAACAAAAAAGAAAATTTATGTGATCTCAACGAATAAGAGAAAACTCCATCAAACATAAATATATTGAGAAGACTGCTGGCTGCACTTTTTTGTGGAAATCCCATAAAGTTGTATCATAAAGTTTTGTTTTGTCAAGGCCTAATTTGGTGGATCATCATAATGTTTTACAACAAAGTTGCACATCTTTTTAATTATTTTTTGGAACTTTTTGGACCATTGGAACTTAATTGTGATGCCACAGCTTATTAAGGTGGGGAATCCGCATCCAGCTAAGATTTACATATGGAATTTTCCTTTCCCACCAAAAGATCATGTGTATAAGTTCTTCAGAGCTACCATGTGCAGGAGTCGATACAGCGAATGCTTCATTTTTTTAAGGACGGCTGGGAGAAGGGAGGCACACACCATCTAGGCAACATAACCAATTTGCTTGATGCACAAATCATGACCGATCAGAATCAGCAACTTCCAGTTTTCTAAGGTTCTCACAACACAAACATTTTTATCAGTGGGCTCAGAGATATCATTTAGCATGTTAGCAATGTGTCATTTTCTTTGATTCAAGGAGCCACATGAATTACGGTCATCATCATTAAATTAATATACAACAGCTAGGGATAGAGACGTTTAACAAGTTAACATGTAACGTAGGGCCCAACAATGATGCTATTTTTCTGTCTGGAACAATATTTCTCTTTACATGTGAACGAAGAGGACGAGCTGCTGTTCGTACCGACAGTCAAGTGGCAAGCTCAAACAGCGCGCCATGTATTCTTCAGAGGGTTCCAAACCAAAACTTTTCAATCGAGGTGCTCTTTTTTTTCCCAGACTAATGATGTGCTATTTCTCAATTATTCAACAAGACTCCAAGAGGTCTCTTCTCTTGACTTAACCAGCAGGATTGCTTCGACGAGGTCTGTTTCTTTCTTTTTTGATTGTTGCATCCTTGATGTTTAGACTAGTTTTTCACATTATATTTTTGCAAAGGATGTGTAGTTGGTACCATCTTGGTATTAATATATTCCCTTTAGAAAAAAGAACACAAGAAGGCCAAATGTTGTTTTTACACCAGAAAAGCTTCCCCACGGGTAGAAAACGCGGATAAGAGTAGTAGTTTTTTTTATAAAAGGAATATATGAATACCAAGGTGATACCAAATACACTCAGGCCATGCAACAACATAATGTCAAGAGAAAGTCTAGAAATTAAGGATACAAACATTAAAACACTATTCTGAACATTATTTGTTGCCACCAAATCATCAAAGGAAAGAGGAGAAAACTCTTACGTAACTGGTAAGTGCATTGTTGTTCAGATTAGTTTGATGCGTCCATGGAGCTTTTCACCAGGGAGCTTTAATCTGTTCAAAAAAAAAAAAAAAACCCAGGGAGCTTTAAGCAACTACCAAGCCGCACTAAGCCTTTGCGCCAGGCCGACAGCTAATGTAGCGCTGCTGATCTTCCATCTGTACAACCTGGAGAATGAGCCGCCGCTACTCCATGTTGCTGATCCAGCTGCTGACACATATTTCGTACTGTCAGCTTTATACATAGTATCTGAACCTTTTTGCCAATGTGATCTATTGCCCGACAGGAGTGCAATTTGACTTGCAGAATCATTTCTGAATGATGTGTTGTTAAATCTCCAGTTACCCTTTCGTGTTGTTTTTTTCCTTTCAGAATCAAATCAGCGTTATGACTTTGTTGTACAGAAATACTCCTTCCTCAAACCCCTTGAGGACACCATGAGCTCACTGATTTGTAACTTCTGTAGGGTGAAAGAATATTTACATTTAGGCGGTTTGTAGTCTCACAGCAAAAAAAAAATGTCTTTGGTAATACTAGCCACATGTCATACTCTGCATTTGTAAGCCATGTCATACTAATTACTTCCATTTTATCAACACAAAAACACTACAAGTCATAAACACGTTACCGTTTTCCACGTTTTCGTATGCTCTTAAGGAACTTTCACTCGCTGGACCAGTAAGATAGAGATGGGAATTCAAATTAGTCCTAGGTGATATTAAGGTGGTCATCATCAGCACAGCTGAGTGTAGTAGTCTCTAGAGCGACGGGTAGGTAAGAGCATGGGATTCAGTGTGCTTAGACTGTCCAGGTACATATAACAGTACAGTAGAGCAACAGAAGAATTAATGCCCAGCGTCCAATATATGATATCTAGAGGCCATCGATTTAATGGGTCTCATTCTTGTTAGGTCGAGTTTGAGAAGCTTTCGCCTATCCCTCTTCAGCACATATAATACAGATGGGGAATTAGTTAATGGTTGAAACTGCAAACATGTTTTGAAGAAGGATTGATATACGTTGAGAAAACATGTGGGCGTCGACTGTGTGGCATGCCTAGGTGTTGTTTAATTTTTCAAGAACTAAAAACCTCTAAAAAGAGCTGGCTAAAGAATACAAGATTAGTGAAATAGTAGTAATAAGTTAGAATTTCTTGCTAGAGCTGGGACCTCCATCTGCCTTAGATCTTCACGCGTACCTTGCAGACATGACAGGCACATCACGCATTCTAACGTCTTCTACAAGAACTACACCTATGGATTTGTGCGTGGCATGTAGGGGTTCAGGTGCCGGGCCCGCTTTAGCCCGCAAAACTAGACGGTTAGTACAATTTGTACTACATATAAAGATTGGAATCGGTCTTCAATTTTACCGTGAGTATATGAGCTCAGGCAAACTAGCCGCCCGCGAGCCCGTCCCGCTTGCAACCCTAATGGCATGCCCCTCGACTAAGATAGGGAGGCACCTCTTCTTCGGCCGCTCTCCTCCTTCGAAGGTATGGGGTCGGTTGGGCGTCCTTGTTCGGGGCGTTAGTTTCTCTCTTTGGGACTTGCCACCTACCCCAGGATTGACAGCTCACATTTGGCACGCCGACATCGTGGCGATTCTCTGGTCGATTTGGAAGGAGCGAACAGGGCCGGTCCTGATTTTAGGGGCCCGGGACGAAACTAAAATTTCGGGTCTCTTTTTAATTTTTTTATATACAAGAATGAAATGATAAAGAATAAATACTTCAGGTATACTCATTTACAATATTTATATATTTACAATATTTATATAAAAATGACAATGTTTATATATTATCTTCAAAAAATTTCCGTGTATTTTTAGAAGCGAAGTCGGTGATAATGAAATCAATATCAATCTTGTCCAATAACTTCTTCTCGATGCCGGATCATAAATAACCACACTAATTGGTTCCTCATCAACACTAGCAGATTTTGTAGAAGATGAATCAAATATGATATCATGTTCACTTACATTGTTATTACCCGCGTTGATGTCATCGTTCTTCTCTGTACCGATCTCATCCTCTAGATCAATATTACTATGTTCCTGAACAAGAACTACTACCTCTGTTTCGGTTTACAAGTTTTGCGTGTACTTCTATGTCGTCAAATTGAGCAACTTAGTATGAGGTATATATTATAAAATAGTATATCATCGAAAACTTTAGACTTTATATTTTTCAATGATATAATTTTTATATTATATAGGTCAAATTGATAACCTAGATACACGTGAATGACTTGTAAACCGAAACGGAGGAAGTAGTGCTAACTCAATTGGATTCCTCAAAGTGCTCTTGTTAATCTTTAAAAATTTATGAAAGGATCCTCTCTTTGAGTTAATCAACTTCCCCTCTTTCTTCTCTTTTTACTTTTCTTAGCACCGAAATAAGGTGCCATAACCAATTAACCACACTAAAAATATAAAGAAGAATAATTATTAGAACAAAATTAGGGACAACGTTAGACTGCAGAAGACTGAGGTTAGAAATCCAGAATTCGGACCTGCAGACGCTGAACGGCCAAAGCGAGACGAGAGACAGGCCATAGACAGAGGCAGAGGACAAGGAGGCGAGGCGATAGGCGACGATCGGCCAACAGGCGGCGGCTTGCTGCTTGTCGCGTGCAGGCCTTCCTACGATTGACAGCGCAACGTTGAGTCGAGGTCGAGGCAGGAACCGGGATGCGTCATGCCTTCGTACGATACGATCAAAGATGATAGTTGATCCAATCACAGGTTAGGTACGTGCTGTCGTGATGGACTTCAAATCTGAAAAACGTATGTGTATATCTAGAAAATTAGAGGACCCAATCTAGCCTAATAAAAAACTCAAAACTGCTATTTTTTTTATCTTTTCTGATATCTATTATATCCTATATATGCAGCAAGGGAGGGCCCCCAAAATTTTTTGGCCTCCGCCCCCTCCGGTCCCCCCAAGGGCCGGCCCTGGGAGCGAAACGACTTCGTCTTCGATGCTTAGACCTCCCTTGTGCCTCTCCGCTGCCTCCTCTAAACCTCCCTTGTGCCACTCTCTCTCTCTCTCACACACACACACACATGCCGCACGCACGCACACACACACACATTTACGGCTAAGTCACTTCGGGTAATGCAACAAGCGGTGGTGTAATCCTCCGTAATTCTTGAAAAGTAAAGTTAGAATTTCTCATAGTACTTTTGAATAGAAGGAAACGTATTATTTTTTACAGAGAAGAAAAAGTCGGTGCAACAAAATAGAAAGCAACACGACACAAATATTTCTCCGATGGGCTGGGCTGTGCTGGGCCGGGCTGCCTTTACATTCGTGGCCATCAGCATGGACACAACAAACTTTTTTTTTGGCTACTGGAACATTATTTATTTTTAGCTATATTTTCATTTTTGAACATATTCAACCACCGAATCTGTTTTCAGTCTCACATCTGAAATAACATCTGATTCAGTTCATGATAAAGTGGTAGCGGTAGATCCCAACAAAAAAACACCAATGCTTTCACTGCATTGAAGGAGGTAGTCATTGCCCAAGAGCATCGTCTTTAATTATCTCTTTGTAATGACACATGGAACATATCACAAGTTCTCAAGACAAGAGAAGCCGAATACGGCGACGGCCGGGTCCCATTGGCGTAGTCCCTAAATCCCGTCGACATAAGCTGGCCCGATGGCCTTCGTCGGCGTATGGCCGTCGGCGTACAACCCCATAGGCGTAGCCCCTCTTCCCGTCGGCGTAGAAAAACCGTCGGTGTATCAAACCATCGGCGTAGACCGTGTGGGTCTCACCTAGATGACTAACGGCCGTTTGGCTACACCGACATCTTTGTCGTCGGCCTAGATTTTTCCATTTTTTTTTAATTTTTTTAATATTTTTGAATTGTTTAACTTGTTAACCAAACGTTGACATTTTTAATTCTAAGTATACTTAGTCTCAAGTCAAATTGCATAATTAGTCAAACTTCCCAATCGGTCACCCATCCTAACACTACTCCAGCACGCTTAACTTCTCCATTCCTTCCACATGAGCTTCCGACAAAAAAATTAGAACTTGTTATGAATATTATCATATCAATCCTATTAACCATTGGACTATAATGTTAGACGTCTTTATTTTTTATATTCCATACAATTATTTGAGTAAACAAAAATGAATAAGTAATAATAATCTTGAATTCAAATAAAAAGTAAATTTTATTTATTTTGCCTTTTTTCATTTAAAATTGAATAATTCATATCTACAAATCCGTAAATCATAATTCGACAAATAATATATCCAAATCGATTAGAAAAATGAGACGAATCCAAATATGACATCCGTATCATCTATTTAATTATATATCATAACTTTTTAATCTTAGACCAACCGAAACTATGTCAGGATTCATGAAACACCACGTTTTTGGTACTCGGAAAATAGAAAATGGCTTTTCAGTGCGACAAAAAGGAAACCTTACATTAGATCTCTGATGAAATAGCATATTATGAATCTAAAAATAATTTTTACAGAAAATCATGAGCATCATATCATGTATCTATAGCTCAAATTTAACTCACTTCCTATCGATTCAGCAGGAATTTGTCTTTTTCACGAGGGGTGGACGAAAAGGTTTGACATGTCCCGGTTGGGTAATTGTACATTAAAAGTGGTCTAGTATTTTTTAAAAATGTGGTATTATCATTTTAAAACTTTTATTTGGTGGTTGCTTCACAAAACACCCCGATTTTTGCACTCGGAAAATAAATATGGTTTTTGGTGCGACGAAAAGGAAAACTTGCTCCTGCAATATTGTTTTCCATCACATGATACACATGCGTACACAATATGGGCACATTATCATGATTCTAGCAATAACGTTGGTAATTTGACCTGAAATCTAGAAAACTTTGATTGAGATAGGTCATCTTGTGAAAGTTTTTTGAGACGCAATCAATATACCAAGTTTGGTATTTTTCATGCAACTATGTCACATAATATGACACCACGCGAAGGTTTTGCATTGTTTCGATCATTTTTGAAAATTTTATGCCCGTTTCAAACTATCCTCAAACTTTCTAAATTGAGGGGCATGAAGATTCTTAGCTTGGGGCTGAGCCTCACTAAACTTGCATTAGATCTCTAATGAAATAGCATATTGTAAACCTAAAAATGATTTTTGCAAAAAATTATAAGCATCATATCATGTACCTGTAGTTCAAATCTAACTCATTTCCTACCGATTCGACAGGAATTTATTTTTTTCACGAGTGGACAGAAAGGTTTGAGATACCCAGGTTGGTAAATTGTCCATTAAATATGGTCTAGTATTTTTGAAAAATGTGGTATTATCATTTTGAAACTTTTATTTGGTGGTTGCTTCACAAAACACCTCGTTTTTTGCACTCAGAAAATAAAAAATGGCTTTTTGGTACGATAAAAAGGAAAACTTGCTCTTGCAACATTGTTCACTATCCCATGATACACATGTCAGGAATATGCAACTTGTATTCCTCTAGGGCCAAAGGCCACAATATATAGTACAGGTACAGGGCAAATATGCAGGAAGCCCCCTAACATGCAATATACATATATATACATCTAACACCCCCCCTCAAACTCATGGTGGATCCACAACACTGAGTTTGGAGAGTAAAATCATCTTTGCTCGTCATGCCTTCAGTAAAGAAATCCATGTTAAGTCGAGGCACATCAAAGCGCAACAACTGAGCCTGCACACGAGCACGTGTATAGAAAGCATCAACACCAATATGCTTGGTAAGCTCATGCTTGATCGATCACGTGCAACACTAATAGCACCTGTCGCCGACAAAACCAGAGTGGGTGTGGTAATAGAGACCCCAAAATCCGCAAGTAACCACCGTAACGGTCACCTCAGCGGTCAACAAGGCCATAGCACGCAACTCAGCCTCAACACTCGAACGGAACAGCGGTCTGCTTTCTTCGTCTTCCAAGCAATGAGTGAACCACCAAGAAACACATGGCGAGAAAGTGAACGACGATCCGAAGGATCACCGCCCAATGAAGCGTCCGAATAGCACCGAGCTGGAGAGCTGGAACGAGGAAAGAAAAGGCGACGAGTGATCGTACCACGAAGATAACGAAGAACACGGAGAAGATGACTATAGTGAACAGTGGTGGGAGCAGAGACAAACTGACTCAGAATATGAACAGGATAAGAGATGTCAGGACGAGTGACAGCAAGATAAACCAGACTCCCAACAAGATGACGATAACGCGTCGGATCAGAAAGGGGATCACCATCCGTAGGTTGAAGCTTAACATTAAGCTCCATAGGGGTCTCAACAGTGCGCTCATCCCCAAGAGCAGCACGAGCAAGAAGATCCTGAATATACTTTTCCTGAGAGATGTAAAATCCATCAGAAGTGGAGAAAACCTCAATCCCAAGAAAGTATCGAAGAGGACCAAGATCAGTCATAAGAAACTGGTCACGAAGACGAGCCTTAACAAAGGCGATATACTCAGGATCATCACCAGTAATGATCATGTCATCAACATAGAGAAGAAGAAGAGTGCGTCCACGAGGAGAAGTGTGAACAAACAACGCTGGATCATGAGCACTAGGGGAGAAACCAGCAGATACTCTGAAGCAAAACGCTCAAACCGTGCACGAGGAGCCTGTTTGAGGCCATAAAGAGACCGTCGAAGACGACAAACCATCCCTCGGGAACAGTACCTGTGAGGAGGCTGCATATAAACCTCCTCACGCAACTCACCATTGAGAAAGGCGTTCTGAACATCAAGCTGAGACACAGACCAGTGACGAACAGAAGCAACAGCAAGAAGAGTACGCACAGTGGTCATATGAGCCACAGGAGCAAAGGTCTCATCGTAGTCACGACCATGCTCCTGCTGAAAACCACGAGCCACAAGACGCGCTTTATAGCGCTCAAGAGATCCATCAGAGCGGGTCTTAATCTTATAGACCCACTTACACGTGATAGGACGAACACCGGGAGGGGGAGAAACAAGATCCCAGGTGCCAGTGCGCTCAAGCGCAGCAATCTCCTCAGCCATGGCCAGCTGCCATTCAGGATGATGCTCGGCATCCCGATAAGAAGTCGGCTCAGAGGCAACAGAAAGACCATACTGACTAGGAGAGTAACGGTTGGGGGCACGACGCTGACGAACAGGACGAGTAGAGGGAAGATCATCAGAGGAAGACGACGCAGGAGACGACGATGAAGAAGAGGGAATAGTAGAGGAAGACTCCGGAGAACGAGGAGAACTAGGAGAACTAGACGGGGCGGAAGAGAATGGTGTCGAAGAAGAGACATCAGGGGGAGAAGGTCCTGAAGAAGACACAATAGGGGTAGAAGGAGGTGTGTCAGGAAAGAGAAGAAAAGAGATATCTTCCACCGGGTAAGTACCAGCGGTGGGACGAGGATAGAACGGACGCGTCTCATCAAAAGTAACATCACGAGAGATACGCATCCGACGACCAACAGGGTCCCAACAGCGATAGCCCTTATGCTCATCATCAGATCCGAGGAAGACACACTCAACAGGTGGCGGTCGGTTTGTGCGTTCGCGAGCAAGGAGAACATAGCAAACACAACCAAACAAGCGAAGCATGGAGTAATCTGGAGACTCCAGAGAGGCGCTCAAGAGGGATACCACCGCAAGGCGTGAAGGCTGAATATTGATGAGGTAAGCCGTGGCGGCAATTTCGGCCTCGTAAATGCGGCGGGAGAAGAAGCAATCATCATAGCGAGTGGTCTCAAGAAGATGGCGATGCTTACGCCAAGAACGCCATTCGAGCATGTGCACCAGATGTGAGAACTGGCAAGAGTGCCTGCTCGCCAAGAACACCTCGCAACATCCGGGAGATATACTCACCGGTAATCAATCAGAAACACACGGATGGGGGTAGAATATTGAGTACGAACCATGGCCGCAAACGCTGATATATGGAGAGCACCTCACTACGAGCGCATAAAATACAACCAAGTGTACCGAGAAAATCATCGATGAATAAAATATAGTAGCGATGGCCCCTTTCGAGCGAAGGGGCGGACCCCAAACATCGGAATGAACTAAATCAAAAGGTCGCTGAGATACAGACGTGCTAGTAGGATAGGGAAGCTGAATCTGTTTACCCAACCGACAGCCCTGACAATGCAAAGACCCATCTCCTGAGACAGACCCCAGAAGACCACGATGAGCTAATGATGACAAAGTAGAGTCACAGAGGTGACCAAGACGATGGTGCCACTGCTGAAAAGAGCTGGTAGTAGAGGCGACAACCGGAGAAGAACTGGCAGATGAAGTGGCAGCGGAAGGAACACGAAGCCAGTCTAACTCCCAAAGACCGGAAGAGTCACGACTGCGAGGGCCAGCTCCAACCAGAGCCTGGGTGCGACGGTCCTGAACAACACAAGAATCAGCATCAAGAATGACGCGACAACCAGAGTCGATGGTGGCTAGCGGAGAATAGATTCATCTTAAAAGAGGACATGAGAAATATCAGAACAAAAAAAGAAGAAGTAGAAAGGGTGCCCGACTAGAAACAGGAGAGAGGTACCATCAGTAAAACACCGGACAGGAGAAGGGAAAGAACGAAGAGCGGACAGAAAAGAAGACTCAGGGGTCATATGAAAAGAAGCTCCAGAATCCAGATACCACGGAGACGTACCTGACTGTGTAGAAGGTGGTGGTCGACAGGTACTCAAGAGTCGATCCAGAACCAGCGTGCCGTCGAAGAAGAGCTGTAGCAGCAAGCGGACCGCGAAGACTCTGATAATGTCTCGATCGGAGAGCAACTGCTGAAGGTCCGGAAGAAGCCGACTGCCCACGAGCCTGGTGCTGCTGACGTAAACTGGGGTCCCGTGTATAACAGGTGGCCCAAGTGTGACCATCCCTGTTGCAGTAAGAGCAGTGACGAAGAGAACCACGACGACCCTGACCACGAGCCTGCTGCTGACTCTGACCCTGAGGCTGCCGGGGTTCAAACTCCTGGCGAAGCCGAGACAGAAACTCATAGATACGGTGAAACTCCAAGTCCGAGCGCACAATCTGGCAGCACGAGCATGTGCCACAAACAGCAGTACGGAGAGAATCAAGCTGACGCCAGATAGCAGCACTCTGAGTATAGAACTCATCAATAGTAGAATCACCCTGTTGGAGAGCATGCTCCTGGCGAACCACAGACAGGTAAAGAGCATCCCCAGACGGCTGATAAGCCCAGCGAAGATGGGCCCATCGACAGCGATAGGGAGACTCATGAACTCAAAGACATCAAGGGAGAACACTAGAGGTGAGAACAAAGCAGACGAGCATCCTCATCAACCTCGAGTGTAAGCAGTCGAGCGTGTCGATAGGCCTCGAGATCGTAAGAGTCTTGCTTGAACTTGGTCATAAGCAACAACACTATCATCAAGACTCTGAGCAGCATCCTTGGCTTCCCGAGAAACATCAGCCAAGAACAATCGGCGTCGGAATAGGAGCCACAGAGCAGGAGGGCACGGCGACGGAGACCTCACGGAGCACACCCAAAGACGGAGACCGCGCATGTGAACGCGCATAAAGGCAGCGAAATCAGAATAATTCGCGCCATCAAAGACCACCGGGCAGCGAGGAATCGCAACATAACCCGATGAAGAAGACATCTCTTTTTTTTTTTTTAGATCAGATCTAGATCCAGACGTAAGCCGGCGGGGAGAGAAAAAAAAAAAAACAAGCCGGCGGCAGGCCAGACGGGATGGCAGCAGCAGGTCAGCGGGGAGCTGGCTTGCTGCAAGGTTGAGGGAGCAGTACCGCACGTGGGACGCGTCAGGGAGCAGTACCGCGTGGGGCCGGGGAGCTGGCTTCAGCGGAGCAAGGCGACATCAGTACTGGAGCAAGGCAGGGAGCAGTACCGCGCGTGGGGCGCGTCAGGGAGCAGTACCGTGCGTGGTCCTCGTGGTGGAGAAGTACAGACCAGCAGTGGAGTAGGACGGGAGCCAGACGGGTGCCAGGACGTGGTCCCGCGTGGTGGAGAAGCAACAGGCGAGGCGGGGGCGCCAGGCGCTGTCACCGCGTCACGCGCAGGAGATGGCGCGATGGCGCGCGTCAGGGCGCCAGGGACTCAGCAGGGTTTCACCGTCCGGACGCCAGGGAGTCTGCAGGGCTTCAGGGACTCCGCTCGTCGGGAGACGAGAAGAAAACAGGGCGCCACCGTCCGCGAATCGGATCGGAGAAGACCGGCGAAGACCAAACTGGATCGGATCTGGATCAGAAGACGGAACGGCAACGACGAAAACGACCAAAAATTGAGCGGCGACCGGCGGCGACGACGACGGCAAGACCGTCGGCGACAGGGACGGTGGCGGCTACAGCGACGAAGTTGCGAGTAGGAGGAGGCTAACCTAGCTCTGATACCATGTCAGGAATATGCAACTTGTATTCCTCTGGGGCCAAAGGCCACAATATATAGTACAGGTACAGGGCAAATATGCAGGAAGCCCCCTAACATGCAATATACATATATATACATCTAACAACACATACGTGCACAATATGAGCATATTATCGCAAACTATACCGCGATTTTAGCAATAACATTGGTCATTTGACCTGAAATCTAGAAAACCTCGATTGTGATAGATCATTTTGTGAAGGTTTTTTTTTGAGACACAATTAATATACCAAGTTTGGTATTTTTCTATGCAACTATGTCACATAATATGACATCACGCGAATGTTTTGTATTGTTTCGATCATTTTTGAATATTTTATGCCCGTTTCAAATTATCGTCAAACTTTCTAAATCGAGGGGCACGAAGATTCTTAGCTCGGGGCTAAGCCTCACTAAACTTACATTAGATCTCTGATAAAATAGCATCGTATCATGTACCTGTAGTTCAAATCTAACTCATTTTCTGCCGATTCAGCAGGATTTTGTCTTTTTACGAGGGGTGGACGAAAAGGTTTGAGATATCCAGGTTGGGAAATTGTCCACTCAAGATGGTATACTATTTTTGAAAAAGGGGTAGTATGATTTTGAAACTTTCAGTTGGTGGTTGCTTCACAAAACACCCCTTTTTTACACTCGGAAAATGAAAAATATGTTATATGAAAGTATTTGTATTTTTTATATTTTTTGAAAAAAAATATTATTTGACTTTATATAGATAGATCTTATTTTTCTGCAATTTTTAATATATTATATGTATTTTTCTGAATTTAAATGATTTAGTCATGATTTTTCTAAGATTAATATGGCAAAAAAGAAAAATGGCTATGTAGACTTGACGCCGTCGCTCTGCCGTTAGCCTACTATGCTACACCGGCGGCCCCGTTTACGCCGATGGCTGCCATCGACCTATTTAGCCTATGCCGATGGCTATACTGGGCCGACGGCCCGTCAAGCTACGCCGAAGACCCCGCCATTTTGTCGTCGGCGTATAAAAAGGTCGTCGGCCTATCTGGTTATTCCCCTAGTGAGACTCCGACGAGCTGGTTTAGAAAACCCACCGCCATTAGTATTAAATATCACTGTTTTACATTTTATTCATGAACTACACCCAGATAGACTGCACCACGCTTCAGTTCATGCTGCACCCTCCTTTGGTTCGATTGAGATCAGCTGGGGCGTGTGTTATGTGGATGTTTCTCTCGTTCCTTGTCAATCTACATGTTTGGCTTCATCTTGAGCCGCGACGCCAGCTTCTGCCCGAGGGACGCATCGCACTGCAACCAACATAGGTAAAAGCATGGGTTTCAATGGCCTTAAATAATTCAGATACAGATAACAGTTGATGAGTGTTTGGCACTCGAAGAACAATATAAGAATGTATGACCCAGATGCTCTGTATCTTATGGGTAACGCGAGCATCCGTGAGGAAGAAAATGACGCAAAACTACCACATTTGAGACGATCTTGTTAAAAATCTACCACATTTAGGTTTTTTGACACATAAACACCACTTTTAGGGTATATGTGTGACAGAAAGCTCTAACTGGCCGTGTTTAGTCATCTAACAGCATTTCTGGCAGGTGGGGCCCGTTGTCAGTGCTGGCGTGGCATGCACATGACGGAGGGAGGCAACGGCCGTGAAGCGCGCGTCAAAGGGCCCCCAAGCGTATCAGGCATCACCACCGTGACTAAACGGCCAGGATCAGACGGGAGGGACCCCACCTCCACACAGCCCATCCCCTCCCACCTCTTCCTCCACCTTCAGCCACCCCGCCATGGCCCGGGAGGTCGATGACGACCGCACCACCCCGGAGTGGCGCGTCGTCCACGGCTCGCCCACCACCGCCCCCGCTCATGCTCACGCTCACGCTCACGACAGCGGCAACGGCGCGCTCGAGCCGCAGGCCGCCCCCGCTCTTCTCCTCAGCGGCCGCAGCAGCGTTACGCTCGACCTGCTGCGGGCCGCCTCCGACCGCTCTCCTCTCGCCCGCCGCACATGGGCGTCGCGCTCCACCCACAGCCACAGGCCGCCTCGCCGCCTCAGTGGGCCACGCCGTCACGCCGGGTCGCCTCGACCTCCGCCAAGAACAAGACCGCCAAGGTGAGGCCTCCCACACCGATCTCGGTAGCCTCGCACCGACTCTCGCCAGATAGGCCCGTGATCGAGTCCGCCCACGGCGTCGCTGCCGTCGACACCCCACTCTCCATGCGTATACGCGCCGACGAGGTGGACGCTTACGATACCATCGCCCGCGTGAAGATGCTCGTGGAGCAGATCACCGGGCGGCCGCCGCGGCCAGCACCACCTTGCTCTTCCGCTGGGCGAGGAGACGGAGGACGGCGACAAGACACTCCCACTACAACCTGCAGCAGATCCGCTGGCTACTTCTCCTCGCCGCGGCGTCCAATAGCGTTGAGGACGAGGAGGACGCCGCCGCCGTGCACCAGCTCGCGCCGCGGATGAGCAGCCCACCGTGGAGGTCGCCGCCGTCCCGTGCCTCGCTGCCGCTGCCCCAGCAGCGGTCGCCACCACCGCGGCGCCAGCCTGCGCGGCTGAGCAGCCCACCATGGAGGTCGCCGCCCCTGCGTTTCGCCTCGCTGCCGCGTCCCAGCAGCGGGTCGCCACCACTGCGGCGCCAGCTGCGGCGCGGTGAGCAGCCCACCATGGAGGTCGCCGCCGCGTTTCAGCTCGCTGCCGCGTCCCCACAGCGGGTCGCCACCACCGTGCGCGAGGCTTCCGCCGCGGAGACCACCGGCGAGGTCGCCGAGTGGCTGCGTGCAGCGCGCGCGAACCTGCTCGGGAGCGAGGTCCCCGCGGCCCGGCCTCGCGTCACCACCATCTGTGAGGCTTCACCTGCGGAGCTCAAGAGCGAGGTCGCCGAGTCACTGCGTGCAGCCGCGGCATCTCAGGGGCACTGGGGTATGAGGGTCACGGTGGTGATGCCTGATACGCTTGGGGGCCCCTTTGACGCGCGCTTCACGGCCGTTGCCTCCCTCCGTCATGTGCGTGCCACGCCAGCACTGACAACGGCCCCACCTGCCAGAAATGCTGTTAGATGACTAAACACGGCCAGTTAGAGCTTTCTGTCACACACATACCCCAAAAGTGGTGTTTATGTGTCAAAAAACCCAAAGGTGGTAGTTTTTAACAAGATCGTCTCAAATGTGGTAGTTTTGCGTCATTTTCTCTCCGTGAGGGCATCAACCCACCGCTGGATGAATCGGTCTTGTTGCCTTTTTTTTTATACAAAACCAGTTTGGAGGTTGCCTAATTTCCTCCATGTGTCTGAAGAATCTAAACCAATGAAAACTGAGTTAGGACGAACCTAGTAGGGTCAAAAGAGCGGAATCCACTAGAGGAAAAAGGGCCATCCGTTCGCGACCCCTCGGAGCATTAGTCCCGGTTGCGCCACCAACCGGGACTAATGCAGGCACGCGTCCCGGTTGGAGCGGGCACGGGGCCAGGGGGCATGCGTCCCGGTTGGTGGGATACGTCGGTTGGAGCCACCAACCGACTAAAGGTTTGGCCACAGCCACGTGGCGTGTACGCACCTTTAGTCCCGGTTCGGCTCCAACCGACTAAAGACCCCGCCTCTATAAATGCACGCCCAGCCCCCTCGCCCACTGCTTTTTCGAATGGTGTAAGGTGTGAGGGGTGTGCTAGTTTTTCTCATGCATGCATTGAAGGTGTTTGTTGAAATGTTTGAGTGAAAATCCCGCTGAATTTCTCATAGAACAAAAATATAGAAGGTGTCCAGACGCACTTGAGCTTTCTCCTCTTTATTTCCCTCGATCGAGGTTAGCAATCTTATCTTTTCTAGGTCATTGATACAATTCATGTGTCGGTGTGAATTGGTTATTTCACTATTTATGATGTCCTGTTTTGATAAACTTACTTATATGATGCGATGAACGGTCGGGAATGGATGTACGGTGACCGCGGTAGCCGGTATATATCAAAGGCGTGGATAAATTTATCAATGTGGCTACGGTAAACAAAGAGAATGGATTTATACGTTGTCCATGTGTTCAATGTCGAACAACAAGGAGTACTCTTCCTCGAAAATCATTCGCGGCCACCGATTATGAAAGGTTTCATGCCCAACTATAACCGCTTTGGACCAAGCACGGGAAAGATGGGTTATGATGGAAGATGGTGAAGAAGAAGATGATGATAACAACTATCATCATATGTTTCCTGAATACTGATGATACTACAATGGAAGACAATGGAGAGGAAAAGGTGAAGAACGGGCATCGATGAGCCGGTGATGAACTTGGTAGGGTCATTTTTATGCAAAGTAGACCGTGAAATGTAAAATGAGAAGTTGAAGTTAGAGGGCATGTTAGAAGATCACAAGAAATTGTTGTACCCAAATTGTGAAGATGGCAGCAAAGCTCGGTACCACAATCGGAATTGTTGCGATGGAAGGCGAGTGTGGTCTAACCGACTCCTCATTTGAAAAGATGCTGAAAATAATGAAGCAAGTTTCAAAAACATAACGAACTTCCCGAGAGTACCTACGAAGCAAAGAAGACTCTTTGTCCTCCAGGATTAGATGTGCAAAAGATACATGCATGCATTAATGATCGCATCCTCTACATGTAAGGAGTATGATAATTTAGATAAATGCCGGTATGCAACGCGTTGCGGTATAAGATCGACGAGATGACCCCGGTGATGTTGAGGAGAGCCTCCTGGAAGAGGGTTCTGCTAAGGTTATGTGGTATGCTCCTATAATACCAAGGTTGAAACGCATGTTCGAAACAAAGAGCATGCCAGTTGTTGCGATGGCACAAAGAAGACCGTAAGAAAGACGGGAAGTTGAGACACCTGGCCTTTGATGGGTCACAGTGGAGAAAAATCGAGAGAGACTTCCCAGACTTTGCAGGTGACGCAAGGAACTTATGGTTTGGTCTAAGTACGGATGTCATGAATCCTTTTGGGGAGCAGAGCAATACACAAGACACGACGTGACTCTATGTATCTACAACCTCCTTGGTTGTGCATGAAGCGTAAGTTCATTATGATGCGGTGCTCATCCAAGGCAAGCAACCGGCAACGACATTGATGTGTACCTTAGGCCATTAGTTGAAGAACTCTTACGGTTGTGGGGCAAACCAGGTGTACGTGCATGGGATGAGAACAAACAGAGCCATTTAATCTACGAGGGTTGTTATTCAGAACCATCAATGATTGGCTGCTCTTAGTAACCTTTCGTGATGCATACAAACAAAGGATATAAGGCATGCACCCACTGTTTAGATAAGACCGAAGGTACATATTTGCATAAATGCAAGAAGGTTGTGTACTGGCGAATCGACGATTTCTTCCGACCAATCATCCCGAAGAAAGAAAGGCAACCATTTCAAAGGTGAGGCCGATCACCGAAGAAGCCCGAACTCCCCTTTGGTGATGATGTATTTGGTATGGTCAAGGACATAGAAGTAATCTTTGGAAAGGGTCCCATGTCAATCAGTTCCAACGACGTCGCTACAGACACACACCCATGTGGAAGAAGAAATCTATATTTTGGGAGCTGCCATATTGGAAAGTCCGTGTCCGCTTCAATCGACGTGATGCACGTGACGAAGAATCTCTGCGTGAACCTGCTAGGATTCCTAGGCGTGTATGGGAAGACAAAAGATACACCAAGCACGGAGGACCACCAAATTATGAAAGACCCAAAGAACATGCATACAGATAACAAGACGGATAAAGGGCGCCACTTAAGTCGTGCGGCTATGCTCTTACCAAAGAGAAGGAAATCTTTTTGATGTCCTTTAAGATCAAGGTGCCGTCGGGCTTCTCATCTAATATAAAGGGATAATAAATATGGCAGAAAAAGTTCCAAAACCTGAAGTCTCATGATTGTCACGTGATTATGACGCATTGCTTCCGATTGCATTGAGGGGCTTCACCGGAAAATGTTCGAGTACCCATTGTGAAGTCAGGTGCATTCCTCAATGCAATATCTCAGAAGGTAATCAATCCAGATATTCTGCCAAGGTTACAGAAGGATGTGGTACAATGTCTTGTTAGTTTTGAATTGGTGTTCCCACCATCCTTCTTCAATATTATGACGCATCTCCTGGTTCATCTAGTGGAAGAGATTGCCATTGTCGGTCCGGTATTTCTGCACAATATGTTCCCCTTTGAGAGGTTCATGGGAGTTTTAAAGAAATATGTTCATAACCGTGCTAGACTAGAAGGAAGCATCTCCAAGGGATATGGAACAAAGGAGGTCATTGAGTTTTGTGTTGAATTTATTCCTGACCTTAAGCCGATTGGTGTTTCTGACTCGCGGCATGAGGGAAGACTAAGTGGAAAAGGCACGCTGGGAAAGAAAGCAATGATATGTAGGGACGGGGATTCTTTCACTAAAGCACACTACACTGTTCTACATAATTCCACCTTGGCAGCTCCGTATATCGAGGAACACAAGAATATTGTACGCTCCAAAAACTCGGGGAAGCCTGAATCATGGATTACAGATGAACACATGAAGTCTTTCGGTGGTTGGATGCGGACACATCTCTTGAATGACACCACGTTGGAGATAAACTATACTTGTTGGACGCGTCACCATCTTCTACTGTATTGAATTTCCAAGGGTACGAAATAAATGGGAATACATTCTACACGATCGCCCAAGATAAAAAGAGCACCAACCAAAATAGTGGTGTCCGCTTTGATGCAATAGACGATAATGGACAAAAGGACACATATTATGGTTACATAGAGGAGATATGGGAACTAGACTATGGAGTCTCTTTTAAGGTCCCTTTGTTTCGCTGCAAATGGGTCAACCTGAATAGGAAGGGGTAAAGATAGACCAGTTGTAATGGAATGACAACAAGGATCTCAACAATCTTGGTTATAGAGATGAACCATTCGTCCTAGACAATGATGTGTCTCAGGTTTTCTATGTGAAGGACATGTCCTCCGCATCAAAAAAAGAAAAAATATGCAAACAAATACATCATATGATGAGCCAAAGGCCACATAGTTCTTTCAGTGGGAAAAGAAACATCGTGGGAATCGAGGACAAGATGCATATGTCAAGATTATAATAAGTTTGATGAAATTCCGCCTTCATGGTGAAAACCGACCCAAGTATTCCGTTAAGTAAAGAAGATGCTCCATGGTTACGTCAAGCGGTCATAAGGAATGACATATGCCAAGAAGTTCATGCTCATATTATGTAACTCTAGTTCATGTCTTTCGCGGTTTGTGGCTTGACCAAGGATATCTTTCATGGTTTGTGGCCTTTAGTCCCGGTTTTGTAGTCTCGCTTTTAATATTAATAAATGTCTTGAGTGTTAGTCCTGCTTTGTGGCTGGACCGAGTGCCTCTATGACCAGTTTCTTGAGATGCCGGAGGACTGGCCCGTCAAGATCTCCTCAAACTGGTCGTAGTGGTGTCCCTACTCGAAAACCATGTTGCAGCTTGTAACTTCACTAACTAGATCAATACCTCGGAGCTAACTAATTTCACATATTAGGAGTGCCTATGACCAGTTTCTCGGAGATGCCGGAGGACTGGGCTCGTCGGCATCTCCTCGAAACTGGCCGCAGTGGTGTCCCTGCCTCGAAAACCATCTTGCAGCTTGTAACTTCACTAACTAGATCAATACGCCTCGAGCTAACTAATTTCACATATTAGAGTGCCTCTATGACCAGTTCTCGGAGATGACGAGGACTGGGCTCACGGCATCTCCCGAAATCGCCGTAGTGGTGTCCTCGCTCTCTAAAACCATCTTGGAGATGCCTCAAACTGAGAGGACTGGACTCACAAGGATGCATATTTATAGTACAAGCAGCTCGGCATAATGTCGACACTCACGACATAATGTCGACTCACCCCTATTATTAGTCTTGACTCATCTTTAGTCGGTTGGTGTCTCCAACCGGGACTAAAGGTTCATCTTTAGTCCCGGTTGGTGACACCATCCGGGACAAGGTACAAGCCGCACGACATAATGTCGACACTCACCCCTATTATTAGTGTTGTCTGGCCCACTCTACCGCAATCCCTTCAGTCGCGGTTGGTTTCTCCAATCGCCCGTGATTTTTTGAAAAAATCATTTTTAGACTCGCAATATGTGGTTTCTTCAGAGATCCAATGCAAGTTCTAACGATGCTCGTCCCCTATCTTCATGCACACCGGTTCGACCATAGTTAGAAATTCAGATAATTCAAAACGGGCATAATAAATTCAAAAAAAATCCGAACAATGAAAATCCTTCGCGTGGTGTCATATTATGTTACATAGTTGAAAGGAAAAATACCAGACTTGGTATATTGATCATGTTTCGAAAAACCTTCACAAAATGACCTATCATGTTCGAGGTTTCATGGCTTTCGGTCCAAATGACCGATGTTATGTGCTGAATCACGGCATAGTTTGTGATGTTGTGCCCGTATTATGCATGTGTGTGGACATTGGTATGGAGAACAATGTTGCAGGAGGAAGTTTTCCTTTTTGTCGCACGGAAAATCCCTTTTCCATTTTCCGAGCGCAAAAAACGGGTCGTTTTGTGAAGTAACCACCAAAATGCCGTTTCAGAATGCTACCGTCCTATTTTCCTAAAATACTAGACCACCTTACATGGACTATCTCCCAACCAGTACATCTCAAACCTTTTCGTCCATCCAGGGTAAAAAGGACAAATGTCCTTAGAATCGGTAGGAAGTGGGTCCGTTTTGTACTACAGTACATGATCTATCGCCGTGATTTTTGAAAAATCATTTTTAGACTCGCAATATGTGGTTTCTTCAGAGATCCAATGCAAGTTCTAACGATGCTCGTCCCCTATCTTCATGCACACCGGTTCGACCATAGTTAGAAATTCAGATAATTCAAAACGGGCATAATAAATTCAAAAAAAATCCGAACAATGAAAATCCTTCGCATGGTGTCATATTATGTTACTAGTTGAAAGGAAAAATACCAGACTTGGTATATTGATCATGTTTCGAAAAAACCTTCACAAAATGACCTATCATGTTCGAGGTTTCATGGCTTTCGGTCCAAATGACCGATGTTATGTGCTGAATCACGGCATAGTTTGTGATGTTGTGCCCATATTATGCATGTGTGTGGACATTGGTATGGAGAACAATTTTTTTGAATTATTTATTTAAATCCAAACACTTTTTATGTTTAAAGTTTTTCTAAATTCCAAATTAATATTAAAAATATATAAGTTAATTCATTTTTAATTGTAAATGGTTCATAGTTTAAATGGTTACATTAATTATTTTTTTAAAGAGAAATGTTTTTGAATTATTTATTTAAATCCAAACACTTTTTATGTTTAAATTTTTCTAAATTCCAAATTAATATTCAAAATATAAGTTAATTCATTTTAAAAGGTTACATTAATTATTTTTAAAATAGAATATGTTTTTGAATTATTTATTCAAATCCATACACTTCTTATGTTTAAAGTTTTTCTAAAGTCCAAATTGATATTAAAAAAATATAAGTTAATTCATTTTTAATTGTAAATGTTTGATATTTTAAATGAATAAATTAATTATTTTTAAAAGTAAAATGGTTTTGAATTATTTATTCAAATCCAAACACTTTTTATGTTTAAAGTTTTTCTAAATTCCAAATTAATTATCATTTAAAAACAATACAAATTTAAACCCCAAATTAAAAAATAAGGCGGGAACAGAGAGAAAATACCTGAAATTTTTTGAAAACAGGGGAATATGTCCCGGTTGGATCCACCAACCGGGACTAAAGACCCCCTGCGCCAACCCTTGGTCTGCTGAAAATATTGGAGTATAGGTCCCGGTTGGTGGCTCCAACCGACGTATATTCCTTTAGTCCGGTTGAGCCACCAACCGGGACTAAAGGTCCTTTGGTTATAACCGGGTGCCCTCCTCTTCTTCTTCCCCATCTCCCTCCTTCTCTTCTCGACGACGCCGTGCCGCTTCGCTTGCACGCCCTACCGCCGCCCGCCCAAGCGCAGGGAAGCTTCGCCGCCCGAGGCTTCTCCCGGCGAATCGGCCGCCGCTTCGCTCCCAATCGCCGCCACCCTCGAGCCCGACGATTGCCGCTGCCGATTCGCCGGCTCCCGACCTCGCCGCCTCCCGACACCACCACCGCACACTGGTATCTGCTGGTCCTCGTGGACCTCTCTCTCGCCTCTCGCTCGGTTCATCCTCCCGTCGACCACTGCCACCACCGCCGCTCACCGACGCGTTTCTCTCTCCGGTGACCTTTTGGAGGCGGCCGCTACTTTTGGCTCGCCTCAACCTCCTTCTCTAACGCACACGCACGCGCCCTAGATCGCACCCTAACGCTGCCTCGATCACCGCCCCGCAAGCCACCGCCGCGTGACGTCACCTGCAGGCATCGACCCGACCAGGGAGCCACTTTGCCTGCATGGCTTTCCTATGTGGCCTCTGGCCCACAGGTCAGCGTCTCTGGCTAGCCCCAGCCCGAGTGAAAAATGCCCCCCTGAACCAGTTTTGCTTGTGTGGCTGCTGAGGTGGCTCCGGGCCCCTCTGTCAGTCACTGTGGGTAGGTTTGCCTGCGGTGTAAAAAGTTTAACAGCTTTTAATAATTTGAGAAATAATTATAATCTTATAAATTCAATAACTTTTAATCTATAAGTCATAAAAATATGAATAATATATCAAAATGTTCAGAAAAATGAAACCTAGCTATCTAAGCTATAATCATGCATTGTTCAACAACTTAAATTACAAGTTTAATTAGAAGAACAAATCCACCCCTCTCATGTGTTCCGGAGTTTCTCCGAGTTAGGGTTTTCACCCCTCGGAACCCCGATTAAATCGTCGAGCATTTCTTAGGGTTACATTCCAATGCAAATTAACTTGTCATATCATCATACTTGCTTGAGCATTGCATCGATGCCATGTGTTGATTGTTTCCTTTCTTTTGGTGTTTGGATTATTAGGTTTATTATTAGTTAGGTATTATTAGGTTTATTAATTAGTTTGGTATTATTGGTCTTCGACTCCTTCGGTCATCCACTGGGTAGCCCTGGACCGATTCACATTTTCAAGCAACTTAGGTGCATGTGGGTTCGACGATGTGCCTATCTACTACACGGTTTCCCTTTCTCTTCATTTTTATTATTGTGTATGTATATATTAGGGTTTCTCTGAATTAGGGTTTATATCTCTCAACACCATACTTAACTTTCTCCTTTAGCCTCTTTGACTTATTCGTTTTTCCACCTATGCAGAAAATATGGACCCACACGTCAGAGACGAAGAAAAGGAAGAGTTGATCCAAGGTGTGATCCGTGGGAAGATAATTTAGACGTATCAACGCTTTGAACAACTCCGATGAGGGTGATCCTCTTTACCGAGAGTAGACAACTTGTTTGAGGTTGAAGGTGTTGCCTCATGAGGGAGAAGGCGATGCCTTGTGTAATCGAGAAGACGACCTCTCCATGAGGTGCATGTAATATAAATCAATTCATTAATTAATCATCTGCTATCTATATAGAAATAGTAACGACGATCTCTCTTCTTTTAGCCCTCCGGATCGAAGGAATCTACTGAAAAGAGCAGATGAGGCCCAACCAAAAAGTTGCAAGACCATGAGAGGTTCAGGATCGAAGATATTGCTGAAGACGGCAAACCGACAGCTCCCGAAGTTGTCGCAACCAAATTTGTGGCACAATGCGGAGTAATCGTTAGGGACTTAATCCCGATCACCATTAGAAATTGGAATAGGCCTGCTAATGCGGATGAAGACGGAACATGTTTATTTGTCCCTAACCACGCCAAAGATTTACTGTGGAAGAGGCTCATGGTTAATTTCAAACTACCGAAGATAGAGCTGGATCCAAATGCGGAGGATCCAGTTGAGGACGCCTTACAACATGGGAGAGCCATGGAGGCTAAGGTCAGGGAGTGGGCTTTGAAGAAGATGGCCCAGTGTTTCACCAACTGGAAGAAAAGATTGCACCTTGACTATGTCGTGAAAAGAAGACTCGATTTCAAGAATATTCAGTTTGAGAAGATAAAACCATTCTGGGCTGAGTTTGTGGAATACAAGAAATCAAAAAAAGCTAAGAAAATGTCTGAAACGAATAAGCTGAATGCTGCTAAGAAGTATCACCATACTATGGGGCAAGGTGGCTACAGGGTTGGCATTCCTAAGTGGGAGAAACTTGAGGAACTGCGTGATAAAAATATCACCCTGCAGATGCACGATTGGGTAGAACGTGCAAGGAATTGGTTTTACGCATGGGGCCTGTTGGACTCGGAAGGGAGGTGTATATATAAAATATGACATAAAGAAGACCCCTTGCCAATCGAGAGGATCAGAAAAGCAGTAAAGGCTATTAAAGATGGGGACTTCATTCCCGATAGAGAGAATGATGAGCTCACACTCGCCTTGGAAATAAGGAACATGATGGACGAACACGAGGCACAAGAGGCTCCCAATCATGGAGGACTGGTTTCAAGAGAGGAAGAAATATCCTAATAGAAGCCCAGAGGAGAAAGGACAGATGGACAGTTGAAGCGTAAAGTCGAAAGAGCGAATGCATTTAATTGAAGAACGATTAAAGCAACAACAAGATGAAATTAACACACTTAAAGAGCAAAGTACTACGGCGCCCATCTTAGCAAAGACACGCATTCGATGCTACCGCCTATCGAATAATCGAAAAGTGTGGCTTCCACCGAGGTCCCGGTGATGACAATGGCGATGCCGATGATGCATCGACGATGGCTCTGTTGGCTACCAGTGGATGATATCACAGAGATGACACATCGCGAGCTACATGTCAAAGTTGTGAACATATCAATGAAGGTGGCCGGCTATGCCTTACCAATTGGACCCACACCAACTTACCACCGTCGTCCGGTTCCAGAGGGCTACGCTGTTGTCGGCGTGGATGAAATCATGCCCACCTTTGAGGTTTTGGATCTTCACTACCGCCGGTGAAGGGGATGTGTATCGCTGGGTGACGCAAAAACGCCACCATTCTATGGCCAAGGATTGTATCGTGTCTTGAAATCACAGGCCAAGGCCATCTTCGCCGCCTCACCCGTCTCCGCCGAGGTCGCCGCCATGGCCGTCTTCGTCGCCTCACCCGGCTCGCCGCCTCACCAATCTCCGGTGCAGCCATTGCCGCGCCTCAGGATAAAAGCGAAGCGCATCGCCATCAGGCGGCCGTAAGCGATCGCCAAACGTAAACAAGAGCCTCTTCCAAAAGTACCAACGGTTCCTCCCAAGAGAGCTTATGATCAGATCAAGAGGAGATCGCGGCGATCGTTGATGCAGTGTTTTAAGCTAAGTCGAGGCGGCGAAAGAGCCCTAGTTCCCAAAGACCAAAGAAGAAAAAGCCAAAGTGTTGAAAATGCTAAAGAATCTTCATCAACCCGAGCCAAAGCTGTCATCGACTATGAGCGTTCTATTCTCAAGTCACATGCGCACAAAAAGCCTCAAGAGCGATCGATGCAAGCGGAAATCTGTTGCCCAGCGGAGAACAAGCAAAAGACTTGCGCCTCTCAAGGTGATTTCTCAAACCAATGTGGGTCGAGCAAATATGCGGCCCGAAGAGCAGTATGATCCAGAGGTAGTTGCACAATACGGAGAAGCTGCCGTTGCTCAAGGTATGAGTATTGCCCAAGATTTATCCTTAGAGTTCTTCCCCGTGAGTGAAGTAGCATACCAATACCAGTACGGAAAACCTCTCGTCAAACCCGAGGAGGTAAACAATCTTCCAACAAAAATGCGAAGATTGCATAACTGGTACATGCATGCCACATGGGCCGGGGCTAACTGGATAGTACTGAGGGTTACAAAAAAGCATCATGGGAAAGATAAGGATGACATGATATCCATTGAATTTGATGAACTATTTCAATTATTCAATCAAGACGCCTTGGACAAATCGATCATGAGTGCCTATTGTCTGTAAGTACTAATTCTGTAATTAATTTAGTCTCCAGCTATATTATTTTGTTTATTGCATGTATATAATCATACTGTAATATGCAGAATGAAGATTCTCGAATGCAGCAGAGGACAAATCTATGGCATTGGCTTCATTGACCCATATTGGGTTCATGAAGCTAATCTCAAAATAAGCCCCCAGGATACGGAGGATAATATAGTACACGCGTTAAGGTTTCAAGAAACCAAAAGGGAAATACTATTTTCTTACAACTTCCAGTGAGTGTTATTGTCTTGTATACACTTTCTATTTCGCTTACTCGATGTTAAGTATATAATTGATTAGTTCTGCATTCGCAGGTACCACTATATTCTGTTAATCATTCAACTTGACAAAGGGCGTGTACTAGTCATGGACTCAAAACATAAACCCCTTGAGACGTGGAAGGACATGCAGATACTTCTCCAGCGGTAATTCTAATCATTATGACACTATATCGGCAACGTCTCGTGAATTTTATAATATCAAGTACTTAATAACTTATTTTATTCGCTTTTCACGTCGGCAGCGCTTGGAAACGGTTCACCAAGAAGGCTAGGGTGTTTGGAAAGAGGAACTTACATTTCAACCACTAGATGTAAGCACCACTAGCTATATCCGCATCTCTTTGATTCTAGTTTTGATACAGTTATTATCATGCTTGATTATTATTTTGATTGAACTCTGTTTCGTAAAGTGCCGACGAGAGAACTGTAACAATCTATGTGGATACTATGTATGCGAGTTCATCCGGCAGACGTGCGATGAGAAGGGCAGAAATTTAGAGCAACTCCACGTACGTAAACAATATCTATAGTTTTTTATTACAATCAAATTGTGTTTAGTTTCATATTCATATAGGCTGACTCCTTTTTTAAATCAGATCGAACGTCTACGGGACGGTCTTCTGCCAAAGGATCGCATACGAGCAATTCAGGAGGAATTTGCGGGATTCTTGGATGCAGAAGTCCTAAACACACAAGGGGAATACTACTCGGCTGTGTATAGACAATAGGAATTGTAAAAATAGCAACTTTCAAGAAATTGGCCGGTAGCATCGAATGGCAACTTTTGTATGTAGTGCATGAACCCGATCCGTGTATTGAATGTAATGTTGTCATGATGATCTTGTGTAATATAAGGTTCCTTCGTTGATAAGTGCAAAACACTAAATAAACAATAAAACAACCTAAATGAATTCTTCGCCGCACAAAAAGTGGCGAAAATGCTGCCGCGGCAACAAAATGTGCCAAAATGAATTCTCTGCCGCGGCAGAGAAATGGGCCAAATCTCTGCCGCGGCAACAGGTTATTAGTCCCGGTTCGTGTTACGAACCGGGACAAATGCTCCACCCCCCTCACGCGATGCCGCCACGTGTGCCCCATTTGTCCCGGTTGGTGGGGCAACCGGGACTAATGGTTAGAGCTTTAGTCCCGATTGCCCCGTCCCGGTTGGGCAACCGGGACTAATGGCCCTTACCAACCGGGACGCATGGGCCCTTTTCTACCAGTGATCTCTCGCCAGCCTGCTTGAAGTTGTTCTCCTTTTCAATAATACACTGCAGTACCAACAGTAGAAAGTTAGCAAAACTTTTGTCAAGCACATAACAAGTGGGTTCTAATTCGGTTAGTATTTTAGCTGATGTTCTTAATTAATATTTGGAAACACTTCGAACAAAGACCCAAAATAACCATAAGATAAAGGCTATGCGGTAGTAGTAACATTAGAATTTGAACGATCCAAATTGCATACCTTTTCCCGGCATCCATTTAGAACATGAGAAGGAATAGGGTACTTCTTGTCAATGTTTTGGGTGGAACCGCACCTTCATATGGTACGGGTTGCATGTTAATATAGATCAAGAAGAGCCCCTGGCATAGCAATACAAGACCCGTATTGAAATCAGTGTACTACACCATATTCATATACGTACAAGACATGTGTTGCAAGTATTACATTTAACAACCCCTTTAATCTTAGCCTATAGAAAGGTTGAGATTACACTTGAATTTATCTAGCATCTTGACTGGAAGTGCCTTTGTAAATTCACCTGCAACTTGATCTTTGCTTGAACAAAGCGAATAGCAAAATTATTACTTGCAACTCGTTCTCTAACAAAACAAAAGTTAATCTCAATATGTTTAGTGCGAGCATGAAACACAGGATTTAGTGACAAATAGGTAGCACCTAAATTGTCACACTAGAGACTTAGTTTTTTCCTTTAGTTTTACCCCAAGTTCTATGAGAAGTGCTTCAACCCAAATCAACTCAGCTGTGGCATTGGCTAAGGCTTTATATTCAGCCTCAGTATTAAACCGAGACACTCTGGCTTGTTTCCTTGACAGTCTATGAGACCAAGTTTGGACCACCAAAGATGGCAAAACCACCTGTAGAATGTATATCATCAAGACATCCTGCCTAATCAGTATTTGAAAAAACACCAAGAAAAGTGGATGAAGATTTGGTAAATGTATATGTTTTGCAACTGACCAATGTTCTGTAGTTGGAGCATGAAGTTACTAACAAACCTTGTTTACTAAGAAAGAAAGATCTGGACGTGTAAGAGTCAAGTACTGTAATCCTCCAACAATACTTATGTAGTGAGAGCTATCTTCAGGACCAAGAGGTATGCCAGGTGTAAGAGACAACTGTTTTATGGAAGACAGAGGAGTGAGCGCTGACTTGCAGCTGTGCATACCAACTCTATCAAGCAACTATGTAGCATACTTTTCATGAGTCAAGAGCAAGCCATTCTGCATCTTTTTTTACCTCAATACCAATGAAGAAGTGTAAATCGCCTAGATCTTTGATTGCAAAATTCTTATTGAGATCTTGAAGGAAGACAATAATAGCAGGATCACATGAGATTGTAACTATGATGTCATCAACATAAATTAGGACAAACATAGTAATACCTGACTTGTTATAAAGGAACATAGAAGTATCAGCCTTTGATGGTGAGAATCCAAGATCATACAATTTGGAACTCAACCAAGAATACCATGCTCAAGGGGCCTATTTTTGTCCATACAGAGTTTTGTCAAGTTTGCAAATATAGTCCGGAGAGTGGGGGTCCTCAAAACCTGGTGGTTGTTTCATATAGACTTTCTCGTCAAGAACATCATGAAGTAACACATTCTTGACATCTAGCTACCATAAGCTCCATCCACGAGAGACAGAGAGACAACACAGTCCAAATGGTAGCGATTTTAACTATAGGACTAAAGGTATCCTCGTAATCAATTTCATACATTTGTTTGAAGCCTTTCACAACTAGTTGTGCCTTGTATCGATCTATAGAGCCATCAGCCTTACTTTTTATGCGATAATCCCATCTATAGTCAATTAATTTTTATTGCTGCTCGGAAGAACAAGGTGCCAAGTCTTGTTCTCAAGCAATGCTTTGTACTCCTCCATTGCTTGACGCCAATTAGGATCATTGAGAACTAGCAATTTGATCACTGGCTCCTGCACCTTTATTGAGACTGTGGTGCTGACCTGTTGGTCCTGGTTAATTGCTCCTGAGCTGTACATGGTCCCGCCATTCATGATGTTGGAATCCTGGAGGTTCCATTTTGCATGGAATAAAATAGCAAGGACACTGTCTGGGGGAACCAAGGATAAATTCTTCTGATGCTACTTGTAATAAGAAAAGAGAATGGAGAGAGAAGTGTGTGCCTTGACAGTTGAAGAAGAAGAGCTTGTATTGGATTCTGGATGGGAAAAGGGGAAGCTCAGTGCTCATTCCCTCTGAATTTAGAGCTAAAGTTGCAGCGAGAAGTGTTCCCATTTTGGTTAATTACCGTTCGTAAGCTGAGCAGCAAAGTTGATAATATTTTGGACAAAGAAGGCTGGAAATACAACAAAAGTTACTTCGAAAAAACAAGTCGGCAAAGAGAAAAGGTGTATGTTTTGCGATGTACAACACCTATTTTTCTTTGCATGTAGCACTCTTGTAATTTACTTTTTTTGTTGCATCAGTTGTGGGTTTTCTAACTAGTTAAATTAATATCTGGGAAGTGCTGCATGCATATCTACATTTCCATTTCTTTGGCAATCTCACTTCACCAAAGGATGTATTGAGCAAAGAAAAGAAGAGATATTGTTCCAATGGTTGCTTGAAGTCGAAAATTTCTCCGAAGTGCCAGGCAAAGGAGTGCAATGTTCGATCAATGAGAAGAAAGTTTTGGTCAGTCCGACTAACCTTCTGTAAAGTACCTTGAAAGCAGTGTTTCACTTATGCACTCTTAGGAAATGTTCTGATTGAGTTGCTGTCATTTTGCAGGTGGACATTGAGGACGCGAGAGTCGAGGTCACGTCCGGCCTCTGTTGAGATCTGATCCTGCCTCTGGCCCTACTCCCATCTGACCGCAACTTCACAAAACAGTAAATATTTCTCTTACTCGCTCCATTCCAGAATATAAAGCGCATTAATATTTTTAAATGTAAAACATTGAGGAAAAGAATATCAAAATCCAAAATAATAAATTAATAAAATGTAAAAGATATAATTTGTGATGATGCCAATTTGACGCCCTACAAGAAGGCGCCCTAGATGCTGGCACCGTTCATGTTGTCATTGTCATGGGGGTGGGAAGGCCTGTACTTAGCAGCTGCTGGTGGGCACTACCGGATTTTCGATGTTTGTTGTGTGCCACGGGAAAGGATTTGTCGAGAGTCAAACTTAGGTGAAGTGCATGCTTGGCTGATGGCTTCTGTCAGGCGCTCGGCGAAGGCTTTGCCCAGGGCTAATACCGGGTTCTCTTTTGGATAAAGTTGATATTGGTACTCAGTAAAGAGTCCATTACGCTCTTATTGGTCAATCTGACAAAGTTGGTTAAACTTAAGATAAATATTATACTATTCGTTTTTGTGTTGTTGATATTCGTACTCTTTTGGAAAAAGATTGGTTATACTTAAGACAAATATTTTTGCAACCGGTCGACAGGCTATGCCGACGGCCGCTACGCCGACGGCAAAGCCCTCGGCGTAGCATACGCCGACGGCATTTTGATACGCCGACGGCTTGACTGTGCTCCGCCGAGGGAGATCTTTGCCGAGGAGGCTACGCCGAGGGCTGCCCTCGGCGTACCATACGCCGAGGGCATTTTGGCCTACGCCGACGGCCTTTTGCCCTCGGCGTAGTGCGCGTGTCCCGTAGTGAAGGCCACATTATATAGTACAGGTACAGGGCAAATATGCAGGAAGCCCCCTAACATATGGGGGAAATACAATATACAGATATATACATCTAACAGTTGATATTCGTACTCTTTTGGAAAAAGGTTGGTTACACTTAAGACAAATATTACTAATAGGCAAGGCAGATGCAATATAAATATTAACACACCATGTTATTTAATATACATATGTACATAAAAGATGCATACATAGACTTTGATGAACCGGTAACATGTTTACAGATAAATTATTGGACAAGCAAATAAGACTTTAAGACACTTATGCCTGTTTAGTAGGCGAAGACAAGAACTGAATCACAAACAAGCACCCAGATACTCTAACAAGAGGTGCGAATCTGGCATGCATAGTGATGTCTTATAACGTGGACAGGATGCATATGGGCCTCTGAAGATTGAAGCTGCTTAACCCATGGTTATATGTGCTTGCTGGACGAAGCTAAGTGGCGGGAGTAATGATAATAAGCATCCGATCTTCGGCACCTTCAGGGCAACCTAGGTCCTTGTCGCAGATAACATGGGGCTTGGATTTCATATTCCAGAAAGAATAGGGCAGAGTTGTTACTTTGGTTCCTCGCACGTCCATTATCTGAAGTTTTTTGAGTTTCCTGATGGAGGCAGGCAGTGTTGTCAAGGTCGGGCACCGGATACCAAGGTACTGTAAGTGCAGCATGTTCCTGATTTCTTTGGGCAGCTCCTCGCCGATGTCGATGCCTTCCAGGCTGATGACACGGAGGAAGGTGGAGTGCTTGAGCAGCTCGGGGAAGATTTCCTTGAATGACTGTGGCTCTGAGCAGGTTCACGTTAGTGCCTTATTAGCTAATTAATAATCTAACATATATACTTTCTACTCTCTCCGTTTTTTTAAACTATAAGATGTTTTAGTTTTATACAACGAATGTATCTAGACATCTTATCTTTTAGTACGTAGCTAGGTTCACAAATATACTTTTCTATTATGTTCCTATAAATATAGGATGTGTTTTGGCAAGCGGAACGGATGTAAAGAGAGGTGGTATTTCTTGAGAAGATATGCATGGCTGGCTGGCTCTACCTTGTGCATCATGGAGATGGTTGTGACCATCATCATGGGACAGCAGAGTCCGCAGTTTCTTCAGCACCTTCATTGTGTCCAGCTTAGGCAAATTTCTGCTGTTAAGAGCCAGGCGCCTGGCGCTGTCTGGAACAGCGGCGTAGCCACCATAGTGGGTTTCCATGAAGCCAGTACGCTGCGCCTCCCACCTGAAAAACCGGTGAATCTGATCACGGATAGCAACCGACTGCACCGCGTCTTGTTCGGCTTCCTTGTTCACCAGGTCCACAAGGCCACGGAAGATCAACTCCTTGAGGTAGCGCTGGCCCAGCTCTTCCGGTTCCACCCCAAGCTGCTGCATCAGGAAGCCTTCCGCCTTCCAGAGCCGCACCAGCTGGGCGGCATCCATGGTGCTACGCTCCGGGAAGCCAGCTGCCATGTAAAGCAAGCACGACTTGAGCTCGTCGGGGAGGTCATCGATGCCCATGGACACGATCGTCTTGAGCAGGTCGTCTTGGTTGTTGTTCATGATGTACTTGGATGCGTCCTCCCACTTGTTGTAGTCCATGGTCCTCATCAGCTTGGCTACAAGGATCACCGCCAGCGGCAGGCCATTGGTTATCTCTTCAATGTGATCACGGACCATATTCATCATCTCTGTCTTGTAGGTAGACTTCCTGCGCCCGCCAAGCCCAATCGTGTCATTGAACAGCTTCCTGCTCTTTGCTTTGTCGAGGTAACCAAGCTTGATGACGCCACCAGTTTTCTCAGCAGGGGGACTGGGACTGGACGTCGCTGTCACGACAATCTTGCTCCCTGCTGCGCCCTGGGGGAAGTGCTCAATGATGTTCCCCAGCATGGCGCTGCTCATTGGGCAATCCAACACCACAAAGTACTTTATTTGGTACAGTTTCTTCTTGCCTGCAGGCTGCAGCTTGGAGCACTTCTCTTTGAGCTTTCTTTTTATCTGATCAGCGATGTCACATGTGTCTGGTGGGAAGCTCGCCCAGATGCAGACATCAAAGTTTTCAGTGATGGTTTCATCTTTGAATGCTTTCCTTATCAGGTGCCTCTTCCCAATACCACTCTCCCCAACCACGTAGATCACAAAGCTGCCCGTTTCTTTCTCGTCAAGGAGCTCTTTCAGGAGCTCTGCTATCTTTTCCTTTCGCGCCAACTTGCCCTCTTGGGTTTCTTTTTTTGTTGAGAGATCATCTTGGGTCAACAACTCGGCTGCTTTCTCCGACTTGGCTTGTTGCTTCTCTTCCTCCGCCGAGGTTTTTCCTGATTTGTTGGGGGTTTTCTTCGGTTTAGCCGCCTCTTCTATACCCGTGCCCTTCCTGTTTTCAAATGACAAGACACATTAAAACAGGCCGCAGCTAACATTTCTCGAGGTTGAAAAACAAGTAAATCAATATTTCTTGGTGGCCTGGTTAATCATGCATCTTTTATACCCGTGACCATCTACGTCATCAGTTCAATACTATTGCACTACATGCGCGCGCGCTAAAAGCCGTCGGCGTAGGCCAAAATACCCTCGGTGTATGGTACGCCGACGGCTGCCCTCGGCGTAGCCTCCTCGGCAAAGATTTCCCTTGACGGAGCACACTCAAGCTGCCGGCGTATCGAAATGCTGTCGGCGTACGCCGACATGCTTTAGCGGCTGTCGGCATAGCCTGTCGGCCGGTTGCAAAACCATTTTTTTTAAAAAAAATTTATTTTTTTCTCAATTTTTTAATTCTTTAAATTGTTTGACTCGTTAATCTCCCAATTTGAACATTTTTATAGTCAAACTTCTCGGCCAGTCACCCATCCTAATACTACTCCAGCTCCATCACGCTTAACTTTCTCGTTCCTTCAGAATCCGTTTCCACAAAATAATTCATACATTGTTGTCAATACTACGATATCAATCCTATTAACTCTTATATCATCATATCATATGTTTGTATTTTTTAAAATTACAAACAATTATTTAAGTAAACATTAATGAATAAGTAAAAATATTATTAAATTCAAATAAAATATAATAATTTTACTTTTTTGTATTTTTTATTTAATATGGAATAGTTAATATCTTTAAATCTGTAAATTGGTGCGACGAAAAAGAAACCTTCCTCCTGCAACACTGTTCGCCATCCCATGATACATGTGTACGCATAATATGGGCATACTATCACAAACTATGCCTTAATTCTAGCCATAACATTAGTCATTTGACCCGAAAGCCAAGAAACCTCGAATGAGATAGATCATTTTGTGAAGGTTTCTTTGAGACATAATCAATATATCAAGTTTGATATTTTTCCTTCTAACTATGTCACATAATATAACACCACGCGAAGGTTTCGCATTGTTTCGATCGTTTTTAAATTTTTATGCCCGTTTTAAACTATATATAATGTTTTATGTTTTACTTAATTTTTATTTACAAATGTGTAATATTTAAGTGTAGATAGATAGGTCTTATTTTTCTGCAAATTTTGATATATTATTTGTATTTTTACGAATTAGAATGATTTAGTTATGATTTTTCAAAGTTTAATAAGATAAAATAAAAAATAGCTACGCCGAGGGCAGCCGTCGGCATAGCATAGGATATGCCGAGGGCAATTCTACGCCGACGGCTTCTTGGCAGGGTTGTCTGAAAGATGGCTACGCCGACGGCGTAGCTTCCCATTCCTGTAGTGATTGGCGTAATATCTTAGCCAGCAAATCTCAACTGTTGTAATTTGGTCCCACAATTATATGATTGATGCGTAAGATAATTTAGCCTATGTGGGTGTACATAGTGCCTCGAAAAATAACCTTTTATTGCTTATAATAGATAGTACCTCCGTCCCAAGGATGAAGACATATAACTTTGTTCAAAGGTCAAACTACCTAAAGTTTAACTAAGTTTTTTAGAGAAAATATTAATATTTATAATACGTTATCCATACCCTTTCACACATAATGAAATATATTTTCACATGATATCTATATAATATAATAGTTTTTGATACTCCCTCCGTCCCAAAATAGATGTCTTAGACTTGTTAAAATTTGGATGAACCTATATACTAATAGTGTCTAGATTCATTTAAATTTTGACAAATTTGAGACATCTATTTTAGGACGGAGGGAGTAGTTTTTTCTAAAAGTTTGGTCAAACTTTACATGGCTTGATTTTACAAAAATGTTATAGACCTTTAAGCCTTGGAATAAAGAGAGTAGTAGATAGATTATAGTACCCCCTCCGACCCATATTAATTGACTTCAATTTGGATCCTAACATCTATAATTGATGACTTAGAGGCTTTCGCGGAAGTCAGGCCATTAACTGCACAAGAAATTGAGCTTAAAAGCCAATCAAATGCGGAGATAGCCCGACTTCTGCGTGAGGAGGAACTCAAATGGTACCAACGCTCTAAAGCAAAATTCATTCTTGAAGGAGATGCGAATACTAGGTACTTCCATGCTATGGCCAATGGCAAGCATAAGAAGAAACTTATTCACTCTCTGATTCAGGATGAAGGTATGATTGAGGGACAGGAGCATCTGAAGTCATATATCACTACCTACTATAAATCCTTGTTTGGGGCCCCTCAGGAAAATTCTATCTCTATGGATGAGTCCCAAACGTCCGATATCCCCCAGGTTTCTGATGAAGAAAATGGCTTTCTAACTGCCTCATATACCGAGGAAGAGGTCAAGAAAGCCGTTTTTCAAATGGAACATAACAAAGCACCAGGACCTGATGGCTTCCCAGCGGAATTTTACCAAAAATTCTGGGACGTTATCAAGGAGGACCTGATGAAGTTGTTTGGGTTTTTACAAGTCGGACAATTAGATCTCTTTAGACTTAACTTTGGCAATATAATTTTACTGCCTAAGGTTAACAATGCAGAACGTATACAACAATATCGTCCAATATGCTTGCTTAACGTTAGCTTTACTAAAGTTGTTACGATTAGACTAAACTCAGTTGCTGACAATGTTGTTAGCCTGTCTCAAACTGCTTTCATGCAAGGAAGAAATATCCTAGATGGTGTTGTAATTCTGCATTAAACAATCCATGAACTACACTCAAAAAAACTAAATGTGTATTGTTCAAGATTGACTTTGAGAAGGCATACGACAAAGTTAATTGGTCTTTCCTCCCGCAAACACTTCGCATGAAAGGTTTTTCTGAGGAGTGGCGTGCTCTTATCCAGTCGTTTGTGTCTGGGGGTAGTGTTGCCATTAAAGTAAATGAAGATACTGGCAAATACTTCCAAACTAAGAAAGGACTGAGACAAGGAATCCATTATCGCCTTTACTATTTAATATAGTGGCTGATATGTTGGCTATCCTTATTGAGAGAGCAAAGGATGATGGTCAAATTGAAGGAGTGGTTCCACATCTTATTGATGGTGGAATTTCTATTCTTCAATATGCCGATGATACAATTCTTTTTATGGAACATGATCTAGAGAAGGCTAAGAATCTGAAATTAATATTATCAGCATTCGAGCAGCTATCTGGGCTTAAAATAAACTTCCATAAGAGGGATCTGTATTGTTTTGGCGAGGCCTAAAACGAGGCCCACCTATATGCTGAACTTTTCGGGAGTCGTGGTCGATTTCAATCAATTATTTGGGAATACCGATTCATTATCGGCGTCTCACAATTGCTTAATGGAAACTTGTTGAGGAAAGGCTACAAAAACGTCTTAATAGTTGGAAAGGTAAATTGTTATCTCTTGATGGAAGACTTGTACTCATAAATTCATTACTCACTAATATGGTACTGTATATGATCTCGTTTTTCCAATTACCAAAAGGGGTCTTGAACAAAGTGGATTATTTCCGTTCAAGATTCTTTTGGCAAGGGGATAGTGAGAAAAAGAAATATCGACTGGCCAGATGGAATGTGGTTTGCCGCCCGAGGGAGTTTGGTGGACTGGGAATACACGATTTGCAAGTCAAAAACACCACACTTCTGGGCAAATGGCTTTTAAACTACTTACAGAAGATGGTGTTTGGCAAACCATGTTATGGAGGAAATATGTGGGGTCCAAGGCTGTGTCTCAAGTGGTTTGGAAACCCGGAGATTCACATTTTTGGGCGGGTCTTATGGCCACCAAGAAACATTTCTTTCGTTTTGGTGCTTTCGAGATTAAGGATGGATAACAGATTAGGTTTTGGGAAGATAAGTGGCTTGGCCAAACTACTCTTCGCGAACAATATCCAGCTCTATATTCGATTGTTAGACCCAAAGGGAACACAATTTCCACAATGATGGAAGACTATCCTCCTAATGTGTCTTTCAGAAGAAGTCTCATCGGTCCTAGACTGGTATCCTGGAACAATCTATTATTACGTTTATCCATGATACAATTGTCGGACGGTGTTGATGTGTTCAAATGGAAATTACTAGAAAGTGGTAAATTTTCTGTTAGATCACTATATAAAGCATTGGTCCAACCTGATATCCCGGTCGATGATAATAGTAAAATTTGGAAAATGAAAATATCCCTTAAGACGAAGATATTTGCATGGTATCTACGGAAAGGGTAATTCTAACAAAATATAATATTGCAAAGAGGAATTGGCTTGGAAGTACACAATGTGTTTTTTGTCATCAAGATTAGATAATTCGCCATTTGTTCTTCCATTGCAAATTTGCTCGCTATATATGGTCATTCATCCAAATAGCTTCTGGTTTATCTCCGCCATGTTCCGTAACCAATGTTTTTGGTAATTGGTTGCATGGAATTGTTGATAAATACAAAACTTTGTTTAGGGTGGGAGCGCTTGCCATTATATGGTCGCTATGGCTTTGTAGAAATGACAAGATTTTTAATAATATTGTGTCTTCTCCTCTGCAGGTTATCTATCGAGCCACGACTATCCTCCGATCATGGAATATTCTCCAACGCATGGAGTTTCGTGACTTATTTATGGTGAGATGTACGCGATTGGAGTATACGGCGAGGGATATTTTCTCCCGACATGGATGGCCGCGTGATCTAAGGATTGATCTATCTTAGATTCTAGACATTTATTTAGTTTGTGCCTTTTTGTAATGCTTGTCTACTCTTTTCATTAGTTCTTATCATTCGTGTGGCTGTGTGCATCTTGGTTATGCAGAGGTCGGGTGTAAGCTTTAAACAGAATTATTTCCAAAAAAAATTATAAAAACTTGTCTAGATAAATCCAAATTGAAGTTAACTAATATGGGTCGGAGAGTGTATTAAATTGCTAGAGGTGGTGATCGTCCATCTGACCTAAGTTTGGTCCGTCCCTACATCCACTGTCCCTTCGCCGAATGGACTGTTTGGGTTCTGCTCAATAACCACTCCAGTCAGTCTGATGCCGCGTGGGCCTGATGTCCCTCCGGGATGCTTCTCTAGAAAACAATTTTGCCGCTTGTGGTTGATTGGGCCCGTACGAAGCCCATAGCCAACTAGCCGCCCTGGTTTTCTGGTGATTCTCAAAAAAATAATTGGTCATGTATGGGCTTCGGCCTAATCAACCACAAGCGGCAATTTTTTTTCTGAGAATCACCATATTGGCGCGGTAACGCACGCCTATATGATCTAGTTAACTCTGTCGAGGGTGAAGAGGAGCGGGGATCAACACTACGATTATGTCTAGTAGACTACGATTATGTCTAGTAGGAATGAACACTACGATTATGTCTAGTAGACTACGATTATGTCTAGTAGGAATGAACACTACGATTATGTCTAGTAGACTAGCCAAGTAGAACTAATCAACTCACCAAGCAAATATTGTACTCCCTCTGGAAGCACACAATTTGTAATTCTCTAGACCCTAGGTGTCCTCTAATTGGTTCATTTTATAGTGTAGAAAAGAACATGCATGAGAAGAAGAAGAGCCAACACATCGTTCACCAATTTGGCGAGGAGAAAGAATTTCATGATCTCACAATTCTATATAAACGGAGAAACTTCACTCTCAACCTGTTCTTTCACCAGCTGCTTCATAACCAGCCTTTTCGTTTTCCGATCGCATAAAAAGTCATGAGATCAAAAAAGAAACGTGAGAATGTTCACACATGTGTATGGAAGCATTTTATTTTTTTCTCACCGGAGTAATTACAGAGATTAAATACTTTTGTGTCTAAGTATTTTGGGATTGCATGGTTTGTAAATTGTGTCTTTTAAACCGGGACAGAGGGAGTATTTTGTAACATACCTGTTTCCCTTGGTGGGAGTTGCCTTTTTCCCTTTAGGTTTCTTTTCCTCGAAGTGTGAGTCGTCCCTGTTCCCAAATTATAATAAAGATTCATTTCAATAAACCAAGTAAACCCATAAGTGTCCATAATTAACAAAAAACTTCAAATTTATATTTTTATCAAAACGTTTTGTAACACACATGCTCAATCATCGTGTTTGATTAACTTACTAATGACACCAAATTGATGTATGATCAATCGCATTTTTTTTTGAAAAGGGGAGTGCAACGGCCTCTGCATCGAAGCACACGATCATGTGCGCATACGCTCTTCGCCACCATGACCTACCCTTGGCCGAATTATGAAAGGACTAATATTGTTAGTAGTTACCAGTTATGGCGGACCGGAGGAATATAGCGTTATGGCAGTACTAATATTGTTAGTAGTTACCGGTTATGGCAGTACTCTCTTCGTTTCTATTTACTTCGTGTTTTGGATTTAGTCAAAGTCAAATTTTGTCAATTTTAAACAAGAATATAGGAAAAAATATCAGCATCTAAATACCAAATAAATATAATAGGAAAATATACTTTATGTGATTCTAACGATATAAATTTTACATTGTAGATGCTGATATTTTTAGCTAAATATTTGGTCAAGCTTTACAAACCTTGACTTTTGAATAAAATTTAGAATGAGAAGTAAATAAAAAAAGAGGGAGTAGTTAAAATACTAAAAAAACGACTTGATGCATGGCAAAAACAAGGGAAGATCGTTACGGACTAAAAGATATCCTGCAGGCGTAGCATTATTACTCTAAAACAATTGTATCTATGTGTTGGTAAGTCTAAGCCTTGGGTGGTCCAGGTTAAAGGCAGAGATTTCAGAAATCCATGTAATCTGTGATTAACATAGGTCAAGGATCTTTCTTTCTGTAGAAAAGACCTCAACTCCATTGATCAATAGGGGTGCAAATAAAACTCGAAGCTCATGAGATTAACAAGTACTCGAAAAGGCTTGACTCAGCTCGAACTCGGACACTAACGAGTCGAGCCGTTTTGGCATCTTTAGCTGGTCATCTTAACGAGTTTAACCGAGGACGTTATATGAAAATAGCATGGTGTGATATGAGGGATCGTTTTTGCCGTTACTATTAAGGAGAAGTGTCTGGATACCCTCAATCAGGATACACTGGGAATTTTCGTATATGCCACTCTAAAGTTCAAAAAAAATTCTGCTCCACAAGACTGCCAAGGCAGATCCAGACATGAGAGTGAGATGCTCAGTTGTATACAAAATTGAAAACTTTGTAATAGCCCAAAACAGATTGCCCCTCAGATTTGTGTATTGCTCGCCCTTTACCGAGAAGGCGGGAACAGTTCCTCTTACATTATTGTACGAATTGAGTTGCGAGTATACTCCATAAGCACATTAATATCTATACAAAATAAAACCCAAGACCTCTAGGCTACAACAAATATGAACACTCTAATAAAGTCTCCAAATTTAACTAGTTAAGTTAATGACGAGCTAGCTAGTTAACTAAAGAGTATTTTACGAGTCGAGTTGAGTCGAGCTAGCTCGATATCTACCCCTATATATTAATCAAACTAGCAGTACAGAGACCCCTAAAAAATAAACAAATTTTATATCGAGGCCCCTAAGGGCTGACCACAATAAAAGATATCTTCCCAGATCTCACACATGGGCATGGCCATATGTAATTAAACTAGAAAACTGAACTTATCCCAAAGCCTAGGCACATGTTAGATTTGCTAGTTACCAGTTATGGCGGACGGGAGGAATATAGCGTGACGCCCTCCACGTGACTGCGGCTGTAGTTTCGTTGTTGTTGCCGCTGTACTTGGCGTTGTTGTCATGGATATCCTCGAGCCGCATGTTCATGGCCTTGATTTTCTGGGATAGCATGTAGCGGACGTAGATTTGTGTGCCGAAGTTGGCGAAGAACAGGCGGGCCGCCCGATGCCAGTGCCGGCCGAAGCGGGAGAGATCGACCTTCAAGACGAAATGGTCGACGGCGTCCTCGGCTTCGAAGGCGATCTCGCGCATCTGGCTCGCGAGCACTCGGATGAGCTGGTTTCCCTCGCTTCTGGTGCGTAGGTCAGTCTCGTACACCAGCGCATGCAACCACATGAGCCTTTCACGGAGCCGGTCGATCTCATCGCCCACCCCGGCGAGCTTCTTACCCTCCTTCAACGCCACCTCCTGCAGCTTGCTCAGTACTGGCCCAACAATGGCTTCGGCCATTTCTCCCTCTCGCTCTCTCTCCCACCTTGTGTGTCTTTGTTTTTTCTTGGCACTTGAGCTAGGATGGAATGGCCTCAGTCCGGGAGAACACACGTATTATATAGACATGGACAGGCATGGCCATGTCAATAGTTACTAACATGCTGTTAGGGTTGTGAAATTCATTCCTCAAGAGTGTTGCTGGGGCTTCCTTGTATTTTTTTACCTGCCACCCTTTGCAGCTTATTGAAGTTGGGTGCTCAGCACCCTTTGACCGTTCAAAAAAAAGTGATCTGTGGTGTGTCATGACATTAATTTTAGAATATACGACCCAATCGCTAGGTCTTTCTATTTCACACCGATCGAACAACCCAATGGAAATCTACTTCCTTGCATATCAAACGAAGAGTTTGTGTCATGTCTTACGTTTTCACAATTTATTAACTCCTACTATGAGTCAGCAATTTATTAACTCCTACTATGAGTCAGCAATAGTTACTAACATGCTGTTAGGGTTGTGAAATTAGGACTTTAGGAATGCATTTGGAACTCCCTTATACTCTAGTTTTGTGGATTATATTTCATTGAATAATCTAGCGATTCTGACCCATTCTTTCCCCTTCTTCTCTTTCCCACTCCTTTCTCCTTGAGAGTCTCTCGCGAGGGTCTGGGCCGATCCCGAGCCTTCTCCGTCGACAATGCTGGTCGGAGATGGTGGAGGGGAGGTGCCGGTGTAGATCTTATTAGTACTTTAGGTTTCGGTCTAGCCGCTAGGGCCTTGTCTAGCAACATGCCGTTGTCTTGAGTGCTATGGATACATGGAAGCTATAGTTGTGAGGTTCACTTCCTTGATCTGCTACTGATGCTCTCATGGTGGGAGCCTAAGGTTGTGAGGAAGGTGCGCGAAGATCCTGTATTCCAATGAAGCTCCTGAATGGAGCTTCGAATTGCATAGATCTCGGTGTCCTTGCTTTTCTTTCTTGTGGTCATGGTGATGAATATGAGGAAGGGAAGTACCCTATGATTCGTAGATCTAAAGCTCGGCAGGGGCATGCTGGAAGCTGCGTTCCTCAGGCTTCCCAAGCGGAGGCTGCGGGGTTGTCGCTATCCATGGTAAATAGAGCCACTACGAGCTTGGGTGCAATTTCTGCCCGAGCTTCTTCTTCCTCTAGGATGATGCGTTGTTCCGGAGGATATTCCTCGACCTCGGCAAGGGATCCATGGTCGGCGTCGCCCCAAGTAGCATATTTTCCAGGGACCGGCATGGACAGGCATGGCCATGTCAATAGTTACTAACATGCTGTTAGGGTTGTGAAATCATTCCTCAAGAGTGTTGCTGGGGCTTCCTTGTATTTTTTTACCTGCCACCCTTTGCAGCTTATTGAAGTTGGGTGCTCTGCACTCTTTGACCGTTCAAAAAAAAATGTGAGCTGTGATGTGTCATGACATTTTAGAATATACGACCCAATCGCTAGGTCTTTCTATTTCACACCGATCGAACAATCCAATGGAAATCTACTTCCTTGCGTTTGTGTCATGTCTTACGTTTTCACAATTTATTAACTCCTACTCTGAGTCAGCAATGCGTCTAGAGTTTCCCTACATTTTTCCACGCCGGCCAGCGGGCATTGCGAACGTATGACGTTTTGACACTTCAGCAGCTCCCCTTTTCAGCTGCATTGCTTCTTCTGCTTTGCTTCTCCCTTTTCTTCTCCCTACTCAGGAGCAAAGTGGTCCAACATAAGTTAGAAGCAAATGCACAATTTTTTTTAAAAATAAGTACAACGCAGGCAACACAATCAAATTGATGAAACAAGGGACCACTACAGGATGCGCCGGCTAGGCCGACGGCTAAAAGCCCTTGGCGTAGCCCCTAAAGTTGTCGGCCTACTCTACACCAAGGGATGCTGTCGGCGGACTTCTCCCTCGGCAGAGCAAAAAACGCCGTCGGCATAAAGACTAGCCGTCGGTGTATGGCTTTTCCGATGGCCGTGGCGAGCCCGTCGGTGTAGTAGCTGTCGGCGAACAGCGAGGCTGCCGTTACACGGCCGGCTAACGGCGCGGCCGGTACGCCGACGGCCGGGCCCTCGACATAGGGACGACACGTGGCAGGTGCTGGGCCGTCCCGAGCAGGGAGCTGGGCCGATGGCCGGGCCCTCGGCATAGCCCCACCCATACTCCGACGGTCTGGACCTCGGCGTAGCGTTCGCACGTGGCAGACACTTGGTTGTCCCAGGCAGGGATCTAGGCCGACGACCGCGACCCTCGGCGTAGGCCCATCCATACACCGACAGTCTGGCCTCGGCGTAGCCTTTATCATTTGGCACAGAGGAGGCACTACGCCGACGGCATGGCCCTTGGCTTAGGCCCAGCCCAGATTTTTTTTGCAGTTCTCTGCAGTTTTATTTCTTGCAATATTATTCACAGCAATATTGAACATGTATTTCACAGCAATTCAAACAAGATCACATCATTTATACATGTATCAAACAAGATTACATCATTCATACAATATCACATCATTCATACATCATTCAAACATATATCAACATGATCACATCATTCATACATGTATCAACATCGTCACACATGCATAGACAATAACACCCTACAACTCTGGAGGAGACGGGGTGTACCCGAGATCTCCCTTGGTGAAAAGAGGCGACCTCTTGCGAGGGTGGCGTCCAATAGAAGTAGCAAAAGAACCACCTGGCGAGGGAGTAGGAGAAGTGTCGGGGTGAGGATCGGGAGAACCACCAGCAGAATGGCCAGGAGAAGGACCATTGTCATAAAGCCGTGTGATCTGACGCCCATCCGGCAAGGCATGGCCAAAGTGTTGGTTCCTAGAAGCTCCTGTTCCCTACATGTTGCCTATATGTTAGCAACTTGCAAGGCAAAGTTAAGCGATAACTGATGGCGCCCAACACTTGTCGTGGGACGCTTCGTTGGAAACCCCAAGAGCAAGGTATGAAGCAGCACAGCAGCAAGTTTCCCTCAGTAAGAAACCGAGGTTATCAAACCAGTAGGAGGAAAGAAACGTCACACAGGTGTTGCAAGCAACGCGGAGACCTGCACAACACAAACTCAAGACTTTGCCCTAACGAATCAGTGAGGTTGTCAAGCTCACCGGTTTACTGTAACAAAGGATTAAACATATGGTATGGAAGGTAATGGTGGTTTGCAACAAGTAAACAAGTAACAGTAGAAGATGTATCAATGGTAAAGATTGGACCGGAGTCCGTAGTTCACTAGAGGTGCTCTCCTTAAATAAACAACATGGCATGAAGGGTAAACAAATTACAGCAGAGCAATTGACAGGAACTGAGCAAGGCATAACAATGAAATTACTAGTCAGAAAGATCCTATGAGGTTGATTGGGCAATACAACAATATACATAGACCGCCATCCAACTGCATCTATGACTAGAAGTCCACTTTTAGGTTATCATCTGAACCCCCTCCAGTATTAAGTTGCAAGCAACAGACAACTGCTTTAAGCAAAGTGTGTAAGGTAAACAGTCCACATGTTCCATGAACAAGAGATCGTTGTTTTCTCCCTAGTAGCAACAACACATATACAACCGAAGAGATTATTGTCACTTCCCTTGGAAACTAGAGGCATGGACCCACTATCGAGCATAAATACCCCCTCTTGGAGTCACTAGCAACTACTTGGCCAAGATAACCACTAGCAACGAAGAGCATGCAAGATCACAAACAACACAAACATGAGAGAATCATAAAGATAAAACCATTAATCAAACCAACATAATAACCTCAATATCCATCGAATCCCCGCAAACACAACATGCATGATTACAAATAGATTAGATCTTGATCATGAACGGAACTCACAAGATCTATACATGAAAACACAAAGGAGGAGATACAACCATCTAGCTACTACATGGACCCATAGTCCAAGGTGGAACTACTCACACATCATACCGGAGAGAAGGCCTCCGGGATGATCTCCCCTCCGGCAGGGTGCTAGGAAGAACTTTAGATCCCCCGATCTAGGGACGATGGTGGCAGCGGCTACAAACGGTTTCGTGGATTTCTGATCGGGTACCCAAGGTTTCTGTATCAGGGGCTTCTTATAGGCGAAGGGGGAGACCGAGGCGGCCACCAGGGCGACCAAACCCTAGCCAGGTGCGGGGTGGGTCTGGCCCCTCTGGCCGGCCCCTCGGGATCTCCTCTAGACTTCTTGTTCCCCACGGAAAGTTATTGAATTTGTCCTTCGTCCCGTCCAATTCCGGGAATATTTCTTTACTAACTTTTCCGAAACCAAAAACAGTAGAAAACATGCATCTAGCACTATTGCAACTTGTTAATAGGTTAGTACTAGAAAACATGTAAAAAGCACCTTAAAGTGTGGACAAGTAAAGCAAAGTAGATACTAAACAAGCATGGAGCATCAAAAATTATAGATACATTTCTAGCGTATCAATAACCAGTGGGTTAGCAAAGAACATACCGATGTCGATGCGTAGTATGTCCTAACGAAACTGTCCCTCGATGGCATGCATGGCGTCGGCCCCGACATGGGAGGCACGTGACCTAAATCCGTATTCTGTCTAGTTTGAATATTCACCAACATCGCCTGCAAGATTTTTTAGATGCCAAGCCATAATACAACAAACTAGGGGAACTGGGACTTGTATCATTTGCAAAAGTAAAGGTTCAAACTTACATTTACATATTGCATGTAGGTCGCATTCTCCTCCTGATACTGCCAAAAGACCACCTGATATTCATCATGAGCGGCATCGTAGGCCGCCTCGAACTCAAGCTAGAATTTCAAATACAAGGAATCTCGTCAGCAGTTAGCCATGTAGGAACAAAATTCATAAAGATGATGAAATGAGTAAAACTTACATCAGAGCTTGAGGTGGATCGACGAGGCTGGCCATGAGGTGGGATAGGGGGGCCGTCGTCAGGGTGGGTAGCCTTGAGTCGGCTAAAGCTCGTGTTGAGGGTAGGCTTGACCTTCTTATTCAGAATCTTGAGACGTCCATGGTGCAATCTGTACCCTGACAGGACCAACGAATCCTCGTCGATCTCCGCATGAATGGGGTCATCCACATGGGGTTGACGAGCCTTCACCATCGTGTTGTAGTTCCCCAAGTCGTACAGGGAAGTGCCGAAGTACACGGGCAACGAGGGCTGAGGATGCGAGAAATCGGGTGATACGTCCAATTTTCATTACCATTCTATATCATAATTTGCCTCTATTTATTGATATATGTCTTATTATGAGGTATTACTTATGTCTTTTCCTCTATTTTTACATGTTGGATGATTCTTGGAGGATGAACTGCCGGAGTCTGGATTCTGATGGAAAAAGAGGTGTTTTGATGCAATTTCGTGAAGATCAGAAAGTACCAGAAAAATATTGGAAAATCATATTTTCCAAGAAGACGAAGGAAGCCAGAAGGGGAGGCGTAGCTGGGCCACAGGGGGCCCACACCCCCTAGGCACGGGTCCCCCTGGGCCACGCCTAGGGCAGGTATGGCCCACCTGGCCAGCTCCCGACTCCGCCCTCTCGCCTATATCATCCTCTCGGAACCCTAATACTAAGAGAGCGACCATAGGTAGATTTCCACTGCCTTTGCGGGGTGGAAAACACCGAGAGAGAAAGATCACTCCGGCAGACAGATTTCTGTCGGGAAAATTCCTTCCCGGAGAGGGGAGATCGTCGCCATCAACACCATCGTTAAGCTAGACTTCATCGGGATCATCATCACCATCGTCATCATCATCATCATCATCCACACCATCATCTCCACGAGCACCATCATCACCACTCCATCCCGTTGTAACAATCGTGTTGAATACTTGTTTAGTTCATTAGGGGAAACTTTCCTGGTGTTGATTACTATTATAGTTGATGCTTGTGAGTGGAACCATTGGATTATTGTTTATGTTCAGATTGTTATCCATTACCATATCATATTTGATCTTAATCCATATGATGTCTTGTGAGTATTTCGTTTAGTTCTTGAGGACATGGGAGAAATCATGTTCTTAGTAGTGGATTGGTGTTGAGTTATTATTCATTGGTTTAGTATTTAAGTTATGGTGCTATTCTTCTAGTGGTGGCATGTGAATGTCGACTAAATGATACTTCACCATTTATGGGCCTAAGGGAATGCATTGTGTATTTGGCTACTAATTGTGGGGTTGCCGGAGTGACAGAAATCTGAACACCCATTAGGACACCTTTGCACAAGGGAGCGTAGGATCTCAGAGTTTAAGGTTGTGGTTAGGTTTATATCTTAACTACTTTCCTGTAGTTGCGGATGCTTGCAGGGGGTTTAATCACAAGTATGTATTAGTCCGAGTAAGGTCGATATATTAGCACATGTTCACCCACACAACACTTACAATACCAAAGAAGAGTACTCAGCTATTTGAAGCAAAAGCACTTGACAGAATTCCCATGTGTCCTCGAGAACGTTTGGTCCTTATAAATATTTCCACCGGCTTGTCCTTTGCTAAGAAAGGATTGGGCCACTTGCTGCAATTGTTTGCTGTTTTATTTACTTGCACTTTATTTCTTTGCTTTATCAGAAAACCCTTAAAAATCCGTTTGTTAAGTATTTACTGAGATTTCCTGCTCCATACCACTAGTCAATACCTTCTGCTCCTCGTTGGGATTGACACTCCTATTTATCGGAAGTACTACGATACACCCCTATACTTGTGGGTCAGCAAGACTATTTTCTGGCGCTGTTGCCGGGGAGTGAAGCGTGATGGGGAGAGTACATCTCAAGCTTGGGGGAGACTGAAGTTACTAATGCTTAAATGTCATGTTCATGAACTCCCTAGCAATATTATTATCAATAACTTTTATACAAGACTTTCTCTTCATGATAAAGATTTACTAGATGCTTTTTGTGCTAGATCATTCACACGTAAGAAGTAAGAAGCTAAATGGTATCTCCTAGACCGTATTCAAGAAAACACTGAAGCATGGGAGAATGATAAAGGAACAAAGTCAGTTATAAACTATGATTATGAATGCATTAAATCTTTTATGGGAACTGATGACTTCCTTGATATTAGTACTGAGTATGGACTTGATTCTCAAAGTATTGCCAATTGTTTTAAGGCTTTTGCCTCTTATATAGTAATTCCTAAAAAGAAGAGGGACAAGTACCATGCACCTTATAAAGATGTCGTTAATCATGTTCCTGCTAGAAATACTGAAGTTTGTACTATTAATCATATTTTGCCTGAACCTTATGTTGAGAAAACACCTTTCCCAGCTAAAGTAAAGGAGTATTCTATGATAATTAGTGTGAATAACAAGGTACAAAGAAAGCTGTGGAACCTGATAAGCAAATAAACAATGAACCTGTGGTAGCTATTATGAAAGATCTTGTCACTAAAAATATAGAGGATGAGAATATTGTCTTCTATGAAGACGCTTCTAATATTGTCTCTTATCCTAGAAAAACTAGAAAAGCTAGTGTCCCTGTGCTTTCTGTTAGAATTGGTGATCATTGATATTATGGTTTATGTGATATTGGTGCTAGTTTTAGTGCTATTCCTTATGAGCTTTACAGTGAAATTATGCATGAAATTGGTCCTTGTGAACTGAGGACATTGATGTGGTTATTCACCTTGCTAATAGAGAGACAGTTTGTCCAATTGGCATTGTAAGAGATGTGGAGGTTCTTCGTGGTAAGATTAAATATCCTGCTCATTTTCTAGTGCTTGGTTCTGAAGCTAGTAAAACCTGTCCTATTATATTTGGTAGACCTTTCTTGAACACTTGTGAAGCTATTATAGATTGTAAAAAGTAGAAAGTTTTAACTACGTTTGATGGAGATTCTTATGATTTTAACTTTTCCAAATTTACTAAAGCTTCTTATGAAAATAGCTTGTCTAATGAAGATTTCAGGGTTGAACAACTTGCTTCTATTGATCCAATTTATGACCTTGGACGTCTTTTTGATGATTGTAAATATGCTCATTCTGATGATAAAGTTGTTTCTTGTGATAGTTATATTGTCAACTTTATTCAAAGTGCTACTGAAAGTTATTATGAGAGAGGGGAACATAGTTTTATACATCTCAATAATATTAAGTTTCCCTGTTTTATATTGAAAGCTTTGAAGTTGCATTTGTTTTGTCTTCCTATGGTAGTGGCTTTTTGTTTCAATAATTTGTTTTCTCATGAGACCCCCTTGCATAGGAAGTGGGTTAGACTCAAGTGTGTTGGATATTTGCTTCTTGATGCTCTATTTCACTCTTTCACTTCAAATCCATATCCCTTATGTGAGCATCTTTGAAATTATCAAGCCTAACTTAAAGGCATTAAAGAAAGGTACTTCTTGGGAGATAACCCAATAGTTATGTTGAGTCTTGGAAGTTATTACCTTAGTAATAACCGCTCCTTATCCTTTTTGTTTTGGTTTTTGTGTCAAGATCAACTACTTTTGAGAAGTAGAGGAGTTGTGAAAAGTGGCTATCCTGGGACAGATTTTTGTGCTGGATTGTAAAAATTCATGAAGGAGCTCAGTACTACGGATGGTGCTGTATTTTTCTGTACTTGTTCTTCAAGTTGTTATACAACTTTCATTAGTTTTGCACTTTTTGATTTGAGAAACAGAAGTTCTTCGAAAAAAATCAATCTTTACCTGCTAGTCTGTTTTGACAGATTTCTGCCATCATTTGCATTTGCCTCTTATATTGATTCCCTTTCAGATTCTTTTTGGGCTTTTGGAAAGGAGTTGCTACAATAGCTTTTGTTTTAATGGATTTCAGTTGAAGTGTTTACCTAAAGGTTTATTGTTTTTGCATACACTAATGTTGCCAATGAGGTTTGTGTAAGGCCTTGTATGAAAGGAATTTTCAGGAGATGGAAAGAAGGAATCTGCAGAGTCCGTCTTTGAATAGGTAAAAAGTGTTGCAAACTGAATGTTCGTGAAAACCTTATCTTTTTATATTTTTGATGTTTTTATTACACACGGAAGGTTACGAGACAAAATAGAGGAGGAAATGGAGGCCAGGTTGGCCACACCCACCCTAGGCGCGGGCCCTAGCTGGTCGCGCCTACAGGGGGTGTGAGCCCCCTGGAGTCCGTCTCTGTCTCGTTTTCGCACAGTACCTTCCTTATGTCTTGAAACTTCGTAATATATAATCCCCCAGATCCCCCGAGGTTCGTATATCGTGTTCTCATCGTGTTTTCGTTTCGATCTGTTTCTGTCAGGAAATCTTCTCAAGTTTAGAGCACCATGGTCTCCGCCAACGATAAAGGCAAGAAGCCCGTGGAAGAAGAAAGGGTCACTGCCAGGCGCGAGGACATGGATTGGAGCATCAAGGAGGAAGTAAAGAACATGTCAGAAATCATTAAGGAACAAACCGCCACAGGGTCAAGGGCAAGGAAACCTACTTTTGTAGGATCAATTAACACTAGACGTGCCTTTTCTTGTAATATGCAGGGGATGATGACCTCCGTTCCAAACTTCAGATCCTGCCCTGAGGCAGTGGAAGCCCTTCGAACCACTGATGAGTTTTTTGACAAGTACCGTGCTCTAAGGATGAAGGTGGATTTAGCATCTTTCGCTCAGCTTCCTACAAAGCACTCGTGTCAGCCTTAATATCCAATATTTCTATGATTGCCAAGAGCCTATCTCTTTCCATTCTGTATTTACCACTTTGGTTCTTAGCCCATCCCCGTACAAAACGTCTTAAATGTCGAATTTTGTTTTGCCATCTCGCAATGGGTGTATTCCCATGAGAAACCGCCTCCCATTCGTCCTTAACCATTTGAAAGAAACCATCTTGCCTTAACCACGCTAGTTCAAAGGAAAATCACGGATTATTACCAAGATGAGCTCTAATTCCTGAATCAATCAGAATAGGTGTGTGGTCTGAACCTAACCGAGTAAGAGCCCGCACCGTAACTAATGGAAATTTTTGTTCCCATTCAACACTGGATAGGATACGATCGAGCTTCTCATAAGTCGGTGTGTCTCTACGGTTGGCCCAAGTAAACTGTCTTCCTGAGAGACCAATCTCTCTTAAATTTAGGTTCTCAATAATGGCATTAAAAACAAACGGCCAGTGGGGATTGAACCTATCATTATTCTCGTCTTCACTTTTTCAAAGGATATTAAAATATCCACCCACTAACAAAGGGAGTGTTTCAATTTCACATATCCGAACCAGCTCTGCCAAAAACTCATGTTTATGACTATCCTGAGTTGCACCATACACTGGAACAAAAATCCACTCAAAACCATCACTATGACACTTTAAGTACAACTTAACACAATAATCCCCGGTAACCACTTTATTAACCAGCATAGTTTTAGAGTTTATTCTCATAAGAATACCACCAGAACAAACATGTGGAGGTAAGCAGAACCATGTAAAATCCACTCCAGGTGTCAAGTGTTGCAAAAATGAAATAAAGAAATTAGATCTACCTGTTTCCAACAAGGCAATAAAATCTAACTTATATTCAATAATCGCTTCCCTTGTGAAAGAATGCTTTGCGGGATATCTAAAACCGTCACTATTCCAAATTAAACATCTAAGACCTTGCATTTTAAAAAGTTTTTTAACCCTGACCCTAGTTCCCCGCCGAACGCAGGTATTATCGTATGTTATCATCTTGGGTTTACGTGTACGCTTGCCCTCAAGGGAAACCGACTCGTGAGAACAACCAAAGGTATCAACATCTTTAGTTGCCAAATCTTTGTAGAGATTTGAAACTTTAGAAACAAAAAGAGATGCGGGAGTACAATCCTCCATAGATTTGTACGTATTGTGTTCTAACATAATCAAATTTCTATGAAAGTCGTTATCTTTAATTAGATGTACCGATTTATTCCGTGTTTCATTTGTCTCCCCCAAAGATACCCCAATCGCTTTAGCCTTCTCTAAAATTTCATCATTCGACACCGACATAATTGAAAATTTTGAATTAGGGGTACTTCCATGCCAATTCCTCTTTGCAAGATTATGTTTTGTTAGAATTACTCCTTTCCATAGATACCATGCAAATATCTTTGTCTTAAGGGGTATTTTCATTTTCCAAATTTTACTATTATCATCAACCGGGATATCAGGTTGGACCAAAGCTCTATATAGTGAGCCAACAGAAAATTTACCACTTTCTAGTAATTGCCATTTGAACACGTCAACACCGTCCAACAATTGTATTATGGATAATCGTAAAAGTAGATTGTTCCAAGATACCAGTCGAGGCCCAGCGAGACTTCTTCTGAAAGACACATTAGGAGGATAGTCTTCCATCACTGTGGAAATTGTATCCCCTTTGTGTCTAACAATCGAATATAAAGCTGGATATTGTTTGCGAAGAGTAGTTTGGCAAAGCCACTTATCTTCCCAAAACCTAATCTGTGATCCATCATTAATCTCGAAAGAACCAAAACGAAAAAAATGTTTTTTGGTGGCTATAAGACCCGCCCACAAATGTGAATCACCGGGTTTCAAAACCACCTGAGACACAACTTTGGACCCCACATATTTACTCCATAACATGGTTTGCCAAACACCATCTTCTGTAAGTAGTTGAAAAATCCATTTGCCCAGAAGCGCAGTGTTTTTGACTTGCAAATCATGTATACCCAGTCCACCAAACTCCTTCGGGCGGCAAACCAGATTCCATCTGGCCAGTCGATACTTCTTTTTCTCACTATCCCCTTGCCAAAAGAATTTTGAAAGGAAATAATCAACTTTGTTCAAGACCCCTTTTGGTAATTGGAAAAACGAAATCATATACAGTACCATATTAGTAAGTACTGAATTTATGAGTACTAGTCTTCTACCAAGGGATAATAATTTACCTTTTCAACTATTAAGACGTTTTTGTAGCCTTTCCTTCCATTCAGCAATTGTGAGACGCCGATAATGAATCGGTATTCCCAAATAGTTGATTGGAAAATGCCCTTGACTACAGCCGAAAAGTTTAGCATATAGGTGGGTCTCGTTTTGGGCCTCGCCGAAACAATACAAATCATTCTTATGGAAGTTTATTTTAAGCTCAGATAGTTGCTCGAATGCTGATAAATTTAATTTTAGATTCTTAGCCTTCTCCAGATCATGTTCCATAAAAAGGATTGTGTCATCGGCGTATTGAAAAATAGATAGTCCACCATCAATAAGATGTGGAACTAATCCTTTAATTTGACCATCAGACTTTGCTCTCTCAATAAGGATAGCCAACATATCAGCCACTATATTAAATAGTAAAGGCGATAATAGATCCCCTTGTCTCAGTCATTTCTTGGTCTGGAAGTATTTGCCAGTATCTTCATTTATTTTAATGGCAACACTATCCTAGACACAAACGAACGAATAAGAGCGCGCCAATCCTCAGAAAAACCTTTCATGCGGAGTGTTTGCTAGAGGAAAGACCAATTAATTTTGTCGTATGCCTTCTCAAAGTCAATCTTGAACAATACACCATTTAATTTTTTTGAGTATAGTTCATGGATTGTTTCATGCAGAATTACAACACCATCTAGGATATTTCTTCCTTACATGAACGCAGTTTGAGACGAACTAACAACATTGTCAGCAACTGAGTTTAGTCTAATCGTGATAACTTTAGTAAAAATCTTAAAGCTAACATTAATCAAGCAGATTGGACGATACTGTTGTATACGTTTTGCATTGTTAATCTTAGGCAGACCATATTTTCTTGCAGGCCAAGGTACTCGAGGCAACAAAGAGAGCTGATGTTGGGAGGGATCTTGCCGTGCAAGGGGTTGAAGCTCAGGCTGAGCGTCCGGAGGAACGTGTGGTTCCCGATGGCAGGGGAGATGGTGCCGGAGATCCCCTGGGCGTGGAGGTCCAGAGAGACCACCCTCGACCGATGTCTACGGCTGCACATGACTGCCCTCCCATGTGCAATAGCTGATGCTCAGGTAAAGCTATGAGGGCTCTCTCATCGTTGTCATGGCCCGTTGAAAATGCGGTTGCACCCATGGCAGAGAGCATGAGGAGCACAAGGTATCTGATCCGGATGAGGTGCCGTGGTTAATTGCTCCTGAGCTATACCTGGTCCCACCATTCATGATGTTGGAATCCAGGAGGTCCCACTGTACATGGAATAAAACAACAAGGACTGTCAGGGGGAACCAAGGATAAATTCTTCTGATGCTACTTGTAAGAAGAAAAGATTGAAGAAAAAAGTGTATGCCCAGTTGAAGAATAAGAGCTTGTGTTGGATTCTGGATTCGAAAGAGGAAGCTCAGTGCTCATTCCCTTTGAATTAGAGCTGAAGTTGCAGCGAACGGTCTTCCCGCTTTGGTTACCTTTGGTAAGCTGAGCAGCAAAGTTGATAATATTTTGGACAAAGAAGGCTGGAAATGCAACAAAAGCAACTTTGAAAAAACGAGTCGGCAAAGAGAAAAAAGTTATATTTTGTGATGTACAGCACCTATTTTTCTTCGCATGTAGCACTCTTATAATTTAGTTTTTTTGTTGGATCAGTTGTGGTAAATTAATATCTGGAAAGTGCTGCACGGGTAGTGCGGGTATCTAAATTTTCATTTCTTTGGCAATCTCACTTCACCAAAGGATGCATTGAGCAAAGAAAAAAAGAGATATTGTCCCAATGGTTGCTTGAAGTCGAATATTTCTCCGAAGTGCCAGGCAAAGGAGTTCAATGTTTGATCAACAGAGGAGCAAGTTTTGGTCAGTCCGACTAACCTTCTGTAAGATACCTGAAAACAGTGTTTTACTTATGCACTGCTAACTGTTTCTGACTAAATTATTAATTGTCCAATACTAGATGTTACTACGGATTGGAAACCGTGCTTTGATGATTGAAAACGGGGTAAATGTTCACCAAGAAGATGAAAGTTTGGTACGTAGACTTAGAACTGAATGCAGAAACTGGTGCCATACGACATTAGTTTTGTGGGGGTTGACGGGGATAGCTGGTCCGCTGAAAAGAAAGGGTGTTATCTTTGTGGAAGGACTTAAAAAGATGGGTATTCATCCAGTGATGCCCACTGGTGATAGTTGGAGAACTGCACAAGCGGTTGCGAAAGAAGTTTGTTTCTTAATCATTCATAGACTCCAGTCTTTACCTTGGGCAATTTCTTTTCTCAAACATGCACCTATATTTTTTTTCGAAATGGGAGAATCCCCGGCTTCTGCATCAACTGATGCATATAGCCTTTATTATCTTATTAAGAGTCTTACAAAAATTTATTACAAAACACGCACCTATATGGTATCCTTAAGCAATGTTTTGATTGATTTGCTGTCATTTTGCAGGTCAGCATTAAGGACGTGACACTAGTAGAAAACATGCCATCCGTTCGCTCCCCCTCAGAGCATTAGTCCCGGTAGCGCCACCAACCGGGACTAATGCTGGCACGCGTCCCGGTTCGAGCGTTCACGGGGTCCGGAGGCATGCGTCCCTGTTGGTAAGAGGGCATACGTTAACTAAAGGTTGGGCGTCAGCCACGTGGCGTGGCACACACCTTTAGTCCCGGTTTGTGTTATAAACCGGGACGCATGCTCCCGCCCTCTATAAATGCAAAGCCCCAGCCCTCAGCCTCCACTCTGTTTTTTCTCTTAGTGGAAGGTGTGAGGGGTGTGCTAGTTTTTTTCCCCTATGCATGCATTCAAGGTGTTTGATGAAATGTTTGAGTGAATAATCCCGTTCAATTTCTCATAGAACAAAAACAAAGAAGGTGTCCGAGACGCACTTGAGCTTTCTCCTCTTTATTTCCCTCGATCGAGGTTAGCAATCTTATCTTTTCTCTGTCATTGATACAATGCATGTGTCGATGTGAATTGGTCATTTCACTATTTATGATGTCCTGTTTTTTTGATAAACTTAATTATATGATGCAGATGAACGATCGGGAATGGATGTACGGTGACCGGCGCGTAGCCGGGTATATGAAAGGCGTGGATAAATTTATCGATGTGGCTACGGCAAACAAAGATAATGGTTTTATACGTTGTCCATGTGTTCAATGTCGGAACAACAAGGAGTACTCTTCCTCGAAAATCATTCGCGGCCACCTGATTATGAAAGGTTTCATGCCCAACTATAATTGCTGGACCAAGTATGGGGAAAGAGGGGTTATGATGGAAGATGGTGAAGAAGAAGATGATGATAACAACTATCATCATATGTTTTCTGAATACAGTGATACTGCAATGGAAGACAATGGAGAGGAAGGAGGTGAAGAACGGGCATCAGATGAGCCGGCTGATGAACTTGGTAGGGTCATTTCTGATGCAAAGCGAGTCTGTGAAACAGAAAATGAGAAGTTGAAGTTAGAGGGCATGTTAGAAGATCACAAGAAATTTTTGTACCCAAATTATGAATATGGCAGCACAAAGCTCGGTACCACACTGGAATTGTTGTGATGGAAGGCAGAGTGTGGTCTAACTGACTCCTCATTTGAAAAGATGCTGAAAATAATGAAGCCGAAGTTTCGAAAACATAAAGAACTTCCCGAGAGTACCTACGAAGCAAAGAAGACTCTTTGTCCTCTAGGATTAGATGTGCAAAAGATACATGCACGCATTAATGACTGCATCCTCTACCGCGGTAAGGAGTATGAGAATTTAGATAAATGCCCGGTATGCAATGCATTGTGGTATAAAATCAGACAAGATGACCCTGGTGATGTTGAGGGAGAGCCCCTCCGGAAGAGGGTTCCTGCTAAGGTTATGTGGTATGATCCTATAATACCAAGGTTGAAACGCATGTTCAGAAACAAAGAGCATGCCAGGTTGTTGCGATGGCACAAAGAAGACCGTAAGAAAGACGGGAAGTTGAGACACCCTGCTGATGGTTCACAGTGAAGAAAAATCGAGAGAGACTTCCCAGACTTTGCAGGTGACGCAAGGAATTTATGGTTTGGTCTAAGTACGGATGACATGAATCCTTTTGGGGAGAAGAGCTGCAGTCACAGCACATGGCCTGTGAATCTATGTATCTACAACCTGCCTCCTTGGTTGTGCATGAAGTGTAAGTTCATTATGATGCCAGTGCTCATCCAAGGCCCGAAGCAACCGGGCAACGACATTGATGTGTATCTTAGGCCATTAGTTGAAGAACTCTTACAGTTGTGGGGCAAACTAGGTGTACGTGCGTGGGATGAGAACAAACAGAAGCCATTTGATCAACGAGGGTTGTTATTCGTAACCATCAATGATTGGCCTGCTCTTAGTAACCTTTCAGGACAGACAAACAAGGGATATAAGGCATGCACACACTGTTTATATAAGACTTAAGGTACATATTTGCATAAATGCAAGAAGGTTGTGTACCTGACGAATCGACGATTTCTTCCGACCAATCATCCTGTAAGAAAGAAAGGCAAGCATTTCAAAGGTGAGGCAGATAACCGGAAGAAGCCTGAACTCCCTGCTGGTGATGATGTATTTGGTATGGTCAAGGACACAGAAGTAATCTTTGGAAAGGGTCTCGGCGGTCAATCAGTTCCGAACGACGTCGCTACAGGACACGCACCCATGTGGAAGAAGAAATCTATATTTTGGGAGTTTCCATATTGGAAAGTCCTGCGTGTCCGCTCTTCAATCGACGTGATGCACGTGACGAAGAATCTTTGTGTGAACCTGCTAGGATTCCTAGGCGTGTATGGGAAGACAAAAGATACACCAGAAGCACGGGAGAACCAACAAATTATGAAAGACCCAAAGAACATGCATACACAGAACAAGACAGATAAAGGGCGTCACTTAAGTCATGCCAGCTATGCTCTTACCAAAGCAGAGAAGGAAATCTTTTTTAAAGTCCTTTACAGTATCAAGGTGCCGTCGGGCTTCTCATCTAATATAAAGGGGATAATAAATATGGCAGAGAAAAAGTTCCAAAACCTGAAGTCTCATGACTGTCACGTGATTACAGTTGCTTCCGATTGCATTGAGGGGGCTTCTACCGGAAAATGTTCGAGTACCCATTGTGAAGCTGTGTGCATTCCTCAATGCAATATCTCAGAAGGTAATCAATCCAGATATTCTGCCAAGGTTATAGAAGGATGTGGTTCAGTGTCTTGTTAGTTTTGAAATGGTGTTCCCACCATCCTTCTTCAATATTATGATGCATCTCCTGGTTCACCTAGTGGAAGAGATTGCCATTCTCGGTCCGGTATTTCTGCACAAAATGTTCCCCTCTGAAAGGTTCATGGGAGTCTTAAAGAAATATGTTCATAACCGTGCTAGACCAGAAGGAAGCATCTCCAAGGGATATGGAACTGAGGAGGTCATTGAGTTTTGTGTTGACTTTATTCCTGACCTTAAGACGGTTGGTGTTTCTGACTCGCGGCATGAGGGAAGACTAAGTGGAAAAGGCACGCTGGGAAAGAAAGCAATGATATGTAGGGACGGGGATTCTTTCACTAAAGCACACTACACAGTTGAAAAGGATACAGATGCCGCCTAGAGGGGGGGGGGGGGTGAAAAGGCGGTTTAAAACTTTTACGAGATGGGCTTAACAAAGGCGGAATAAAACTAGCGTTTACTTTGTCAAGCACAAAACCTATATAAACTACGGTTCACCTATGTGCACCAACAACTTATGCTAAGAAAAACAAGAAACTATGTGATAGCTAGATAGAATAATTCAAGCACGAAGGCTATCACAAAGTAAAGTGCATAAGTAAATAGCTCGGGTATAGAGATAACCGAGGCACGCGGAGACGATGATTTATTACCGAGTTCCTCCCATAAAGAGAGTACGTCTCGTTGGAGAGGGTGTGGTATCAAACCACCTACGCCACAAAAGGCCTCCCTTATTCTCCGGTGAATCTCACCCTAACGGGATCGATCCACACTTCCACTATCGGTGCACTTGTCGGTGGCAACCGGAACCTCTCACAAGGTTGGGGGACTTCTCCACAACTTAATCGGAGGCTCCCAACAAACGCCACCAAGGCCACAACCTGCAACACCAACAAACCGTCTAGGGTTCCAAGAACCCAAGAGTAAAAAGCTTCTCAACTTTCACTCACCAAATCCTCCGAGGAGAACTCAAACCTATGCAACAAATGCAATGGCAAGAACACATGACGTGCTCAAGTCCTTCTCTCCCAAATTCCACAAAAGCTACAAAATCTAGTGGGAGAATAAGAGAGGAAGAACACACGAGGAAATCCACAAAATAAACCCCAAGATCTAGATCCCAATATGTTCCCCTCACATAGAGGAGAGATTGATTGGTGGAGTTGTAGATCTAGATCTCCCCTTTCATATCCCCCAAAAAGATTCAAGAAATATGGGAGGGATTGAGAGTATTTGCAAGCTCTTGAAGGTCAAAACAATGGAGGAGAGAGAGAATGCAAGCAACAAGCCTAAGGAGGAAGAAGGGGTCTATTTATACCACTCCCCAACGAAATATGACCGTTTGGGACCTTCCAGGCCAGATAATCCGCCCCTCCCCCAGATATTTCGGGTTCCCCGGGCCAAAAAAATGGCTAAGGACTTCGCGGCGCAACTCTCAGTATAGGGTCGGATATTTGGGGCGGATAATCTGCCCCCGAAGGACCAGAAAATCCGCCCCCATTAATGGGAGCCACGCCTCAAAGTCCTTAGCCATTTTCCAAAAATTGGGCCGGATAATCCGCCCCCATGGCCGGATAATCCGCCCCCTGAAAACTGGCAGGAATAGCAAAACTGAAACCATCATAACTTTTTTATTCGGACTCCGATTTTGATGATCTTGGGCTCGTTTCGAAGATAGTAGCGAGCTCTACAAGATCATGCAGGGAACCATCATAGTTCATCAAGGGAGGGTAGAACCAAATGATGAAAGGTTTAACCTATCTATAAAAGACAAACCGGTAAAACCTCCAATATCTAAAACACAATAGAGAATGCATATGAAATCCGTTTTCGATGAACTTAGGCTTGTCATAGAGATTGACACAATATCTAAATCCTCTCATGGATAAGAACCAAATAAGAACCAATAAATATGATGCCAAGTATGCAAAGGTTTGATCTCTCACCGAGGGATATGATCAAGTTACTCACTTGAGAGCCCCTCTTGATAGTACGGTTATCTATCCTATAAACCGGTCTCTCCAACTAACACCGCGAGACCAGTGAGAAAGAAACCCTATCAATATCAAACCTTTGCCTTGTATATTCCACACCTCATGATGGAGCACCTTTCTTGATTGCACTAGCTTGGTGAAGATGCTCCCCCACACTCCACTATGGAAGAGCCTCTCTTTTAGGCATATATTCACATATCCATGATCACCATAAGGATGGAACGATACACTTGAGATCATCTTAAGAAACCTTGATCAACACTTGATCTTCTTCACTTTATTCTTATTCCAACCTTGAAGCCACCATATGGTTCAAGCATTGTCTATGGACAAATCCTACAAGTAAAACTCAATGCAAACATAAGTCCATAAAACATTGTCATTAATTATCAAAACCACACATGGGGGCACACATGTTGTTTCAATCTCCCCTATTTTGGTAATTGATGACAATCCTTTGAGAGGGTTTATATAATCAACTTAACAAAAAAATGGTTGCGCCAACATCAAATACTACACAAGTATGTGATGTTGGTACGCCCATCATATATAGAGCAAGCTCCCCCACAATATATGCATGTGTTATGAACCATTACCATTGGTGGAGTTTCCTCTATATATTCAACATGCAAAACAACAACAAAGATGCAAGAGCATGAGAGGCAAATGCTTAAGAACAAACTTCCCTTAAACCCTCCAAAACATCTCCCCCATTGGCATCGATTGCCAAAATGGGTGAATAGTTCTAGACGACCAATATAGTAATAATTCCTCCAAAGGTGTGTCTTCGCACATATACAATGATGAATACTTTGGAGGGAGTAGAACTATATCGAGGACCCGAAGATTGCCAATGGAATAAAATAAAACACACAAGCAATCACAAGATCCAACAAACCAATTTGAAAACAACATATGAGTCCAAATGGAAACTACAAGATATTATGATATGAGCAAAAGAGTGTTTTAAATAACAAATAGATAAGCTCCCCAATATTTGTGCACAATTTTAAAATAAATGTATTGGAATACATAATGCAAAAATATGGAATCCTTGTTCCCCCATAAGAATTTAAAACACAACACATGAAAGATCAAATAAATGATTAACTAAAATAGAGAAGCTCCCCAATATTTGTGCATACTTTAAAATCGGTGTATTTAAATACAAAAATGCACAAATATGGAATCCTCACTCCCCCATAAACATTTAAGGCACAATAAATGAGACAGAAGATAAATGAGCATTATTAAATGAATTAGATGAGCTTCCCAAAGATAATGCACCAATTATGATAATTGCATTTGGGAACAAGGTGCATAATTATGGAATCCTCACTCATCCAAGTTCGTTGAACAATACAAGGCATGAGAGAACAAATATGAGTGCCCAAAGATGCAAACAATAGGAACAAGCACCCATAGGCAATTAAATTTGGAAGCCACCAAAGAATCAAAAGGAATAGAAAGGTGGTCTCCAAGGATTAAAAATCAACTAACATTAGCTTCACATATGTGTGTATGCTTCTAAATGGATAACATCACAAAGACATATGCCCATAACGAAACAAGCACACACAAGGAAGATATACAATAAATCACATAAAAGGACAAAACCAACTCCCAAAAAGAGTAAGGTTCCAACAAGTAAACCAAACTCTCCAAACTTTTCATGATGGCACAAAATACCAAAACAAATAGATCAAACTTCCAAGCACATAAAACCCGATATGGATCAAACAAGGAAGCATAAAAAGATTGTTCTAGATAATATAGGAGAGCTCACCCATAAGTAGTACATTATATAGAATTTTCTTTTGAATGCAAAATGAACACAAATGAGATCATCACTACTACCTACAATAAGTAAAATACAAGAGGACATCAATAAAATAAGAATATCCAAAAGAAGCAAGGAAGTCTTGGGAGACAACACAAAACATTTTCTTGGCCAAAGATAGGATAAAATTAAACAAAGGCCAAAGTGAATATGATCAATAAATTCTACCATAAATTGAGTACTCATTGTCCAAGGACAAGAAATATTGGGAATAATTTTCCCAAGGTAGCTTGCATGGATATCCAAGATCATAGTCACAACAAGAAGCATATAACAAAATATAAGAATTAAGCATGATACTTCGAACAAGATTCTTCGTAGCATCCAATAGTCACACAATCACTAGTGATTAGATTAACTTGAAGCAAATGGTTTCCATGATGATATAGAGATCTAAATATGAGGAAACACATACCAAGAAACACTCTCATATACAAGATCCAAAATATGATCAATAAATGCATTCAAGCAAATTGGAACTTGTAATACCAAATGTGTCACATATGCGCTAGATAATTATCCATATCAATTCTAAGTGACACAACCTCGAATATTCACATTTTTTAGGATTGTAATATGCACTAAGCATATGACTCCCCCATAATGTGATACTACCATAAAACGAACACGAGGCAACGGATCCAAATAGATATAATTAATGTACATTATAGAACTTAAATTTCTCATGTACACACATTTTTAGGATTGTGGAATGCCCGAGCATAACACTCCCCCAAAATGGGATAGTCCATTAATCTCTCACAAGAGCCAAATAAGATACCAAATATAACCAAGAAAGGCTCAATCATAAGAAACACACATACATGGTGTGGCACCTAATCATACACAAAAATATGATTGATTCCTCAAGATAATTAAGTGGAAATCACAACATGTACAAGAGCATAGAAGATACAAAACCAACACATCCACAATGGGGCGAGTAACTTTCAATGTAATGAGTTAAGCATATGTTACCGCAAGGAGGAACATTGGATATATAGTAGAGGCAATATAATCCACATGACTTGACTTGACAATTACACTAGATGAAGATCCCTCAATTCTTCATAATGTAACCAAGTCTCCAATGCCCTCCAACCAACACCTATTGATCAAGTTTTAGCTAGATGGCCCCCAACCAAGTTGGGTCCTAAGAAGTTAGTAACAATAGGCTTGGCCACCCAAATGGTTCTTTTCTTGACACCACATTGGGCACCAACAAATTTGGCAAACACATTGCCAACCTCATCCTTACAAAGAGAATAAGCATCATCAATAATGATAGGATTGGATGAGGAGATACCAATAGTGCATGAGGAAGAAATGTGCCCCTTCTCACGGCATATGTAGCAAGTTCTTATCTTGCCATCTTTCTTGTTAGGTGAATCCACAACTCGAGGAAGAGCTTGAGTAGTCCTCTTAGGAAGAGGCCCGTCAATGATATGATGTGGGGTTTGAGGCCGCTTCCCTTGTTGCTTCACACTAAGAGGCTTTTTCTTCAATGGGCAAGATCTAACATGGTGCCCTTCTTCCTTGCACTTGAAGCAAACAATGTTGGCCGGATTTTTGACTTGAACTTGGCCATTTTTCTTGTTTCCCTTATGCTTCAACTTGATAGTGGACTTGTTCTTGACATTGGAGTTGAATCCAAGCCCACTCTTGTCATTGGGGGATTTTTGCACACTCAAGATTTTGTCGAGTGCGGCCTTCCCTTGATGACCCTTTTTCAAGTCATTCTTCAAAGAAGTGACTTGATCCTTGAGCTCTTTGATTTCCTCTACATGGTTAGTTTCAACAAAAGTACTAGAGGAAGTAGATGCTACATTGTTAGAGCAACAAGGCACGGAATGTAATTCATCACGAGATATAGCATGGTTGTGAGAGGATGAATTACAAGAACTAGCACATGTCAATATAACATTTGGAGTAGATATAGTGCTAATGTCCACATGAGGTCCACTAGATGTTACCTTTGACACGATGGCCTCATAATCTAACTTTATCCTACCATGGGAGACTAGAAGATCCTCATGCGAGCTCGAGAGCTTAACATGACTTTCTTCTAATTTCCCATAGTTGCTAGTTAGCAATGCAAGTTGATCCTTTAGCTCAACATTCTCCTTCAAAATAGATGCTTCACAAGAAATAGAGTTAGTAGCACAAGCATCATCACTATTAGCAAGAGGTGAGGGCAACTTGGCAAGATCTTTTGAGTATGAAGCTTTAAGTTGCTCATGCGACTCGGTGAGTTTGATGAGCTCCCTCTTAACGACCCGAGAGCCATTTTCGAGGTGCTTAAAATCCTCAACAAGTTTAGCATAAGCAACGTCAAGTTCATCTTTTTTAATCTTGAAGGAGTTTGCCACCGCAAGTTCTCTATCATGGTATTCCTTTACTCTAGATAATTCTAGAGTAAAAGTCTCCTCAAGAGATTCTTTGGTGGTTTGTTCTTCTTCAAGGGAGTCCTTTAGTTGAGCAATTTCATTAGCATACTCACGCTCAAGCGCAAACTTTTCATCAATTATGTTTTCTTGCTCCTCAATTTGTGCTTCTAACTTATCAATATGTTCTTTGCTCTTAATAGCAAAGTCCAAGATTTCAACAAAGTTAGGGCAAGCAATATTATTCTTAACAAGGGCACGATAAACAATCTCACCCTTTTCATATAAATCATCAATATCAAGCTCTTCTTCCACATTATCCACATCCTCCTCATCACAAGAGGTAATGGGTTCCAAAGTAGGAGTTATCTTTGAATCCCTAGCCATAAGGCATAGGTGGGTACCGTAAGAAGGTGAAGATGAGATTGCATTTGTGGCTTCATTCAAAACCTTGTCTTGGCCCATAGAATCTTCGATTTCCTCTACATGGTTAGCAACACAAGCACTAGAGGAAATAGAAGCATTTTTATCATGGCAACAAGAAAACACAAGCATATAATAATGAGATTTATTCAAGTCATTTCTACATGATATGCAAGGACTATTAACACAAGCATGTAAGAAGTTTTTAGTGCTAGAGGTGTTAAAGTCCAAAGATAGATCATTGCAACTAGATAGAGATGATGGATTATAAATAGTAAGAACACTATCCAAATTGTAATTTCTATCACCACTCACCATATCATTACCTTGTGAAAATTCACATGTTGGTGAAGTGGTAGAAGATGAGAACTCATCTTGACCGGAAGTGGAAGCAACACAATCATCCTCAACAATATTGGACACAACATATTTATCTTGAAGTTTTGTCCATAACTCATGAGCACTCCAAAAAGGAATGATTGAAGAGGTAACTACATAGCTCAAAGCATTAACAAGCACATTAGAAGCTTGAGCATCGAGATATAAGTTTTTCTCATCCTCACAAGATAGATTTTTTAAATCCATAGGAGGAGAAAAACCTATATCTACAATACGCTCCAAATTTGGGTCCATGTCACGAAAATGAATAAGCATACGAGTTTTCCATATATCATAATTTGTGCCATCGAATAAGAACATGTCATTGTGCACTAATCCCCTAGCCGACATCTTTACTCTCAAGGCGGTGAAGCCTAAAATGAGAGACCGGGCTCTGATACCAATTGAAAAGGATACAGATGCCGCCTAGAGAGAGGGGGGGTGAATAGGCGGTTTAAAAAATTTACGAGATGGGCTTAACAAAGGCGGAATAAAACTAGCGTTTACTTTGTCAAGCACAAAACCTATATAAACTACGGTTCACCTATGTGCACCAACAACTTATGCTAAGCAAAACAAGCAACTATGTGATAGCTAGATATAATAATTCAAGCACGAAGGCTATCCCAAAGTAAAGTGCATAAGTAAATAGCTCGGGTATAGAGATAACCGAGGCACGCGGAGACGATGATTTATTACCGAGTTCCTCCCATAAAGAGAGTACGTCTCGTTGGAGAGGGTGTGGTATCAAACCACCTACGCCACAAAAGGCCTCCCTTATTCTCCGGTGAATCTCACCCTAACGGGATCGATCCACACTTACACTATCGGTGCACTTGTCGGTGGCAACCGGAACCTCTCACAAGGTTGGGGCACTTCTCCACAACTTAATCGGAGGCTCCCAACAAACTCCACCAAGGCCACAACCTGCAACACCAACAAACCGTCTAGGGTTCCAAGAACCCAAGAGTAAAAATCTTCTCAACTTTCACTCACCAAATCCTCCGAGGAGAACTCAAACCTATGCACCAAATGCAATGGCAAGAACACATGAAGTGCTGAAGTCCTTCTCTCCCAAATTCCACAAAAGCTACAAAAACTAGTGGGAGAATAAGAGAGCAAGAACACACGAGGAAATCCACAAAAGAAACCCCAAGATCTAGATCCCAATATGTTCCCCTCACATAGAGGAGAGATGGATTGGTGGAGTTGTAGATCTAGATCTCCCCTTTCATATCCCCCAAAAAGATTCAAGAAATATGGGAGGGATTGAGATTATTTGTAAGCTCTTGAAGGTCAAAACAATGGAGGAGAGAGAGAATGCAAGCAACAAGCCTAAGGAGGAAGAAGGGGTCTATTTATACCACTACCCAACGAAATATGACCGTTTGGGACCTTCCAGGCCGGATAATCCGCCCCTCCCCCGGATATTTCGGGTTCCCCGGGCCCAAAAAAATGGCTAAGGACTTCGCGGCGCAACTCTCAGTATAGGGGCGAATATTTGGGGCGGATAATCCGCCCCCGAAGGACCAGAAAATCCGCCCCCATTACTGGGAGCGACGCCTCAAAGTCCTTAGCCGTTTTCCAAAAATTGGGCCGGATAATCACTTCATGGCGGATAATCCGCCCCTGGCAGGCGAACAAAGAAAACTGAAACCATCATAACTTTTTTATTCGGACTCCGATTTTGATGATCTTGGGATCGTTTCGAAGATAGTAGCGAGCTCTACAAGATCATGCAGGGAACCATCATAGTTCAGCAAGGGAGGTTAGAAACAAATGATGAAAGGTTTAACCTATCTATAAAAGACAAACCGGTAAAACCTCCAATATCGAAAACACAATAGAGAATGCATATGAAATCCATTTTCGATGAACTTAGGCTTGTCATAGAGATTGACACAATATCTAAATCCTCTCATGGATAAGAACCAAATAAGAACCAATAAATATGATGCCAAGTATGCAAAGGTTTGAGCTCTCACCGAGGGATATGATCAAGTTACTCACTTGAGAGCCCCTCTTGATAGTACGGTTATCTATCCTATAAACCGGTCTCTCCAACTAACACCGCGAGACCAGTGAGAAAGAAACCCTATCAATATCAAACCTTTGCCTTGTATATTCCACACCTCAGGATGGAGCACCTTTCTTGATTGCACTAGCTTGGTGAAGATGCTCCCCCACACTCCACTATGGAAGAGCCTCTCTTTTAGGCATATATTCACATATCCATGATCACCATAAGGATGGAACGATACACTTGAGATCATATTAAGAAACCTTGATCAACACTTGATCTTCTTCACTTTATTCTTATTCCAACCTTGAAGCCACCATATGGTTCAAGCATTGTCTATGGACAAATCCTACAAGTAAAACTCAATGCAAACATAAGTCCATAAAACATTGTCATTAATTACCAAAACCACACATGGGGGCACACATGTTCTTTCAACGGTTCTACATAATTCCAACTTGATAGCTCCGTATATCGAGGAACACAAGAATATTAAAAAAATATAAGTTAATTCATTTTTAATTTTAAATGGTTACATTAATTATTTTTTAAAAATAGAAAATGGTTTTGAATTAGTTATTCAAATTCAAACACTTTTTATGTTTAAAGTTTTTCTAAATTCCAAATTAATATTCAAAAAATATAACTTAATTCATTTTTAATTTTAAATGGTTCATAGTTTAAATGGTTACATTAATTATTTTTAAAAACAGTAAATGGTTTTGAATTAGTTATTCAAATTCAAACACTTTTTATGCTTAAAGTTTTTCTAAATTCTAAAGTAATTATCATTTAAAAAACATTACAAATTTAAACCCCAAAATAAAAAATAAGGCGGGAACAGAGAGAAAATTCCTGAAATTTTTTGAAAACAGGGTCATATGTCTCGGTTGCAGCCACCAACCGGGACTAAAGACCCCCTCCGCGCGCCCCTTGGTCTGCTGAAAAAATTGAAGTATACGTTCCGGTTGGTGGATCCAACCGGGACGTATGACCCTTTAGTCCCGGTTGTTGGCATCAACCGGGACGTATTCTCCCTCCCCTTTATACATGACGCCCCTTCTCCTTCTCCTTCTTCCCCGTTCCTCATCAACCGCAACAGATCATCGCCGCCATGAGAAAAGCCTTCGGGACGCCAGCTGCCCAACCACCGCCCCGCTGTCGGCCTCCACACGCTGCCCCGTCGTCGGACTCCACGCGCTACCTCGCTTTCGCGCCGCCACGTGCTCCTCGCCAGTGCTCCAAGCCTCGCCGACTCCGGCCACCGCCTCCACCGCTGATTCTGGCCACCACGAACCCCTCCGTCAAGTTTTTCGAGCTACTGGTGAGTTTCTGAAGCTCAAGGAGAGCTCTGTTTGCCTGCTTGCTTGCTGTAGCCGCCGCGCGTCGTGTCCGAGCAAGCTCCGCCGCTCGCCGCCATCGCGACCACTGTTCCGATGACCACAAGCGGGCGGCGCTGCCACCACTAGGTCCGCCTCGATCTCCTCTTTCTAACTAGCCTACCCACTAGCCCGCGCGTGCAGCGAATCGATGGATTCAAGCCCAACCCGAGAATCCCCATTGCTGATGTCATGCTGACATCAGCATGAGGTAATATATCCTCTTTTCTTTTTATTAAAATCATTCCTATAATTCTTTTTTGGAAATAATTATAATAACCCATGGGGCCCAGACATGGGTGACTGTGAGTAGCCCCAGATCGAGTGATAAACGTTTCCCAGCCTATGGTGACGTCAGCCTGAGGTCATAAATGTTTTAAAATTGATTAAATAAATTTTAGAAAATTATTTAATATTGTAAAATCAATAACTTATTATTTATAAGTCAGAAAAATATGTATAATATACCAAAATGTTCAGAAAAATGAAACCTACCTCTTTAAGCTATAATCATGCATTGTTAAGAAACTTAAATGACAAGTTTGATTAGAAGAACATAGAAACCCCTCATAGGTGATTCTGGAGTTTCCCCGAGTTAGGGTTTGCGCCCCTCGGAACCCCGTTTAACTTGTCGAGCATGCTTTAGGGTTACTTTTCAATACAATTTAACTTGTCATATCATCATATTTGCTTGATCATTGCATCAATGCCATCTCTTGATTGTTCCCCTCTCTTTCTAGCGTTCGGTTCTTCGCGGTAGAATACGAGATCGAGATCAAAGACCGAGGTCAACACCATCGAAGATCGAAGATTTCTTGATAGCCATCGTATTGTAGATGCTTAGCCATGATATTAGTTTTCATAGACCCTAGTTGAATCGATGTTGCACCTAGGGTTAGACGGTGTGTCCTCGCCAGGGCATCCTGAACCCGAGGGTTGATTGATTGCCGCCTTTCTTTCCGGTATTGGTTCTTCGCTTTATACACGACGCGCTGATGTAATAAATTGTTTTATAATTCCAGAAAATGATTAAATATTGTAAAATTCATATATTATTATTTATAAGTCAGAAAAATACAAATAATATATTAAAATGTTCAGAAAAATGAGTTCTACCTTGTTAAGCTATAATCATGAATTGCTAATCAACTTTAATGACAAGTTTAATTAGATAACTAAATCAACCCCTCTCATGTGTTTCCGGAGTTTCCCGAGTTAGGGTTTTCAACCCTCGGAACCCCGTTTAAATTGCCGAGCAAGTTTTAGGGTTTCATTTCAATGCAATTCAATTTGTCATAGCATCATCCTTGTTTGAGCATTCGGCATATCCCTCCTCCCCGACCGCCACAACGCCTCCGTCTCTATCCATCGCCACGCGCTCCAGCCGCCCCTTCCCTTTTAGTGTGTATTTGAAGTTGGGTGCTCTGCACTCTTTGACCGTCCAAAAAAAATGTGAGCTGTGATGTGTCATGACATTTTAGAATATACGACCCAATCTCTAGGTCTTTCTATTTCACACCGATCGAACAACCCAATGGAAATCTACTTCCTTGCATATCAAACGAAGAGTTTGTGCCATGTCTTACGTTTTCACAATTTATTAACTCCTACTATGAGTGAGCAATGCGTCTAGAGTTTCCCTACATTTGTCCACGCCGGCCAGCGGGTATTACGAACGTATGACGTTTTGACACTTCAGCAGCTCCCCTTTTCAGCTGCATTGCTTCTTCTGCTTTACTTCTCCTTTTTCTGCTCCCTACTCAGGAGCAAAGTGGTCCAACATAAGTCAGAAGCAAATGCACAATTTCTTTTTAAAAAAAGCACAACGCAGGCAACACAATCAAATTGATGAAACAAGGGACCACTACGGGATGCGCCGGCTAGGCCGACGGCTAAAGGCCCTCGGCGTAGCCCCTAAAGCCGTCGGCGTACGCTACACCGAGGGCTGCCGTCGGCATAGCCTCCTCGGCGGAGCAAAAAACGCCGTCGGTGTAAAGATTAGCCATCGGCATATGGCTTTGCCGACGGCCGTGGCGAGCCCGTCGGCGTAGTAGCCGTCGGCGAACAGCGAGGCTGCCGTTACACGGCCGGCTAACGGCGCGGACAGTACGCCGACGGCCAAGCCCTCGGCATAGCAACGACACGTGGCAGGCGCTGGGCCGACGGTCCGGCCCTCGGCGTAGCCCCACCCATACGCCGACGGTCTGGAACTCGGCGTAGCGTTCGCACGTGGCAGACGCTGGCTGTCCCAGGCAGGGAGTTGGGCCGACGGCCGCGACCCTCGGTGTAGGCCCATTCATACGCCGACGGTCTGGCCCTCGGCGTAGCCTTTACCATTTGGCACAGAGGAGGCAATACACCGACGGCATGGCCCTTGGCGTAGGCCCAACCCAGAATTTTTTGCGGTTCTCTGTAGTTTTATTTCTTGCAATATTATTCACAACAATATTGAACATGTATTTCACAGCAATTCAAACAAGATCACATCATTCATACATGTATCAAACAAGATTACATCATTCATACAAGATCACATCATTCATACATCATTCAAACATGTATCAACATGATCACATCATTCATACAAGTATCAAGTTCGTCACACATGCATAGACAATAAAACCCTACAACTCTGGAGGAGACGGGTGTACCCGAGATCTCCCTTGGTGAAATGAGGTGACCTCATGCGAGGGTGGCGTCTAGTAGAAGTAGCAAAAGAACCACCTGGCGAGGGAGTAGGAGAAGTGTCGGGGTGAGGATCGGGAGAACCACCAGCAGAATGGCCAGGAAAAGGACCATTTTCATAAAGCGGTGTGATCCGACGCCCATCCGGCAAGGCATGGCCAAATTGCTGGTTCCCAGAAGCTCCCGTTCCCTCAATATCCATCGGATCCTCGCAAACACAACATGCATGATTACAAATACATTAGATCTTGATCATGAACGGAACTCACAAGATCTTTACATGAAAACACAAAGGAGGAGATACAACCATCTAGCTACTACATGGACCCATAGTCCAAGGTGGAACTACTCACGCATCATACCGGAGAGAAGGCCTCCAGGATGATCTACCCTCTGGCAGGGTGCTGGGAAGAACTTTAGTACCCCCGATCTAGGGACGATGGTGGCGGCGGCTACAAACGGTTTCATGGATTTCTGATCAGGTACCCAAGGTTTTTGTATCAGGGGCTTCTTATAGGCGAAGGGGGAGACCGAGGAGGCCACCAGGGCGACCAAACCCTAGCCAGGTGCGGGGTGGGTCTGGCCCCTCTGGCCGGCCCCTCGGGCTCTCCTCTAGACTTCTTGTTCCCCACGAAAAGTTATTGACTTTGTCCTTCGTCCCGTACAATTCCAGGAATATTTCTTTACTAACTTTTCTGAAACCAAAAACAGCAGAAAACAGGCATCTGGCACTATTGCAACTTGTTAATAGGTTAGTACTAGAAAACATGTAAAAATCACCTCAAAGTGTGGACAAGTAAAGCAAAGTAGATACTAAAAAGCATGCAGCATCAAAAATTATAGATACATTTCTAGCCTATCAATAACCAGTGGGTTAGCAAAGAACATACCGATGTCGATGCGTAGTATGTCCTAACGAAACTGTCCCTTGATGGCATGCATGGCGTCTGCCCCGACATGGGAGGCACAGGACCTAAATCCGTATTCTGTCTAGTTTGAATATTCACGAACATCGCCTACAAGATTTTTTAGATGTCAGGCCATAATACAACAAACTAGGGGAACTTGGACTTGTATCTTTTGCAAAAGTAAAGGTTCAAACTTACATTTACATATTGCATGTAGGTCGCATTCGCCTCCTGATAGTGCCAAAAGACCACCTGATATTCATCATGAGCGGCATCGTAGGCCGCCTCGAACTCAAGCTAGAATTTCAAATACAAGGAATCTCGTCAGCAGTTAGCCATGTAGGAACAAAAGTCATAAAGATGATGAAATGAGTAAAACTTACATCAGAGCTGGAGGTGGATCGACGAGGCTGGCCATGAGGTGGGATAGGGGGGCCGTCGGCAGGGTGGGTAGCCTTGAGTCGGGTAAAGCTCGTGTTGAGGGTAGGTTTGACCTTCTTATTCAGAATCTTGAGACGTCCATGGTGCAATCTGTACCCCGACAGGACCAACGACTCCTCGTCGATCTCCGCGTGAATGGGGTCATCCACATGGGGGTGACGAGCCTTCACCATCGTGCTGTAGTTCCCCAAGTCGTACAGGGAAGTGCCGAAGTACACGGGTAACGAGGGCTGAGGATGCGAGAAATCGGGTGATACGTCCAATTTTCATTACCATTCTATATCATAATTTGCCTCTATTTATTGATATATGTCTTATTATGAGGTATTAGTTATGTCTTTTCCTCTATTTTTACATGTTGGATGATTCTTGGAGGATGAACTGTCGGAGTCTGGATTCTGATTGAAAAAGAGGTGTTTTGATGCAATTTCGTGAAGATCAGAAAAATACCAGAAAATATTGGAAAATCATATTTTCCCAGAAGACGAAGGAAGCCAGAAGGGGAGGCATAGCTGGGCCACAGGGGGCCCACACCCCCTAGGCGCGGGTCCCCCTGGGCCACGCCTAGGGCAGGTATGGCCCACCTGGCCAGCTCCCGACTCCGCCCTCTCGCCTATATCATCCCCTCGGAACCCTAATACTAAGAGAGCGACCATAGGTAGATTTCCACCGCCTTTGCGGGGTGGAAAACACCGATAGAGAAAGATCACTTCGGCAGACAGATTTCTGTCGGGGAAATTCCTTCCCGAAGAGGGGAGATGGTCGCCATCAACACCATCGTCAAGCTAGACTTCATCGGGATCATCATCATCATCATCATCATCCACACCATCATCTCCACCAGCACCATGATCACCACTCCATCCCGTTGTAACAATCGTGTTGAATACTTGCTTAGTTCATTAGGGGAAACTTTCCCGGTGTTGATTACTATTATAGTTGATGCTTGTGAGTGGAACCATTGGATTATTGTTTATGTTCAGATTGTTATCCGTTACCATATCATATTTGATCTTAATCCATATGATGTCTTGTGAGTATTTCGTTTAGTTCTTGAGTACATGGGAGAAATCATGTTCTTAGTAGTGGATTGGTGTTGAGTTATTATTCAATGGTTTATTATTTAAGTTGTGGTGTTATTCTTCTAGTGGTGGCATGTGAATGTCGACTACATGATACTTCACCATTCATGGGCCTAAGGGAATGCATTGTGTATTTGGCTACTAATTATGGGGTTGCCGGAAGGACAGAAATCTGAACACCCATTAGGACACCTTTGCACAAGGGAGCGTAGGATCTCAGAGTTTAAGGTTGTGGTTAGGTTTATATCTTAATTACTTTCCTGTAGTTGCAGATGCTTGCAGGGGGTTTAATCACAAGTATGTATTAGTCCAAGTAAGGTCGGTACATTAGCACATGTTCACCCACACAACACTTACAATACCAAAGAAGAGTACTCAGCTATTTGAAGCAAAAGCACTTGACAGAATTCCCATGTGTCCTCGAGAACGTTTGGTCCTTTAAGCCTTGGAATAAAGAGAGTAGTAGATAGATTATAGTACTCCCTTCGACCCATATTAATTGACTTCAATTTGGATCCTAACATCTATAATTGATGACTAAGAGGCTTTCACGGAAGTCAGGCCATTAAATGCACAAGAAATTGAGCTTAAAAGCCAATCAAATGCGGAGATAGCCCGACTTCTGCACGAGGAGGAACTCAAATGGTACCAACGCTCTAAAGCAAAATTCATTCTGGAAGGAGATGCGAATACTAGGTACTTCCATGCTATGGCCAATGGCAAGCATAAGAAGAAACTTATTCACTCTCTGATTCAGGATGAAGGTATGATTGAGGGACAGGAGCATCTGAAGTCATATATCACTACCTACTATAAATCCTTGTTTGGGGCCCCTGAGGAAAATTCTGTCTCTATGGATGAGTCCCAAACGTCCGATATCCCCCAGGTTTCTGATGCAGAAAATGGCTTTATAACTGCCTCATATACCGAGGAAGAGGTCAAGAAAGCCATTTTTCAAATGGAACATAACAAAGCACCAGGACCTGATGGCTTCCCACCGGAATTTTACCAAAAATTCTGGGACGTTATCAAAGAGGACCTGATGAAGTTGTTTAGGTTTTTACAAGTCGGACAATTAGATCTCTTTAGACTTAACTTTGGCAATATAATTTTACTGCCTAAGGTTAACAATGCAGAACGTATACAACAGTATCGTCCAATATGCTTGCTTAACGTTAGCTTTACTAAAGTTGTCACGATTAGACTAAACTCAGTTGCTAACAATGTTGTTAGCCTGTCTCAAACTGCTTTCATGCAAGGAAGAAATATCCTAGATGGTGTTAGCCTGTCTCAAACGTCTTAATAGTTGGAATGGTAAATTTTTATCTCTTGGTGGAAGACTTGTACTCGTAAATTCAGTACTCACTAATATGGTACTGTATATGATCTCGTTTTTCCAATTACCAAAAGGGGTCTTGAACAAAGTGGATTATTTCCGTTCAAAATTCTTTTGGCAAGGGGATAGTGAGAAAAAGAAATATCGACTGGCCAGATGGAATGTGGTTTGCCGCCCGAAGGAGTTTGGTGGACTGGGCATACACGATTTGCAAGTCAAAAACACCACACTTCTGGGCAAATGGCTTTTTAAACTACTTACAGAAGATGGCGTTTGGCAAACCATGTTATGGAGGAAATATGTGGGGTCTAAGGCTATGTCTCAAGTGGTTTGGAAACCCGGAGATTCACATTTTTGGGCGGGTCTTATGGCCACCAAGAAACATTTCTTTCGTTTTGGTGCTTTCGAGATTAAGGATGGATCACAGATTAGGTTTTGGGAAGATAAGTGGCTTGGCCAAACTACTCTTCGCGAACAATATTCAGCTCTATATTCGATTGTTAGACAAAAAGGGAACACAATTTCCACAATTATGGAAGACTATCCTCCTAATGTATCTTTCAGAAGAAGTCTCATCGGTCCTAGACTGGTATCTTGGAACAATCTATTATTACGTTTATCCATGATACAATTGTCGGACGGTGTTGACGTGTTCAAATGGAAATTACTAGAAAGTGGTAAATTTTCTGTTAGATCACTATATAAAGCCTTGGTCCAACCTGATATCCCGGTCGATGATAATAGTAAAATTTGGAAAATGAAAATACCCCTTAAGACGAAGATATTTGCATGGTATCTACGGAAAGGGGTAATTCTAACAAAAGATAATATTGCAAAGAGGAATTGGCTTGGAAGTACACAATGTGTTTTTTGTCATCAAGATGACACAATTCTCCATTTGTTCTTCCATTGCAAATTTGCTCGCTATATATGGTCATTCATCCAAATAGCTTCTGGTTTATCTCAGCCATGTTCTGTAACCAATGTTTTTGGTAATTGGTTGCATGGAATTGTTGATAAATACAAAACTTTGTTTAGGGTGGGATCGCTTGCCATTATATGGTCGCTATGGCTTTGTAGAAATGACAAGATTTTTAATAATATTGTGTCTTCTCCTCTACAGGTTATCTATCGAGCCACGACTATCCTCCGATCATGGAATATTCTCCAACGCATGGAGTTTCGTGACTTATTTATGGTGGGATGTACGCGATTGGAGTACACGGCGAGGGATATTTTCTCCCGACATGGATGGCCGCGTGATCTGAGGATTGATCTATCTTAGATTCTAGACATTTATTTAGTTTGTGCCTTTTTGTAATGCTTGTCTACTCTTTTCATTAGTTCTATCATTCGTTTGGCTGTGTGCATCTTGGTTATGCAGAGGCCGGGTGTAAGCTTTAAACAGAATTATTTCAAAAAAAATTATAAAACTTGTCTAGATAAATCCAAATTGAAGTTAACTAATATGGGTCGGAGGGAGTATTAAATTGCTAGAGGTGGTGATCGTCCATCTGACCTAAGTTTGGTCCGTCCCTACATCCACTGTCCCTTCGCCGAATGGACTGTTTGGGTTCTGCCCAATAACCACTCCAGTCAGTATGATGCCGCGTGGGCCTGATGTCCCTCCGGGATGCTTCTCTAGAAAACAATTTTGCCGCTTGTGGTTGATTGGGCCCGTACGAAGCCCACAGCCAACTAGCCGCCCTGGTTTTCTGGTGATTCTCAAAAAAATAATTGGTCATGTATGGGCTTCGGCCTAATCAACCACAAGCGGCAAAATTTTTTCTGAGAATCACCATATTGGCGCGGTAACGCACGCCTATATGATCTAGTTAACTCTGTCGAGGGTGAAGAGGAGCGGGGATCAACACTACGATTATGTCTAGTAGACTACAATTATGTCTAGTAGGAATGAACACTACGATTATGTCTAGTAGACTAGCCAAGTAGAACTAATCAACTCACCAAGCAAATATTGTACTCCCTCTGAAAGCACACAATTTGTAATTCTCTAGACCCTAGGTATCCTCTAATTGGTTCATTTTATAGTGTAGAAAAGAACATGCATGAGGAGAAGAAGAGCCAACACAGCGTTCACCAATTTGGCGAGGAGAATGAATTTCATGATCTCACAATTCTATATAAACGGAGAAACTTCACTCTCAACCTGTTCTTTCACCAGCTGCTCCATAACCAGCCTTTTCGTTTTCCGATCGCATAAAAAGTCATGAGATCAAAAAAGAAACGTGAGAATGTTCACACATGTGTATGGAAGCATTTTATTTTTTTCACACCGGAGTAATTACAGAGATTAAATACTTTTGTGTCTAAGTATTTTGGGATTGCATGGTTTATAAATTGTGTCTTTTAAACCGGGACAGAGGGAGTATTTTGTAACATACCTGTTTCCTTTGGTGGGAGTTGCCTTTTTCCCTTTAGGTTTCTTTTCCTCGAAGTGTGAGTCGTCTGTGTTCCCAAATTATAATAAAGATTCATTTCAATAAACCAAGTAAACCCATAAGTGTCCATAATTAACAAAAAACTTCAAATTTATATTTTTATCAAAACGTTTTGTAACACACATGCTCAATCATCGTGTTTGATTAACTTACTAATGACACCAAATTGATGTATGATCAATCGCATTTTTTTTTGAAAATGGGAGTGCAACGGCCTCTGCATCGAAGCACACGATCATGTGCGCATACGCTCTTCGCCACCATGACCTACCCTCGGCCGAATTATGTAAGGACTAATATGTTTAGTAGTTACCAGTTATGGCGGACCGGAGGAATATAGCGTTATGGCAGTACTAATATTGTTAGTAGTTACCGGTTTTGGCAGTACTCTCTTCGTTTCTATTTACTTCGTGTTTTGGGTTTAGTCAAAGTCAAATTTTGTCAAGTTTAAACAAGAATATAGGAAAAAATATCAGCATCTAAATACCAAATAAATATAATAGGAAAATATACTTTATGTGATTCTAACGATATAATTTTACATTGTAGATGCTGATATTTTTAGCTAAATATTTGGTCAAGCTTTACAAACCTTGACTTTTGAATAAAATTTAGAATGAGAAGTAAATAAAAAAGAGGGAGTAGTTAAAATACTAAAAAAACGACTTGATGCATGGCAAAAACAAGGGAAGATCGTTACGGACTAAAAGATATCCTGCAGGCGTAGCATTATTACTCTAAAATAATTGTATCTATGTGTTGGTAAGTCTAAGCCTTGGGTTGTCCAGGTTAAAGGCAGAGATTTCAGAAATCCATGTAATCTGTGATTAACATAGGTCAAGGATCTTTCTTTCTGTAGATAAGACCTCAACTCTATTGATCAATAGGGGTGCAAATAAAACTCGAAGCTCATGAGATTAACAAGTGTACTCGAAAAGGCTTGACTCAGCTCGAACTCGGACACTAACGAGTCGAGCCGTTTTGGCATCTTTAGCTGGTCATCTTAACGAGTTTAACCGAGGACGTTATATGAAAATAGCATGGTGTGATATGAGGGATCGTTTTTGCGGTTACTATTAAGGAGAAGTGTCTGTATACCCTCAATCAGGATACACTGGGAATTTTCGTATATGCCACTCTAAAGTTCAAAAAAAATTCTGCTCCACAAGACTGCCAAGGCAGATCCAGACATGAGAGTGAGATGCTCAGTTGTATACAAAATTGAAAACTTTGTAATAGCCCAAAACAGATTGCCCCTCAGGTTCAGGGGCGGATCTGGGCCCCGGGCAGCCCGGGCTACAGCCCGGGTCTTGGCCCATCTAGTACATATAATTCCTTTGTAAAATTTCGAAAAAAAAACAATAGCCCGTGCTCTTGGGCCAGATTGACCGGGGCTAACTTAGAAAAGCCCAGGAAGAAACCAACCAACGCTCGACCGCTCGCCACCAGGATCGATTGGATTCCACCGAGTCTGTTCGCATTCATCAGGAAAAAAAAAGAAACTTCTATTGTATCCCGCGACGCCGCCCCGACCTCCTCGTCTCCCTCGACCAAATCGTCGAACTGCCTAGCGCTGCCGCCGCCCGCCGCCATCCCGCCATTCCGCCCTCGAACAAGAAGCGCCTCACCGCCTCCTCCTGCATCTAGAAAACAGCGAAGCAGGAAGCAGCAGTCAAGCGAGCACGCCCCAGCCGCACGCCATGCGCAGCACGGTAGTGCATCAGACTGGCACATACACGCCCAGCACAAGATTTGATTGATTATCAGTCTCTCTATCTCTAATTGGTAATTTCTGTCTCGATTGATTCCAATTTTTCAATACAAAATCTGAACTTGAACGTCTTGAAGATTGAAACAGTGCAAATAATCAATTTCAGTGCTGATTTTGAATTGTTTCTATGACTGATTTTTTCTTCATTTATTTTGTGATTGCATAGAGGATGAAGGGAACAAAGAGATCAAAGACCTGCTCATCAATTAGACCGATGTCGTCTTATTTTCCATCACTTGCCAATTCGAACCAATCTCCGCTGGCTGCAGCAGAAGAAACCGATACCACACAGCAAGTCCCTCCCCAACAACAACAGCAAGATAATCCTGATACTCACATTGTTGTTAGTGCAGTGGATAACGCTAGCACCCATGATGAGAATGTTAGTGTTGGGCTTAATCCAGATGACATTGTTGCGGACCCTGGTCTTCGGAAACCAATTGAGGAGCTAGATGTGAACATCAGAGATGCTGCTAGGAGAGAGTATTTGGTAAAGGGTCCATTCCAACCAGTTGGTCACAAATATCCTAGAAAATTAATTGCAGGTCAAATGCGGAGATTTCAGGAGAAATGGTTTAAAAGGTATAACTGGTTGGAATATAGCATATCTAAAGACGCTGCATTTTGTTTTTATTGTTTTCTCTTTAAGCAACCACGGGCAGAAAATTTTGGTACAGAATCATTTACAAGGGTTGGTTTTAGTTATTGGAAGAATGGAATTGAAGCTTGTGATCAACATGTTGGTAAGAATATAAATAGCGCTCACAATAAAGCTAGGAAATATTGTGAGGCTTTTAAAAATCAGCGGCAAGGCGTGGATTATGTGTTGGCAGCTGCAACCAAGAAGGACGAGGAAGAATATAAAGCTCGCATGATGATTATGATAGGCATTGCAAATTTTTTGCTATTGCAAGCTCTTGCTTTTCGTGGGCATGATGAGTCTTCTAGCTCAAACAATAGAGGGAATTTTCTTGAGATGTTGAAATGGTATAAACTCAAAGATGAAAAAGCTGCAAAATTACTTGATAGTGCTCCTGGAAACCGTCAAATGACCGCACCAAAAATACAAAAACAGATTTGCAAAGCTTGTGCTCATGTTACCACCAAAGCTATTATTGATGACATTGGTGATAAAAAGTTTGCTGTACTTGTTGATGAGGCGCGAGATGCATCTATTAAGGAACAAATGGCCTTGGTTTTGAGGTTAGATTCTACCGCTTGTATATTTGTTCAATTCGAGTGATTCAAAATTTTAAAGCATGCTAACAATGAGTTTCTTGTCTTATGCAGGTATGTCAATAATAAGGGACAAGTGATAGAGAGGTTTGTTGGTGTGAAGCATGTTCCGGATACGACATCCGCTTCACTAAAGATAGCTTTGGATGGTATGTTAAAATCTCTTGGCTTATCTATTTTTAGTGTGAGAGGTCAAGGTTATGATGGGGCCTCAAATATGAGGGGACAATTCCATGGATTGCAAAGACGCATATTAGATGAAAATCCATATGCCTTTTACATCCATTGTTTTGCCCATCAGTTGCAGCTAGTGGTTGTCTCTGTTGCCAAGTGTTGTTCCTCTGTCTTGGACTTCTTTAACTATGCAACCATGATTGTCAACACGGTTAATGCGTCTTGTCATAGGAAAGATAAATTATTGCAAAATCAGCATGATGAGATTGTGAACCAAATTGAGACCGGTGAAATCTTCACTGGAAGAGGAAAAAACCAACAAACTAATCTTGCAAGACCAGGGGATACTCGTTGGGGATCTCACCATAAAACCTTGTGTCGTCTTGTTCACATGTGGAAACCTGTCCTATATGTATTAGAGAATTTGAGTGATGATGCTACTAATGCAACACAAAAAACCACAGCTTCAGGTTTGTCGGAAAAAATGGAAAGCTTTGAGTTTGTATTGATAATGCATCTTATGATCACAATTCTTGGAAAGACTAATGATCTATCAACATGCTTGCAAAGGAAAGATCAAAACATTGTGCGTGCTGTAGGGCTGATTGGTACTACATTAAAGGAAGTAGAGAAAATAAGAAACACCGGTTGGGATGAGCTTTTGGAAAATACAGAGGGCTTTTGTCTTGCGCATAATATTGTTGTGCCAAATATGGAAGATAAAATACCAGCTAGAGGTCGTTCGAGGGGTCGTGGCAGCCAACTTGTTACTTATTATGACCATTTCCATCATGAAATATTCAATGTGGTGCTTGATCAAATTATTGTTGAGTTCAATAATCGCCTTGCTGAAAGGTCCACTCAACTCTTGAGGTGCATAGCTTGTCTTGATCCAAAGAATTCATTTGCTAATTTTGATAATGGTAAGTTAGTTGAACTTGCAAGAATGTATGCCGATGACTTCTCTCAGTATGAGTGTATAGTCCTTAGGGACCAACTTGCCACATTTATTGTTGATGCGAGAGATGATCCGAGCTTCGCAAATTGTATTGATCTTGGGAACCTTGCTCTCAAGATGGTTCAAACAGAGAGACACAAGACCTTCCCATTGGTATATCGACTTATTGAGTTAGCCTTGATTTTGCCGGTTGCAACGGCAACAGTGGAAAGAGCATTCTCAGCAATGAAGATTATCAAGACAGATTTAAGGAACAAGATGAATGATGATTGGATGAATCATAGTATGTTGTGCTATATTGAGAGAGACATATTTGCAAGCATTGAAGAGAATAAGATTTTGGATTGTTTCCAAAGTATAAGGTCACGCAAAAAACAAGTACCATGTGTAGGAAGTGGTAAGTTACGTACTTACATTTTACCAATAAAATTTATGTCTCAATTCTCATGTATTCATCCATACTATTTCTAATTATTATTTTTCTTGTATTTGTAGGTTCTGGTTCTTCTCTCATGATTGATGAGGAAATAGTAGGCTAGTATGAGAGCAAGGATTCGTTATTAGGTACTATAAATGCATATTGATTATACTTTTTAATATTTTTATTATTGAAATCCGGTTAAATATTTCTGTCAAAACTCAACTTATGCATTTTTACCATGCTTAGGCTATTATATGTTGTTATTGAGATGGTAATCGAAAGTAATTTTTTCATAATTTAGAGGTATTAGAAATTAGCCCTGGTCTTTCTTGAATTCTCGGTCCGCCACTGCTCAGGTTTGTGTATTGCTCGCCCTTTACCGAGAAGGCGGGAACAGTTCCTCTTACATTATTGTACGAATTGAGTTGCGAGTATACTCCATAAGCTCATTAATATCTATAAAAAATAAAACCCAAGACCTCTAGGCTACAACAAATATGAACACTCTAATAAAGTCTCCAAATCTACATAGAGGCATCAAAAGTAAAACATCCTTCTTGTACTCTTACTTAATGAGTTCCAACTTGTTTTAACTAGTTAAGTTAATGACGAGCTAGCTAGTTAACTAAAGAGTATTTTACGAGTCGAGTTGAGTCAAGCTGGCTCGATATCTACCCCTATATATTAATCAAACTAGCACTACAGACACCCCTAAAAAATAAACAAATTTTATATCCAGGCCCCTAAGGGCTGACCACAATAAAAGTTATCTTCCCAGATCTCACACATGGGCATGGCCATATGTAATTAAACTAGAAAACTGAACTTATCCCAAAGCCTAGGCACATGCTAGTTACCAGTTATGGCGGACGGGAGGAATATAGCGTGACGCCCTCCAGGTGACTGCGGCTGTAGTTTCATTGTTGTTGCCGCTGTACTTGGCGTTGTTGTCGTGGATATCCTCGAGCCGCATGTTCATGGCCTTGATTTTCTGGGATAGCATGTAGCGGACGTAGATTTGTGTGCCGAAGTTGGCGAAGAACAGGCGGGCCGCCCGATGCCAGTGCCGGCCGAAGCGGGAGAGGTCGACCTTCAAGACGAAATGGTCGACGGCGTCCTCGGCTTCGAAGGCGAGCTCGCGCATCTGGCTCGCGAGCACTCGGATGAGCTGGTTTCCCTCGCTTCTGGTGTGTAGGTCAGTCTCGTAAACCAGCGCATGCAACCACATGAGCCTTTCACGGAGCCGGTCGATCTCATCGCCCACCCCGGCGAGCTTTTTACCCTCCTGCAGCTTGCTCAGTATTGGCCATGTCAATAGTTACTAACATGCTGTTAGGGTTGTGAAATTCATTCCTCAAGAGTGTTGCTGGGGCTTCCTTGTATTTTTTTACCTGCCACCCTTTGCAGCTTATTGAAGTTGGGTGCTCTGCACTCTTTGACCGTTCAAAAAAAATGTGAGCTGTGATGTGTCATGACATTTTAGAATATACGACCCAATCTCTAGGTCTTTCTATTTCACACCGATCGAACAACCCAATGGAAATCTACTTCCTTGCATATCAAACGAAGAGTTTGTGTCATGTCTTACGTTTTCACAATTTATTAACTCCTACTATGAGTCAGCAATTTATTAACTCCTACTATGAGTCAGCAATAGGTACTAACATGCTGTTAGGGTTGTGAAATTAGGACTTTAGGAATGCATTTGGAACTCCCTTATACTCTAGTTTTGTGGATTATCTTTCATTGAATAATCTAGCGATACTGACCCATTCTTTCCCCTTCCTCAAGAGTGTTGCTGGCGCTTCCTTGTATTTTTTACATGCCACCCTTTGCAGCTTATTGAAGTTGGGTGCTCTGCACCCTTTGACCGTTCGAAAAAAAAAAGAGCTGTGATGTGCCATGAAATTTTAGAATATAAGACCCAATCGGTAGGTCTTGCTATTTCACACCGAACAATACCCAATGGATATCTACTTCCTTGCATATCAATTGAAGAGTTTGTGTCATGTCTTACGTTTTCACAATTTATTAACTCCTACTATGAGTCAGCAATGCGTCTAGAGTTTCCCTACATTTGTCCACGAACGTATGACGTTTTGACACTTCAGCAGCTCCCCTTTTCAGCTGCATTGCTTCTTCTGCTTTACTTCTCCTTTTTCTGCTCCCTACTCAGGAGCAAAGTGGTCCAACATAAGTCAGAAGCAAATGCACAACTTCTTTAAAAAAAAAAGCACAATGCTGGCAACACAATCAAATTGATGAAACAAGGGACCACTACGGGATGCGCCGGCTAGGCCGACGGCTAAAGGCCCTCGGCGTAGCCCCTAAAGCCGTCGGCGCACGCTACACCGAGGGCTGCCGTCGGCATAGCCTCCTCGGCGGAGCAAAAAACGCCGTCGGCGTAAAGACTAGCCATCGGCATATGGCTTTGCCGACGGCCCTGGCGAGCCCGTCGGCGTAGTAGCCGTCGGCGAACAGCGAGGCTGCCGTTACACGGCCGGCTAACGGCGCGGCCAGTACGCCGACGGCCAAGCCCTCGGCATAGCAACGACACGTGGCAGGCGCTGGGCCGACGGTCCGGCCCTCGGCGTAGCCCCACCCATACGCCGACGGTCTGGAACTCGGCGTAGCGTTCGCACGTGGCAGACGCTGGTTGTCCCAGGCAGGGAGTTGGGCCGACGCCCGTGACCCTCGGTGTAGGCCCATCCATACGCCGACGGTCTGGCCCTCGGCGTAGCCTTTACCATTTGGCACAGAGGAGGCAATACACCGACGGCATGGCCCTCGGCGTAGGCCCAACCCAGAATTTTTTTGCGGTTCTCTGTAGTTTTATTTCTTGCAATATTATTCACAACAATATTGAACATGTATTTCACAGCAATTCAAACAAGATCACATCATTCATACATGTATCAAACAAGATTACATCATTCATACAAGATCACATCATTCATACATCATTCAAACATGTATCAACATGATCACATCATTCATACATGTATCAAGATCGTCACACATGCATAGACAATAAAACCCTACAACTCTGGAGGAGACGGGTGTACCCGAGATCTCCCTTGGTGAAATGAGGTGACCTCATGCGAGGGTGGCGTCCAGTAGAAGTAGCAAAAGAACCACCTGGCGAGGGAGTAGGAGAAGTGTCGGGGTGAGGATCGGGAGAACCACCAGCAGAATGGCCAGGAGAAGGACCATTTTCATAAAGCGGTGTGATCCGACGCCCATCCGGCAAGGCATGGCCAAATTGCTGGTTCCCAGAAGCTCCCGTTCCCTCAATATCCATCGGATCCTCGCAAACACAACATGCATGATTACAAATAGATTAGATCTTGATCATGAACGGAACTCACAAGATCTTTACATGAAAACACAAAGGAGGAGATACAACCATCTAGCTACTACATGGACCCATAGTCCAAGGTGGAACTACTCACGCATCATACCGGAGAGAAGGCCTCCGGGATGATCTCCCCTCCGGCAGGGTGCTGGGAAGAACTTTAGTTCCCTCGATCTAGGGACGATGGTGGCGGCGGCTACAAACGGTTTCATGGATTTCTGATCGGGTACCCAAGGTTTCTGTATCAGGGGCTTCTTATAGGCGAAGGGGGAGACCGAGGAGGCCACCAGGGCGACCAAACCCTAGCCAGGTGCGGGGTGGGTCTGGCCCCTCTGGCCGGCCCCTCGGGCTCTCCTCTAGACTTCTTGTTCCCCACGGAAAGTTATTGACTTTGTCCTTCGTCCCGTCCAATTCCGGGAATATTTCTTTACTAACTTTTCTGAAACCAAAAACAACAGAAAACAGGCATCTGGCACTATTGCAACTTGTTAATAGGTTAGTACTAGAAAACATGTAAAAATCACCTCAAAGTGTGGACAAGTAAAGCAAAGTAGATACTAAACAAGCATGCAGCATCAAAAATTATAGATACATTTCTAGCCTATCAATAACCAGTGGGTTAGCAAAGAACATACCGATGTCGATGCGTAGTATGTCCTAACGAAACTGTCCCTCGATGGCATGCGTGGCGTCTGCCCCGACATGGGAGGCACGGGACCTAAATCCGTATTCTGTTTAGTTTGAATATTCACCAACATCGCCTACAAGATTTTTTAGATGTCAGGCCATAATACAACAAACTAGGGGAACTTGGACTTGTATCTTTTGCAAAAGTAAAGGTTCAAACTTACATTTACATATTGCATGTAGGTCGCATTCGCCTCCTGATAGTGCCAAAAGACCACCTGATATTCATCATGAGCGGCATCGTAGGCCGCCTCGAACTCAAGCTAGAATTTCAAATACAAGGAATCTCGTCAGCAGTTAGCCATGTAGGAACAAAAGTCATAAAGATGATGAAATGAGTAAAACTTACATCAGAGCTGGAGGTGGATCGACGAGGCTGTCCATGAGGTGGGATAGGGGGGCCGTCGGCAGGGTGGGTAGCCTTGAGTCGGCTAAAGCTCGTGTTGAGGGTAGGCTTGACCTTCTTATTCAGAATCTTGAGACGTCCATGGTGCAATCTGTACCCCGACAGGACCAACGACTCCTCGTCGATCTCCGCGTGAATGGGGTCATCCACATGGGGGTGACGAGCCTTCACCATCGTGCTGTAGTTCCCTAAGTCGTACAGGGAAGTGCCAAAGTACACGGGTAACGAGGGGTGAGGATGCGAGAAATCGGGTGATACATCCAATTTTCATTACCATTCTATATCATAATATGCCTCTATTTATTGATATATGTCTTATTATGAGGTATTAATTATGTCTTTTCCTCTATTTTTACATGTTGGATGATTCTTGGAGGATGAACTGCCGGAGTCTGGATTCTGATGGAAAAAGAGGTGTTTTGATGCAATTTCGTGAAGATCAGAAAAATACCAGAAAATATTGGAAAATCATATTTTCCCAGAAGACGAAGGAAGCCAGAAGGGGAGGCATAGCTGGGCCACAGGGGGCCCAAACCCCCTAGGTGCGGGTCCCCCTGGGCCACACCTAGGGCAGGTATGGCCCACCTGGCCAGCTCCCGACTCCGCCCTCTCGCCTATATCATCCCCTCGGAACCCTAATACTGAGAGAGCGACCATAGGTAGATTTACACCGCCTCTGCGGGGTGGAAAACACCGAGAGAGAAAGATCACTTCGGCAGACAGATTTATGTCGGGGAAATTCCTTCCCGGAGAGGGGAGATGGTCGCCATCAACACCATCGTCAAGCTAGACTTCATCGGGATCATCATCATCATCATCCACACCATCATCTCCACCAGCACCATGATCACCACTCCATCCCGTTGTAACAATCGTGTTGAATACTTGCTTAGTTCATTAGGGAAAACTTTCCCGGTGTTGATTACTATTATAGTTGATGCTTGTGAGTGGAACCATTGGATTATTGTTTATGTTCAGATTGTTATCCATTACCATATCATATTTGATCTTAATCCATATGATGTCTTGTGAGTATTTCGTTTAGTTCTTGAGTACATGGGAGAAATCATGTTCTTAGTAGTGGATTGGTGTTGAGTTATTATTCAATGGTTTAGTATTTATGTTGTGGTGCTATTCTTCTAGTGGTGGCATGTGAATGTCGACTACATGATACTTCACCATTTATGGGCCTAACGGAATGCATTGTGTATTTGGCTACTAATTATGGGGTTGCCGGAGTGATAGAAATCTGAACACCCATTAGGACACCTTTGCACAAGGGAGCGTAGGATCTCAGAGTTTAAGGTTGTGGTTAGGTTTATATCTTAATTACTTTCCTGTAGTTGCAGATGCTTGCAGGGGGTTAATCACAAGTATGTATTAGTCCAAGTAAGGTCGGTACATTAGCACATGTTCACCCACACAACACTTACAATACCAAATAAGAGTACTCAGCTATTTGAAGCAAAAGCACTTGACAGAATTCCCATGTGTCCTCGAGAACGTTTGGTCCTTATAAATATTTCCACCGGCTTGTCCTTTGCTAAGAAAGGATTGGGCCACTTGCTGCAATTGTTTGCTGTTTTATTTACTTGCACTTTATTTCTTTGCTTTATCAGAAAACCCTTAAAAATCCGTTTGTTAAGTATTTAATGAGATTTACTTCTCCATACCACTAGTCAATACCTTCTGCTCCTCATTGGGATCGACACTCCTATTTATCGGAAGTACTATGATACACCCCTATACTTGTGGGTCAGCAATACTATTTTCTGGCGCCGTTGCCGGGGAGTGAAGCGTGATGGGGAGAGTACATTCAAGCTTGGGGGATATTGAAGTTACTAATGCTTAAATGTCATGTTCATGAACTCCCTAGCAATATTATTATCAATAAATTTTATGCAAGACTTTCTCTTCATGATAAAGATTTACTAGATGCTTTTTGTGCTGGATCATTCACACGTAAGAAGTAAGAAGCTAAATGGGATCTCCTAGACCGTATTCAAGAAAACACTGAAGCATAGGAAAATGATAAAGGAAGAAAGTCAGTTATAAACTATGATTATGAATGCATTAAATCTTTTATGGAAACTGATGACTTCCTTGATATTAGTACTGAGTATGGACTTGATTCTCAAAGTATTGCCAATTGTTTTAAGTCTTTTGCCTCTTATATAGAAATTCCTAAAAAGAAGAGGGACAAGTACCATGCACCTTATAAAGATGTCGTTAATCATGTTCCTGCTAGAAATACTGAAGTTTGTACTATTAATCATATTTTGTCTGAACTTTATGTTGAGAAAACACCTTTCCCAGCTAAAGTAAAGGAGTATTCTATGATAATTAGTGTGAATAACAAAGGTACAAAGAAAGCTGTTGAACCTGATAAGCAAATAAACAATGAACCTGTGGTAGCTATTGTGAAAGATCTTGTCACTAAAAATATAGAGGATGAGAACATTGTCTTCTATGAAGACGCTTCTAATATTGTCTCTTATCCTAGAAAAACTAGAAAAGCTAGTGTCCCTGTGCTTTCTGTTAGAATTGGTGATCATTGATATTATGGTTTATGTGATATTGGTACTAGTTTTAGTGCTATTCCTTATGAGATTTCCAGTGAAATTATGCATGAAATTGGTCCTTGTGAACTGAGGACATTGATGTGGTTATTCACCTTGCTAATAGAGAGACAGTTTGTCCAATTGGCATTGTAAGATATGTGGAGGTTCTTCGTGGTAAGATTAAATATCCTGCTCATTTTTTAGTGCTTGGTTCTGAAGCTAGTAAAACCTGTCCTATTATCTTTGGTAGACCTTTCTTGAACACTTGTGGAGTTATTATAGATTGTAAAAAGGAGAAAGTTTTAACTACGTTTGATGGAGATTCTTATGAGTTTAACTTTTCCAAATTTACTAAAGCTCCTTATGAAAATAGCTTGCCTAATGAAGATTTCAGGGTTGAACAACTTGCTTCTATTGATCCAATTTATGACCTTGGACCTCTTTTTGATGATTGTAAATATGCTCATTCTAATGATAAAGTTGTTTCTTGTGACAGATATATTGTCAACTTTATTCAAAGTGCTATTGAAAGTTATTATGAGAGAGGGAAACATAGTTTTATACATCTCAATAATATTAAGTTTCCCTATTTTATATTGAAAGCTTTGAAGTTGCATTTGTTTTGTCTTCCTATGCTAGTGTATTTTTTTTTCAATAATTTGTTTTCTCATGAGACCCACTTGCATAGGAAGTGGGTTAGACTCAAGTGTGTTGGATATTTTCTTCTTGATGCTCTATTTCACTCTTTCACTTCAAATCCATATCCCTTATGTGAGCATCTTTGAAATTATCAAGCCTAACTTAAAGGCATTAAAGAAAAGTACTTCTTGGGAGATAACCCAATAGTTTTGTTGAGTCTTGGAAGTTATTACCTTAGTAATAACCGCTCCTTATCCTTTTTGTTTTGGTTTTCGTGTCAAGATCAACTACTTTTGAGAAGTAGAGGAGTTGTGAAAAGTGGCTATCCTGGGACAGATTTTTGTGCTACATTGTAAAAATTCATGAAGGAGCTCAGTACTACGGATGGTGCTGTATTTTTCTGTACTTGTTCTTAAAGTTGTTACCCAACTTTCATTAGTTTTGCACTTTTTGATTTGAGCAACAGAAGTTCTTCAAAAAAAATCAATCTTTACCTGCTAGTCTGTTTTGACAGATTTCTACCATCATTTGCATTTTCCTCTTATATTGATTCCCTTTCAGATTCTTTTTGGGCTTTTGGAAAGGAGTTGCTACAATAGCTTTTGTTTTAATGGATTTCAGTTGAAGTGTGTACCTAAAGGTTTATTGTTTTTGCATACACTAATGTTGCCAATGAGGTTTGTGTAAGGCCTTGTATGAAAGGAATTTTCAGGAGATGGAAAGAAGGAATCTGTAGAGTCCGTCTTTGAATAGGTAAAAAGTGTTGCAAACTGAAGGTTCGTGAAAGCCTTATCTTTTTATATTTTTGATATTTTTATTACATACGGAAGGTTACGAGACAAAATAGAGGAGGAAATGGAGGCCAGGTTGGCCACATCCACCCTAGGCGCGGGCCCTAGCTGGTCGCGCCTAAGGGGGTGTGAGCCCCCTGGAGCCCGTCTCCGCATCGTTTTCGCACAGTACCTTCCTTATGTCTTGAAACTTCGTAATATATAATCCCCCGGATCCCCCGAGGTTCGTATATCGTGTTCTCATCATGTTTTCGTTTCGATCTGTTTCTGTCAGGAAATCTTCTCAAGTTTAGAGCACCATGGTCTCCGCCAACGATAAAGGCAAGAAGCCCGTGGAAGAAGAAAGGGTCGCTGCCAGGCGCGAGGACATGGATTGGAGCATCGAGGAGGAAGTAAATAACATGTAAGCAAGCATTAAGGAACAAACCGCCACAGGGTCAAGGGCAAGGAAACCTACTTTTGTAGGATCAATTAACACTAGACGTGCTTTTTCTCGTAATATGCAGGGGATGATGACCTCCGTTCCAAACTTCAGATCCTGCCCTGAGGCAGTGGAAGCCCTTTGAACCACTGATGAGTTTTTTGATAAGTACCGTGCTCTAAGGATGAAGGTGGATTTAGCATCTTTCGCTCAGCTTCCGACAAAGCACTCGTGTCAGCCTTAATATCCAATCTTTCTATGATTGCCAAGAGCCTATCTCTTTCCATTCTGTATTTACCACTTTGGTTCTTAGCCCATCCCCGTAGAAAACGTCTTAAATGCCGAATTTTGTTTTGCCATCTCGCAATGGGTGTATTCCCATGAGAAACCGCCTCCCATTCGTCCGTAACCATTTGAAAGAAACCATCTTGCCTTAACCACGCTAGTTCAAAGGAAAATCACGGATTATTACCAAGATGAGCTCTAATTCCTGAATCAATCAGAAGAGGTGTGTGGTCTGAACCTAACCGAGTAAGAGCCCGCACCGTAACTAATGGAAATTTTTGTTCCCATTCAACACTAGATAGGATACGATCGAGCTTCTCATAAGTCAGTGTGTCTCTACGGTTGGCCCAAGTAAACTGTCTTCCTGAGAGACCAATCTCTCTTAAATTTAGGTTCTCAATAATGGCATTAAAAACAACGGCCAGTGAGGATTGAACCTATCATTATTCTTGTCTTCACTTTTTCAAAGGATATTAAAATCTCCACCCAAGTGTTTCAATTTCACATATCCGAACCAGCTCTGCCAAAAACTCATGTTTATGACTATCCTGAGCTGCACCATACACTGGAACAAAAATCCACTCAAAACCATCACTATGACACTTTAAGTACAACTTAACACAGTAATCCCCGGTAACCACTTTATTAACCAGCATAGTTTTAGAGTTTATTCTCATAAGAATACCACCAGAACGAACATGTGGAGGTAAGCAGAACCATGTAAAATCCACTCCAGGTGTCAAGTGTTGCAAAAATGAAAAAAAGAAATTAGATCTACCTGTTTCCAACAAGGCAATAAAATCTAACTTATATTCAATAATCGCTTCCCTTGTGAAAGAATGCTTCGCGGGATATCTAAAACCATCACTATTCCAAATTAAACCTCTGAGACCTTGCATTTTAAAAAGTTTTTTTAACCCTGACCCTAGTTCCCCGACGAACGCAGGTATTATCGCATGTTATCATCTTGGGTTTACGTGTACGCTTGCCCTCAAGGGAAACCGACTCGTGAGAACAACCAAAGGTATCAACATCTTTAGTTTCTAAATCTTCGCATAGATTTGAAACTTTAGAAACAAAAAGAGATGCGGGAGTACAATCCTCCATAGATTTGTGTGTATTGTGTTCTAACATAATCAAAGTTCTATGAAAGTCGTTATCTTTAATTAGATTTACCGATTTATTCCTTGTTTCATTTGTCTCCCCCAAAGATACCCCAATCGCTTTAGCCTTCTCTAAAATTTCATCATTCGACACCGACATAATTGAAAATTTTGAATTAGGGGTACTTCCATGCCAATTCCTCTTTGCAAGATTATGTTTTGTTAGAATTACTCCTTTCCATAGATACCATGCAAATATCTTTGTCTTAAGGGGTATTTTCATTTTCCAAATTTTACTATTATCATCAACCGGGATATCAGGTTGGACCAAAGCTCTATATAGTGAGCCAACAGAAAATTTACTACTTTCTAGTAATTGCCATTTGAACACGTCAACACCGTCCAACAATTGTATCATGGATAATCGTAAAAGTAGATTGTTCCAAGATACCGGTTGAGGCCCAGCGAGACTTCTTCTGAAAGACACATTAGGAGGATAGTCTTCCATCACTATGGAAATTGTATCCTCTTTGTGTCTAACAATCGAATATAGAGCTGGATATTGTTTGCGAAGAGTAGTTTGGCCAAGCCACTTATCTTCCCAAAACCTAATCTATGATCCATCATTAATCTCGAAAGCACCAAAACGAAAGAAATGTTTTTTGGTGGCCATAAGACCCGCCCAAAAATGTGAATCACCGGGTTTCCAAACCACCTGAGACATAGGTTTGGACCCCACATATTTACTCCATAACATGGTTTGCCAAACACCATCTTCTGTAAGTAGTTTAAAAATCCATTTGCACAGAAGCGCGGTGTTTTTGACTTGCAAATCATGTATGTCCAGTCCACCAACCTCCTTCGGGCGGCAAACCAGATTCCATCTGGCCAGTCGATACTTCTTTTTCTCACTATCCCCTTGGCAAAAGAATTTTGAACGGAAATAATCCACTTTGTTCAAGACCCCTTTTGGTAATTGGAAAACCGAAATCATATACAGTACCATATTAGTAAGTACTGAATTTATGAGTACCAGTCTTCTACCAAGGGATAACAATTTACCTTTTCAACTATTAAGACATTTTTGTAGCTTTTTCTTAACAAGTTTCCATTCAGCAATTGTGAGACGCCGATAATGAATCGGTATTCCCAAATAGTTGATTGGAAAATGCCCTTGACTACAGCCGAAAAGTTTAGCATATAGGTGGGCCTAGTTTTGGGCCTCGCCGAAACAATACAAATCATTCTTATGAAAGTTTATTTTAATCCTAGATAGCTGCTCGAATGCTGATAAAATTAATTTTAGATTCTTAGCCTTCTCCAGATCACAGATCATGTTCCATAAAAAGGATTGTGTCATCGGCGTATTGAAAAATAGATAGTCCACCATCAATAAGATGTGGAACTAATCCTTTAATTTGATCATCAGACTTTGCTCTCTCAATAAGGATAGCCAACATATCAGCCACTATATTAAATAGTAAAGGCGATAATAGATCCCCTTGTCTCAGTCATTTCTTGGTCTGGAAGTATTTGCCAGTATCTTCATTTATTTTAATGGCAACACTACCCCAGACACAAACGACCGAATAAGCGCGCGCCACTTCTCAGAAAAACCTTTCATGCGGAGTGTTTGCTAGAGGAAAGACCAATTAATTTTGTCGTATGCCTTCTCAAAGTCAATCTTGAACAATACACCATTTAATTTTTTTGAGTATAGTTCATGGATTGTTTCATGCAGAATTACAACACCATCTAGGATATTTTTTCCTTGCATGAACGCAGTTTGAGACGAACTAACAACATTGTCAGCAACTAAGTTTAGTCTAATCGTGGTAACTTTAGTAAAAATCTTAAAGCTAACATTAAGCAAGCAGATTGGACGATACTGTTGTATACGTTTTGCATTATTAATCTTAGGCAGACCATATTTTCTTGCAGGCCAAGGTACTCGAGGCAACAAAGAGAGCTGATGTTGGGAGGGATCTTGCCGTGCAAGGGGTTGAAGCTCAGGCTGAGCGTCCGGAGGAACGTGTGGCTCCCGATGGCAGGGGAGATGGTGTCGGAGATCCCATAGGCGTGGAGGTCCAGAGAGACCACCCTCGACCGGTGTCTACGGCTGCACGTGACTGCCCTCCCATCGTTGTCATGGCCCGTTGAAAATGCGGTTATCAAGGGGAACCAAGGATAAATTCTTCTGATGCTACTTGTAAGAAGAAAAGATTGAAGAAAGAAGTGTATGCCCAGTTGAAGAATAAGAGCTTGTGTTGGATTCTGGATTCGAAAGAGGAAGCTCAGTGCTCATTCCCTTTGAATTAGAGCTGAAGTTGCAGCGAACGGTCTTCCCGCTTTGGTTACCTTTGGTAAGCTGAGCAGCAAAGTTGATAATATTTTGGACAAAGAAGGCTGGAAATGCAACAAAAGAAACTTCGAAAAAACGAGTCGGCAAAGAGAAAAAAGTTATGTTTGTGATGTACAGCACCTATTTTTCTTCGCATGTAGCACTCTTATAATTTAGTTTTTTTGTTGGATCAGTTGTGGTAAATTAATATCTGGGAAGTGCTGCACGGGTAGTGCGGGTATCTACATTTTCATTTCTTTGGCAATCTCACTTCACGAAAGGATGCATTGAGCAAAGAAAAAAAGAGATATTGTCCCAATGGTTGCTTGAAGTTAGAAGATTTCTCCGAAGTGCCATGCAAAGGAGTTCAATGTTTGATCAACAGAGGAGCAAGTTTTGGTCAGTCCGACTAACCTTCTGTAAGATACCTGAAAACAGTGTTTTACTTATGCACTGCTAACTGTTTTTGACTAAATTATTAATGTCCAATACTAGATGTTACTACAGATTGGAAACCGTGCTTTCATGATTGAAAACGGAGTAAATGTTCACCAAGAAGCTGAAAGTTTGGTACGTAGACTTAGAACTGAATGCAGAAACTGGTACCATGCGACATTAGTTTTGTGGGGGTTGACGGGGATAGCTGGTCCGCTGAAAAGAAAGGGTGTTGTCTTTTTGTGGAAGGACTTAAAAAGATGGGTATTCATCCAGTGATGCCCACTGGTGATAGCTGGAGAACTGCACAAGCGGTTGCGAAAGAAGTTTGTTTCGTAATCATTCATAGACTCCAGTCTTTACCTTGGGCAATTTTGTTTCTCGAACATGCACCTATTTTTTTTCGAAATGGGAGAATCCCCGGCTTCTGCATCAACTGATGCATATAGCCTTTATTATCTTATTAAGAGTCTTACAAAACACGCACCTATATGGTATCCTTAAGCAATGTTTTGATTGAGTTGCTGTCATTTTGCAGGTCAGCATTGAGGACGTGAGAGTCGAGGTCACGTCCGGCCTCCTTTAAGCTCTGATCCTGCCTCTGGCCCTACTCCCATCTGATCGCACCTTCACAAAACGGTAAATATTTCTTTTACTCGCTCCATTCCAGAACATAAAGTGTATTAATTTTTCAAATGTCAAACATTGAGGAAAAGATGCACACAGAGACTTTGATGAACCAATAACATGTTACGTATAAATTATTGGACAAGCAAATGAGACAACACCTACGACTGTTTGGTACATAGGCGAACACAAGAACTGAATCACAAACAAGCACCCAGATACTCTAACAAGAGTTGCGAAACCAATACACTCTGGCTTGTTTCCTTGACAGTCTATGAGACCAAGTTTGGACCACCAAAGATGGCAAAACCACCTATAGAATGTCTATCATCAATACATCCTGCCTAATCAGTATTTGAAAACACACTAAGAAAAGTGGATGAAGATTTGGTAAATGTATATGTTTTGCAACTGACCAATGTTCTGTAGTTGGAGCATGAAGTTACTAACAAACCTTGTTTACTAAGAAAGAAAGATCTGGACGTGTAAGAGTCAAGTACTGTAATCCTCCAACAATACTTATGTAGTGAGAGCTATCTTCATGACCAAGAGGTATGCCAGGTGTAAGAGACAACTGTTCTATGGAAGACAGAGGAGTGAGCTCTTGCAGCTGCGCATACCAACTCTATCAAGCAACTATGTAGCATACTTTTCATGAGTCAAGAGCAAGCCATTCTGCATCTTTTTTTACCTCAATACCAAGGAAGAAGTGTAAATCGCCTAGATCTTTGATTGCAAAATTCTTATTGAGATCTTGAAGGAAGGCAATAATAGCAAGATCACATGAGATTGTAACTATTATGTCATCAACATAAATTAAGACAAACATAGTAATACCTGGCTTGTTATAAAGGAACATAGAAGTATCAGCCTTTGATGGTGAGAATCCAAGATCACACAATTTGGAACTCAACCAAGAATACCATGCTGAAGGGGCGTATTTTTGTCCATACAGAGTTTTGTCAAGTTTGCAAATATAGTCCGGAGAGTGGGGGTCCTCAAAACCTGGTGGTTATTTCATATAGACTTTCTCGTCAAGAACATCATGAAGTAACACATTCTTGACATCTAGCTACCATAAGCTCCATCCACGAGAGACAGAGAGACAACACAGTCCAGATGGAAGCGATTTTAACTACAGGACTAAATGTATCCTCGTAATCAATTCCATACATTTGTTTGAAGCCTTTCACAACTAGTTGTGCCTTGTATCGATCTATAGGGCCATCAGCCTTACTTTTTATGCGATAATCCCATCTATAGTCAATTAATTCTTATTGCTTCTCAGAAGAACAAGGTGCCAAGTCTTGTTCTCAAGCAATGCTTTGTACTCCTCCTCCATTGCTTGACGCCAATTAGGATCATTGAGAGCTTCAGCAATTTGATCACTGGCTCCTGCACCTTTATTGAGACTGTGGTGTTGGACCTGTTGGTCCTGGTTAATTGCTCCTGAGCTGTACATGGTCCCGCCATTCATGATGTTGGAATCCTGGAGGTTCCATTTTGCATGGAATAAAACAGCAAGGACACTGTCTGGGGGAACCAAGGATAAATTCTTCTGATGCTACTTGTAATAAGAAAAGAGAATGGAGAGAGAAGTGTGTGCCTTGACAGTTGAAGAAGAAGAGCTTGTGTTGGATTCTGGATGGGAAAAGGGGAAGCTCAGTGCTCATTCCCTCTGAATTTAGAGATAAAGTTGCAGCGAGCAGTCTCCCCACTTTGGTTAATTACCTTTCGTAAGCTGAGCAGCAAAGTTCATAATATTTTGGACAAAGAAGGCTGGAAATGCAACAAAAGTTACTTCTAAAAAACAAGTCGGCAAAGAGAAAAGGTGTATGTTTTGTGATGTACAACACCTATTTTTCTTTGCATGTAGCACTCTTGTAATTTACTTTTTTTGTTGCATCAGTTGTGGGTTTTCTAAATAGTTAAATTAATATCTGGGAAGTGCTGCATGCATATCTACATTTCCATTTCTTTGGCAATCTCACTTCACCAAAGGATGTATTGAGCAAAGAAAAGAAGAGATATTGTCCCAATGGTTGCCTGAAGTCGAAACTTTCTCCGAACTGCCAGGCAAAGGAGTGCAATGTTCGATCAATGAGAAGAAAGTTTTGGTCAGTCCGACTAACCTTCTGTAAAGTACCTGAAAGCAGTGTTTCACTTATGCACTCTTAGGAAATGTTCTGATTGAGTTGCTGTTTGCAGGTCGACATTGAGGACGCGAGAGTCGAGGTCACGTCCGGCCTCTGTTGAGATCTGATCCTGCCTCTGGCCCTACTCCCATCTGACCGCAACTTCACAAAACTGTAAATATTTCTCTTACTCGCTCCATTCCAGAATATAAAGCGCATTAAATTCTTTAAATGTCAAACATTGAGGAAAAGAATATCAAAATCCAAAATAATAAATTAATAAAATGTAAAAGATATATTTTGTGATGATGCCAATTTGACGCCCTGCAAGAAGGCGCCCTAGATGCTGGCACCGTTCATGTTGTCATTGTCATGGGGGTGGGAAGGCCTGTACTTAGCAGCTGCTGGTGGGCACTACCGGATTTTCGATGTTTGTTGTGTGCCACGGGCAAGGATTTGTTGAGACTCAAACTCAGGTGAAGCGCATGCTTTGTTGATGGCTTTCTGTCAGGCACTCGGCGAAGGATTTGCCCAGGGCTAAAACCAGGTACTCTTTTGGATAAAGTTGATATTGGTACTCAGCAAAGAGTCCATTGCGCTCTTATTAGTCAATCTGACCAAGTTGGTTAAACTTAAGACAAATATTATACTATTCGTTTTATGTTGTTGATATTCATACTCTTTTGGAAAAAGGTTGGTTATTACACTTAAGACAAATATTACTAATAGGCAGATGCAGTATAAATATTAACACACCATGTTATTTAATATACATATGTACATAAAAGATGCATACATAGACTTTGATGAACCGGTAACATGTTTACGGATAAATTATTGGACAAGCAAATAAGACTTTAAGACACTTATGCCTGTTTAGTAGGCGAACACAAGAACTGAATCACAAACAAGCACCCAGATACTCTAACAAGAGGTGCGAATCTGGCATGCATAGTGATGTCTTATAACGTGGATAGGATGCATATGGGCCTCTGAAGATTGAAGCTGCTTAACCCATGGTTATGTGTGCTTGCTCGACGAAGTGGCGGGAGTAATGATAAGCATCCGATCTTCGGCACCTTCAGGGCAACCTAGGTCCTTGTCGCAGATAACATGGGGCTTGGATTTCATATTCCAGAAAGAATAGGGCAGAGTTGTCACTTTGGTTCCTCGCACGTCCATTATCTGAAGCTGTTTGAGCTTCCTGATGGAGTTAGGCAGTGTTGTCAAGGTCGGGCACCGGATACCAAGGTACTGTAAGTGCAGCATGTTCCTGATTTCTCTGGGCAGCTCCTCACCGATGTCGATGCCTTCCAGGCTGACGACTCGAAGGAAGGTGGAGTGCGTGAGCAGATGAGTGAAGGCTTCCTTGAATGACTGTGACCCTGAAAAGTGTCAAAAAATGTTCACGTTAGCGCCTTAGCTAGCGTAGGCGTAGCATAATATCATATGTATGGAGAAATATAGATAGATGGATGCATCCATGTTTTGCATCGTGGTTGTTTCTGACCATCATGGCTCAGCAGCAGAGTCCGGAGTTTGTGCAGCACCTTCATGTTGTCCGGCTTGGGCAATTTTGTGCTGTTAAGAGCCAGGCGCCTGGCGTTTCCTGGAACAGCGGCGGATTGACCATAGTATGTTTCCATGAAGCCAGTACGCTGTGCCTCCGACCTGAAAAAGGGATGGATCTGATCACGTATAGTAACTGATTCCACGTTGCCTTCATTCTTATCCACCAGCTCCACAAGGCCTCGGAAGATGAGCTCCTTGAGGTAGCGCTGCCCCAGCTCTTCCGGTTCGAAGTCAAGGTCCTGCGTCAAGAAGCCCTCTGCAATCCAGAGTCGAACCAGCTGCCCGGCGTCGATCGTGCTGCGATCTGGGAAGCCTGCCATGTAGAGTAAGCAGGATTTGAGGTCGTTGGGGAGGTCATCCATGCCTATGGACACTATTGTCTTTATGTAATCATCTTGGTTGTTGTTCGAGATGTACTCGCACACAGCATCCCATTTGTTATATGTCATGGTCCTCATGAGCTTGCCTATAAGAATCACCAACAATGGTAAACCATTTGTTGCCACTTGAATTGTTTCATCTAAGTTTTTCCTCATCTCTGTCTTGTAATCACTCTCCCTGTGCCCGTCCAGGCCCAGACTCTTGTTGAACAGCGTAATGCTCGCGGTTTTGTCCAGATAACCAAGCTTAACGATGCCACCATTTTCTTCAGGGGGACTGGACGTCGTTGCCAGCACAATCTTGCTTCCTTCGGCGCCCTTGGGGAACTTTTCGACGATGCTATCCCCCAGAGTTGGGCTGCTCATTGGGCAGTGTACCACAACCAAGTAAGTAGAGTTGTGGTCTTCAGCTTGCATCTTCTTCCACTCAGTTTCCAGCTTGCCTACTATTTTATCCGCGATGCTTCTGCTGCTCCTGTTTCGTGAGAAGTTCTCCCAGATGCGGACTGTAAATTTTTCATTGATGGCTTCATCTTCGTATACTTTCTTTATCAGATGCCTTTTCCCGATACCACTCTCTCCAACCACATAAATAACATGGCCAGCCGGTTTTTCCATGTCAAGGAGGAGCTCTGTAAGTTCTGTTTTCTTTCTCTTGTTTGGTTCTGTTGAGTCCATGTAGTCCCTGTTTCCAGACAATATGACCTTCAGTTCCTTAAAGATGGTACAGTCCAACAAGCCAGCTCATCTACCATTTCTGCGGAGCATAAAAATATACCAGTATACTTGCATGTGGAAAACCGTGTAGGGAATTAGAAAAAATGTACTCCCTCCGTCTTAAAATAAATGTCTCACGTTTTTAAAAATTTAGATGAATCTATATACTAAATAGTGTCTAGATTCATCTAAATTTTAGGATATCTATTTTAAGACGAAAGGAGTTAAAAAAACAAAAATGTACTCCTCTCTCAATGTTATAAGCACAATAAATATTGTTCCCTTTAGCCCCTTGCCCTTTGAGTTTTTTTGTCAATGCGGAGGTTGCGACATGAGATGTGAACGAAGATTGCCGCTCCTCTCGCTAAGGTACACTCCCGTCTCTAACTCACCCAGTCGACCTACCTCCTCCACTACAGGAAAAAACTAAGACGCCGACGGCCAGCCGGCTATGCCGATAGCCAAATGTCGGGGCCGTCGGCGTAGCTGCCTTTCCTGGCCAGCCGACCAACCCGGGAATCGGCGTAGGGACGGCCATCGGCATAGATGACGGTGCCGAGGGTAGCCCTCAGCGTAGTTTGGCCGTCGGCGTAGTAGAGAGGGCTATGCCGACGGTGGTCCTCGGCGTAGCTTGGCCGCCGGCGTAGTAGAGAGGGCTATGCCAACGGTGGCCCTCGGCGTAGCACCAGTTCAGACACGACGACGAAAATGGCGTTAGGCAGCCAGTCGGCACAGCTCTTTGGAAAATATTGTTTGGTCTGTGCCGACGGCTAGGCCGTCGGCATAGGCCTCTAGATTTTTTTCCCTTTTACCTCATTATTTTATGAGAAGTCATAACTAAATCATTCTAATTCAGAAAATACAAATAATATATCAAAATTTGCAGAAAAATAAGATCTATCTATCTACACTCAAATATTACACATTTATAAACAAAAATTAAGTGAAACATAAAACATTATATATAGTTTAAAACGGGCATTAGAAATTCAAAAACCATCCAAACAATGCGAAACCTTCGCCTGGTGTCATATTATGTGACATAGTTAGAAGGAAAAATATCAAACTTGACATATTGATTATTTCTCAAAAAAACCTTCACAAAATGATCTATCTCGTTCGAGGTTTCTTGGCTTTCGGGTCAAATGACCAATGTTATGGCTAGAATAAAGGCATAGTTTGTGGTAATGTGTCCATATTGTGCATAAGTGTGCATCATGGTATGGCGAACATGTTTCAGGAGGAAGTTTTTCTTTTCGTCGCACAAAAAAGCCGTTTTCTATTTTCCGAGTGCAAAAAACGGACGGTTTTATGAAGCAACCACCAAATGGCTAATTCAAAATGCTATCATCACATTTTTCAAAAATACTAGACCACCTTACATGGATAATTTCATAACAGGGGGATCTTAAACCTTTCCATCTATCCCTGGTGAAAAAGACAAATTCCTGCCGAATCGGCATAAAGTGTGTCAAATATGAACTACAGGTACATGATCGGATGCTCATGATTTTTTAGAAAAATCATTTTTAGGTTCACAATATGGTGTTTCATCAGAGATCCACTTCAAGTTTAGTGAGTCTCAGCCCCGAGCTAAGAACTTTTATGCCCGCCCTTCGACAAAGTTTAACGATAGTTTAAAATGGGCATTAGAAATTCAAAAACGATCCAAACAATGCGAAACCTTCGCGCGGTGTCACATTATGTAACATAGTTAGAAGGAAAAAATATCAAACTTGGTATATTGATTATGTCACAAAAAACCCTTCACAAAATGATCTATCTCGTTCGAGGTTTCTTGGCCTCCGGGTCAAATGACCAATGTTATGGCTAGAATGAAGACATAGTTTGTGATAATGTATCCATATTATGCATAAGTATGCATAATGGGATGGAGAACAATGTTTTAGGAGGAAGTTTTCCTTTTCGTCGCACCAAAAAGCCGTTTCCGTTTTCCGGGCGCAAAAAACGGGCGGTTTTGTGAAGCAACCACCAAATGGCTAATTTAAAATGCTACCATCACATTTTTTAAAAATACTAGACCACCTTACATGGATAATATCATAACAGGGGGATCTCAAATCTTTCCGTCTATCTCTGGTGAAAAAAGACAAATTCCTGCCGAATCGGTAGGAAGTGGGTCATATATGAACTACAGGTACATGATCAGATGCTCGTGATTTTTTTTAAAAATCATTTTTATGTTCACAATATGGTTTTCTTTAGAGATCCACTTCAAGTTTAGCGAGTCTCAGCCCGAGCTAAGAATCTTCATGGCCGCCCTTCGACAAAGTTTAACGGTAGTTTAAAACGGGCATTAGAAATTCAAAAACGATCCAAACAACGCGAAACCTTCACGTGGTGTCATATTATGCGATGTAGTTAGAAGGAAAAATATCAAACTTGGTATATTGATTATGTCTCAAAAAAACCTTCACAAAATGACCTATCTTGTTCGAGGTTTCTTGGCTTTCGGGTCAAATGACCAATGTTATGGCTAGAATGAGGGAATAATTTGTGATAATGTGTCCATATTGTGCATAAGTGTGCATCATAGGATGACGAACAATGTCTCAGGAGGAAGTTTTCATTTTCGTCGCACCAAAAAGCCGCTTTCCATTTCCCGAGTGCAAAAAATTGACGGTTTTGTGAAGCAACCACTAAATGGCTAATTCAAAATGATACCATCACATTTTTCAAAAATACTAGACCACCTTACATGGATAATGTCATAACAGAAGAATCTCAAATCTTTCAGTCTATCCATGGTTAAAAAGACAAATTCCTGCCGAATTGACAGGAAGTGTGTCAGATATGAACTACTACATGATCGGATGCTCATGAATTTTTTACAAAAATCATTTTTAGTTTCACAATATGTTGTTTCATCATAGATCCACTTCAAGTTTAGCGAGTCTCAGTACCGAGCTAAGAATCTTCATTCCCGCCCTTCGACAAAGTTTAACGATAGTTTAAAATGGACATTAGAAATTCAAAAACACTCCAACCAATACGAAACCTTCGCGTGGTGTCATATTATATAACATAGTTAGAAGGAAAAATATCGAACTTGCTATATTAATTATGTCTGAAAAAACCTTCAAAAAATGACCCATCTCTTTCGATGTTTCTTGGCTTTCGGGTCAAATGACCAATGTTATGGCTAGAATGAAGGCATAGTTTGTGATAATGTGTCCATATTATTCATAAGTGTGCATCATGGGATGGCGAGCACTGTTTCAGGAAGAAGTTTTCCTTTTCGCCGCACCAAAAAAGCTGTTTTCCATTTTCCGAGTCCAAAAAACGGATGGTTTTGTGAAGCAACCACCAAAATGGTTAAGTCAGAATGCTACCATCACATTTTTCAAAAATACTAGACCACCTTATACATATATAATATCATAACAGGAGGATCTCAAACCTTTCCGTCCATCTCTGGTGAAAAAGACAAATTCATGGCGAATCGAGGAAGTGGGTCAGATATGAACTACAGGTACATGATCAGATGCTCATGATTTAAAAAAAAATCATTTTTAGGTTCACAATATGGTGTTTTATCAGAGATCCACTTCAAGTTTAGCGAGTTTCAGCACCGAGCTAAGAATCTTTATGCGTGCCGTTTTAAACGGGCAAATGAAATTATGATAAGAATCATGGCATAGTTTGTGATAAGTTGATATTGATATCATATTTAGATTCCTCTCATTTTTCTAATCAATTTAGACATATTATTTGCCGAATTCCGATTTACAGATTTAAAGATATTAATTATTCCATATTAAATAAAAAATATAAAAATTAAGAACATTATATTTTTATTTGAATTCAATAATATTTTTACTTATTTATTATTTTTTACTTAAATAATTTCTTGTAATTTCAAAAAATACAACAATGTGATATGATGATATAAGAGTTAATAGGATTAATATCATAGTATTGACAATAATGTGTAAATTGCTTTGAAAGAGATTCTGAAGGAACGAGAAAGTTAAGCGTGCTATAGCTGGAGTAGTATTAGGATGGATGACCGAGCGGGAAGTTTCACTAAGACTACAATTTAATCAATTATTAACTATAAATAGTGTTAAAAATGATCAAAGCGAGATTAACGAGTTAAACAATTCAAAGATTAAATTTTATTTATTTATTTTGTTTTTTTAAATTATTTTAAACTATGCCGATGGTCTGGCCGTCGGCGTAGCTCCAGGCTGGGCCGTTATCGAAGACGGCCCTTGCCTGACATGCGGGACTCGCTGGGAGACGATATGCTGAGGGGAAGGGGCTGTGCCGACGGCCACGGAGCTGTGCCGACTAGGACGTACGCGGAGGTGGCTACGCCGACGGCCACCGTCGGTACAGCCTGTGCCGACGGCAGCAGACCGTCGACGCCTCAAATCTTTCATGTAGTGATTGTTATTAAACTTGTTGTTTGAAAGGGAGGCGGTAGAACTGAACGCTTCGATTGCGATGAGTTGCTGCCCCAGATTAATTTACAGGGAATATAGAAAAAATATTAATTCACGGGGAGCAGAGTTCTCAAAGATAAAAGATACTGACAAACAGAAATTAAGTTGAAAACCCTCATTATTTATTAGACTAAAGCCAGATTTCAGAATTCATGCACTTTGACATACACTATCCCAAACTTCTACATGCCACTAATTGATTGTTCAAATCAATGAAAAATGTCAGGTTTAACAAAACGTCTATTTGTCACGTCATCCAACATGGAGCGGTCATTTGTATGTCGATTGAGTAAATGATTAATAAGTTCCGTGCATTTCTTTTGAAATTAGAAGGACATTTACACAACTATTTGTAACAAGCTATAAAAATGATGCCTCGTACATATTTATAAGATGATCAGTACACAACATATTACATGGTAATATCAATCTTGTATATGAGGACATGATCTTTCTCTTAGTTACATCTACTCTCTCCGTTTTAAAATATAAGATGTTTTAGGTTTGTAAAGAAAATGAATCTAGACTTTTTTTAGTGTGTAGATTCATCCCTAAGTTGAGTGAACCTATGTACTAAAACAAGTCTAAATACATTTGCTTCACAAATCTAAAACATGTTATATTTTAAAATGGAGAGAGTATACTTTAAGAAGCTGGCATACTCTCAACTAGATTTAACTTTAGTGTGTATCCCCAACGCTAGTGTTCCAGCCAAAGCCAAAACAAGTGAGAACTTCCTACCAAATGTCCATATATAAAATGAAGAAGATTGAAGAAAACGTAGTGCGTACTAGTCCATGCGAAATGCATGGGTTAATGGCTAGTGTTATAGATTGTATTTCTGTGAAACTTTACCGGAAAAAACAAGCATGATTCGATATAGCGATTAATTTTTCTATGTTTCAGGGTGCACCATTAATGATCCACGCTCAGGCATGAATCCGATATAGCGATTAGCAAGAATCGGTGGCCGATTCCACTACGGAAGCTGAGTATGTTGCTATCTCAGAGGCGACAAAAGAAGTCTGGATCAGAAATGTTTTGATTGAACTCTGTAATTGTTACCGGCTTGTCCAGTCCGTTAGACGTTACTGTGACAATACCGGTGCTATCGCACAAGCTAAGGAGCCACTGGCACACCAGAAGAATGAACACATACTTATGAAATTTCACCTGATTCGGCAGTTCGTCGGTGACGGAGAAATTAAGCTATGCAAGGTACACACGAATGCAAATGTTGCAGACCTGTTGAGCAAGCCACTTCCACAGCCCAAGTATGAAGCACACGTTAGATCGATGGGCATGAGATGCCTAAGGACTGGAGATGCTTGAGTGTTCGACTCTAGTGCAAGTGGAAAACTGTTAGGAATGATGCCCTAGAGGCTCGCATTCCGACTTGTATTTCTAACCCAGAATCTAGCTTAGAGCTAGTGGTTATGTGTCACTGCAATTTTTTTTTATCGATGTCACTGCAATTGTTGCAGGTGTGCAACCACATACTTATATCTAGCTCTAGCCAGTTTGTCCTTAGTCATTTGAGTTTGGGAGGGAAACCCATTGCCAAGACTAATTTGTAAGTCGGAATATGACAATATTTCACGTCTGATATACATGGAGATGCTATCTGTCTTGCATTGGCTAGTCGGAAGAGGTACGATAGCCGGACCGATACAAAGGTTAGTAGGACGTGAGCACACCGTCATACCTTCGAATAACACAATGAAATCCTTAGACCTGAGGGGATCGCACAATCTGAGTTGTAGAAAGGCTGGATTTGACTCCATCTAATGCTCACCGTAATTGGGAGTAATAAGGTTGGTCTTGGGCTGACTTCGAATCAAGTTGTGTGACGTGGATCAGCCAAGACAGGATTTTCCCCTCCATCTCGAAGAGATATTCTCTCGGCTCTCACGTTTGATATGATTCAGAATCATGTCCCATGCACTACTCAATCAAGTGTTGATCGAGGTAGTCCGACTTAGTGAAGCCAGAGGGAATTAGTTATCACTGCAACAAGAAGAGAGTTAAACCGGCACTAGGATGACGGAATCTCCCCTGCGGTTTATCACCAATATCGTGAGGCAAAAGGACTTCAACATATCGTCACATTGAGGGCACTTGCGTAAACTAGGAGTCGACAAGTCTTGCTAGAGGCTGCTACCGATTATCAGCTCTAGTCTGAAAGTCATTGAGCTACGGTTCTGACTGAATGATTACTTAGTTGTGTTTGTCTTACCGTAAGCCTACATGATCACACACTTAAGAGAGTGGAACCAGGCGGATGCTGACCCGACTATCATAAGCCGGCAAGTTGGAATATTTTGGACAGGGACACATGTCAATGGGTTGGACCCACTTCGAAGGGTTAGGGTTTAGGACCGAGGGACACATGTTTTGTATTTCCTCACCTACTCGCCTATATAAAGGAAGGTGGGTGGCGGTGGACATGAAAATCCAGTGCTGCTTCCTAGGATTTCACTAGACTTGGCAATTCCACATTCCTGTCCCGTGGCGGCAAGATCGAGGCTAGCACCTCACTTATTGTTGTTCCACCTTGTACGTGTGTGAGACAGCATAGGCACCACACCTACGGTGCTCATCGGCGGTGTTGGGAGGCGAAGTCGTAGGTGGAAGGAGGAGGAGCACCGGATCTGGTGACGGGGTGGTCCCAGGATTGAGCAGTTCGTCGGAGCCGGACGAGGCGAGGGGAACATACGGCACCACCGTGACGCGCTTCCTCAGCTTCCACACATGCGCGTCAAAAGGTATGAACTATTGCCTTTGACTTTGGCCGGATCTTGGGGCGGATCACCGGAGTGCTAGCCGGAGCAGAAAAGTTTTTGTTTTCGACCTGACTCTGCATGTTGCCCAACATGATAGAGCCACAATGCACACTGTAGCAGCATGGCTATAGTTTATAAGACCCAATAGTCAAGTCAGGAACAGTGTGACCATACCCTAGTGGTCATTTTGTGTATAGTACATGTACAATGTATGCGGGGCACCCCTTGTCCCCTAGGCTCCCTTTATAAGGAGCACCAGGGGAACCTTATGCCCCAGCACCCCTCAGGGGGCTCATTCTCCTAACCTCACTTACGAGCTTCTTCTTCCTCTATCTCTTTAGCACACAAAGAAGGCCTCTATATGCATAGCTGATACATCTCAAGGACCACCATTGTAGCCCACCTATACGGCTCCATATACAGCCAGACAGGCAGGACTAGGGGTTTTACCTCCATACAAGGACCGCGAACCTAGGTAGATCATTGTGTTTGTAGTGTTCTTCCATGTGCGGTCTTCACCGCATCATCCCTCCCGGATCCTCCAGTGTCCATCGACACCAATATAAGCCTATCTCAGGTATCTACCGTGCAACCACCACGACATGCGTAACAATGTGACAAATACCCACCACTTTATCTTAACCCTCGTATTAAACATAATTATGATATGTTGGCCTCCTCTGTCAGTCCAACGTGGCAGCTGGCGGATGGTTCTGACTGGAAGGCAGTTAACGACGTTGTTTCTGACCGGATGGGCCCACTCTCAGGCTGACATGGCATGCGGTAGACATTCGAGGAAACAAATGTTAAAGTTTTAATATTTTCTAGGTCTTTTGGAAAATATTGAGGACCCCACTTATTAGTGCACTCTCCTCTCTTTTCTCTCCATGAGAAGCAGATCCCAGTTGTCATCCCTAACCTGGAGCCACCCACCCCATGGAAGGGAAAAGTTGGCCGATTGCGAGATAGGGGAACGACGTGGCATGAGATAGAGGAGAGGAAGCCTTGCTGGCATGAGAGAGACTACGCGGAGGCGTGGGAAGGGGTCCCGACCAGCGGTGAGAGAGACTAGGCGGCGGTGGCAGGAGAGATTAGGGATATTGACTCTGCAAATTTACAAAAAGAACCCCAAAGTTAGTGATGTTAACGGCCATCCAGTCTGAACCGTCTGCTAGCTGCCATGATTGGCCTAAAGTGGTGGGTATTTTTCATGCTGTTATACTAGAGTTGTTGTTTTTTTTTTATCATGAACCGAAAGGTTGTAGTTTTTTAAAACCATAGCCCCAATTATGGTGGGTTTATGTAATTTTTTCCTTGTCTCTTGAGCTCAGGTGCAATGGCGCTTCACTGCGGCAAAACACACTAGCAGTGTACCCCATTTATATAGACATAGAGAGACATGGTGATGCATTGACTCGTAGGGTTTGAAGTCATCTCACAAGCGATAGGTATTGGAGAATGGTACATGTTGAAAAGGAGAAGAATTCACACTGCAAATGATATATAGGCCATGCTCTAATAAGGCACATTCAAACTCCTGCATGCAGTCGCGGCGCAGGAGTACTTCCAGCAGCTGACGTAAGCAGGTCTGAAGTATATGCATGGTTTCTACGGATGGTTGAATTAGGTTATATAAGTCGGTACCCATGCAGTAGATGCTCTCATAACTTTTATGTTTCTTCTTCTGCTATGAGTAAAAAAAAACGTATTTTTTTTGCATACTCCCTTCCCTTCTATCCATATTACTTGCCGCAGATTTGTCTAAATATGAATATATCTAGCACTAAAAATTGACTAAATGCCTTCGTATCTAGATGAATTTAAGTCAACTAATATGTGTCAGAGGGAGTATTAAGTTTTTAGCATAAAAAAGTTCTTGGCAATTAAACATTGGTATTACTCCCTCCGTTTAGAAATAAGTGACTTGGGTTATCTAGATTCGTATGTATCTGTACACTAAAACATGTCTAAATTCATGCGAATTTGGACAAATTCAATTCACTCATTCACTTATTTCTAGACGAGTGAGTAGTTAAAATGCTATAAACAACTTTTGATGCATGGTAAGCGATTGTCACTATGTGTTGACAAGAAAATATTACAAGGTCCCTATGGTCCAACAGTAATTAAAGACAGGGACCTTTTACGGTACACCAATTTAATTTGGTGCGTTTATCCTTAGTGAATGGAAGGCCCACGTTCAATATACTATTACACTAGAATCGGCGAAGTATATCCAGGCATCAAGGACGTTTTGGACAGTTCACTATTAAAAATGTCCACCACGACAAAAAAGCCTATATCCAATTGGACCCATCGGTTGAGATAAGAAAAAAGCCTATATTCCCTCCCTCCGAGTCTAGATACATTTGCTTTACAAAATTAAGACAGTATTTTATATATTTTGATTGAAATGAAGGAAGGATTTGTTAGTTACCAGTTATGGCGGACGGGGGGAATATAGCGTGACGCCCTCCACGTAGTCACGGCTGGACTTGCATAGTTGCTGCTGTACTTGGCGCTGTTGTCGTGAATATATATCCTGGAGCCTCGCGTTCATGGACTTGATTTTCTGCGAGAGGGTGTAGCGGGAGTAGATCTGCGTGCCGAATTTGGATAAGAACAGCCGGGCCGCCCGACGCCAACTCTGGCCGAGGTCGACCTCGAGGACGAAATGGTCGACGGCGTCCTCGGCCTCGAAGGCGATGTCGCGCATCTGGCGCGCGAGCACATGGACGAGCTGGTTGCCCTCGCTTCGGGTGCGCAGGTCCGTCTCGTGCAGCAGCGCGTGCAGCCACATGAGCCTTTCACGGAGGCGGCCGATCTCATCTCCCACCCCGGCGAGCGCCCTACCCTCCTTCAACGCCACCTCCTGCAGCTTGCTCAGCAGCGGCCCAACTATGGCTTCCGCCATCTCTCCCTCCCTCTTTGTGTTTTGCTCCTGGCCTCTCACCAGGAGGTAGAGGTAGTATCCAATTTATATATACAGACAGACAATGGACATAGACAGACATGGTCATGCCAATAATTAATGAACTAATTAGCTGCTTTGACTGTGATGTGTCCTGACATTTTATGAAAAGGAGCGACGACCCAGTCTCTAGGTCTTGCGGTTTCACACCGAATTACCCAACGCAAACCTATATATATATTCCGAATAATTGCATATCAAATGAAGAGTTCCTGTCTGTCTGTCTGTCTTAAGTTTTCACAATTTATTAACTACTCCGATAAATACTTACTACTGCTAGTACTGATCTATAGACTTGAGAGTGGGTGCAAATTTACATAGACGCAGGTGAGGACGAGGACATGGCTAGCTTCCGCGCCATATTCGTATAGGTTCTCTTCCGTTGGAGTAAATATGCATCCTCTTAGTTTGCCAAAAATATATACTATATTACATTACGAAAAAGAGGGGTATATCTCCCATATTCGTCACGACATTCAATTACATAGTACATAATATATGTTACCAGTGTTTTTTGACTTTTATCTTTTAACCACAATTATTGTACATACTTCTTTATCGATCGTGAAAAAATATTTTACATACTTGCACATGGGAAGCACTTGCCGTTTGGTGTTCGATCGCAATCATATGCACTAAACAACTAGCTACCTTGTGGGTCCTTTTTTTATTGCGCGTGCCCGTGGCAAGATTAAGAAACCTTATCGCAGACTCAGAAAGTCATAAGAGAACGTTCAAAAAACTAATCTTCTACCAGCTAAACTAGTTGTGCTGTGCACGCTAGAACCGATAAGAGAAATAAAGACTTGCGGGCTTAGTTTTTGGGCGACCAATATTATTTCCAACGTCTACCGGCAAAGAATTTGCTCATTGTACACACTTACATATGGAGCCACGTCCCAAAGGCCGGCAGGCCCGGCGTCTGGGCTGGCGCACCTTTAAGAGGCTGGGTGATTCCCTCGTCAGTGGTAGAAATCAAGATGTAAATGAGAGAGACCGCGAGTAAATGATTCAAATCTTATTTATTCTATTGATGATCTTAGTGTCAGAAATATGCAACATGTATTTTTTTAGGGGCCAAAGGCCACAATATATAGTACAAGTACATGTGTGAATTTGCAGAAAGCACCCTAACATATGGGGAAACTACAATATACAAATATATATACGTCTAACACCCTCCCTCAAACTCATGGTGGATCCACAACACTGAGTTTGGAGAGTAAGAAATCATGCTGCGCTCTTGTTTGTGTCTTCGTGAAGAAATCCGTCAACTGTAAATCTGAAGGCACATACTGAAGCGCAACAACCTGAGCGTGCACGAGCACGTGTATAGAAAGCATCAACACCAATATGCTTGGTAAGCTCATGCTGACCGGATCACGTGCAACACTAATAGCACATGTACTGTCAGACAAAACCAGAGTGGGTGTGGTAATAGAGACTCCAAAATCCGCAAGTAACCACCGTAACCAGGTCACCTCAGCAGTCAACAAGGCCATAGCACGCAACTCAGCCTCAACACTCGAACGGAAAACCGCTGTCTGTTTCTTAGTCTTCCAAGCAATGAGCGACCCACCAAGAAACACACAGTAAGCGAAAAGTGAACGGCGATCCAAAGGATCACTTTCCCACGTAGCGTCCGAATAGCACTGAAGCTGGAGGGAGATGGAACGAGGAAAGAAAAGGCGACGAGTGATCGTACCACGAAGATAACGAAGAACACGGAGAAGATGACTATAGTGAACAGTAGTAGGAGCAGAAACAAACTGACTCAGAATATGAACAGGATAAGAGATGTCAGGACGAGTGACAATAAGATACACAAGACTCCCAACAAGATGACGGTAACGCGTCGGATCAGAAAGAGGATCACCATCAGTAGGTTGAAGCTTAACATTAAGCTCCATAGGGGTCTCAACAGTGCGCTCATCCCCAAGAGCAGCACGAGCAAGAAGATCCTGAATATACTTTTCCTGGGAGATGTAAAAGCCATCAGAAGTAGAGGAAACCTCAATCCCAAGAAATTATCAAAGAGGACCAAGATCAGTCATAAGGAACTGATCACGAAGACGAGCCTTAACAAAGGCGATATACTCAGAATCATCACCAGTAATGATCATATCATCAACATAGAGAAGAAGAAGAAGAGTGCGTCCACGAGGAGAAGTGTGAACAAACAACGCTGGATCATGAGAACTAGGGGAGAAACCAGCAGCAGTTACTACAGAAGCAAAGCGCTCAAACCAGGCACGAGGAGCTTGTTTGAGGCCATAAAGAGAACGTCAAAGACGACAAACCATCTCCTCGGGAACAGAATACCCAGGAGGAGGCTGCATATAAACCTCCTCGCTCAACTCTCCATTGAGAAAGGCGTTCTGAATATCAAGCTGGGACACAGACCAGTGACAAACAGAAGCAACATCAAGAAGAGTACGCACAGTGGTCATATGAGCTACAGGAGCAAAGGTCTCATCATAGTCACGACCATGCTCCTGCTGAAAACCACGAGCCACAAGGCGCGCTTTATAGCGCTCAAGAGATCCATCAGAGCGGGTCTTAATCTTATAGACCCACTTACACGTGATAGGACGAACACCGGGAGGGGGAGAAACAAGATCCCAGGTGCCAGTGCGCTTAATCGCAGCTATCTCCTCGGCCATGGCAGCTGCCATTCAGGATGATGCTCAGCATCCCGATAATAAGTCGGCTCGGAGGCAACAGAAATACCATACTGACTAGGAGAATAATGGTTAGGGGCACGACGCTGACGAACAGGACGAGTAGAGGGAAGCTCATCAGAGTAAGACGACTCAGGAGACGACGATGAAGAAGAAGGAATAGCAGAGGAAGACTCCGGAGAACAAGGAGAACTAGACGGAGCAGAGGAGGACGATGTCGAAGAAGATACATTAGGGGAAGGAGATCCTGAAGAAGACACAATATGAGTAGAAGGAGGTGTGTCAGGAAAGAGAAGAAAAGAGATATCTTCCACCGCGTAGGTACCAGCGGTGGGACGAGGATAGAAAGGACGTGTCTCATCAAAAGTAACATCACGAGAGATACGCATCTAACGACCAACGGGGTCCCAACAGCGATAGCCCTTATGATCATTACTGTATCCAAGAAAAAACACTCAACAGACTAAGCGGTCAGTTTGGTGCGTTCGCGAGGAGCAAGAAGAACATAGCAAACACTACCAAACAAGCGAAGCATGGAGTAGTCTGGAGACTGTCCAGATAGGCGCTCAAGAGGGATACCACCTTGCAGAGCGGCAGAAGGCTGAATATTGATGAGATAAGCAGACGTAGCAACAGCATCAGCCCAGAAATACGGCGGAAGAGAAGAAGCAATCATCATGGCACGAGTGGTATCAAGAAGATGACGATGCTTACGCTCAGCAACGCCATTCTGGGCATGGGCGCCAGGACAGGAGAACTGAGCAAGGATGCCCTGCTCAGCAAGAACACCTCGCAACATCTGGGAGATATACTCACCAGCAGACGGAGACCAGATCTCGCCCAGATCCGATCGGGATGAAACCAGCGGACGGAGCGGCCGGTCAGATGATGGGGAGGAGGCGGCCGGAGAGATGGCTAGAGACAGCGGCAACCGGCGGCGATGTCGGAAAAACGACAACGACGGGGACGGTGGCGGCTGTGCCAATATTGCAGAAAAACGGTCTAACTTAGCTCTGATACCATGTCAGGAATATGCAACATGTATTCCTCTAGGGGCCAAAGGCCACAATATATAGTACAAGTACAGGTGTGAATATGCAGGAAGCCCCCTAACATATGGAGAAACTACAATATACAAATATATATATACGTCTAACACTTAGTATATATACAAGGGAAAGGGACGCGAGTGAAGAGACGTGTCCGTACGAGGGGTGCGAGATAGTCGGTTCCATATTACAACCGACATAGGAATATTACATGGGAGGATTATCCCTTTAATTAATCTAATCTATTAATTAAATCCTAACACTCACCCTAATCCTTCCATGTCCTTGTGACCGATCATCTTTAGAATTATCTCCTCCAAAAACCCTGTGGGGAAAATATGAGGAGAGTAGTGTATGATATGTGTAGGGGTTCGTAGCATGGAAAACAAAAATTTTCTATCGCATACAAACAAACAAGCCAAGATCTATCTACTAGATTGTAGCAACGAGTCGATAGAGGAACTCACCCTCGAAGATTCCAAAGCGGTTAACGAGAGCAGATTCTCGTGGGTGATGTAGTCGTACACTTCCGATCTCAAGATCGCGTAGACGATCCTTCCGGCGCCACGTTCCAGCAGCGCTCCCGCAGTCGGTCACACGTTCGGTACTCGACGAAGACCTTCCTCTCCCTTGTTCCAGCAGGCAGCGGAGGTTGTAGCACTCTCCTCGCGATTCCGGCAGCACAACGGCGTGGTACCGGAAGTAGAGGGGAGATCCCGCAGGGCTTCGCCTTAAGCCGGTGCGAGTATGGTGGAGCTTATGAGAGAGGCTATTAGTGGTCTAGTAATTAGACACACCAATTAGAAGGCTCTAAACCAATTAGAAGGCTCTAAACTGTTGGCTAAAGCAATTAGAAGCTCTAAACCAAAACAGCTCTAAACCGGAGATCTAGAGTAGAAAGTTATGTGTCAATTGGAGGAGCCCTGCCCCTCCTTTTATGGGAGGGGGGTCATGGCGCGCCAGGGGAGGGAGGGAGTCCCTCCCCAACTCGGCCTTGGGCTGGGCGCCGGCCTGGAGGAGTCCAACTCCTCCTCCAGGTTGGTTCCAACTCCTCTTGCTTGTTTCCCACAGTTTCTTGTTTTGGCAGTTTGACTTTCAAACTGGACATTTGACTTTTCTTTTTAGGATTCAATTTAATCCTGTATTTGGGACAGCAATAACACTTAGTACATGATGCAATCATTCAATGAGTAATGACACACTCATGTACCCTCCCCTGAGTCTTGGGACAATCCGAACCTTCTAGAACATTCCCGATGAAAACACTAATCATTCCCGAACTCAAACGGGACTTTCCTTATATGAATCTTATTCTCCGGACCATTCCGGATCACCTCGTGATATCCCGGATCCCATCCGAGACTCAACAACATTCGGTCTCTTTCTCATAATACCATAACTACTCAAACAACGTCGAATCCTTATGTGTCTCCTACGGTTCGTGAATTATGCGGACATGATCGAGACACTTCTCCGAACAATAACCAATAGAGGAATCTGGAAATTCATATGGCTCCCACATATTTCTTTATTACTTTATGATCGAATGAACCACTTACATACGATACCAATTTCCCTTTGTCTCACGATATGTTACTTATCCGAGTTATGATCGCTTGTATCTCGCATACCTAGTTCAACCTCACATCGATAAGTACTCTTTTCTCGTTCCGTGATATGTGATCCCTTGTGACCAAGTCACATGCTTGCAAGCTAATTGGATGACATTCCACCGAGAGGGCCCAGAGTATATCTATCCGTCATGAGGATGGACAAATCCCACTCTTGATCCATGTGTTTCAACCAATACTTTCGAACACTCAATGCCACTTTTATAGCCACCTGTTACGGTGTGGTGTTTGATGACATCAAAGTATCCATCCGGAAAAGGTGATATGCATGATCTCATGGTCGAAGGAATTAGGTTACTATGTATCAGAAAGCATATAGCAATTGAACTATTGAAATGACTTGATCTTTATGCTACGCTTATCTATAGGAGTATGTCCATCACATCATTCTCCTAATGATATGATCCTGTTGTTAATAACATCTCAATGTTCATGATCAGGAAACCATGATCATATATTAACCAACAAGCTAGTTTAACAAGAGGCTTTACTAGGGACTCTTATTTTAGTTTACAAATCACACAAGTATTAATGTTTCCGGTTAATACAATTATAGCATGGTATGTAAACATTTATCATAAGTGTGAAGATATGATAATAACCACTTTATTATTGCCTCTTGGGCATATCTCCAACAGTCTCCCACTTGCACTAGAGTCAATAATCTAGTTTCAAACCTTGTGTATTCAACACCTATGGCTTTACGGTGTTGTATGTACACGATTGCTAGTGGTCAATCGATCTCGGATCCGACACTTCCAGTCCGTGTGTAATTGCATGTCTTTGCGTCTCACGCATCACTCATTCTCTAATGAGATGGCTTTGTATAAATTTGGTCTTCGGTGTGACCTTTAGTTCTTTGGGGTTAAAACATGTTGATAATATTGTCGCACAATATATCTTCATAGTATTATCCCTCTGAACTACACCTAGTTTGATAACAAACTACTTGACACAATGCCCTCTTTATCGCTATAATAGCAGTCATATACTTAGCCTTTTGTTGTAGTATCTGTCACAATGTCTTAACTTTGGAACTCATCCAAATTCATTATGGAACTCACTTTCCATTATATTGTGCCACCCTTAGTTTAGATTGAGATAAACTTAATTTGTACTTTGCGACAAAGCTAGTATCAATGTAGTACTCTTACAATGAACTAACTATCTATTCGTCACTTTTACAAATAATATACTCTTAGTTCTTCCAAAAGATCATAAGAATATCCTTACTATTGTCCAATGATCATCTTACAAATCATTCTGGTATATGCTCACAACATTTAGAGCATAGGACATATCTGGATTTGTACATATCACAGTATGATTGATATAAATACTCTTTTGTGATTTCATACATCAAGTATCAATCTATACTTGATTATTTGTTTCACTTTACCAAATGTCAATACACTTGAATATATCATCAACATTGAACTTATTCAATCCTTTCTGTGCGACAAGAACCTCTCTTGTAGTTTCTATATTGAACTCATTCAATATCTCGTCTATGTACTTCTGGCATAACCATATTAGCATCTATTGATGCCTAATATTTGGGTTTTGCCTAAGTCTTTCATCGGGATGAAATTCTTAATATGTGTTAATAAAAGATACATCTTTTCTAATCAACAATATGTCCTCCACATAATGTATTAGAAATATGTCTTAGCGCTCCCACTTAATTTCTTGCAAACGCAAGCATCTTCATTGTCTCGATGAAATTAAACTCTTTAACAGTTTCATCATAGTGAAGATTCCAACTCATGATGCTCACTTCAACCATTGAAGTTTGCATATGCTTTTAGCATCCTTTGAATTAACAAAACCCTATGGACCGTGTTATGCACATGTCCTAGGTAACGATTCTATTAGAAGAACTTGTTTTGTTTATTCTACTACCATATAACAAAATTATATGTAGTGGTTGCTACATTAATCCGTCTAGACTAAATATCACTATGAAAGATCAGATCTTGTCATAGTCAACCTTTGAACATTGTTGTGAACTCTTTCCCAACATGTCGACTATTTCATAGATGTGCAACATCCATGTCTATTTATTTATAGATCCAAACACAACTGTAAGGTCTTACACCTTTCTCGAGGGTCCTTCAAGTTCAAAACTTGATTTCGTGGTATGGAACTATCACGGATTTTATGGCTTCAAGCCATTTGACGGAGTCGGGCCCATCATCGCTTCTTTGCATGTAGTCGGTTCATTATTCTCAAATAATGATTCAACCCTCAAATCTTGGTATTTGATTGTTTACCCGATCTACTTGTTTCAATAGGAACTTAGATCTCCGTGACCACAACCTTTTGAGGCACGTGAGCCATGAGCATTGTTGCAGCCTCCGAAACACTTTTCTACAAGGCTAACTCGGCACATATAGCTAAGGGTCTTTTAACCTTATCAAAGTTCTATTGTCCTCCCACTTAACTTTTCACGAAAAATTCCTTCTCAAAGAAAATTGACGTTCTAAGCAACAAACACTTTTGTCTCCGGTGTTTATGGAGGAATACTTAACAGTTTATACAAAGACAGGTTCATCCGACTTTGGTTGCACACATCTTTCTTATGCATAGCATACCAATGTTTAAGAAAAGACAACTTGGGTTTTATTCCAAACCATAACCTTATATGGTGTCATTTCAACGGATTATGATGAAGCTCTTTTCAGTGGAAAAACGGTAATCTCTAAAGCTTTTAATCTTTAAAATATAATGGCAGTTTTATGAATTACACCTTCGATCTTACCATGTCAAACAAGGTTTAATTACATATCTCGAACACTCCATACTCTTATGGTGTTTCGGGAAAATGCAAATCCACGGAACGATTCCTTTAAATCTTAGGTATTATGCTAAACTCTGTAACTCAAATATCTTCCTTTATGATCTTTATCATAAACTGTTTATATTCTTGTTACAATGATTTTGCACTTCATCTTGAAAGTCTTTGAACTTTTCAAATGTTTCATGCTTCATCCTTATTAAGTAAATATTCATATATTCACTCAAATTTTCGGAGAAAGCATATGAAGTTGAAATCCATCGCTCTTGACTACACATAATGGACTTCGACAACAATATGTACAAATTCCAATAAGCTAGTCTTTCGTTCCTTTTGGCCTATGAACGAAGTTTTAATTATCTGTAGGAAAGTTTCACAAGCCATTTGATCAAAATCAAAAGACTCCAAAATTCCATACATATGGAGTTTCTTCATGTTTTCTTTCCAATATAATTTAAACGGCGATGTCACTTCCTAAGTGATCTTTTCAATCAATTTGTCTTTCGACATCTTTAGCATTAGCTTTATGGATGTGATTTTTCCAACGAGATTTGTGAATCATCCATCTTTTATGGATTGTGGCAATTATTTGAACAACCCTTTTGTTCTCATAACACCTGATAAAACAAATCTTGAAGGCAAGCTTTGATGTTTAACGAGCAACACAATAACCCTTTATTTGTTCTCGATGAACATCATCACATATTCTTTTGCTAATTACTTAGGCCACTGTAGTTCATGAATTACATTGTTTCAGATGACGATTCATACCAACAAATTCAGATCAAATACTTAAGAACCACATTTGTTTAATAAGCAAAGAATATAGCCATAACATGTATATCATCTATATACTTAAATTGAACAATTCTAATCTTTTCTTTTCTCGCCATATATTTATGAGATTCTCTTCAAGATTTCCTTTTACATTTGAAAGAATCTATCAATATCAATAGTGGAGTCATACATATGACACATAGTCCAAAGCGTGTACAGTTAAATACCAATGTCTTTGGACTTGCACTTTGAAGTAGATCACCATCATCAAATGTTTGGTGTTCTTTCAAATTCCTTTCTTTAGCAATCTCTTAGTGTAGTAAACATTTTACCTACATCAATTATTCATCCTTATCATGGAATCGTCCATGATCAAGCTACTATTAGCTTATAACGATGAATTATGAGTATAATGTTGTTATCCAAAACCTTTTGGAGGATTAGGACAACAAGTGTCCACAACCTTTCGCAAATTCTCATCAAATATGAGAACATGACTTTAGCCATATTATACTCTATCATGTTGCAACCAAAACTTCGTTTCAGATATCACAATATCTTCAACACATCATGGTTTCTGAAACAACTCTTTCAGATCCTTAGATAACCTTGATATTAGGAGAATCCTTTGAATATCAAGAATCATGGAGACAAACATGATACTTATATACTAACACTTGGAATTGTTACTCTTGATTTAATACTAATTATTAAACTTCATGGAGTAACCGGAACTTTACTGAAAGTTTGCAATAGGACTTTTAAACTTTTAGATTAACACTTCAAAACAATACGATACCAGTTCGTAAAGTAACTAACCAGAATTCTATAGTTCTATCATCTCAATTATAACTAAGCGCAAGGTGGTAAACGGATGCCAATGACTACAACAACTATGCAAATTCACTTTGATTTAGTTTATGATAAATTGAGTTCTAATTAATAATTAAATTAATCTAGGTGAACTCCCACTCAAAACAATATCCCTCACATTGTTTTAGTGATCACACGAACCAAATCCACCACATCAAAACCGATCATCACGAGAGTTGATATAGCTTCAATGGCGAACAATCAACATGTTCATCATATCTACTATATGACTCATGCTCTACCTTTCGTAATCCGTGTTCCCGAGGCCATGTGCGTACATGCTAGGCTCACAAGATCAAACCTTAGTTTCGCATGAGCAAATCTGGCTTGCTCACGTTGTATACACTTGTAGAATCTAACACACCCGATCATCACGTGGTGCTTCGAAACAACAAGCTTTAGCAACGGTGCTAACTAAGGGTGAACACTTTATGACTTGAAATTCATGTGCATGAGGGATCATCTTATAATGCTACCGCCGTCTACTAAGCAATACAAGATGCATAAAGGATTAACATCACATGCAATTCATAATATGTGATATGATATGGCCTTTCTTCTTTGTGCTTCCGATCTCCATCTTCAAGCACGAACATGATCTCCATCATCACCGGCATTGCATCAAGGTCAATGACGCTTCTCCATGGTTGTCGTCCACCGCTTCAACTATTACAACTACTTTGAATAGACACGGGTCTTAACAGTAAATTAAAGACAACCATATGGCTCTGCCGTGCCGACTTACAATAAGGAACATTGCATACATCATATATAATCACAATCATGGCCATATCACATCATCGCACACCCCGCAAAACAAAGTTAGACGCCTCTACTTTCTTTGCATGTTTTACGTGGCTTGGGGCTGTTAATAAGTGTCGTTCTAACTTACGAACAAGAACCACAACATTGATACTAGCATTGTTAATTACCCGTTGTAAATTGGATCTTAACTATGCTAGGAGAAACATGCACCAGCAAAGCCACTTATGCAATACAAGTTGCATGTCAAGCGTGGAGCAAGTCTCATGAACGATGTCATGTAAGGTTAGCCCGGGCCGCTTCATCCCAACATACCGCAAGATGCAAAGTACACAAAAAGCAATCTACAATAAAAGCATCAACGCCCACAATGACCATTGTGTTCTACTCGTGCAACAGATCTACATATAGACACGGCTCTGATACCACTGTAGGGGTTCGTAGCATGGAAAACAAAAATTTTCTATCGCATACAAACAAACAAGCCAAGATCTATCTACTAGATTGTAGCAACGAGTCGATAGAGGAACTCACCCTCGAAGATTCCAAAGCGGTTAACGAGAGCAGATTCTCGTGGGTGATGTAGTCGTACACTTCCGATCTCAAGATCGCGTAGACGATCCTTCCGGCGCCACGTTCCGGCAGCGCTCCCGCAGTCGGTCACACGTTCGGTACTCGACGAAGACCTTCCTCTCCCTTGTTCCAGCAGGCAGCGGAGGTTGTAGCACTCTCCTCGCGATTCCGGCAGCACAACGGCGTGGTACCGGAAGTAGAGGGGAGATCCCGCAGGGCTTCGCCTTAAGCCAGTGCGAGTATGGTGGAGCTTATGAGAGAGGCTATTAGTGGTCTAGTAATTAGACACACCAATTAGAAGGCTCTAAACCAATTAGAAGGCTCTAAACTGTTGGCTAAAGCAATTAGAAGCTCTAAACCAAAACAGCTCTAAACCGGAGATCTAGAGTAGAAAGTTATGTGTCAATTGGAGGAGCCCTGCCCCTCCTTTTATGGGAGGGGGGTCATGGCGCCAGGGGAGGGAGGAGTCCTCCCCAACTCGCCTGGGCTGGGCGCCCGAGGAGTCCAACTCCTCCTCCAGGTTGGTTCCAACTCCTCTTGCTTGTTTCCCACAGTTTCTTGTTTTGGCTTGACTTTCAAACTGACATTTGACTTTTCTGCTTTTAGGATTCAATTTAATCCTTTATTTGGGACAGCAATAACACTTAGTACATGATGCAATCATTCAATGAGTAATGACACACTCATGTACCCTCCCCGAGTGCCGGACAATCCGAACCTTCTAGAACATTCCCGATGAAAACACCTAATCATTCCCGAACTCAAACGGGACTTTCCTTATATGAATCTTATTCTCCGGACCATTCCGGATCACCTCGTGATATCCCGGATCCCATCCGAGACCAACAACATTCGGTCTCTTTCATAATACCATAACTACTCAAACAACGTCGAATCCTTAAGTGTGTCTCCCTACGGTTCGTGAATTATGCGGACATGATCGAGACACTTCTCCTAACAATAACCAATAGAGGAATCTGAAATTCATATGGCTCCTACATATTTCTACGATTACTTTGCGATCGAATGAACCACTTACATACGATACCAATTTCCCTTTGTCTCACGATATGTTACTTATCCGGGTTATGATCGTCGGTATCTCTGCATACCTAGTTCAACCTCGCATCGATAAGTACTCTTTTCTCGCTCCGTGATATGTGATCCCTTGTGACCAAGTCACATGCTTGCAAGCTAATTGGATGACATTCCACCGAGAGGGCCCAGAGTATATCTATCCGTCATGAGGATGGACAAATCCCACTCTTGATCCATGTGTTTCAACCAATACTTTCTGAACACTCAATGCCACCTTTATAGCCACCCAGTTACGGTGTGGTGTTTGATGACATCAAAGTATCCATCCGGAAAAGGTGATATGCATGATCTCATGGTCGAAGGAATTAGGTTACTATGTATCAGAAAGCATATAGCAATTGAACTATTGAAATGACTTGATCTTTATGCTACGCTTATCTATAGGAGTATGTCCATCACATCATTCTCCTAATGATATGATCCTGTTGTTAATAACATCTCAATGTTCATGATCAGGAAACCATGATCATATATTAACCAACAAGCTAGTTTAACAAGAGGCTTTACTAGGGACTCTTATTTTAGTTTACAAATCACACAAGTATTAATGTTTCCGGTTAATACAATTATAGCATGGTATGTAAACATTTATCATAAGTGTGAAGATATGATAATAACCACTTTATTATTGCCTCTTGGGCATATCTCCAACAATATGTTGCTAAAACTACATGGATTTCCAGCTTATTTGAGAAACTACAGGGAGCATTTTCCCAGAACAGCACCTCATTGGACATGTTATAATGATCTCCAGTCTCCTATGCAATACCATTTACACTACAATCTTCTGTATATTACTGAATTTACTTTATTGATGTATTCTCATAAAGTAATCTGCCAACCCACTGATTGCAATGAATAGAACCTGGTCTATCTTAGATTGGAATGTGAGAGGGAGTAACTCACAAATCAGATGGGATGACATATACAGGAAAATTGAAGAAAGCAACTGCAGTATCATCTGTTTACAGGAGACCAAAAGAGAGCAGTTTGATCAGGCATACCTGAGGAAATTCTGTCATAGGAGATTCAATAAATTTGCATATGTTCCATCAATTGCAACTCTGGTGGACTAATTATCATCTGGATTGGTACACAATTTACAGGTATTGTTCTTCATCAACAACATTTTGAGATTACTGTGGAATTCACATGTAATATCAACTATGATAAATGGGTTATCACTAATGTCTATGGGCCCACAACTACTGCTGGTAGGGGACAATTCACCAATTGGCTCCTCTCTCTTAATCATGATGATTATGAACACTGGATGATTCTTGGTGACTTCAACCTTATGAGAACCCCCAACAACAGGAATAGACCAGGAGGGGACAGCAACAACATGCTACTCTTCAACAACATCATCCAACATCTTAACCTTGAAGAAATCCCCTTGAAAGGCAGATCTTTCTCATGGAGCAATATGCAGCAAGACCCACTACTAGAAAGACTGGACTGGATATTCACTTCTGCTGAATGGACTACTACATACCCAGACACAATGGCCATCCCTCTGTCTCACCTAACATCATATCACTTACCAATTCAGATCAAGGTTGGCACCTCTATACCTAAAAGTAATATATTTAGATTTGAGGATTATTGGATAGATTTTGAGGGTTTTCAGGAAGTGGTTACTACCAATTGTCAAAACAGAGGTGTATATAAAAATGCTGCACAAGATATCACTGCGAGACTTACTAATCTCAGACATGCACTGAAAAAATGGAGCAGGAATCTCTCACAACTGGGGAAGCTCATTGATAACTGATGCTATGTGGCTGCATTCATGGATGGGATTGAAGAACAAAGGCAACTTTCTTGTATTGAGAGGAACTTCAAGAAAATACTCAAGGAACACATTATGTTACTGCTGGAGGCCAAAAGAAAATATTGGAAGAATAGAGCAAACATAAAATGGGCTAAGCTTGGGGATGAGAACACCAAGTTCTTTCATGCTGTGGCTACCAGAAACTATAGAAATAACTTTATTGCCATCCTAACAACAGATGATGGAAGGATTGTCACTGATCATACACAAAAAAGCTGCAATACTCTAGCAATCTTTCAAAGATAGACTTGGAAAAACTAACAACCTTGATATGCTATTTCAACTCAACACTAATGTTCTGAACTCGGAAATGCTGGAATTGGAAGCTCCTTTTTCGAATGAGGAAATCAATGATGTAGTCACCTATTTGCCAAATAACAAGTCTCCAGGACCAGATGGTTTCAATTGACACTTTATCAAAAAATACTGGGGGACTATCAAACAACAATTCTATCAATTATGTTCTGCCTTCCATGAAGGAAATCTGAATTTACAGAGTATTAATACTGCCTTTATCACTCTTATCCCAAAAACAGATGGTCCAACTACCTGCTCTGATTTCAGACCGATCTCATTGGCCAGTTCAGCTTTAAAGATTATCACTAAACTGATTCATCAAAACCAATATGGCTTTATTAAGACAAGGAACATCCAGGATTGTCTTGCTTGGGCTTTTGAATACCTTGACATTTGCCATAAATCCAAAAAAGAAGTGGTTGTCCTCAAAATTGACTTTGAAAAAGCCTTTGACAAAGTGGACAATAAAGCCATCATTGCCATGATGAAACATTTTGGATTTGGAGATAAGTTTATGTCATGGATTTCCTCTATCCTACATACTGCTACCACCTCCATCATCCTTAATGTAGTTCCTGGAAAAACTATAAGATGCTTGAGAGGGGTAAGGCAGGGTGACCCTCTATCACCCATCCTCTTTGTTCTAGTCTCTGAACTTCTACAAATTGCTATAAACAAAGCCTGGACAGATGGGGAAATCAGGATCCCACTAGACAGATCATATGGACAAAAGTATCCTATATTACAATATGTAGATGACACACTTATCATCTTCCCAGATGACCAAGATCAGCTCATCAAATTAAAGGCTATACTGGACAAGTTCTCAAACTCCACTGGACTAAAAGTGAACTTCCAAAAAACATCCATGGCACCTATCAATATATCAAATGAAAGATGTCAGGAACTTGCTAACTGCATTAACTGCAGAACTAAGAGTATGCCTTTTACCTATCTAGGTTTGCCTATGGGGACGACTAAACCAAAAGTTGATGACATGATCTTCATTGTTAACAGAGTGGACAGAAGATTATCTGGTCTGGCTAACTTATTGTCCTATTTGAGCAGATTAATGCTCATCAAATCCAACATTTCTTCTATGCCCATCTTTGCTATGAGTACTCTTATGGTACACTTGACAATCATAGACCATGTGGAAAAATCTTGCAGGATCTTCCTATGGAACAACAAGGATATTCAGAAGAGTGGGAAATGTCTTGCAAAATGGGAAACTGTCTGTCTCCCCAAAAAGAATGGGGGGACTAGGAGTGCTTAATCTAAGGACACAAAATCAAGCTCTCATTATTAAGTTTTTATTCAAATTCTTCAACAATAAAGATATCCCTTGGGTTAAGCTCATATGGGAAGCACATTATAAGGATGGAAAACTGCCCCAGGGTAGAGCTATCAAAGTTTCATTCTGGTGGAGAGAATGTTCAGCACACATTGACACATTCAAACAACATGCTACTTGTCTGACATGTAATGGTAGCTCCTTTCTTCTCTGGAAAGATAAGTGGAAGGACTCCACCATCCAAAATAAATTCCCACAACTCCACTCGTTTGCCAAAAATCAAGAGATTACCCTATAGAGTGCTACCCAACTGATCAACAGTGATCCTATGGACACTTTTCATTGGCCCCTTTCAGACATTGCAATGCAACAGTTTAATGAGCTGCGTGATATTATTCAGAGTATGACCAGACCGAATGATAGTGACAAGTGGATTCTCCCATGGGGTGATACATTCTCTACCAAAAAAATATATGAAGCCATCTTGGATCCACCAGAAGCACCACATCCTTTTAAATGGATACGGAAATCTTGCTGTTTATCCAAGCAAAAATTCTTTTTCTGGCTCCTACTACTGGACAGGCTCAACACTAAAGAAATGATGCTAAATAAAAATTTCTATGTGGAAGACAGTAACTGTGTTCTCTGCGATGATGGACAAACCTTTCAGCCTGAAAGCCTCATGCACCTTTTCTTTGAATGCGATTTCAGTCAAAATCTTTGGTGGAAAATGAATATTGAATGAGACACAAGTCTACCTGTCATAGAAATGTTGCTGGAAGGGAAGCAAAGACAAAACTCCATCTATTTCAGGGAAATTCTTATTATAGGATGTTGGAGCATATGGAACCATAGAAACAAAATAATCTTTGACCAGGAGAATATCAGTCAAGACAGATGTCTGTTCATGTTCAAGGAATCTTTCTCTCTGATTATGCATAGGGCAAAACCTAGTCTTAGAGAAGGGATGACTCAATGGCTAGATACATTGTGAATCTCTCCCTCTGACATTGTAATAATAAATCTATAAATATCAGCCACCTCGGCTTTATAAATGAAAAATGGCACAGTAGGGAATTTCCCTACTGTTTGTGCTAAAAAAAGATATGTTGCTAAAACTCCTTTAAACCCCAAGGGAAAAATAAGGAGAAAATGTGCAACATATAATGGTTGGATATGTTGTTAAAACTCCTTCAAACCCAATGGAAGAATAAGGAGAAAATGATACAACATATCATTGTTATTGCCTCATTGTTAACTCCATATGAGAAAAACCTTGTAAAGGGGGAAAACCCATAGAGTTTAGAGGATAATATATATGTCGTGTATACTTTCCTAAAAAAACCGGTGGGGAAAAAGAAAGTATGATATATGATCTTGTGTTGATATTACCTCATTAAAAACCTTGATGAGAACCTGGATAGTAAACTCATAAAGGGAAAAAGAGTGTGATATGATGTCTTGAATAGGAATAGTCCAGGGTGATACTCCCCCTGATCCTTGCAAATCCTAAAGCCGTCGAATACCAATTTCATGAAAATATTTCTAGAATGTTCAAGTTGGTAGAGACTTTCTGAATAGATCAACGATGTTATTGTCGCATGATTTGACTTGCAAGACGTTTATTCCCTGACTCTTCTGGAGTTCATGGAGATAAAACAATTTAGATACAATATGCTTAGTGATATTGCTCTCGATGTATCCTATTTGCATCTTTGCAACACAAGAAACATTATCTGTGTAGATAATGGTCAGTGATTCAAGAGAACCAATACCACATGACTCATGTATGTGGTTTATCATTCTGTAAAGCTACACATGTCAATGTGGCTTTGTATTTCAGAATGATTGGTAGGTATAGTCACCGAAGTTTATTTTGAAGACATCAATAGAGTGACACTTCTACCAGGTAGGTACACATTATGGGGATCATTCAATTAGCCAACATCAGTGTATTGTGATGATATTGGAGTTCAAATTTCTCTGAAATTACAAGAACAGATCAAATAATGTGCAGTGCCTTGGAGATATCGAAAGTTATTCTTGATTCCCAACCAATTGTGTTGGTGGGTCCATTGGCACTGGGATATGGAACTTCAAGTCTGAACATCCCTTCTACATCATCCTGTGGTTTGATTGAATCTTTCTCTACGTCTAGAGATCGAACAACCGGTCATGGGAGATGGATATGACTTGTCTATTTTATGTTTCTCCAATATTTATAATATAGGCAACTTGGTGTACCATAATACTTGAGTGAAGTAGCCCGACTTGTAGTATCAAGCATTATTTAGGTTTAACCAGATCCTTCATCTCAAAATCCGTCTTTTAGATGATCACGTGCTTAACCATTGTAGGAGTAATCCTTGTGCATGACAAACACATATGGGTAATCATCATTGTAGAAGTAATCCTCATGTATAAGGAACTCACTACGTCGGTTGTACCAAAATATAACGACAACAGTAAGCCATGTAATGACTCATTGATTTTACACAATCATGTTGCATTTGTAGTTTGATTCAGATTGAGATTCCTTTTGTAACCATACATGTCTGAATCTAGTGATCCACATGGCTATGTAGTCACTGCATCTATCAACTGCACAAATAGATTAATTTATACTTCCAATGATATAGGTATCGGAAAATGAGGATTCCACTCATGTCTAGAGAGTAGGTCTCGGATATCTGCGGAAACCCGACCTTGTGCTACAAGCCTTGCTTTCTCACCACCTTGTTCTCATTCTATTTCTAGAAGAAAACATATTGAATCCCATGTAGGGAATTTAGTTGGAAGAGCGAGACTATTTTCTTCTTGGATTGCACCCTTTGATTGTTTCAGTTTGAGTGAGTGGTTTACACTCTGCCATGGCCATGGTCTATGGATCTGAATCATTGTGAAGGTTTTGGCAATCATACAAGAGAAATGTTTGTCGACAGTTGTAGGATTTTTTTGTATGATTCTCTAGAACCAATATAGTTAGAGGAAATCGTATCCACCTATGATGACTCTTCGTGATTTCCCAATACGCGTGAGTCCAGGTGTTCCGATGTCCCAGCCAGTGTGTGCAAGCTGAAGCTGGGTTGTGGAGGTTTCCTTTCCACTGGGTGTATACTAACCATAAGGTGTTTGTCAACGCTACATTGACTTGCATTTACTGATTTAGAGGATTTCTCCCAAGTTTCCTTTGTTGCTTTCAAGAAGCTAGATCCTGGTTAGAGGTAGTACTACTCCCCCTCTTCTCGGGTACGGGAGCTGAGTGTTTTTTATTGGTACCTCCACTCTTTCGGGCGCATTTCTAGCCGGACTAAAGGATTTTGTAACACCTTTGAGATTAGTAAATGAATCTGGCAGGTTATTTGCAATATGTTGCAAATATATGAATTCCGGACGTAGTCCAAATTCTTGAATACGTGGATATAAGGTGGAACGTGGAGTCCCAATTGATTTCCTGGCATTCTGTGTGGTACATGAAGTCTCCCCTAATGCCTGGAAATAATCCATCATTTAATATAAGCAATCAACATACTAGGCTATGAATGTATCCCTAAGGGTTCAAGGTACATGTTGCTCGACGGAGATCTATACCCCACATAGATCCCAAGTATGTGGGCCCAATGATGTATGTTGTGGTGGTGAGATCGGTACGCGTGAAACTCTTCCAAACTTACGCAGATGGGAAATGCTCGGAGGATTTCCACGTATCAATTACAAAGGAGGAGTACTGCGATTTGCAATTAGTCATTGAGCAGTGTGTAAAGCTGCATGACTCCAACGCCAAGTTGGTAATTGCAATTCATTAACAAAGGACTTGCAATGAGTTTGATCCTCTTAATTATGGATCCAGCCAAACCATTTTGAGTATGGACGTACGGGACAAAGTGCCGAACTTCAAACCCCAAGGCCATGCAAGTCATTGAAACCACATGAGGAGAATTCTACATCATTGTCCATGCAAATTGATAAAATTTGACTTTCAATATAATGGGCATGTAACTTAATTACTTCCCCAATTATCATAGTAAATGCATTGTTTCGTGTGGACATAAGTCACACTTGTGACAATCGTGTAGATGCATCAATGAATACCATGAAAATACCTAATATGGTCCACACAATGGTTGAAAGAACACAAATGTTTCCTTGAATGATTTTAAGGAACTTAAGTGGTTCAACTTGTATTTTTTAGGTGTGAAGGCCTCAAAATTGGCTTTCCAATAGTGGTGCATGAGGTGCACACAAAGTCTAGTGAGAGAATTTGAACTCGAGCAAGTTGTGACCAATGGAATTGCTTTATATGCAACCTGTGATACAGATTGGATGCACGTGTAGTACAATCCAAACAGTAGAGAGGGTACTTTTTCAAATACTTGTTCCTCATCCATCGGATTGAATCCCGTAGAAATCTATAGAGTTTCCTCATATATATATATATATATATATATATATATATATATAGAATACAATCTTATTTTATATCAGAGTGCTGATACAATATATTGTGATAACAATACTTATATTCTATTACAACATCACAAATGGACATGACTAAAATTGATCATTAAGGAGATAGTGGGACTAGTTGAAGTCTCCAAACACATCGTTTGAGGTATACTCAACGATCATGTCCTCCGTGCTCATGGAGTCCTCTGACGGCTGGAGAGTCGTGGTGTTGCTAGGTCCGAGGGGAACATCTTGCGAACAACCAGGTCCATTGGTGCCATTCAGATGAAGGTTGGAGTTAGTTTCAAACCTTTTTCCTTGAGGTACTTTGTGTCCTTGGAATTGCTGGTAGAGAATTACCAGATGCTTTGGGGTCTTGCACTTATTAGTAGGGTGTGTGTAGCATCCACACTTATCACAAAGCTTAGTTTTGTAAAACTTGGATTTGTGGTGCCTTTCCCATGGTCCGAGTTTCGAGGCTTGTTGTTCCGGTTGCGCTTACGCTTACCCTTGAAGTTTGATTGGTTGCCATTGAAGGCACCACCAAACTTTCTTCCATTCGCGACATTCATATGAACTTCCGGAAAAGGTTGAGAACCAACCGGGCACTGAGAGTCATTATTAGCAAGAAGCTTATCATGATTTTCAGCCAGAAGTAGGATATGAATAAGGTCTGAATAGACCTGGTAGTCACGAGCGTGGTATTGCTGCTGGAGGGTCCTTTCAGATGGGAGCATAGTGGATAGAGTTCTTTATATATTTTCCGCATTTGTAGGTTCCTTCTCGCAAAAGTGCAACTTAAACTTATCTTATGAACCTCGTGATTGTAATCCCCGATGGATTTGAAGTCCTGGAATCGAAGATGAGTCCAATCATGAAGTGCTTCAGGCAGGACAACTGCCTTCTGCTTTTCATACCTCGTTTTGAGGGCCTGAAACAAAGTAAATGGGGATTCCTCCTCCAAATACTCGGACTTAATATTCGGATGGATATTGTGCCTTATAATGTACAAGGCAGCATATTTCTGTTCTTCTCTCAGCGGTGCGACTCCAGGCGGAAGAAGCTCCACCGGATTCTAGATCACGCACTATCCCACGGGATGCAAGGGTGATCTTGATGTCCATGTCCTAGGTAGGGTAGTTGTGGCCATCGATTTTGAGTACATCGGACTCTCTTCTAGCCATTAGTTACCTATTTGGGTAAACCAGAGGTTATTGATTTACGCTTTGGTAAACCACACACCACCGCTTCACGAGGAGACAACCTCCCCGAGGATGTGTTCAAGAGGAGGACCCCTTTGCGGCGCTCCACTATGCTGCCCGGCTTTGGAGCACGTACAGGGCCTATTTGGTAATCTCACCAGGTAGCCCGCGGGTGAGGTAGATTCCGACAAGGGGTGCATCGGCCTTGCGCCCCCCCATTCGCCTCGATAAAGAAAGGTTCGCTCCGCCAGCTTTTCCATAAGGAAAGGACATACAACCTCAGTGTGGCAGGCGCCCGTCTTTGCCGTTTTGGTGTAAGGTAGACATAAAGTAGCGCCGGACGAGGACAGACGAAGCTAAAGAACGCCACTTTACCAAAGGACGTAGAAGCACCCGGCGTGCAAGACCTCGTCCACTAAAAAGCAGTCATGTAGACCGGGATCTCGACAAGCGGCTCTATGGTAGACCTTCCAGCCCAAAGATTGGGGGAAGAGGCCCTTCGCCGCCCTATATAAGGAGCCCTTCTTGAAAAGGATACAGATGCCACCTAGGGGGGTGAATAGACGGTTTAAAACTTTTATGAGAAGGGCTTAACAAAGGCGGAATAAAACTAGCATTTTCTTTGTCAAGCACAAAACCTATATAAACTACGGTTCACCTATGTGCACCAACAACTTATGCTAAGCAAAACAAGCAACTATGTGATAGCTAGATATAATAAATCAAGAACGAAGGCTATCACAAAGTAAAGTGCATAAGTAAATAGCTCGGGTATAGAGATAACCGAGGCACGTGGAGACGATGATTTATTACCGAGTTCCTCCCATAAAGAGAGTACGTCTCGTTGGAGAGGGGTGGTATCAAACCACCTACGCCACAAAAGGCCTCCCTTATTCCCCGGTGAATCTCACCCCAATGGGATCGATCCACACTTCCACTATCGGTGCACTTGTCGGTGGCAACCGGAACCTCTCACAAGGTTGGGGCACTTCTCCATAACTTAATTGGAGGCTCCCAACAAACGCCACCAAGGCCACAACCTGCAACACCAACAAACCGTCTAAGGTTCCAAGAACCCAAGAGTAAAAAGATTCTCAACAAGCTTATCAGGAATATCAAATCCTTGAACAAATTCTCATTACTGGCAGGGAAGGGGAATCTGATTGTTGGTCTTACATTTGGGGCAGTAATTTTTCGGTCAAAAAGGCTTACTGCTCTTTAGATGGTTACCAACCGGTTCAGCCACATTTCTCTTGGTTATGTAAATCTTCTTGTCAGCAAAAGCACAAATTCTTCTTCTGGCTCTTACTGCTTGATAGACTCAACACAAGAAACCTTTTGAAAAGGAAATGTTTTTCTCTGGCATCTTATGACTGTGTCTTCCAGGGCTGCAATAGTGAAGAAACCAGCCTACATTTGTTTTGGGAATGCCCCTTTGCAAGAGCCTGCTGGGCTGAAATTTCTCAGGTCAATATGGCTGATCAAAACATCTTTGAAGTTTTAGCCAGTATTAAAAAAGACCTCAATGTCCCTTTTGCAATGGAAATTCTGATGCTTGGAACTTGGGGCATCTGGATTTGCAGAAATAATGAAATTTTCAATAATCAGCATGCGTCGATGGAGACCTGGAAGGCTATTGTAGACCAGGAATTAAGATGGGTCCTTTATAGAATTAAGAAGAAATATTATCAGGGCCTTAAGGTTTGGATTGAAACCATTTTAGACAGGAGATAGATGATTAGAATGTTATCCCTCTCCTTTGAGGTGGAATGAGTTTGTAAATATTCTTTTGTAACTCTCTATAATATATAAAAATTGCAGTGGGGTTTTTTACCCTACTGTTTTACCCTCAAAAAAAAGATTCTCAACTTTCACTCACCAAATCCTCCGAGGAGAACTCAAACCAATGCACCAAATGCAATATCAAGAACACGGTAAGTGCTCAAGTCCTTCTCTCCCAAATTCCACAAAAGCTACAAAAGCTAGTGGGAGAATAAGAGAGGAAGAACTCACGAGGAAATCCACAAAAGAAACCCCAAGATCTAGATCCCAATATGTTCCCCTCACATAGAGGAGAGATGGATTGGTGGAGTTATAGATCTATATCTCCCCTTTCAAATCAATGGAGGGATTGAGAGTATTTGCAAGCTCTTGAAGGTCAAAACAATGGAGGAGAGAGAGAATTGAAGCAACAGGACTAAGGAGGAAGAAGGGGTCTATTTATACCCCTCCCCAACAAAATATGACCGTTTGGGACCTTCCAGGCCGGATAACCCCCCCCCCCCCCCCCCCGGATATTCCGGGTTCCTCGGGCCAAAAAAATGGCTAAGGACTTCGCGGCGCGACTCTCAGTATAGGGGCGGATAATCCGCCCCCGAATGACCAGAATATCCACCCCCATTACTGGAGCCACGCCTCAAAGTCCTTAGCCGTTTTCCAAAAATTGGGCCGGATAATCCGCCCCCATGGCCGGATAATCCGCCCCCCCTGAAAACTGGCAGGCACATCAAAACTGAAACCATTATAACTTTTTCATTCGGACTCCGATTTTGATGATCTTGGGCTCGTTTCGAAGATAGTAACGAGCTCTACAAGATCATGCAGGGAACCATCATAGTACAGCAAGGTAGGATAGAACCAAATGATGAAAGGTTTAACCTATCTATAAAAGACAAACCGGTAAAACCTCCAATATCGAAAACATAATAGAGAATGCATATGAAATCCGTTTTCGATGAACTTAAGCTTGTCATAGAGATTGACACAATATCTAAAACCTCTCATGGATAAGAACCAAATAAGAACCAAGAAATATGATGCCAAGTATGCAAAGGTTTGAGCTCTCACCGAGGGATATGATCAAGTTACTCACTTGAGAGCCCCTCTTGATAGAACGGTTATCTATCCTATAAACCGGTCTCTCCAACTAACACCACGAGACCAATTAGAAAGAAACCCTATCAATATCAAACCTTTGCCTTGTATTTTCCACACCTCAGGATGGAGCACCTTTCTTGATTGCACTAGCTTGGTGAAGATGCTCCCCCATACTCCACTATGGAAGAGCCTCTCTTTTAGGCATATCTTCACATATCCATGATCACCATAAGTATGGCACGATACACTTGAGACCATCTTATGAAACCTTGATCAACACTTGATCTTCTTCAATCTATTCTTATTCCAACCTTGAAGCCACCATATGGTTCAAGCATTGTCTATGGACAAATCCTCTACAAGTAAAACTCAATGCAAACATAAGTCCATAAAACATTGTCATTAATTACCAAAACCACACATGGGGCCACACATGTTCTTTCACTTCTCCTACCTTAGAAGGGGCCGATTATTGAGATCTAAAACCCTAGACTTTCATCCTCCATTGTACCCTATTGAAGCATGCGAGCAATACAACAAAGCAGGAGTAGGATCTTACCTCCTCACAAGGGTCCCGAACCTGGGTAAAATACCAATGTGTCACCTCTCTGTCATGTGCTTGTCCGCCGCCACCACCGTCATCGAGGCTCCTTGGAACTGCGTGTTTAACCCCCTCTCGAACCAAGGGATCGTCGGACCCTAGTTTCCTTCATGGGACAAATCTACGACATTTGGAGCGCCAGGTAGGGGGCTGAGGCGTGCTTTCAAGACTCATCAACCTCGACGACATGTCGGCTGACAACGAGACCTGTGGTGAGCGCTTCCTCCGTCGCGCGGCGAGTAAATCCTAGACGGAGTCGGCTCCACGCCTCACCACTTCCGAGTAGGCCCCATGGACGGAGGACGAAGGAGGCTCCTCCTACCACCCATCACGGGAGCATACATCCTCCTCGCGTGGCGCCATGTCGCTCTCCCACATCGCGGCCATGCCGAGTGTCTTACGTCGTAAACTGACAAGCGCATGGTGCACGAACTCCTGGACCACCCACCGGCCGAGCTGGGCAAAGGGATATGGTGCGACCGTCTTGTCGTGGGAATGACCACGGCAGATGCTGCAATCGGCAGCGAGTAGTAGAACATGGGGCAAGGGCGGTCAGCCATCTGCAGTGCGAGATGAGGGCGGAGACACAAGGATTTACCCAGGTTCGCCCCCCGGAGGGTAAAGACCTACTCCTGCTAGATTGTATTATGGTGAGAGTATAATGGGGCGAGCTCGATGACTAGGCGGCGAGTCGCTTGGGTGTATGATGGAACGTCTCCCTATGCGTCCCCTAGGGAGGTTTATATAGGCTCACCTTGCTAGGGTTTACAGATTACAACCGAATTGGTTAAGGATTCATAGGTTCTATGACCTAGTCCGACTGGGCCTAGCTACGCTTCTGGGCCTTCAGCTTCCAGTCGCCTGAGTCCACGCCAAGTCTTGATCCAGTCGCCGCCCTGCAGGCCCACTCGCTGACGGCTTGGGCCATCGGGAAACGTCCTGCTGGGTATACCCCGGTAGGCATATCCCCATCAGTAGTCCTAGAGGCCGTCGTTGTTTTTTCGCAGGTGTTTGTTGGCAGTCGGAGTATGCGGGTCCAATGCGGACGCCTAGTCGAATCGGCGGTGGACTCCTGAACAAAGGAAAGAACTAGTCATTTTGGTCGCAATAACGGCGACCAATCGCGTCGCAGCTCGGCGAACGGGTCGGCGAATACTTAGTCGCTGTTATAGAGATCAGGTCGGCGAGTACTTAGTCGTTGTTATAGCGATCGGGTCGACGAGTACTTAGTGGCTATTATAGCGATCAGGTCGGCGAATCGTCGAGTCATCAGGAGTAACGAATCAAGTAGATGAAGTTGGACCGTCAATTGTGGTCAAACTAGTCGTTGGGTAACCCCAACGGTAACTTCGGCATAATCAGCGCATAATAATGGCTCCCGGAAATTGCGGGTAACAACTGCTATATAAAAGGAGTGAGGGGCGACCAGGGAAACGCTTCTTCCACTTCCTCCGATCTCGCGTATCTCTGTCTCCCCATTCCTCGCTGCGATCAGAACACTCCTGAGAGCCCCGACCTCAACGAACTCCCATCCGATGGCCCCCTCCACCGAGCCATGGGGTAGATCCAAATGTACTAAAGCGCTGCTAGCATCTTTCGAGGAGGCAGGGATCCTCCGCGCCGGTAGATGGCGCATCCTCGCGGCCGGAGAAGTGATTCCGGATCCGCGCGAGGGGGAGTTCATCTGCTTCACCAGCCACCTAGAGCGGGGGATGGGCTTCCCAACTTCCCTCTTCTTCCGGCGTTTCTGCGCCTGCTACGGAATCCAACCATCAGATCTAGGTCCGCATAGTATCTAGCAGCTCGCCATTTTCGTGGCGTTCTACGAGTGCTATCTGGGCTGCAGGCCCTATTTTCCCCTATGGCAAGACTTGTTCCACGGGAGAATCAGCCGCGAGGATACAGGCGGCCCGATGCTAGCCGCGGGCGGCCTGACGTTCCAGCTGAAGTCGAAGGCATTATTCTTCGATCTAATATTGCCCGCCAAGGCGGCGAATGAGTGGAAGAAGTTTTGGTTCTACGTCACCGAGTTGACTCCAGGCGATGAAGTGGCGCTTCCAAGATACTCCGCCGACCAGCCCGAGCCGCGTCGGCTCCAGGTCACCAAACTCCCGCTGGATCAGCGGATGGTTGTTGACGAAATATTTCAAACCATCCGCGACCTGAAGAAGAAAGGCCTCTAGACCATCAACCTTTACAACTTCTGGCTCGGGCGGCGGCTCGTGCCCCTGGCCAGCCGCGACCACTATATGTATGAGTATACGGGTAAGGACGACCCGACGAAGTCCTGCCTCGTTGAGTGGAGACTCAACGATTATACGCAGGACCTGAAGAAGATTACCCAGGCCGTGTACCTCGACGCAAAGGTCGGGGTCGCCCCTTATACGGCAAGGCTCCCAGCTCCAATGGTAAGCTGTCATTCCGTTAACACTCGCAGTCGCAGCTTATGCATTCGCGGTCGTGCTAAATTTTTTTGTTCTTGTTGCAGTTGTTCCAAGTGGTGGAAGGGTGGCTTCCACCCGCAGATGACGAGAACTCGAGATCGTCCGTCCAGGACGGAAGCGAGTCATCGCCCGCCAAAGATAACGCCGAGAGCGACGGAGGCGACGATGACGACGACGAAGAAGACGAGCCCGTGGAGGTTGCTGCCCCCACGGTTCGCAAAACTTGCGGGCAACACCAGCGCGAGCTCGAAGCGAGTAAGAGCCTCGAGCCCCACGACAATGACGAGACGAGCTTCCCGAGCACACCTCACATCGCGAGGCCACGCCGTCAAAGAAGAAGAAGAAAGCTCCGCCGAAGAAGAAGACGAAGCCAGCAAAGTCGATATCTCCGCCCCGATCTGCGAGCAGCTCCGACGCCACCAGCTCGGCTGAGAATGCAGCGGCACACGCGACCGCGGTGATAGGCGCTGCCTCCCCCAGGGACGAGGCGCCGCTGGCGTCATTACCACCGCCATTTTCCCCAGTCGTTAACTTGGGGCTGCTCCAACCGTAGGGGCCTCGCCACCAAGGGGTGCTCCCGCAGCTATTACCACGGAGGCTTCTGTCGCGGCTTCATCTTCGAAGAAGCCGTCAGTGTCTTGGGCACACAACGTGTTCAAGGCGGGCCTTACTCGGAGGCTAGGGCCCGAGCTGGAGAAGCCGACCAGTATCCGCACCGGTCTATGGTTCTTGCCAGTCGCCAAGTGAGTGCTGCTTTGTCCCTTACTCATCTGCTTGTTATGCGTTTTAATCAGATAGTCTTATTCATAAAACTGTTTTACAGGACTGGTGTTAAAAAGATCGGCCATCCTTCTGTGGCCAAGGTTCCGCCAGTCGCCTCCGAGGTGTCGGCCGATTCCTCACGAAAAAGGAAAGCCGACGAGGTCGCTGCTCCCGCCGAAGGCGTCAAGAGGACGAAGGAGGACGAAGTAGTCACGGTCTCTGATGATCAGGCGGTTGCTCCGAGCGATCCTCCGACTGCAGCGGAAGTGGCCTCGAAGACCAAGGAGAGTGTTGGGTCACAGCATATGGTGACTGCAGACTCAACCGACGTGGCCGAGCCGACTCCGAGTGGCGCAGCGGCATCTGCAGCGACCTTCCCTTGCTTCATGGCGAAGGCGGCCGCAGCGAGTGCCTCGGTGCTAGCGAGGCGGATGCCTAGGGTCGCCGAGGCAGAAGTTGAGCAACGTCGCGGCCATACTCCAGTCGTAGTTGCGTCGGTGGATGCGCTGGAACTCCACGGCATGCTAGGCGCTGCCATCCAGGTATGTCCAGTCCCCGAGGATCGGGCCACTGAAATTCAGTGGTCGGATTCTTAATGTTTTTATATCATCCATTCCCCGAGTTCTTAGTCGTTGAATCTCAGCGAGTGAGCACTTATGAATTTCATTGTCTAGTCCCCGAGTGCCTAGTCGCTGAATTTCAGCGGGTGGGCACTTCGGAATTTCATTGTCCAGTCCCCGAGTGCCTAGTCGCTGAATTTCAGCGGGTGGGCACTTAGGAATTTCATTGATGCTGACGATGCAGTTTGTGCGCAGGGACTGCAGCACGAATCGGCCGAAAGGCTTGCTGCGAAGTGTCGCTTGGAGAAGGAGCTCGTTGCCGTCCAGGAGACGAATAAGGAGCTTCAAGCGGTTCCGGCCGAGGTGAAGGAGTCCCACCGAGGCCTTGTCCCGGTGGGTGACTTGACGGCGGCTCATTCCGCTTGGAGCACGGCCGAAAAATGAGTCGCTGACCTGGAGCGTGAGCTTAAGGAGGCGAGGGTGGAAGCGAGCTCAGCGGAAGGGCGAGCGAAAGTTGCTGTTACTTCTGCCACTGAAGAGCGGAAAGTGTCTGACGCACTCGTTGCTGGGCTGCAGAACGACTTTTTTCTCTTCAAAGCTTCATCACGGACCTCTTTCGACCACTAATTGGTAAACCTTCCTTCTTCTTCCATCTACCTGCAATAACTGTATTATGATGTCGTTGGTTTGCTCACTGCTTGCTTCTGTACCGCAGGTCAGATCACTGATAAGGCGGAGGAAGCGCAGTCATACGAAGCGTGTGTGACCACCCTGGTCGACTCAGCTGTGTTGTCCGCGACTTGCCTTCAAGCGTATCTTCAGGAGATATCGCCCACGGAGGTAATCCCCAGCGACCTTGTCGAGGTATGGCGCTACCTGGAAAAGGCTCCCTCAGTCGTTGAGTTCATGACGCGGTCGGCCTTCTGGCACGGGGCGGCGACGGCGCTCAGCCTTGGGATTGCCCACTTCCCGGAGGATCTCGTCCTCGACGATGTCACGAGCGGCTACCCCTCGTCAACGGGCTCTGTGGAGATTGCCGAGGTGCTGAAGCTGACGGACCGGGACGCGGTGTACTCCGATCGTGTTTGGGCGATGGGCGACCTCATCCCCTATCAGGAGACGATTGTCGCTCCCAATGATCCTGAACCGAAGCATCGGGACTTCAAGGTCGAGCAGCCGTTCCGTGCGGCGATGGCGGGCGAGCTGACGACGTACCCGTCGAACCCGTAAATGCCCTTCATCCGCAGTCGCAGGGATGGTGGCGCGTCTGTGTCAAAACCTGCGGAGTATAAGTGTTGTGCCCTTGGGAATTAGTACAAAATAACTATTTAACTTTCCTTGTATGTGGAACAACTTTGTGCTGCTATAAAGGAAACTCGTGTTATTTTGTCATTCGTTTTGCGATTTTGGATTTTGATTGAGCGAGTCCCCGAGCGCGTCCGCCCTTTTTATAGGGTTTACCTTGTTGTTATATGTTTGTTAACTTTTAATGAGTTGAGGTCGACTCGCCATGGCTCGGAGAGCCAGTCGCATGGCGACTCCCAGGGGTGCTCTTTACTTGACCGTTTTCCCGGGCGTGAACGAGGTCGGGTTGCCGAGTCCCCGAGCGTGGTACTTGGTGGTTCTAGTCGTAGCCCCAAGGTAGGTGAGGACTAAGCGCGTCGTTGTAAGCGCATCGCTCCTGCCTGATCGGAGGATCAGTCGCGTGGCGAGTCCTGGGCGCGCTCTCATACTTGGTGTTTTTCCCTAGTCGCTCGTATTTGGCTGGGTGTCAGTCCCCGAGTGTGGTACTTGGCCGTTCGAGTCGCTGCACCAAGGATGCGGAGGACTTGGTCGCTGTGAGGAGCGAATGCAGTTGTCTTGGCTCAGTGAGCCAGTCGAGCTAGGCGACTCCAATGGGGCTCCGGGTTAGCGTTTTTCGTGGACGTTACGAGGCCTGGAGTTTCCCAGTGCCCTCGTACCGCACTACTTGGTCGTGTCGGTCGCTTTACCAGAGGTTGACTTCTGCGAATAGCATAACGCTGTTATTACGAGTGCGAGTGGCACAAGACACGGAGAGTATACACAATTTTCGGTAACCAATCTGTTTTATTTCATAGCGGGTGGAGAGTACATATATGGAGTTCTAGGAGTAGAACTTCCATAGGAGGTTTACATTCCATGGCCGCTTGACGTCGAGTTTTCCGTCTCCTCGGACGTCGGTGAGGTAGTAGGCGTCGTTGCCCAGGACTCGCCCGATGGCGAATGGTCCCTCCCAAGGGGGGAGAGCTTGTACATGCCCTTCTTGTCCTGGATTAGGCACGGTACCAGGTCGCCTTCCTGGAAAGTGCGAGTCCTTACTCGCCGGCTATGGTAGCGGCGAAGCCGTTGCTGGTAGATGGCGGTGCGGGAGCGAGCTAGGTCATGTGCCTCGTCGAGCTGGTCGACTCCGTCTTGTCGTGCGATTTCGTTTGCGGCCTCCGTATAGTTGACCACCCTTGGTGAATCGTGCTCGAGGTCGGTGGGCATGACTGCCTCGGCGCCGTACACCATGAAGAAGGGGGTGAATCTTGTCGACCTGTTGATGGAGGTGCGGATGCCCCAGATGACGGAGGGTAGCTCCTCGACCCAGCACCCGGCAGTGCGCTCAAGTGGGAATTGGAGTTGTGGCATCAGGCCATGGAGGATGCTCTGATTGGCGCGTTCCGCCTGGCCATTGGACTCCGGGTGGGCGACTGAGGCGATGTCGAGTCGAATGTGGTGTTCCTCGCAAAACTCGGACATGGCTCCTTTGGCGAAGTTGGTGCCGTTGTCCGTGATGATGCTGTTTGGGGACCCGTAGCGATAGATGAGCTCGCGTAGTAACTTGGTGGCGGTCTTCCCGTCGCATTTGCGGACTGGCTTGGCCTCCACCCATTTTGTGAATTTATCGACTGCGACTAGGAGGTGGGTGAAGCCGGAGGGGGCCATCTTGAAAGGGCCTACCATGTCCATGCCCCATACGGCGAAAGACCAGGTGATGGGGATTGTCTTGAGCGCCGAGCTCGGCACGTGGGTCTGGTTGGCGTATTTTTGGCATCCGACGCACCGCTGGACGATGTAGACGGCGTCTACGTGTGCGGTGAGCCAGTAGAAGCCGTGTCGCATAGCCTTTGCGACTAGGGAGCGGGCGCCGGCGTGGTGGCCGCAGTCGCCGGAGTGGATGTCTTGGAGGATTTTGCGTCCTTCAGCGGGTTGAACGCAGCGTTGAAACACACCGGTCACGTTGTGGAGCTCGCCGTTGATGATGACGAAGGATTTGCAGCGGCGTGTTATCATCCAGGCCTCCGTTTCATCCGCGGGCAGGGTGCCCCCCTCCAGGTAGGCGATGTATGGCGCGGTCTAGTCGCTTGGATCGGCGATTAGTGCGACCAGGGCTGCCTCTGGTTGCAGCGGGATTCCGATGTCAATCTCCCTTGGGGGAGAGACGGAAGGTTTGGTGATGGTGTCAAGGAAGACGCCGGCGGGTGGTGCGAATTGAGCCGAGCCGATGCAAGAGAGTGCGTAGGCCTCCTCGTTCTTCCGCATGTCGATCCACTCGACAAAGTAGCCTGTGAAGTGTCCACCCAGATGGTCCACTTCTTGGCAATATGCCCCCATGGTGGGGGAGACAGCGTCGCAGGTGCCGCCGACTTGCCCGGCGACGAGGTCGGAATCTCCGTAGCAGCGTAGGCGATTGACGTTCATCTCTTTGGCGGCTCGCATGCCGTGGAGTAGCGCCTCGTACTCGGCCATGTTATTGGTGCAGGGGTGAAATCGAGGTAGAGGACGTAGCGGAGCTTGTCGCCCTTCGGAGATGTTAGCACGATCCCCGCTCCTGCACCATCTGCGTTCTTGGAGCCATCGAAGTGTAAGCTCCAGTAGTGGAGGTATGGCAGCTTCTCTGGCTGCTGGGCCTCCTCCCAGTCGGCGAGGAAGTCTGCGAGAGCCTGTGACTTGATCGCCTTGCACGGATCGTACTTGATGTTGTGGACGCCGATCTCGACGGCCCACTTGGTGACTCGCCCAGTCGCCTCGCGATTGCGGATGATGTCCTGCAACGGTGCTGAGGAGACGACCATTATTGGGTGCTCCTGGAAGTAGTGCGGCAATCGTCGTTGTGCTCTGAAGACCGCATATACCAATTTCTGGTACTGCGGGTAGCGCTGGCGCGACTCGGTGAGGACTTCGCTGATGTAGTACACGGGTCGCTGCACCGGGCGCTCCTTTCCTTCCACTGGCCGTTCGACAACCATGACGGCACTGACGACGCGCTCGGAGGCCGCGACGTAGACCAACATGGGTTCCTTGTCGGAGGGGGCGGCGAGTACCGGTGCTGCGAGTAGCACCTCCTTGAGAGCGTGGAGCGCGTCGTCTGCCTCCTTGTCCCACTGGAAGGTGGGGTTCTTGCGCATTAGGCGATAAAGGGGCATCGCCTTTTCGCCTAGCCGGGGGATGAAGCGACTGAGAGCCGCGACTCGCCCGGCCAGCTTCTGGACGTCGCGCAGGCACTCGGGTCTGCCGAGTCGGACGATTGTGTTGATCTTGGCGGGGTTCGGCTCGATTCCGCGCTTGGAGACGACGTATCCCTGGGTTTAGCTTTATCTTGTACCTTCGCAAGTTGGCGAAGGTTTCCGCCAGGTCGGCGAGTAGATAGCCTTGGCGAGTGGATTTTACCACCACGTCGTCTATGTAGACGTTGATGTTGCGGCCAATTTGGCTCGCAAGGCACGCCTGCATGCACCACTGATAGGTCGCTCCGGCGTTTTTGAGGCCGAAGGTCATGGCGGTGTAGCAGAAGGCACCGAATGGCGTGATGAACGCCGTCTTTTCTTCGTCCTCGACGGCCATTTTGATCTAGTTGTAACCAGAGTAGGCGTCGAGGAAGCATAGCGCCTCCGAGCCGGCGGTGGAGTCGATGATTTGGTCGATCCGCGGGAGGACAAATTGCTCTTTCGGGCGGGCACTGTTTAAGTTAGTGTAATCGATACACATTCGCCAAGTGCCGTTTTTCTTCTCGACCAGGACCGGGTTTGCCAGCCACTTGGAATATTTGATTGGACGAATGAAGCCTACAGCGAGTAGATGCTGCACCTCCTCGGCGATTGCCCGGCGGCGCTCTTCATTGAAGGGCCGCAGCGACTGCTTGACAGGTCGCACTTTGGGGTCAGCATTGAGTTTGTGCTCAGCGAGTTCCCTCGGGACACCAGGCATGTCGGATGGCTTCCATGCGAAGATGTCCCTGTTCTCACGGAGGAACTCGATGAGCGTGCCTTCCTATGCTGGGCTCATGCCCGTCCAGATTGTCACCGTCTGGCTGGACTCGCCTAGGATCAACTCGACGGTGCGGGTGTGTGCGTTGCCTCGAAAGCGGTGGAGTTGCCACCCTCCGAGTTGGGCTTCTTGAGTATGGTGGGGTCGTCGCTGTTGACCCCGCTCGCGTATTTAGCGATCTCCTCAGCGTGGTTGACCTCCGCCGCGATGACGGCGTCAGCGAGTTCGGCCCCTTTGGCCTCGCATTCTGCGGCCATGTCGGGGTCGCCATGGACCGTGATGATGCCGCACGGCCCAGGTAGCTTCATAGCATTGTACGCGTAGTGGGGTGCCGCCATGAACTTGGCGAACGCCTGGCGCCCAGACGCTTGATGGTAGGGTTGTCAAGGGCACCAGCTCAAGACGATCCGCCGGTGCGGAAGTTTGCCGTGGTGAAGGTGACCGCAGCACCTTGCCGATCGGGTACGCCTTCCGACCGGGGACGATGCCGTGGAAGGTGGTGTAGGTCATCTCGATCATCAACTGCGGGAGCCGCAGTCGCCTGAACGTGTCCAGGTACATGATGTTGATGGAGCTGCCGCCGTCCGTCAGCGTTTTGAGGAGCCAGTAGTCCCCCACCTTGGGCTTGACCACTAGGGCGACTCGGCCTGGATACTCGATCCGTGGCGAGTGGTCCTCGCGGCTCCAGGTGATTGGTTGCTCGGACCAGTTGAGGAACTGGGGGATGTCTATCTGGGACACCACGTTGACGGCGACGGCACGGGTGATGACCTTCTTCTCGCGCTTCGTGTTGAAGCCTGTGAAGGCGTGGAGCGAGACGGCAACGCTGCCGAACTTTTCGCCGTTTGGCGGCTTGTTGTCGGGGTCTTCCAGCGCGCGCCGTGCCTTCTCGATCTCCTTGAGAGAGTGGCAGTCGGCCGTCGTGTGCGTGGCGGGTTTTCCTTCCCTACTATAAAACACACAGGATTGGTTGAGGAGGGCTGTGGGGTCGAACCTCGGCTTTGCCTTGTAGTTGCCACCGTCGCGGCGCTGTCCTCCGTCGCGGCGGAAGCTCTTGGGCTCGCGCTGCGCGTACCCGGCGTTGGCGATGAAGTCGACTCGCCCGTCACCGTGGCGCTTGCCGGTGAGGCGAGTGTTGCTGTAGCGTAGCTCGGGCCGCATCCCGTTGTTGTGGTCGCTCGTGTGGCGATGTACTCCCGACTCGTCGTCGGTTTCCTGGTTTGGGTCCTCCTCCGCGTACTTCTTTGTGATCTCCAGGAGGTCCGGTATGCTGTCGAGTGTGCAGTACACTCGTTTGAGCTTGGCGACCAGGGGCTCGTAGCGGCACGAGGTCTTGAAGCAGTGGATCGCGGTGTCCGGGTGGATTCCGGCCGCGTTATACTACAGATCTTGCCACCGCTGGACCCAGCTGTGGGTCGAATCGCGGGGTTCCTGGACACACCGCTCCAGGTCCTCGATGGTGGTGGCGCGGGTGTATGAACCCTCGAAGTGCCTGACGAAGGCATCGCGCATCTCCTCCCAGGAGTCGATGCTATCCGCGGGGAGGGTGTTAATCCACTGCATGCACGCCCCCTCCATCATCAGGGGGATGTAGCGGGCGGCGAGTAGGTCGGTGTGGCCGGCGATCCCCATCGCCATGAGGTAGGTATCCAGCCACACGGAGGGATCGTACGAGGGGTCGTACTTCTCTATTTCCTTCGGCGCTTTGAAGTTCGCCGGGTATCTTTTGCCTCGGATCATCGGTCCGAAGCACTGGGGTCCGAATCGGCTCAGTGATCCCCTTGGTTCGCCGTCGTGGCGGTTGGTGAGGGTGTGCCGCAGATCGTCGGGCTGACGTGCGCGCCAACTCTGGTTGTTGATGATGTGGGTGCGTGCGTCGACGGGCTGCCCGTTGGCGGCGACGAAGTTGTTCGTAGGCCGCGGGTCGTTGGTGGAGAGTGTCGCGTTCGCGTGTCGGTGTTGGAGCTGCAGGGGCTCGGGTGGAGGGCAGTTGAGGGTATTTTCAACCATGGGGCGGCCGCTCGAGGCCGCCCTGCTGCCCGATGAGCGCGAGTACATCTGACCCTGAGTTGGCACCCGCATTTTGTTGCTCCACTGCTTTGGCGAGTAGAGCCTTGGCGTACTGGATCTGCAGGGCACCTTCGCCGGTTACTTGGATGTTGTCAACCGCAGCTCGGCTTGCGACGACGTTGTCCATTGGGGTGGAGAACAATGGGAGACCGTTCGCGTCTCGCTCTCGCAAGGAGACCACGATCCTTGGTTGGTCCCTAGGGGGTGCGTGGTTGGGTGGTGGTGGGGCGCCATTGGCCGTCGCCCTGGTGGGGGTCAAGCGCGCTTCCTCTGGCGCGTTCTCGGCATCGCGCTTCGGCTATGCGAGCCGGGTCGTTCTCGTCGTCGAAGTTCAGGGCACGCCCCTGGATGGCGGGGTTTAGGCGCGACCTGATTCGAAGTTGGTGATATCGCGATAGCTCTTGCGCTGTCGCCTGCTCGAGGCGAAATTTTTCGCGCTCGGCTTGCTCCTTGCGGACTGCCTCCGCCAGCTTCAGGAGAAGTTCCTCGACCTCCGTTGCCGTCGTGTTTGGCAGGATCGGCATGGAGAAGGGGTCTTCCGGTGGGTCGGCGCCGGTCGCTATGTAGGTCGCGGCGTGGCGACCGGTTCTGTCGTGGAGGTCGGCGAAGTTCTCCGACCCGGAGTCGAAGTCAAAGATCCCAAGGATGGAGGAATCCTCGAAGTCTCCGACGTTGGAGACCTGGGTGATGGAGCTCGCGGGCGATGCGGCGATGATGGATCCGGCGAGTGACGTCGGGGTCGCCGAATCGGCGTCGTCGTTGAGGGCCGCGTCGCTCGCGGCCGCGATGGTTTCGGCCACGTTGCTGTGGGCCGAGTCGTACTCGGAGGCGAGGCGGTGAATCGTGCGGACCTGGCTCTCAGAGAGCCGGTCGCGTGGCGGCGAATCGAGGATGCGAGTCGAGTCCTCCGAAGTGATGGCGTCGGTGAGACCGACGAAGAGGTTGATCGTGCCGACCGGCAGGATCACGCTATGCGTGATGGGTCGCGCCGCCAGGACGTAGCTGCTCGGCAAGATCTGGAGCATCTCGCCGATCGCGATCATGCGGCCGGTGGCGATCGACTCGTTGATGGGCAGATTGGGTCTCGTCGCAGAACACCGGCCTGACCGGCCAGGCCCCACGGTGGGTGCCACTGTCGTGGGAATGACCACGGCAGATGATGCAATCGGCAGCGAGTAGTAGAACATGGGGCAAGGGCGGCCAGCCATCTGCGGTGCGAGATGAGGGCAGAGACACAAGGATTTACCCAGGTTTGGCCCCCCGGAGGGTAAAGACCTACTCCTGCTAGATTGTATTATGGTGAGAGTACAATGGGGCGAGCTCGATGACTAGGCGGCGAGTCGCTTGGGTGTATGATGGAACGTCTCCCCTACGCGTCCCCTAGGGAGGTTTATATAGGCTCACCTCGCTAGGGTTTACAGATTACAACCGAATTAGTTAAGGATTCGGAGGTTCTATGACCTAGTCCGACTGGGCCTAGCTACGCTTCTGGGCCTTCAGCTTCCAGTCGCCAGAGTCCACGCCAAGTAGTGATCCAATCGCCGCCCTGCAGGCCCACTCGCTGACGGCTTGGGCTAGCGGGAAACGTCCTGCTGGGTATACCCCGGTAGGCATATCCCCATCATGGCTCGACGAATTCCTCAACATTGCCACACTGTCCCATAGGAGCAGGGGGCTCGGGACGAGGACGAGCTCGGTGCCGTGATGGTGCCCCCAAGCCCGACAACGTTACTTTATGACCAGCCAACAACTGCCAAATCGTTTTGCCCCCGCGACCACGGTGCTGCCTCGTGGGCACGAAGACCATCTTGTCAAGGAAATCGCCGCCGCGGGTTAGTAGAACCGCGCGGCTGATAAGTCGTAAACGTATCTATAATTTTTGATGCTCCATGCTTGTTTTATATCATTTTTTATTGTGTTTTGTCTACACTTTAAGGTATTTTTATACGTTTTCTGGAACTAAGCTATTAACAAGATGCCACAGTCCTAGTTGCCTGTTTTCTGCTGTTTTTGGTTTCAGAAAAGCTAGTAAGGAAATATTCTCGGAATTGGATGGGACAAAAGCCAAAGTCAACATTTTACCGAGGAGAACACAAAGTCCGAAGGGCAGCCGAAGGGGGCCACTAGGGTGGCGCGGCCTAGGGGGGCGCCGCCAACAGGTGTGGGCCCCTGGAACTCCTTCAACCTTGCCCCTTCGACTATATATTCACCCCAATGCAGAAACCCTAAGGACACGATCAATCTTCCACGAAACAGTCTGTAGCCGCCGCCACTATCATCCCTAGATGGGGGGTCTGAAGCTCTTCCCGGCACCCTGCCGGAGGGGAGAGATCATCCCGAAGGCCTTCTTCATCACCATGCCTGCCTCCGGAGTGATGCGTGAGTAGTTTACCATTCGACTATGGGCCCATAGCAGTAGCTAGATGGTTGTTTCTCCTCCTTGTGCTATCATTGTTTTAGATCTTGTGAGCTCCGTTCATGATCAAGATCATCTTTATGTAATCCTACATGTTGTGTTTGTTGGGATCCAATGGATATTGAGTACTATGTTCAAGATTGATTATTGATTCTATCATGTCTATATCACTTGTGATCTTGCATGCTTTCTGTTGTTAGTAGTTATCTTGGCCAAGTAGATGCTTGCAACTCTAAGAGGGAGTATTTATGTTCGATAGTAGGTTCATGCCTCTAGTAATCTGGGAAAGTGACAGAAATCTCTAAGGTTACAGATGTGTTGTTGCTACTAGGAAGAAAACAACAATCTGTTATTCATGGAATAATTAATTGTTTACTTTAGACACTTTGCTTAAGGCAATAATCTCTTGCTTGCAACTTAATAGGGAGGGGGTTCGGACGATAACCTAAAGGTGAATTATAAGTCATAGATGCAGTTGGATTACGGTCAATGTATTATGTTGCAATGCCCAAACGAATCTCAATAGGATCTTTCATGACTTGTACATGCATATGCATATGCATTTTCAATTTATCTTTGCCCAACTATAATTTGTTCATCCAACATGTCATCTATCTTATGGAGAAACACCTCTAGTGAACTATGGACTCCGGTCTATTCTTTTACCATTGATACACCATCTACTGTTTATTTTAACTTTTTTACTTTCTACAAGCATTACTATCTTTCACAATATATGTTTAATCCTTTGTATTCAGCAAACCAGTGAGATTGACAACCTCACTGTAAGTTGCGGCAAAGTTCTGTGGTTGTGTTTTATAGGTTCCAAGTTGCTAGCAACACCTTTGGAGTTGTTTCCTTTCTCCTACTGGTTCGATAACCTTGGTTTCACAAACTGAGAGAAAACTTGCTGCTATACTCATTAGACCTTGCTCTTGGGATCTTCCAATAGGCTCTACGTCAACCAAGCCACCATCAAGATTTTTTGGCTCTCTTACCATATGCAACCATAGAATCTATTTCAAATCACATAGTTCCTCCTGAATCTAAACACTATTTAGGTTTATTCAAATTTTGACATATCAAAGTCAATTAATATGAAATGGAGGGTGTATCTGAATTTATGTATGATTCAGGTTTTTCACTAGATCCAAGCAAAAAAAGGAACACTACTGCTTCTACTCTCTCCAACCCAAATTAGTTGATTCAAATTGTCAAGATACAAATGAATCTAATACTAAATCATGTCTAGATACAAACGAATCTAGACAAATCTAAATCAACTAATTTGGGTCAGAGGGAGTATTAGAATGAAGAATGTAAATCGTTGCCCCAGAACAACAAACACACAGCAGGATTAATCATCACATCGTCTTTATTTATCTCTTTGCAAAGACACATGGAACACATCACAAGTTCTCAAGACTCCGGCGAGCTGGTTTACAAAACCCACTGCCGTCAGTATTACATATCAGTGTTTTACATTTTATTCATCAACTACACCCAGACAGACTGCACCACGCTTCAGTTCATGCTGCACCCTCCTTGGCTCCATTGAGACCAACTGGGGCGTGTGTTACGAGGATGTTTCTCTCGTTCCTTGTCCATCTACATGTTTGGCTTCATCTTGAGCCGTGAGGCCAGCTTCTGCCCGAGGGACGCGTCACACTGCAACATGGGTAAGAGCATGGGTCTAAGTCGCCTTAAAAGATCCAGATACAAATAACAGTATAATGGAATATGGCCACCCATCTGCAACTGATAAGCACTTAACACTCGAAAAACAACAGAAGAATGTATGTACCTGCGACCAGTATGAGACCCAGATGCCCTGGATCTCATGGGTAACGCGAGCATCCGTGAGGGCATCAACCCACCGCTGGATAAAACGGTCTTGCCTGTGTTTTCATACAAAACCAGTTTAGTTAGCAAGGTTCTTTCATGGTTCTGAAGAATCTAAACCAATGAAGATCAAGTTGGGACGAACCTGGCAGGGTCAAAGGACCGGAATCTCTCGCCAGCCTGCTTGAAGTTGTTCTCCTTCTCGATAATACACTGCAGTACCAACAGTAGAAAATTATAAAAACTTTTGTCAAACACATGGCAAGTGGGTTCTAATTTGGTTAGTATTTTAGCTACCATTCTTAATAAATATCTGGGAACACTTCTAACAGAGACCCAAAATAACCATAAGAGGAAGGCTACACTTCAAAGACTGGCCACTGGTAGTAGTAACATTAGAATTCAAAAGTTCCAAATTGCATACCTTTTCCCGGCATCCATTTAGAACACGAGAAGGAATAGGGTACTTCTCAGCATGACGAACAGGGTCAAACCTCGAAGGGAAGTAGTTCACCTAAACAAACAAGACAAATAGGTGTAAATGACTGGAAGATTACTACATATAATTTCTGCCAATTGGAAAAATGGCTGCATCATCGACAGAGAAGGGGCTGAAAGCTCTAAAGAACAAAGTACCTCCTCATCTCTGTGCATGAAATTCATGAAGCCTTCGTGATGGTTGTTGTGGTGAGCACATTTTGGTGCATTCACTGGAAGCATCAAGTAGTTTGGGCCAAGACGGTGCCTTTGGGTATCAGCATAGGAGAAAATTCTGGTCTGGAGCAGCTTATCATCGGAGTAGTGGATTCCAGGGACAGTGATTGCTGGGCAGAAAGCAAGTTGTTCATTTTCCGCAAAGAAGTTGTCAATGTTCTTGTTCAGTACCATCCTTCCAACTGGTTGCAGCGGGATGATATCCTCTGGCCATGTCTTGGTAACATCAAGCGGGTCAAAGTCAAATCTATCTTCGTGATCAGCGTCGATCGTCTGGATGAAAAGCTTCCATTCTGGGTAATTCCCAGCTGCAATAGAATCAGTCAAGTCCTTTGTGGCATGGGTATGGCAGGTGCCACCGACTGTAACAGCTTCATCATCCAAGAGGCACTTCACACCACATGTAGGCTTCCAATGGAACTTAACAAGGTGAGCCTTTCCATCCCTGCTGATTAAGGTGTAAGTGTTGACACCGAAACCATCCATGTGTCTGTAGTTGAGTGGGATGCCAACATCGTCAAAGAGGAAGGTGAACATGTGCAGACTCTCAGGGTGGTGAGAAAAGAAGTCGACTATTCTCCAGTTCTCCTGCATGTTGGTCTTTGGACTTGGCTTGAAAGCATGAACCATGTCAGGGAATTTCATCCCATCTCGGATAAAGAACACAGGCATATTGTTCCCAACAAGGTCAAAGTTACCCTGAAAATGCATGATGGCAGATATCAGGATTGACTGAAAAGGTCAACCATAATCATTCAAGTGTAGGTGAAACAAGGCAGGACGACTCTATCCTTACAGACAGCGGTAAATTCATGCTATAAAAGGGAATCTGTACTTACGGTTTAAACTTCCATCTTATAATAGCCCACACAGTGGACATTATTTATGAAGCTAAAAGACAATTAAAGCTGCCAGTATTAAACTGTACCAGCAGAAACAAGCTAACCAGTCTTTTAATGCAAAAATGGGTTGCACAAAAAGCATTATGGTGAATGGCACTCTAACAGAATATTAACTGCTGAAATGTGGCATTACACAGCATAAAGTAGTTTTATCAGAAATCTCATTTTCAAACATAAGAAAAAATACATCAGTACCAGTGATCACTAGTACCTCTCTGGTGTAGAACTTGACCGCAAAACCACGTGGATCCCTGAGGGTCTCGGGGCTTCCACGCTCATGCACAACAGTAGAGAAGCGAACAATAACCGGGGTCTGAACCCCAGGAGCCCGGAGAAAGTCAGCACACGTAAGCTGAGAAACATCGTGGGTGACCTCAAAGAACCCCTTTGCACTGGCTCCACGTGCATGGACAACGCGTTCAGGGATACGTTCCCGGTCAAACTGCGCAAGCTTCTCAATAAGATGATAGTCCTCAAGGAGAATAGGTCCTGTGAAATGAGGAATCGATCATGTTAAGCAAACAGCAAAACCACGAGAGAAGGAAGACAGAAGATCTGGACGTAGCTTACAAATACAGCACCATAAGATACTCCACGTACTCGAACAAACAATTATACTACTCCCTCCGTCCCAAAATAGATGTCTCAAATTTGTCAAAATTTGGATGAATCTAGACACTATTTAGTACCAAAATTTGAAAAATCTAAGACATCTATTCTTGGACGGAGGGAGTAGATGTTAATCATTGGCAGAAGTAGTAACATTGACCACGTTAGCCAGAATAAAGAAACTTGGATTCTGAATCACTCTGTATGTTTGGGCTATGTTGAACAGAACACAGTTAAATTAAAAAACACTCTTTGTGTGGATGTAAACTGTATCAGGTTACGGTTTCATGTAAACCTAGGAAAGGGCAAACAGTTGACGAGACGAGTCACACCAGTAATTATCTTGGAACTTCCCCCCTTCATCACATCACATATCTGGATAATCACTATGACCAGACGATGACTTGCCGTATGCAAAAAGGTAGCACTTGTTATCTTGTCCACTTAAGCAACCACGACAGTGACCGACGAAAATATCAAGCAATTTTTTCCATGAGTTTTGTTAGTTAGTCTGGACCACAGATTACGGCCTGTGTTGAAAGCTTTTGTGCTGTTTGCAGCATGAGTTTTTTTTGTTAGTTTGGACCACGGGATACAGCATGATTAGAAAGCTAAGCGGTGCCAGAACATTCAAGTCTTACCGCTGTCTAACCACAGGCGAGGTGAGTTGAGTAGATCAACAGATTAAGACTTGAACACACTAGAGAAGGATATCAAATAGGTACGCAGAGGTTGAATTAGCGGCAAGGCAATAACACGATGGTACTTGTACGGGCACCCGCGGACACCAGCGACAAGCACAGATTGAGAATTTTAAGGAGACAGTAAGTAAAAAAAGGGGGCCCTGATCAGGTAAAAGCTAGCGTAGACATGGATCAGCGCACCCTGGAGAGCTAGAGGCCACGCACTGCGCGATGGTACGAAGCGAGCAGGGAGTGTAGGAAGCTACAGGTAAGAGGAGCGAGCGAGCGAATCAGGGCCGGCAGTGGCGGTGTGTGGTGGGGGGTGTCCTGACCTCTGTTCCCGACGGTGAGTGCGCTGTTGTTGTTCCAGACTGGCGCGCCGTAGTTGGTGGTCCAGTGGCCCGAGTTTGCCCCGCTTGTCGGCCGGTGCTGCAGGAACAAAAAAAAAGACGGTCAGATCGAGCCGGATCAAGGGGGGCGACGTTGACAGCCGGAACCGGGGATCTGCGCGGGCGGAGCCGAATCGGGCGGGGGCGGAGAGGGCGAAGAGGTACCTTGTACGGATCCATGGCCGGAGCCGGCGAGCTAGGCTTGCGTGTTGGGAAGGAGGGATCGGTGGGTGCGGGCGATGAGGACGAGAGGGGAACAGACAGAGAGACAGAGTTGGGGAAGACGAAGGAAGGAAGGAAGGTGAGGTGAGTCGTGGAGGAAGCGGCGGGTCGGGTCGGGTCGGGTCGGCCCTTTTTCTAATGGATAATGGAGGTGGAGGAGGAGGAGTTTGGGCTTTCTTCTCGTCCCGTTTCGTGCTGACGCTGGCTCCCTTCGCGCCTACAGTATAGTATTGGTGGTTGTGCCCGTCACGTACTTCACCATTTTTTTTATCCAAACCCAGTACAAAAGCGGACACTCGTAAATACGCGCGTATAACCATCTCTATACAGCGCTCTTCCATTTTAAAATATAAAATGTTTTAGATATGTGAAGAAAATATATCTAGAACCTTGGATGGACTCCAAACATGAGTGAACTTACTTTAGATACATTTGCTTTACAGAGCTAAAACATCTTATATTTATAAACGGAGGGAGTACATCCTATTTTTATGAGCGACGGGTCTTAAGCTTTACGAAATCACCATAGACGTCTCGCTATCAACGTTACCTTCCATCAAAGAATATTCTGTGAAACATCAAAGTACTAAACCTAGAGTTTGAATTCTGGTAGGCATTGGGTGCCACCACCGCCCTCCTAACCATCCAACGTACTCCATCACTGCTCGCCTTCATCGTGCTTGCTCACGTCACGTTGAGATAGATAGATAGAGAGGATATGGTTTGTTGCATAGAGAGACGAAAAACAAATGATATAAATACTCTACTACTACTAGCTGATGATGACGATCGGCCCGAAACGAGGCCACGACGCCACGGCGGCGCCGATGCGTGATCGACTTGTAGAGTAGGAGTACCTTTTCTGATCAGATGAGATCAGGCGGCGTTTCCTAGTTCAAGGGATCAACCTGCGTTCACACCACGTGGCATTTTCCTAAGTTATTAAGCTTCCTTGATGATTGATGATTAATGGTCGCGATCGCCCGTGATTACATTATTTTTTTCGTGCCTACCAACCGATCGGATCAGTACCACTCACACTGCAGTAAGGTTGCAAGCGGGGCGTGACTGCCCGCGACACCGCTGTGCCGCCCCACAAAAATGGTCCGGACGATGCCACTGGGCTGACCATGTTGTTCATAGCGGGCCGAAGGCGTCACACCGCATTCCCCGCCAGCAACCCCACATAGCCGCATACTAGCTCGCAACTTGCTTGACAATAGTGCTGACCCACCGCCAGCTACAGCAAGTCCATCAAGGACGACAAAGACCCGGCGGCCCAACCCACGCTACACCGGCCCTACCTGGCTTGGGCCGAAATGCACATCGACCACCTCTACTTTTTGAGGCGCAAGACATAGACGGAGAAGGCATCCAGTTGGATCACGACAACAACGGCTTCCTCCCCATCCTTGGCTCTCTTCTCGAATCCCCAATTCTTGATGTCCCCGATTCCTGTAATTGGATCTTGCAACCCTTGTTCGGATCTGAGTAGCTACTATCAAATGATATGCGATTCCCTACCAATTTGGTATCAGAGCCATCCCACCACCCTTCCACCCAAATTTTCCCCCAGATCGTCGAACTGGCCCTAGTGGTCAAATTCATCATCTAGACTCGATCGGAAAAGTTGAAGCAAACCTCCATAGATGCCGATACGAAAGCCTATTTGAGCTCACTAATCGGGGACGTCAAGGTCTCCATCACGGATCTGGCGAACAACTTCGATGGCATCGCGGCCTGGAACCCGGAGCTCGAGTAGAAGGTTGCAGAGCTACAAAAGGCGGTGGGCGAACTACAGCGAACGGCTCTCGCCACGTAACCGCACATCACCATCGACATTCCTCCTACTCCGCTACCGTGCCCGTCGACGCGGAAAAGGATCTTATGTGCTAGGCACGGCATAGTTGGGGGCGTCCCCAGGGCAACTCGGCCACGGCGTCGCTGGGTTTCTTCGGATTCCCAACTACACCTCTAGTCACAGGTCCGTCGCCTCTACCTTTGGTTGGTGGCCATGTTTTTCCAGTCTCAACTCAACTTGGCATGCTTGGTTCCAACGCCGGGGTTGGTGGGCAAGCGATTCCTGCCATGGGTTTTCCTCGATTTGATGGAGAGAATCCGTGTTTGTGGCAAACACTTTCCGAACAGTATTTCCATATGTACTCTATTGATAGGGCCTTCTGGTTATCGATGGCTACTCTGAATTTTAGCACGAACACCCCTATTTGGCTTCGGTCTGTGCATAAGAAGCTAGTAGGTTAAGATTGGGAGGGATTCTGTGATTTCCTTTGTAGTAAATTTGGTCATGATCAACACCAACAACTGATCCGCCGATTTTTTCACACTAATCAGACAAGCACTGTAGTATGTTGAGAGTTTTGATGCATTGATGAACCATCTACTGTATTTATTCTGAAGCAATTCATCCTCTGTATTTTTTACGAGATTTGTGGAGGGTCTTCATGAGGACATCAGGGCAGTGGCGATCATTCAGCAGCAAGTGGACCTGGATGCGGCATGTCGCCTTGCTCTACTGCAAGAGGAGGTGGCCGACAGTCAGCGCCGGGAAAAATCACATCAATTCGATCTATATACTGGACGGATTCCGTCGTGGACGGGTGTTCTGTTGGAGATATGCCCAAGAGGCAATAATAAAAGTAATTATTATTATATTTTTTTGTTTATGATAAATGTTTACATTCATGCTATAATTGTATTGACCGGAAACATTAATACTTGTGTGGTTTGTAAACTAGTTAGAGTCCCTAGTAAAGCCTCTTTGTAATACTAGCTTGTTGGTTAATATATGATCATGGTTTCATGATCATGAACATTGAGATGTTATTAACAACAATATCATACCATTAGGAGAATGGTGTGATGGACATATTCCTATAGATAAGCATAGCATAAAGATCAAACTATTTCAATAGTTCGTTTGCTATAAGATTTCAGATACATAGTAACCTAAATCCTTTAACCATGAGATCATGTTAATCACCATCACCATATGGATGCTTTGATGACATTAAAAACTACTCCCTCCATCTCAAGGCTTAAGGCCTATTTTTTTTGTAAAGTCAAACCAACTGAACTTTGACCAAACTTTTAGAAAAAACTATCAATGAACATGATATTTTATAGACATCATATGAAAATATATTTCATTATCTATCTAATGATATTGATTATGTAATTTGCATATTAATATTTTTTGGTAAAAACTTGGTCAAACCGGACATAGTTTGACTTTTCAAAAAAAAATATAGGCCTTAAGCCTTGGGATGGAGGTAGTACTTCGTAACTAGGTGGTTATAAAGGTGGCATTGAGTGTTCTAAAAGTATGTGTTGAGGCACATGGATCAAGAGTGGGTTTGTCCATCCATATGACAGATAGATATACATTGGGCCCTCTCGGTGGAATATCATCCAATTAGCTTGCAAGCATGTGATTGGTTTACAAGGGATCACATATCATAGGAACGAGTAAAGAGTACTTATCGATAACGAGGTTAAACTAGGTATGCAGAGATACCGACGATCAGACCTCGGATAAGTAAAGTATCGCTAGATAAAAGGAAATTGGTACCGTATGTGAATGGTTCATTTGATCACGAAGTAAACGTAGAAATATGTGGGAGCCATATGAATTTCCAGATTCCTCTATTGGCTATTGATCGGAGAAGTGTCTCGGTCATGTCTGCATAATTCACGAACCGTAGGGAGACACACTTAAGGATTCGATGTTGTTTAGTAGTTATGGAATGTGAGTAAGAAGACTGAATGTTGTTTGGAGTGTCGAATGGGATCCGGGATATCACGAGGAGATCCGGAATGGTCCAGAGAATAAGATTCATATAAGGAAAGTCCAATTCCGGAGTTCAGGAATGATTCTGGTGTTTTTATCGGAATGTTCTAGAAGGGTCTAGAATGTTCACCGATCCGGAAGGGGAAGGGTACATAATGTGTCAAGACAAAGTGAAGTGGTTGCATCATGTCCTAGGTCACTAGGCTGGGCATTTAAAAGAGAGAAATCAAACTCCAAAATTAAAAGTCAAAAGACAAGTTTGAAAAGTCAAACTGGGACAATGGTTCCTGGTGGAGGGAGGAGAGGAAACCTCCTCTCCCTCCACCGTCGGCCCAAGGAGAGGGAGTTGGGGGAGGATTCGACCTCCCCCTCCCCTAGCCGCCCCTTCCTCCCATAAAAGGAGGGGAGGGGGCTGCCCCTCTCCACCACAAGCAAACCCTAACCCCCCAAGCCACCACCGTCGTCGCCCTAGCCGCTGCCGGCCACCACCTCCTCCCTCGGCCTAAAACCCTAGTCGTCGAGGAACCACTCTACTCCATCCTACTCGCACCGGCTTAGGCGAAGCCCTGCGGGATCTCCCCTCTAAACTCCAACACCACGCCGTCGTGCTACCGGAATCGCGAGGAGAGAGCTACAACTTCTGCTGCCTGCTGGAACAAGAGAGAGGGAGGTGTTCATCGAGTACCGAACGTGTGACAGACTGCGGGAGCGCTGCCGAAACGCAGCGCCGGAAGGATCATCTACGCGATCTTGAGATCGACAAGTAAATGATTACATCACCCACGAGAATCCGCTCTCGTTAACCGCTTTGGAATCTTCGAGGATGAGTACTCCATCGACTCGTTGCTACGATCTAATAGATAGATCTTGGTTTGTGTGTGTTCATGCGGTAGAATTTTTTTGTTTTCCATGCTATGAACCTTACAGTGGTATCAGAGCCGTGTCTATATGTAGACCTGTTGCACGAGTAGAACATAATGATCATTCTAGGCGTTGATGTTTTTGTTGTCGGAGCTAGGTTCACTGGCTCGCTGCATCGCGATATCTCCCTGGATCAACTACTTATTGAGTTCAAGTGCTTAGGAGAAAGGAGTAGCACAGTGCTACTGTGGGTATCTCACAGTGTCATGTAGCATTGTCAATTAATGTCCGCTCGTTCTCCCTTGTCCTTGACCTAGAGATGAAGGAGATTTGTAGGCAAGCATTGTATCCTTTCTCCACCAAATGGACATCACGCTTAACTCCTACCTCTGATCCCTAGTGTTTCATAGTTTATTCGCTTACAGCCCAATCCGACATGCGAAAGTAAATTGCAGGACTACCATAATTCGGGCTGTCAGAACGAATCAGTACCTACATTCCTAATTTTTGCGAGTCAGTACCAAGTTTTAGACACAACGTTGCAAATCACACTAATTTTCAGCTGATAGCATTTTAACGTGTTTTTTGACAAATGGGACCCATTGAACAGAGCGGACTAGTCAATAAAAATTGTCATTGTGGAGGATGAGTTGAGCTGGACGTGGTGGTGGTGGGTGGGCTGGACGCGCTTGCCTCGCTCCACGTCTCACCGCACGCGCCGCCGCCTCCGCCGGAGCCAGAGCCCCCCGAGCGCTGCCTGGGCGTGTATGTTGGAGATATGCCCTAGAGGCAATAATAAATGTAGTTATTATTATATCTTTGTGTTTATGATAAATGTTTACATTCATGCTATAATAGTATTAACAAGGAAACATTGATACTTGTGTGATTTGTAAACTTAATTTGAAGTCCCTAGTATAGCCTCTATACATCACTAGCTTGTTGGTTGATAAATGATTGTGGTTTCCCTATCATGAACATTGAGATGTTATCAACAACAAGATCATATCGTTAGGAGAATGATATGGTGGACATACTCCTATAGATAAGCGTAGCATAAAGATCAAGTCATTTTAATAGTTCAATTGCTATATGCTTTCTGATACATAGTAACCTAATTCCTTCGACCATGAGATCATGCATATCACCTTTACCGGATGGATGCTTTGATGACATCAAACACCACACCGTGAATCGGGTGGCTATAAAGGTGGCATTGAGTGTTCGGAAAGTATTGGTTGAGACACATGGATCAAGAGTGGATTTGTCCATCCATATGAGATAGATATACTACAGGCCCTCTCGGTGGGATGTCATCCAATTAGCTTGCAAGCATGCATCGCTCACAAGGGATCACATATCACGGGCGAGAAAGAGTACTTTATCGGTAACGAGGTTGAACTAGGTATGCAGAGATACCGACGATCATAACCTCGGATAAGTAAACTATCGTGAGACAAAGGGAAATTGGTATCGTATGTAAGTGGTTCATTCGATCGCAAAGTAATCGTAGAAATATGTGGGAGCCATATGAATTTCCAGATTCCTCTATTGGTTATTGTTCGGAGAAGTGTCTCGATCATGTCCGCATAATTCACGAACCGTAGGGAGACACACTTAAGGATTCGACGTTGTTTGAGTAGTTATGGTATGATGAGAAAGAGACCGAATGTTGTTCGGAGTCTCGGATGGGATCCGGGATATCACGAGGAGATCCGGAATGGTCCGGAGAATAAGATTCATATAAGGAAAGTCCCGTTTCGGAGTTGGGGAATGATTCCGGTGTTTTCATCGGGAATGTTCTAGAAGGTTCCGGAATGTCCGACACTCCGGATGGGAAGGGGTACATGAATGTTTCATTGAAAGTTGGAATGATTGCATCATGTACTAAGTGTCTTCGCTGTCCAAAATAAAGGGTTTATTCAAATCCTAAATTGAAAAGTCAAACGGCTAGTTTGAAAGTCAAACGGCAAGTTTTGGAAAGAGGAGGAGGAGGAGGTTGAAACCGAGTTAGGGAGGGAGTCCCTCCTCCCCAAGCCGGCGCACCACCCAAGCCGAGTTGGGGAGGGACTCCCCTCCCTCCCCTTGGCCGCCGGCCCCTCCACCTATATAAATAGGGGCAGGGCTCCCTCCTAGCACACACAAGTACCTCTCCTCAAACCCTAGCTTGGCGCCTACCACCATAGCCGCCGCCCCCTAGGGTTTTGCCCTAGCCGCCGACTTGGGGTGCCCCAAACCCTAGCCGCCGGCTCTAGCATCCCCTCCTTGGTGTGTCTAAAACCTAGATCGCCGAGGAGATCTCTCATACTCCACCATACTGCCCGGCTTAAGGCGAAGCTCATGAGATATCCTCTACTTCCCAGACCACGGTTGTGCTACCGGAATCGCGAGGAGAGTGCTACAACCTCCGCTTCGCTGGAACAAGGAGAGGAAGGTCTTCGTCAGTACCGAACGCATGACCTATCTTGGGAGCTTTCGAACGCAATACCGAAGGATCGTCTAGGCGATCTTGAGATCGGGAAGAGTACGACTACATCACCCACGAGAATCCGCTCTCGTTAAACACTTTGGAATCTTCGAGGGTAAGTTATTCCATCGACTCGTTGCTACAATCTAGTAGATAGATCTTGGCTTGTTTGTTTGTATGCGTAGAAATTTTTGTTTTCCATGCTACTGAAACCCTACAAAGGGTATCGAGCCGTGTCTATATGTAGATCACAGACGAGTAGAACACAATGGTCATTGTGGGCGTTGATGCTTTTATTGTGGATTGCTTCTTGTGTACTTTGCATCTTGCGGTATGTTGGGATGAAGCGGCCCGGGCTAACCTTACATGACATCGTTCATGAGACTTGCTCCACGCTTGACATGCAACTTGTATTGCATAAGTGGCTTTGCGGGTGCCTGTTTCTCCTAGCATAGTTAAGATCCAATTTACAAAGGGTGATTAACAATACTAGTATCAATGTTGTGGTTCATGTTCGTAAGTTAGAACGACACTTATTGAAAGCCCCAAACCACGTAAAACATGCAAAGAAAGTAGAGGCGTCTAACTTTGTTTTGCAGGGGTGTGCAGTGATGTGATATGGCCATGATTGTGATTATATTTGATGTATGCAATGTTCCTTATTGTAAGTTGGCAACCGGCAGGAGCCATATGGTTGTCTTTAATTTATGTTAAGACCCGTGTGACTATTCAAAGTAGTTGTAATAGTTGAAGCCGGTGGACGACAACCATGGAGAAGCGTCATTGACCTTGATGCAATGCCGGTGATGATGGAGATCATGTTCGTGCTTGAAGATGGAGATCGGAAGCACAAAGAAGAAAGGCCATATCATATCACATATTATGAATTGCATGTGATGTTTATCCTTTATGCATCTTGTATTGCTTAGTAGACGACGGTAGCATTATAAGATGATCCCTCATGCACATGAATTTCAAGTCATAAAGTGTTCACCCTTAGTTAGCACCGTTGCCAAAGCTTGTTGTTTCGAAGCACCACGTGGTGATCGGCTGTATACAACGTGAGCAAGCCAGATTTGCTCATGCGGAAACTAAGGTTTGATCTTGACGAGCCTAGCATGTACATACATGGTCTCGGAACACGGATCACCGAAAGGTAAAGCATGAATCATATAGTAGATATGATGAACATGACGATTGTTCGCCATTGAAACTATATCAACTCTCGTGATGATCGGTGTTGATGTACTGGATTTGGTTCGTGTGATCACTAAAACAATGTGAGGGATGTTGTTTTGAGTGGGAGTTCACCTAGATTAACTTTATTATTAATTGGAACTCAATTTTTCATAAACTTAGTCTAAACTATTGCAAATATGTTGTAGATCAATGGCAGCCCCTACCATCAATTTTAATGCGTTCCTAGAGAAAGAAAAGTTGAAAAACAATGGAAGCAACTTCGCGGATTGGTTCCGAATTTGAGGATTGTCCTCACATGGTAATTTGACCTATGTGCTAGATGCACATTGGTGACCCACTGCGGTTGATGCTTCCGATGAAGTAAAGAATGTTTACCTCGCTCGGAAGAATCAAGGTACTCCATAGTTCAGTGTGCTATCTTGTATGGTTTGGAATCGAGCTGAGAAAAGGTTTGAGAATTTAGACCCATATGATATTGTCGAGGATCTCAAATTGATTTTGAGACTCATGCGCAATTGAAAGTTATGAGGCTTCCGAAAAGTTCTTTAATCGCAAGATGGAAGAGGGCACTCACGGTGAGCATGTGCTTAAGATGTCCGGGCACGCAAACAAACTTCAAAGCTTGGGTATAGTGATTCCTAATGCTTTGGGATTTACCGTGTCCTCCAATCACTACCACCAAGTTACAAGAACTTTGTGATGAACTACAACATGCGAACATGAACAAGGGTTGCGAACTTTTGCTATGTTAAAGTCTGCAAAGTGGAGATCAAGAAAGAGCACCAAGTGTTGTTGGTCAATAAGACCACCAAATTCAAGAAAGGCAAGTCTAAGGGAAGGACACTTCAAGAAGGGTGGTAAGAAAGTTACCACGCCGCGAAGAAGACCAAGGCTGGACCTAAGCGACATCGACTGCTTTTTGCAAGGGAGAAGGTCACCGAAGCGGAATTTCCCAAAGTACTTGGCGGATTTGAAGAACGACAACATCAAGAAGAAAGGTATATCGATATACATGTTATTGATGTGTATATCACTAGTACTGTAGTAGTGCCCGGTATTTTATCGGGTTCGGTTGCTCATATTTGTAACTTGAAACAAAATTTGCAGAATAAACGGAAGCTAGCGAAGAACGAGGTGACGATGCGTGGGGGAAACGGATCAAAGGTTGATGTGATCGCGGTCGGCACGCTACCCCTTAATCTACCATCGGGATTAGTTTTATACTTAAATAATTGTTATTTGGTGCTGCGTTGAGCATGAACATTATATCGGGATCTTGTTTATTAAGTAGACGGTTACTTGTTTAAGTCCGAGAATAATGGTTGTTCGATTTATATGAGTAATATGTTTTATGCACATGCACCTTTGGTAGATGGTCTATTCTTATTGAATCTCGATAGTGGAAATACACATATTAATAACATTGAGGCTAAACGGTTGAAATCAAGCGATAACTCGACCTATATGTGGCACTGTCGTCTTGGTCACATTGGAGTGAAGCGTATGAAGAAACTCCATTCCGATGGACTTCTTGAATCACTTGATTTTGAATCACTTGATAGATGCGAAGCATGTCTGATGGGTAAAATGACTAAGACTCTGTAACACCCTCAGAATCGGACCTATGCAAGTTTCAGCGATTCCCGCCAAACCCGCATAGAAACGATTCAAAGGTGCCCACCAGGCACTTTCGTGCGGGTGGAAAACGAAGTAATAACATTACACAACAGTCCTCGATGGGACCCACAGAACAAATATATACAACAGCGACTCAAAGAGTCAAGATTACAGATATAATATACAAAGATCCAAATCACCTTGAAAATGATAGAGCGTCCAGCTACGGACAAGATGCAAATGGGGCTAAGAGCCCTGAAGAATAACCAATGGCGTCCATAACCGCCTGTGCCAAGCGGAAGGGTAACCTCGCTAACGACGCCGATCTCAAAACCTGCTTAAACAAAAGGCGACAAAGGGCAAAGGAAAAGAGGAGCGTCGATCGAGGCCAAGACAGCGAGACTAGAATTCGGCGGTCCTCGCCTACAAAGGTATGGTGGACTGAAGCGGCAGCGGCAGCATGCACTAAACAACCTATAGAGACTCGATACAACTGGCGGTTATCAGAGAGGGGTAAGAATGACGTATTCGGATCCAACCTGAAACTAACACCAAACAAACCCATCCTGGTGTTTCCCCCTCGATACCAAACGAGGAAGTCAACCGAGGAACTCACACAGTTGGCAGTTTTACTTATTCGGTTATCGTTGCAGCAATTACTAGTCAGGTATAGATAATCATCCTGATAAAGTGAGCAGTGGGCACTTTTAGTTAATCATTCCGTTATAGTTGCAACACTTACTAGTCAGATACAATTAGCATGAGATAACCCTTAAACCCAGCAGTTGTTGGTACTTTTATTCAGCCATTCCGTTGTAGTTGCAACACTTACTAGTCAGGTACAATGGTCGCAAGCGACACTCCAAACAAGCAATTGTGGGCAGTATTAATTAGCCATTCCGTTATAGTGAAGCTGATTACTAGTCATTATAAAGTCAAATTTATAGCAATAAACTTTAGTTATGCTTGTCTATGGTCGAGATACTGTGCTCCAAGTCGTCCATATCCGCGGACACGGCTTTCAGAAAGTTTTACCCGCCGGGTGCACCAATAGCAACACACGCCGATCAACCTCGGAAAACCAAATCAAAACCCAACGAGGCTTTCACGATCGAACAATCACAGGATTCAGAAATATTTGGGGCCACCCCTTGGAGTCTACCCGAACGGTAAGCAAGCTCGAGACGGACTCAAGGTTTGGGTAGACGGCCAGAACGACTGGGAACCCGAAAGTGTGGCTGGGCTTGTCGACACCGCGGAATCGTGTCCCGATCCTAAACAGTACAGTGTGCTCCTCGGACAATTTAAATACAGAAAGTAGCATGGCATAAGTACAGGATCGTAAATAAAACCTCAAACTAGTTTGTGGCCCCAAGAAATAAGACTGAATCAAGCTCGCTGTGGGGGTCCCATATACCTCCCGGATGTGGATAGCGCGATAAATCAAGGAACAGGTATCAAGTACTCGGGGTCTTACGGGACACAAGTGGGCGTTCGGAAACCAAATATTATCTATCACCCACCGATGCCTCTGCTTATTTCAATTTTAGTTGTTAAACAGGAATTAAAGTGAACGATAAGTAAAACTATGATCATCTCCAACATCAACATGCGGCACTACATCAGCAACTGTGGCATATGACGACACACATCAGCACTTGAGCAAGCAACTACGACGCGCAAGTCCAACTATCTACCAAACAACAGGTAATAGGATGTGTCCAAGGCAATATAGGGCTGCACGGTATATCACATGTACGGAACTAAAGCATCGCAACACAGATAGCAATAGATCAACAGGAGGGGAATAAAGACTATAAAGTAAGATAGGTAGAAAGAGGGAGATGCTCGCCTGAAAACATTGTCGAAGGATTCATCCGAAGATCGGGGCGAAGCTCACATCAACTCAACGGCCTTATCCGCGAAGAAGCAAAACACTAAAAGAAACACCGGATGCACTATTTAATACAACGGCAGAAGATCGGCATGATGCATGTATGATGCATGACATGGCAAAGGTGCAATGCAATTAGATCATATTAAGCGGAACCAGGGTCTCGACAATTAGTTAGGTGGTTCAAGTTGTTTAGAACCCCCGCAAGTTAAATGTTGTTACAACAAGGCAAGATAAGATACCGGTTCGCTACACAAGTTTAAATGAGGCCGATATGAGACTAGACTTGCCCGCATATGGGACCCATATTTAATTATTAGGTGAATCGGCATAAGGCCCCCAAACCACATGAATGTATGCATGCAAGACAATTATTATGCGACAAGTTGTATTATGTTATAAAATAGGGTTCCGGGAAGGGGTTCACACATTGAGGGGTCTCGACGGACTTGGGGTTCCGGGGTTCGGGGTCGGTCTCAGGGTCCAGGGTTCGACGGGGCGTTCTCGGGCTCCGGGGTCGTTCTCGGAGATCGGGGTAGGTCTTGTCGCAACCGGGAAGCAGGGCTTGGTTGGCGTCGGGGGCGCATCGGTCTCGCCCTGTACGGTGTCGTTCTTGTCGCATGCAGATCTTGTCGGGTTCCGCGGGGTCGATCTTGCCGTTGCGAGGGTCTTGTTGGGTCCGCGCAATCGAGTCAGTCTTGGCATTCAGGATGAAGTACTTGTCGTTCCGATGGCGATCTTGGCGCTCGGTGTCCGGGTAGGCGAACTTGTCGGTGTCGGACTCGGTCTCGGCACTGGAAGATCTTGGTGCTCTATGCGGTCGATCCTGCCGTTCCGGAATGGAGAACTTGTCGCGCATGTGGTCTTCGGGTCCGGGGTCGTCTGTGAAGGAGAACCCGCTGGTCCAAGATGAAGTTCGACCTTCGGGTTCGGGGCCTCGGTGCCGGGAGATCTTGGCATGCTATGGTACGGGTTTGATCGTCGGTTCCGTGACAGGGTTCTTCGGACTCCAGGAAGAAGTTCTTGAGGTTTTCCATTAGTAACCCGTGCCGCCAATCCAAAATCTGCCAGTTTCATCTTGCCAGTCTTGGTGAGCCGAATGTTCTCCGGCTTAACGTCCCGGTGGAAGACGCCCATTTGGTGGCAGTACTTGACGACCGACATGTGATACTTGACAACGACGGCGGCCCGGTGCTCGGAGAAGGTCCCTTCCCTGGCGATCTCGTCGAGCAGTCATCCTCCGCGCGAGCTCCATGACGGGTAGAACTTGTCCGCTGGGTAAGCCGCTCGCCAGCAAAGGTCTTTCGAGGTGGCGCCGAAGGCGGAGGCCGAGCGGGGCGGAGCTCAAGGACGTTGGGCTCGAGACAGAGGGTTGAGGCGTGGCGAGGATGCGGGTCAGACGCGGGACGGGCGTGGAGGCGGGGCCGACCTGGGCGGCCAGAACTTGCGGCGGGGCGCAGACACGCTGGAGGCCGGCGACGGCTGCTGGCGGAGGAGGCGGGCCCGCCGGAGAGGCGGCGGAGCGGAACCGCGAGACGGGAGTGCAGGGTCCGGGCGGCCGGCGGGCGCGACGGGAGCGGGGACGGGCCAGTGAGGGCGAGGCCGGCGCGATGGCGGCGGCGCTGGCTCATGGCGAGGACGGAGGGGAGGCGACGGAGGCGCGGCTTGTGGGCGGCGAGGCTGGGCCTGGGCGGGCGAGATGGCGGGGCAGGGCTCGACGCGTGGCGGGCGGAGGACGAGGCCCACTGGGCGGCGAGCGGCGCAGCTCGCGGGAGGCGGGGCTCAGCGGCGAAGCTTCGGAGGAGGAAGGCGGTCGCGGCCCCGTGAGCAAGCAGGAGGCGCTGGGAGATTCGTGGCCGGGGAGACGCAGTGCTTGGTGTCATGGACGCAGTGGGAGGAGGAGGGCTGGGCGAGCCTGGGAGAGCGGGCGAAGGCGGCGGGAGCGGCTGCGGGCGGGAGGAGCTTGGGGAGGAGGCTGGTCAGGGAAGGAGGCGGCAGCTAGGGGAGAGAGGAGGCAGCCGGCTGGGAGCGGGCAAGGGCGAGAGGATGGTGAGGGGCGGGGAGGAGCCTGCGAGGGAGGAAGGGGAGAGAGAAGGAAGAGGTGGCGCGTGGTGGGGGTGGGCCGCACGGACAGGTGGGGTCCAGGGGGTTGTGGGGCCGGACGCGGGTAGAGAGGGGGTGTAGCTGGCGGGTAGTGGGGCGCGGGCCCAGGGTGGCAGGGAGAGTGGGAGGGGTTGGGTCGGCTGGCTGAGGGTGAGAAAAGAAGGGGCTGCGGTTTAGGTGGAGAGAGGGGGAAGAGAGAGAGGGAGTGGGGTAGCTAGGTGGCAGATTTTGATAGGCTAGGGGGAGGGGAGAGGGTGATGTGTCACTAGGGGATTGGGTGGGGTGATGTGGCCAAAGGGGTGTGGGTAGATAGTTTGGTAGGAATAGGAAATGGGTGGACCGATTTAAAACACAGGGTGGGTCGGGTCGATCCGCCTGCTCGATCGCCCCACTAAAAATAATATAATTTTTATTTGTTTTGTTAATACCGTGTGCAAACCGATAGCACTCAAACAAAAATAATCCGGAGACCGGGCTTTGCATTTGAATTAAGATGGGGCGTTTTAGAAACAAAACGGGCTTGCGAAAATAGTTTTATGCGAACAATGCATGATGATGACGATGCAATGCACCAATTCAACGCGATTTTCTAGTAGTGGTTTTTGCGGGATGCCACAGACTCCATTTTCTGGTATGATGGAGCGAGCTACGGACTTATTGGAAATCATACATACCGATGTGTGTGGTCCAATGAGTGTAGCATCGCGCGGTGGTTATCGTTATGTTCTTACCTTCACGGATGATTTGAGTAGATATGGGTATATCTATTTCATGAAACATAAGTTCGAAACTTTCGAGAAGTTTAAGGAGTTTCAAAGTGAGGTAGAGAATCAACGTAACAAGAAGATTAAATTTCTACGTTCTGATCGTGGAGGTGAATATCTAAGTTACGAGTTTGGCGAGCATTTGAAGAAATGCGGAATACTTTGTGATTGACACCGCCGGGAACACCACAGCAGTAATGGTGTGTCCGAACGTCAGAATCGAACTCTCTTAGATATGGTTCGTTCTATGATGTCACTTACAGATTTACCGCTATCATTTTGGGGTTATGCATTAGAAACACCAGATTCACTTTAAATAGGGCACCGTCTAAATCCGCTGAAACGACACCGTATGAATTATGGTTTGGGAAGAAACCTAAATTGTCGCTCCTTAAAGTTTGGGGATGCGAAGCCTATATAAAGAAGTTACAACCGACAAGCTTGAACCCAAAGCGAAAATGCTTCATAGGATACCCGAAGGAAACTATTGGGTATACCTTCTATCATAGATCCGAAGGCAAAATCTTCGTTGTTAAGAATGGATCCTTTCTAGAGAAGGAATTTCTCTCAAAGAAGTGACTGAAGGAAAGTAGAACTCGACGAGGTTGTCGAACCTTCTCTCGAATTGCAGTAGCGCAAAGACCGGAAGAAGTTCTGGTGCCTCGCACCAATTAGAGAGGAAGCTAATGATGATGATCATGAAACTTCGGTTGAAGTCGCCTGTAACCTCGGAGGTCAACGAGAACTCGTACCACCTCCATTGGTATGATCCGTTATGAGTGTCATGTTGGTGGACAACACCGATGACCCTGAGACATATGAGGAAGCAATGATGAGCCCAGATTCCAATAAATGGCAAGAAGCCATGAAATCTGAGATTGGATCCATGTACGAAAACCAAGTATGGACCTTGGTGGACTTACCGGATGGCCGAAAGGTCACGAGAACAAATGGATCTTCAAGAAGAAAACAGATGATGGTAATGTTATCGTCTATAAAGCTCGACTTGTCGCAAAGGGTTTCGACAAATTCAAGGAGTTGACTACGATGAGACTTTCTCACCAGTAGCGAAGCTAAAGTCTGTAAGGATTATGTTAGCAATCGCTGCATATTATGATTATGAGATATGGCAGATGGATGTCAAAACAACATTCCTCAATGGAGATATTGATGAAAAGTTGTATATGATGCAACCCAAAGGTTTTGTCGATCCTAAAGATGCTAACAAGGTATGCAAACTTCAACGGTCCATTTATGGATTGAAGCAAGCATCACGAAGTTGGAATAAACGTTTTGATAAGGTGATCAAAAGTTTTGGTTTTATACAAACTTATGGAGAAGCATGTATTTACAAGAAAGTGAGTGGGAGCTCTGTAGCATTCTTAATACTATATGTGGATGACATATTGTTGATTGGGAATGATGTAGACCTTCTTAATAGTGTCAAGGAATATTTGAATAATAGTTTTTCAATGAAGGATCTTGGCAAAGCAGCTTACATATTAGGCATAAAGATTTACAGAGATAGAGCGAAACGCCAAATATCATTGTCACAGAGTACATATTTGGACAAAGTTCTAAAGAGGTTTGGAATGGAAAATAGCAAGAAAGGGTTCTTGCCCATGTTGCCCAATACGACCTTGAGTAAAACCCAAAGTCCGACATCGGCAGAAGATAGAGAAAGGATGAGTAAGACTCCCTATGCCTCAGCCATAGGATCTCTAATGTGTGCCATGCTATGTACTAGACCCGACATTGCATATGCTGTTAGTTTGACTAGCAGATATCAAAGTGATCCAGGAGTGGATCATTGGACAGCGGTCAAAAACATCCTTAAGTACTTGAGAAGAACTAAGGATATGGTTCTTTCTTCTCGAGGTGATGAACAGCTCGTTGTTAATGGTTACACCGATGCTAGTTGGAACACCGATCCTGATGATTCTAAATCACAACTGATAATGATTTATTTTGAATGGTGCATCGCTTATCGGAGGAGTGCAAAGCAAAGCGTTGTGGCGAGATCTTCAACTGAATCGGAATACATGGCTGCTTCGGAGGCTTCACAAGAAGCGATATGGATGAAAGAGTTCATTACAGAGCTGGGTGTGGTTCCTAGTGCGCTGGACCCAATGTCTATATACTGTGATAACATGGGCGCCATAGCCAAATGCGCAAGAACCAAGGTCACACAAGAAGCTGAAGCACATCAAGCTACGTTTTCACGCTATTCGAGAACATATCCAAGATGGGGATATAAAGGTTTGCAAAGTACACACAGATTTGAATGTGGCGGATCCGTTGACTAAACCTCTCCCGAGGGCAAAACATGACCAGCACCAAACTGCCATGGGTGTTCGGTATATTACCATGTAATCTAGATTAGATGACTCTAGTGCAAGTGGGAGACTGTTGGAGATATGCCCTATAGGCAATAATAAATGTAGTTATTATTATATCTTTGTGTTTATGATAAATGTTTACATTCATGCTATAATAGTATTAACAAGGAAACATTGATACTTGTGTGATTTATAAACTTAATTTGAAGTCCCTAGTATAGCCTCTATACATCACTAGCTTGTTGGTTGATAAATGATTGTGGTTTCCCTATCATGAACATTGAGATGTTATCAACAACAAGATCATATCGTTAGGAGAATGATATGGTGGACATACTCCTATAGATAAGCGTAGCATAAAGATCAAGTCATTTTAATAGTTCAATTGCTATATGCTTTCTGATACATAGTAACCTAATTCCTTCGACCATGAGATCATGCATATCACCTTTACCGGATGGATGCTTTGATGACATCAAACACCACACCGTAACTGGGTGGTTTTAAAGGTGGCATTGAGTGTTCGGAAAGTATTGGTTGAGACACATGGATCAAGAGTGGGATTTGTCCATCCATATGACGGATAGATATACTCTGGGCCCTCTCGGTGGGATGTCATCCAATTAGCTTGCAAGCATGTGACTGGCTCACAAGGGATCACATATCACGGGAACGAGAAAATAGTACTTATCGGTAACGAGGTTGAACTAGGTATGCAGAGATACCGACGATCATAACCTCGGATAAGTAAACTATCGTGAGACAAAGGGAAATTGGTATCGTATGTAAGTGGTTCATTCGATCGCAAAGTAATCGTAGAAATATGTGGGAGCCATATGAATTTCCAGATTCCTCTATTGGTTATTATTCGGAGAAGTGTCCGCATAATTGACGAACCGTAGGGAGACACACTTAAGGATTCGACGTTGTTTGAGTAGTTATGGTATGATGAGAAAGAGACCGACTGTTGTTCGGAGTCTCGGATGGGATCCGGGATATCACGAGGAGATCCGGAATGGTCCGTAGAATAAGATTCATATAAGGAAAGTCCCGTTTCGGAGTTGGGGAATGATTCCGGTGTTTTCATCGGGAATGTTCTAGAAGGTTCCGGAATGTCCAAGACTCGGGAGGAAGGGGTACATGAATGTGTCATTGCAAGTTGGAATGATTGCATCATGTACTAAGTGTCTTCGCTGTCCAAAATAAAGGGTTTATTCAAATCCTAAATTGAAAAGTCAAACGGCTAGTTTGAAAGTCAAAGGGCAAGTTTTGGAAAGAGGAGGAGGAGGTTGAAACCGAGTTGGGGAGGGAGTCCCTCCTCCCCAAGCCGGCGCACCACGCAAGCTGAGTTGGGGAGGGACTCCCCTCCCTCCCCTTGGTCGCCGGCCCCTCCACCTATATAAGGAGGGGCAGGGCTCCCTCCTAGCACACACAAGTACCTATCCTCAAACCCTAGCTTGGCGCCTACCACCATAGCCGCCGCCGCCCCCTAGGGTTTTGCCCTAGCCGCCGACTTGGGGTGCCCCAAACCCTAGCCGCCGGCTCTAGCATCCCCTCCTTGGTGTGTCTAAAACCTAGATCGCCGAGGAGCTCTCTCATACTCCACCATACTCGCTCCGGCTTAAGGCGAAGCCCTGCGAGATATCCCCTCTACTTCCGGTACCACGCCACAGTTGCCTTGGGAATCGCGAGGAGAGTGCTACAACCTCCGCCTGCTTTGGAACAAGGAGAGGAAGGTCTTCCGAAAATTTAACGATGTGACCGATCATGAGCGCCGAACGCAGCCGGAAGGATCGTCACGCGATCTTGAGATCGGGAAGAGTACGACTACATCACCCACGAGAATCGCTCTCGTTAAACACTTTGGAATCTTCGAGGTAAGTTATTCCATCGACTCGTTACAATCTAGTAGATAGATCTTGGCTTGTTTGTTTGTATGCGGTAGAAATTTTTGTTTTCCATGCTACTGAAACCCTACCCTCGTCGGACGAGCCCATCGTGGCGTGGGCGCGGCCGGGCGGGAGGCGCGGCTCGTGGCTCAGGTGGTTGGTCGCCTTGTCGTGGCACACGGAGCGCCGCGCGTGCTTGTTCCGCAGCTTGCGGTAGGGGGACCAGGGGAGATCGGCCCCGGTGGACCCACAATGGTGGTGCATGGGCGTGGCGGGTTCCATAGTGCCGACGTAGAGGAAGTCGGCGGTGGAGGGGGCCGTGCAACTTCTGCGAGTCACATCAGCGGCGGGCGTGACCGGTGAAGAGGAACGTGCAGGCGAAGCCGAGCAGCGCGACCCCCGCGGCGGCGGCCGCCCCGACGACCACTATGGTTGGAGACAGTAGAGGCAGAGGGCGGGTTGGAGACATGGGCGACGACAGTGGTGGGGGAAGTCGTCATATCGCCGCTGCCCGCCCATCACCGCAGCGACGGAGGGAAGAAGTCGCGAGGGGCCAAAGGGCACCAAGGGAGGACTAGGGTCGGAAGTGAAGTCGGGAGCTGGTGGAGGCGGCGGGGACGGGGGGTGTCCACTCGATGGGGAAGAGCGACTGGTGCAGCACCCTCCTAGCCCCTGCGACGAGATGGGGAAGAGCGACTGCAGCAGCCGCGACTGTGCCTAATGGAGACCGGAGGAGGGAGAAGGGGAATTAAGATGGGTGGATGACATGCGGGCCCTACCTCCACCTAAGCTTGTTCTCCATGTGGGCTGCCAAGTCAGCTCTTATAAGCGGGTCCTTACTGTCAGTCCCGCTGTCAAAATGCTCTTAGCCATGAATTAGTGTGATTCGCAACGCTGTGACTCAAATTTGTACTGACGCGCAAAAATTAGGAATGTTGGGACTGATTCGTTCTGACAGCCTGAATTATGGTAACTTCCTGCAATTTACTCGACAGGCGAAGCCCGAAGCGGTGGTAAGTTGTCTTCTCTCTTTCTAATAATTTTCATTATTGGTTGAAGGAAACCGGTGTGTTCCTTCCTGAAGGAAACTTGTGCGTTCCAAAATAGTGTCTCTACCAGACCAGTTATATCATGTAGTGCTTGGCATGTTAGCTAGAGAGCCGACAATTTAACACATATATAGTGGCCTGAAGCCTCAATGTTTGATCTACAACTTACTGTGCGGGTTGTTTTGCCAAGTACATCTTGTTTGACACCTGGCAAAGCAACGCGTCCCTATGGGATTTGTGCTTTTTATTCCCCGGGTTTCCAGCCAACCACGTGTCCTCTTTTTAGATCAAAATTCCGCTTTTGCTACAGAAAATCCCTTTTTGCTACAACTAGTCCCGCTTTTGCTACATGTAGCAGAAAACGGTTCGGCCTAAAAAATAGAAATTAGACTGGACCTCGCCGGAGATCTCGCCGGCGACCGTGTAGCAAAAAAGTTGTGTTAATGTAGCAAACCCGACCTCACCAGAGACACGTCGGTAGACCTCTCCGGAGGCTTTCGCCGGAGACCTCGCCGGAGTTTCGCCGGAAACTATGTAGCAAAAGAATTGTGCTAATGTAGCAATACCGGAGAACAAGTGTAGCAAAACCTTTGCGCTATTGTAGCAAAACCGGAGAACAAGTGTAGTAGAACTAACTTTTCACATACATTGTAGCAAACACTTTGTATAATTATAGCAAAAGCATAGAACATATGTAGCAAAAGAATTATGACATCGTAGCAAAAATCCGACGTTGCTGTAGCACCATCGACGACCACGCCCGTAGAAAACCTCGACGGCATATGTAGCAGCACCGGTGTTCTTCGGTAGCACCGCCGGTGGTCGCTTGTAGCAAACCCATGGGAACACGACTATTGTCATCTATAAGGGCGGCCGCACGCTGGCCAAAGGTTGCATATGGCAACACAGTTGGACGAAGCTTTGCAGAGAGGCGCGCTCGGGGTGGAGGCGGGGGCTCCCAGGAGACGGTGTCCATGGCGGGTGGCCTTCATCAACAGGAGCATGCGGGGCTGCTACGGATTGGAGGCGGAGCAGCGGGACGTCCTAGGCGGCGGCCATGGCCGGTGGCCGCCATCTCCGGCGAGAGGAGCGCGGCGGCATGGTGGCGTTTTCCTCGACGGAGCGACGCCCATGGCTGATGGCCTCGACGGGGGTGGGCGGTGCTGCTGCGGGTTAGAGGCGAAGCAGGCGAGCAGCGGGATGCCCTAAGCGGCGGCCATCCGCGGCGAGAGGAGTACGGCGGTGCGGTGGCTGCCGCGCGCACGCGAGATGCCGTACGTGAGAAAACAGGGGATAAGGATAAGGTATAGCTGAAAAATGAACGGAAGATTGCGGTGTGGGTCCACCTTACATACGCGAGCGCGACGGAGAGCGACCCGGGGGATCGCCCCGGAGGACTAGTATCCTTTTCCTATATATACTCCCTCTAGTATTTCGTAAGGGAGTAGTATTATGGGAGTGCCTAGATCTTAGGCGCCTGAGAATTAGTTATGTCTAAGTCGGTAATGTCATCCTAATATTTGTGCTAATTCTCAGTTGCAACCTAGTTGCAACTCATAAGATTTGTACTAGTTCTCAGTTACAACCTAGTTGTAACTCATTAAACTCTCGGTTATATGCAACTCATGTGTAGCACGAATCACGAGATAAATCAAACGGTGAAAAAAGCGACTGAGAATTAAGAAGTTCTCAGGACGATCTGAGAACTAGCAAATCCGTAGTATTATATATGTTTGGTTGTGTACTTGTTGGTTTACCGTCCGGGGGCCTTCCAAGTTAATAACCGTCCCGTACTTGGTTATACTTGTTGACACCAGCTAGCCCGTGATTCCGCTGACCCGATACGAGTGGGCCATCCCCCTGGTCGAATCCTAATCCAGTCCGGCGACCGACTGACCTATATTACATACGTCGACGAGCCGCTGCCAAGCGCTTGACCGAGATCGAGATCGAGATCGAGATGGAAACGTCAGCAGCAGCCAGCGCCAGAGGCGCCGGCGCCACCACAACGGACGGGTCGGGATCATCGTCATCGACATCGCAGCCAGGTGCCACCACGAGGACGCCGGGAAGGTGGAGGCGTATCCAGCCTGAGGTTACCCCGGCAAAGAAGGCCAAACAGGTGCCGACGAAGGCCGACGTGCTAGACAAGGATTTTGATTTCCAGGAGCGTAACTGGTGGTTCTTGAGGAAGGCCGACGAGCAAGGAGAAGCCATGGACGCCAACCACTTCGATGGGAGGAAGCCAATATCGCCTTCCTGCCCAGTTTCGGGAAGTTGCCTTGTTAGATCATATATATCCGATCCTTAATTTTTTGTAGTTAGTACACAGCAGAGTATATTCAGGTCCTTATAATTTGAGGAGTTAAAGGGTAGCTGTTTCTAACTGGATCACTATGTTTAACTCTTAAATTTTTAGTTGCATAACTTTTTAGGGCATGTACAATGGTCAGCAATGCTACGTGAGATGATTGTAGAGTTGGAGGAGACAGAAACAAAAGAAAGTCTCTGTCTTATCTCTCTTAGCACGATATGTTTCACCATATATTTAGGGATATCTGTCGCTGGAGATAAGACTAAAAAATGACCCAATATACATAATATTTGGTTATCATATCAAGATTATATGTCCTATATAAAATAAGACTGTCTTATCAACCATTGTATATGCGCTTAGCCTTTTGGGGATATATTTCTACGACGTACAACGCCATTTGTAGTGATTTTTTTGAGTGTCTGCATGCATAACGTAAAACCACCGGTTGTAGTGGTTTTTTGACGCTTGGCCGTCATTTGTAGTGTCCATGACATACTTTTTTTTTGAAAAAACATCCAATTGTATCATAGCACTGATGGTGGAATCACTAGCTGACGCTGCTGATAGTTCACTCGCTCGCACGAGATGGAATCACCATCCAAACACGGTGCAAGAGGCTCATCTGTCTCCGCCAAGATGAATATATCATCATCATCATCATCATCATCATCATCATCATAATCATCATCATCATCGCAACACGTTGCCACCACATCTTCTTCTACCACGACATCGGCGGTGCTGAAGAAGAATGGGATATCGAAGAGGTTTAGGCCCGATCATACATGAGTGCGCTTAGTGCGACCGCACAGGGCCTAAATATTTAGGGGGCCTAGTTTTTTGTATAGCCCTATATCGGCATAAAGGCCTGGTAGCAAGAAAAATATTGCAGCGCATCGCTTTCAGTTGGTGCCTGGAAAATGAATAAACAACCGTTGAGCTGACGTGATCGATCGAGATGGGCCGGCCTTGTGTGGTCTCCAATGGGAGATGTGAGTAGCGAGCTAAGCCAGGATCGATCAATCGAGTTAGGCCTGAGGCATCAGTTCGTCTTCTGCGGTTCCACCTGACACGCCAATGCCGACCCAGGTTGTGGTTCCCAATCTTAACTGTCACCGTCATCTGCGATAACGATGATGAACTGGCCAATCCTGATTCCCGAATTCTCGATCAGCAAGTTTGCTGGTGTGTGCATCACTCCTCTAGTCCTCTTTTTATTTTCTTCTCCGTTGCCAGCATACTTTAATTCCGATCAATTTTGGTTCTCATCTCCTTCGTTGGCACTTCAATTGAGTGTGTTGTTCATTTTATTCTATAACTAATGTTGTAATAAATAAGACCGGGGTCCAAGTCATGATGGCAAAGCAAGAACCAGGTGCCCAAAAGTGCAAGAGGAAAGTAAAAGAACAAGAGCTGATTAAATCTCGAAGAGGTGCTATGAACAAGCTTATTATTAAAAAAATACAAGTTTCATCTGATAATCAGTCAATTGTCTCCCTAGCCTTGCACTTGATATAATCAAAGAATCACAAAGAGGTATGATTCTTCATATATTGAATTTCTATGTAAGTCATATCCATTGTAATTGTTGAATAATTAAAAATTTCTAATATCATAGGGGCCTATTTTAGAGTTCCGCATAGGGCCCGAAATTTGCCGGTTTTGCCCTGCTATCAATAATCACTACCTTGATCAAGTATGCAGAAGAAAAACCAATTAAAGTCACACATTTTATAGATAACAAGTAGTGCTAGGTGCCTTTATCATGCACGATTTAGAAAGTTCTTAATATCATATTGTCAACTTTTTTTAAGGAATATCATGTTGTCCACTTGTTTTTTACTCCACTCAAAAATATTTAAAGAAGTCAGATTTAGTTTCCACACTCAATTAGGTTTCAGGATTGATATGACTCGGTTGCAATTGAATTAATTAATGAGTGTATTTTGCTTCCAACCAAGAGGAGCAACACCTGACAGGTGAGGATGTGGATGCATGATTCGCTTAAGACAAATGTCTCTAATACGGCACAAGTGCAACAAATCTGATATGAACACGTGTCAATGGCAGAGTGGCGGTAATATGTACAAAAAGAAAATGTATCCACTCACAGTTTGCTATCCTACGCCAAACATAAGTCCGTTGAGTTTGACATGCTACTCTATGCCAACTGACCAACATTGAGTGTGTTTCCGTTTATACTAATTTTCTTTACATCTCGTTGTCACTAGTTTATAGTCAATTTTATTTTAAAGTTCTATTTAGCATCAAATTTATTTGCCAAAAATATTTTAGTAACTCTTGCAAAATACATTCTTTTTAGTTAGCACCAGCTTCAGTATCGAACAAGATTTCGATTAGTCTTGCAAAACAATTCCCTTGAATGAACATATGACTTTTTTATTGCATTATATCACGTGAAACATTATTTAACTACATTTTTTGTTCGTTCCTTACTTGCTTTATTTGGGAACCAAAAACAATGCAATATAATTACTTTCGATGTCGAATTGTCTTTTATATAATTAGAAATGGCATGTTGATAATATTTAAGCATACATTGTGCACCATTGTCAAGATATTTATTTGGTAAGATTTAGTGTTGTGGAAGTAAATAAATGCCCTACATGTACAGATTGTGTTAGTAATGGTATGGTTTATTAACAAGACAATGGCTGTATATTGCTTGCGAACCTTGTTCACATTAGGCCTTCCATGAGGCCGTAGAGTCTATTTGGTTCAACTCTCTAGAAGGTGTAAGAGTATCTCTTTTAGAACAAAGTAACATCTCACCGGACGATGGTAATGCACACACTATTATAGGAACTTTGAGCACCCCTTGTGGCACACAGTACGTAAGGGCCAAACTCTGTGATTACGCTAGAAAACCCACGTGTGTTTAATTATTTCATGGCAAGCATTCATCCATATATGACCGTGTGTTCTTTTTTTTTGCGTTGAAATCCGGAGCTTTATTTCAACTTAATAGTGATTCCCTTACAATCAGCGTCCAGGCTGTTTACAAGAAATGCAGGGCTCTCACATAGCCAGCTACTCGTCACCTCTAAAGTGCTAGCAAGTTTTGCACACAAATGTGCTGAATTATTTTCCTCCATCCTGACATGCTTGATTGACCGTGTGTTGTGTGCAGTGCCAGAAAGGCTTGCTAGCGGGAAATACCGGAAGAGGGTGTACAGTTTCATCACGGTGAAATTGAACTTTCTCTCACTCACAGTGTCCCTTCCCTTTCTCAGCTAAGCGATGCTAACCATGCGTCAACAGGGGCAATGGACAATCTCAGCGAAGCGATGCTAACCATGTTTCTCACATAAGATTATTTGTGCCCATAGATTTTGGTTGCCAACATTGTATGAGAGAAGAATCAAAGCACAATCGTTTGGTGTCTACATTGGGCTCGCCAGTTGCAACACTCACATGTGGTCACCTCTTATTGGAATGTGAACTGACCACATTTTCTGTATACCATAACACTTGAAAGAACATGTAACATCGAGACAAAGCAGATGCTACTAATCAGGGACCAAAGTGTTGACGCAAACAGAAGACGACCAAGTGAGAGTAAGGTGAGAGGGATCCATGAAGCTGAACCATCGCCGGTGTAGGTTTTCATGGGCTTCGTAGGTCTGGTGCTTAAAACATGAACTTACAAGATGAAGATTTTGCTGGACGATGAGGCCAGGCTACTACTACAAGTAATTTTAAAAGATCAACAATGCACGATGAACTATTTGTTTTTTTTTGGGAGCAACCAGCAGGGAGCTCTGCCTTTTCATTAAAGAAAGATAGAAAAGCGTCCCCGATAGTATAACGGGCATGTTTTTAATTATGGTGTAAGCATGCCGCAATCACAGTAATAAAACTACGCAAAACAGCCTAATCAGGTTCCGGTGGAATGGCAGGCTCGAAGGCCGCAAAAGCACGCTCCCGCTGCCGGATATCCTCCCTTGCGATGTCGGCGACCTCCTCATAGGTTTGGCGGCGACCAATGAAGATCCTCCTATTTCATTCTTTCCACGCGTTCCAAAATACATACAACAGTCGCCCACTAACTTTTCTTTTCTCGCTCGTTGGCTGGCCCACGATCATGTTGTCCCACCATTCTGAGATGGAAGGGAAACTGTGCTCGGAGTTTCCTCCCAAGACAGTGTTGTCCTACTGTATCAGATTCCTTATTTCTGTTGTGTAGGTACAGTCTTTGCAGAGGTGGGTCGCCGTTTCCGCCTCCCGGCATAACGCGCATATCGGGTCGTGGGTCCAATTTCTAATCGCAAGATTGTCGGCTGTAGCTTTCCATGCATCCCTAGACAGACGAAGAGTTTGCATTTCGGTTCTGCGATGAACTATTTGTGAAATCGATCTCTATGAAATCTGAACAAGGACATAGAATATTGGAGTTGTGATTTATGAAACTTGGGATCGATCACAAGAATGTAATCACCTCTTCTTTTTTGGGCAGCAACCATAACAATTCACGAACCAAAGCTTCTAGAGAAAATATTGTAGAAACAAATGAAATTGCAGAACTAAAAGGGTGAGGGAGATACAAAAAGGTTAGCTGAATCTATCCAGTGAAACCCATAGCATCATTAGTTGTACCTGACCCAAGTCAGCCAACCATTTATGCTCGAACAAGCTTGGCATGCTTAAAATGCTCGAATCCGAGGGCATGTCCGAGGCGTAATTTAAGTAGCTGGCACATGGGCGTTGTCCGACCTCTTGTAAATTACGTCTAGATATATACAAGCGAAATTACATAAATGTGCCAAAATTACATAAATAAATGACATCTTTTTCTGCGGGGAGAGAGTACTACAAATCTTGGATTGAGTCTAAGCTTTATTTCTAAAGCGGTGCACAAGTCCGAGGAGTATAAGTATGCATTCGCTCAACATTTTCCTAGGTGCATAATTATGCGCACGATCAATATTTAAAAGTTTGAACACTAGTATGTGTAGAAGATATGGATTCAGCATGCGGAAATATAAATATTTACCTTGCAAATTAATTTTATGTTATATGCATATCCACGAATTAAACATACAAGAAAAATTATAGTCAAATGCATTGGAGGCAGTGAAGATCCAAACGCGTCTTATATTATTGCACGGGCAGAGTACCTCAAATTTGAAAACATCTTCATATAAATAACTAAAATCCAAGAAAACAACTATGAGATATATACTAAACAACTCGAATCTCAAACTGAAACGCAACTCTAGAATAAAAAAAAGACAAATCTGACTATGAACAGTAGCAAGTTCAATTTGGACCCTGAAATTGGCATGTTAGCACTTTCAAAGATGAACTTCTCCTTTTGATTTCTCGAGATATATATTGAGCAGAATTCGTAGCCCTCATGTAGCAGGAACGAATGAGATAGCTCCAGGATCACAAAGGTAGTTGGGACAACCCAATAGCATGCTTGTTTTTCCTTTACTTTTCATATTTTTTTTATTTTTCTCATTTTACTTTACTTTTTCTTGCAACATTTAATTTCATTTTTTCCAGGAAAATACATGAAAAAATACAGGAAAATATGCGTGGGAACATTTTTAAAACATCATGAACATTTTTTTTGAACACACAAACTCCTTTTTCGAAACTAGCTTCATGTTCGTGAAGTGCAGCACCAACTAGAGTGGCAAGACAAACAATGAGATACAGATGGAGCCATTCGCGCGTGTGTCTACAGGTACAACATGTCGGTGCTTGATATCTTGAGTAGAAATATGAAGACAGATACAAAGAGTTAGCAAACGAAATGATTATCAATATTACTCTTCCAAAAACAGATTCATGAGACAACAGTCATTGGCAAGAACAAGGGTGTTCACCAGGGTAACTAGCACTGGTTTGAAGCTACTTGGTTTCAAACTACTCATGACCCTCTAAACTGAAAGCATGTTTACAGCACAGTACATGACAATAACTTACCTCATCACATCACGCATGACGATAATATTCAATTTGGCACCAATTCAGATTTAAGTTGCAGAGTAGTAAGGCCTCCTGGTGCTATTATGTCCTCCAACGAAACTATCTCCTTTTGGATGCTTGAGAATGTTGTGACATGCATGGCAGCGCTCGTAATCCATAACCCCCCTCATCTTGTGATCAATCCTCCGACGTATCTCGTGGCATCCACCTGCAGAGCAACACAAGTAAGAACACATGATATTTCAAAATATAATACGTACAAAGTACTAAGTTCAAGTACAAACACACAAGTATATGCTTCCACTATGGATGGTACATAAGATCTCTGTATGAAAAAAGTGGTCCTCATATATCACTACAAACATGCAGCAGACTTAGATCGACTAGCAAATTGCATATATAGCACTACAAGAAAAATACATAGCTATCTACCATTTGTTACATGGTACTCCTGCCGATATTTTTCTTTTGCATTCATTCCCGCCTTAGACATTTTGTATGTGCATCCATTCCTCACCTTACAATATTCTGCAATTCCATGCAAACACCATACCCTGAAATTACATGTTTAACATACTTATACGTTATATCTGCAATTCTGCAATATCATGCTCATTCATAGTCACCAGGAAGGATGTTATTGGTTGCTAAACAGTAAACACGTCTACCGACAGGTCTAATGGTGGCAATACATAACAATATTTATTAGCTTATATCGGGCAACATCTTAGCAACACCGAAATACATAGCAAGAGATTCGGACAACATACCAAAACAAGGAGCGTCGTCAATAGTGGAGACTTGCAGCACGCGCATAGGCTCGAGATCATCACATAACCGGAGTTCAGGAACGAGCATAAGCTCGGCGAAGAAGAGCCTCTTCATTGGTTGGTCATTCTGATTGCTCCGGGCAGTAGCTATGAAATTCACATGTGCATATGTGGTTCCACAATCCTCGGTGAAGCAGTTGGAGGTCAAGGCTTGAGCTAATTCAAACTTGTTTTGCTGCAATTTTTGTAGCTGAGATCTTGTTAGTGAATGAACCAAGTAATAACAAAGTTACATGGGTAAGTTTTTAGATTCATGCCTCCGCCTTTCTGGTGTTGTAATGGTCCAACGAAAGTTGAGCCAAGTGTTTTAGTTGTGCTACATGACACCCCTTCCGTTCTGCGAACCGTGATTCCATCTCCTCCGCCGTCAGCAGCTCTTCCCTGCAAGGTAAAGCATGGTGCTTAACATGGTCTGTATGACTGACAAGGCACAATATTATGCGATGAACAGACTGATTAGTGTCGTTAATTACTTGGTGTCGCTGAGCACGATGGGGCGTAAGACCAAATCCTGCAGCCTGGTTCTGGCGATTCTGCGGTACCTGGCGGCTTCTTCGGCTTGGAAGGCAATGAAGGCGATCTTGGCTTCCTCCGAGTCGCAGCCGTTGGGGTCCAGGGCCTCCAGCTCCTCGGCGTTCTTCAGGAGCCGCCGACTCCTGTCCTCGAAATCCAGGCCCCCCAGCAGCATCCTGGCCTGCATGTCCGTTGTCAGGACGCGCGGGATCCTCTTCCATCTCCCCGGCGTCCTCTTCCTCGCCGCCGGCGCCGGCTCCGGAGCAGGAGGCGTGGAGGAGGAGGAAGACGTGGTGGTGGCGCCCGGCTGGGATGCCGACGGCGCTTCCGTGGCTGTGGCGAGGGCGCCTCCGGCGAGGGCTGCTGGGGTTTCCATCTCGGTCGTGGGCTAGGCGGAGGCTGGACGATCCTAATGTTGGTCGGTCTGTTGCCGAACTGCTTTAGGCTTCAATGGGATATATACTCCCTCTATTTTAAAATATAAGATGTTTTAGGTTTGTAAATCAAATGTATCTAAACTTATTTTAATATATAGGTTCACTCAACTTTGGGATGAACACACTAAAAGAAGTCAAAATTCACTTTCTTCACAAATCTAAAACATCTTATATTTTAAAACGGAGGAAGCACATATGTAGGTCGGTGTGTCAACAAATAGTCCGGCCGGTTATTAATTTGGATTTGGATGGCATGCACAAACGCATACTACTTCCACCGTTTTTAAAATATAAGATGTTATATTATTTTTCTAAAACTCATGTACCAACACACTAAATGGCATTTAAATATATGTATTTCAAAAAAAAGCTAAAACATTTTATAATTTAAAATGAAGAGAGTATGCATGATGGTGCCGCCACGGAAACGCCGTGTGGTTAACAAGGCGATTATTACACTCCAAATTAATTATTAAGTAATTCTAATACTACATGTCGTGTAAGCCTTCAATTTCCTATTAATTATTGTGTTGTGTTGCATTTTGAACTTCATAATGTGATGGCTATTGGCTTGCTACTACATGTCGGTTTGGTATTGTGGCCGTGTGCATGCTGGATATGCAGGTGCCGAGTATGAATTATTTTTCGTTTGTATCACCTTTATGCAAGCATGGTAATTTAATCAAACCGCACTTTACCAATAAAGTAAACTCTATGTATCAGATAAATTGCCAAATATAGTGTATTGTTGTCAAACTTTGTTGTGGATTGTCCTAGTTTTTTCTACTAGATCGTTACATACTTCTAGTTTATAACATATAAAATAGATTATCATATCCTTGTAGCTGAGACCCAAGGAAGGCACGTATGGATGTCACATATACTGATTCATCACCACACGATTACATTTTTTCAGTGTTGATAGGCCCTACCCCTTATTACACTTCACCAACACAAGTACAATAAGACACACATCATAGAAAATGACTTTTGATCTCCGGGTCGACTGCTTGTAACATTATTACTCATATGTTTCTCGCTTCTTTACTTTCACCATGAGTCCTTTCTTCATTTGCAGAAGGGCCGAATTTTTATGCTCGACTGCAAGTCCTTCTAACACCTCCACATCAAAGTTCCATAACATTGTAGCCACCACAGTCTTCATGTGCATCATTGCGATGTCCTTTCCAAGACACATCCTTGGCCCAGAGTTAAAAGCCAAGAACTTGTGAGATGGCACATACCGTAGCTTGACGCCGTCCTCTGAGAGCCACCTCTCTGGTCTAAACTCTAGGCAGTCCTCACCCCATACATCCTTCATCCTCCCCATGGCGTATAAGGAGATGATGACAATTTCACCATCATGTACCTCATGGCCACTCGGCATCACATCGGTCGATGCAACTGTCTTCCGCTCCCACGGAACCGACAGGTATAGCCTTAGGTTCTCGAACAACGTAGCATGTAGGTAAACAAAAGATTTACTCTCATCAGCGTTAAATATAATATGTGTGTCTTTATTGCCAGCAGTGGATGCCTTGCTGGATGCGATCGGTGATAGTTCGTTACGGATGATGGATATGACATTGGGGTTTCTAGCGAGGTTGTAGAAGAGCCAAGACAGGGTCGTGCTCATAGTGTCTCTCCCAGCCACCATGTACATGATGATCTCTGCACGAAGCAAGTCATCGTTGTAGTATGGATCATTGAGGTAGTGAGACAGTATGTCCACTTGTCCATCGAGACAACAAATTTTACTTCTTCTATCATCTCTGTAATGAACCTGTGAAGCACCATATGTGTCGTCACAAGCTTACTCTCTAGGCCAGCTTTTAATCGTCTCATCAGCTTCCAGCAGGACGCGGGCATGGCATGCCGGAAGAAAGCAACCTCCATGACAGTGTCCATGGCGGCGGACACGTCACCTGGCGGCATGTCATATGATAGCTGGCCAGGGTCCACACTGAAGATTGGCATTGCAGTGACGTCAAATGCAAATCTTGACATCAAATCATTCATGTCGAATGGAGTGCCTGCACTAGCCATATGGGTAAGGAAAGGAACGAGGTCCTGCTGGATCTTATCACGACAACCGTTGGCAGTCAAGGAAAGCATTTGAGGGATTCTCAATATGCTCTGGATTTTTGCTCGCTGCAGACGCCATGACTCACCATCAACGGTGAAGAAGCTCCCCCTCACCCCGTCGAAGATTTCGGCAAACTCTGGGCCCTTCGGATAGTTTGCATGGTTTGAGGTGAAGATATGTCGAACATTAACAGGGCCACATGTGAAGAAGAATGGCATGCTGATTGTTGAAGCCTTGTAGCTATGCCCCGAAGACAAGAGGACAAAAGTGACAAACTCATGAAAGTTTTGGATATTGAATAAAAGAGATGGGAGCATGCCAACGATTGGCCAATCTATTGGGAGTAGCGGACTATTTGATCTCTTGGACCTAATGTAGAAGACTACAAGTACAAATAGAACAAGTGTGGAGGTCAAGAATTCTGAAAAATATGAGAGCGCCATTGCTACGAAGAGTCTTGATATGCGACTTAGAGATAGTAGGTTGTGTGGATATATGAAGGGAGATATGGTCTCATTTATATAGAGATAGAAATCCTCAACTTAGATGCCACATATACTTTTCCCCGATTTGTATGAAAAATAGTTTCCTGATTTATATGGTCCATTGGATGGTGTCCCGTGGCAATTAGATATGATGTCATTAACATACCCATGCTCATCCTCAACTAAGATACCACATATACATTTTTCCTGATTTATATAAAAAAATTGTTTCCTGATTTACGTGGTTCCTTGGTTGTTGGCTGGTGTAATAGCTATGATGTCTCATTCATATAGAGATGCTAATCCTTAACTTAGAAGGATATGTTGTTTGCCTGATTTATGTGGTTAGTTGGTTGTTGGTCGGTGAAGATAAATATGATGTCTCATTTATATAGAGATGCTCATTATCAACTTAGATGCGATATATACTTTTTACCGAATTATACTTTTACCGAATTATACGAAAAAACAGTTTCTTTTTTATGATAGTAAAACAGTAAGCCATTCTGCCCTACTTTTTAATTTTATATAGTGGTAAAAAATATTCACATAATTACAAAGAATGAAATAAAGAAATTAAAGGAAGGGTCGCATACAGTCTTCATTGACAGGAGATTTCTTTGTTTGCCCTATGGATAACCATGGACATCTCATCCTTGAAGTTCCTTTTCCAATTCTGAATGTTGAGTTTATCATTTTGAAGAATTTTCTATTTATTTGGAGCGAAATGTTCTAGCAGCCCAAGACAACAACCGCATCCATCAATAAGGATTTGTGCAAGATCTTTCTGATGTTATTTAAGAAAAATAGTCTCCTGATTATGTGGATGTGGATGGTTGGTTGTTGGGCGGTGGAATAGATAACGCTACAAGTCACCATAAAAGGAACAGTCAGATGTACGTACACAACATGGGCCGAGCAGAATAATTCATGGGTATGCAATCAATACCTAATAGTATCTGCAAAACAAAATCTGCTAATAAGCTCACAATTAGTAGATTTTTACGTGTAGAAGACAGCAAAATGTGAAGTAGACAGGATTCCCAGCACTTCCACGGACCTGGTAGTCCCTACCTGGGCCTAACTTCAGTTCGGCCTGCTTTCCCACGTAGCACACTTCAGGGATGATTTGGAACATAGGAAAATTATAGGAATTTCACTACAGGACGCGCGCTACGCCGAGGGCGAAAAGCCGCCCCTACCTGATGCTTGCTTTATAAAACTGTCCGTTTTTTATGTTCAGAAAATGAAAAATGATTTTTTAGTGCGACGAAAAGGAAAACTTCCTCCTGCAACATTGTTCGTCATCCCATGCTACACATGTATGTACAATATGAGCATATAATCACAAGCTATGCCTTGATTCTAACTATAACATTGGTCATTTGACCCGAAATCCAAGAAACCTCGACTGAGATAGGTCATTTTGTGAAGGTTTTTTTCAGACATAATTAATATACCAAGTTTGATATTTTTCATTGTAACTATGTCATAAAATATGACACCACGTGAAGGTTTCGCATTGTTTCAATCTTTTTGAATTTTTTATGCCCATTTTAAACTATGTATACTATTTTATGTTTCACTTAATTTTTATTTACAAATGTATAATATTTGAGTGTAGATAGATAGGTCTTATTTTTCTGCAAATTTTTATATATTATTTGTATTTTTCTGAATTGGAATGATTTAGTTATGATTTTTCAAAGTTTAATGAGGTAAAAGAAAAAATAGCTACGCCGAGGGCAGCCGTCGGCGTACCATAGGATACGCCGAGGGCAATTATACGCCGACGGCTTCTTGGCGGGGCTGGTCTGGACGATGGCTACACCGACGACCCCGACGTTTGGCCGTCGGCGTAGCTTCCCGTTCCTGTAGTGTTCTGCTCGCAAGCTTTTGTCCCGTTTTATAAATAAATTCGCATAATTTGGTGAAAGTATAGACGTTTACAAACTTAAAACTTAACTTATTTTGGAACGATGCATACATGATCAACATATGCTCAAGAAAATATTGGACACTTAGAAAGTAATCATTTTAATTGTATCGATATTATGGTCAGGTGTTGACATATCAGAAGTATTCTCGGTAGAGCAAGTATAATAGAGCCATGTCAGCTGGCTATAAGAAGTAAACTATTATGTTTGTATTGAGTTGGAAAAGAAAGGAGAGGAGAGAGAAGGTAAGCCGGCTGTAAGTTAAGAGCCCACTCTAGCACGCGATTCTAGGTGGTTTATGAGGGTGAAAGGTGGGCCACATATTTCATTTCTTTGTCTAACTATTATACATGTTAGCTAAATAATTGACTACAGATGATGTAGCGATAACTTATAGCCACTAACCGACTACACTATTAAACTTGCTCTTATAACATATATGCATGCCAATCATTTCATTTTAAATACTAGTACGATTGGTAACTTATCATTATTAGGACACGTACAACACGGTCGCTAAAGAGGAGCGCTAGGATTAGATTCCCGGCGGTTTTGCCATATTCCCAATCGATCCAAGGAAAAAGTCTAGAGTCGACGAAAGAAGAAACGCCAGGCGCTACGCCTCTATCTCCTGCAGCAAACGGTTTTGATCAACAGCAAACACACTACGGACGCTGAAGAAAAATCCTATGTAGCGCCTTCGTTAGCGGCTTCCGTTGGAGGATGGGGCGCTTGGCTACGTTCGTACATATTGTTTTTATAGCTTAAGCATCTATCTAAACAGCTTGCGTTATACATGCCCTTAGTTTATCAAAGACATAACCGATCTTTGTGATAGCTTCAATGTTATACGTGCTGTGCACACTGTCCGGGCCGCGGCCAGCTATTTCATTCAGATCGCATCAGTTTGCTGGCTCCTTAATTCATTCGGTGAACACAACTTGCTACAAACTATTCATGGATTTTGCAGTTATTTTAATTTTGGTGTTGGTTGGGCTATGCTTATATATATGCAGATTCAGAAGCAGCACAGGCACGTCAAATTCGGCCCTCTGCAGGACCAACTCAGGGCAGATTCAGAAGCAGCACAGAGACGTCAAATTCCAGTAATTCAGAGCCATGTTACATATTAACATAACAATTCTGATTTTTTTCATTGGAAATTCCAGTAATTCAGAGCTAACATAACAGTTCTGATTTTTTTCATTGGAAATTCCAGTAATTCAGGGCCACGTTACATATTCACAACACCGTTCTGAATCTTTCGGATGATTCGGTCTTTACCGATCCCAGCTGAAATGGTGCCTCTTGATCAATGTAGTTTTGGAGTCACTCTCGGTGCCAGGTCTGAACTTTCAGAAACAGCATCAGTACCAAATAATAATGACAGTAATACCAGAAGCCGCTGAGAGGTTACCGCCGGGCATGGTGGTGGATTAAGTGTAGGCGTGGAATATAGGAGGTGTTAGATATGCAGAATGGAGCCTGAAGATACCTTTCATGCGATGGCGAGTTGCTAGCTCCCCTGCTAAGGAAGGATCTTTTGCAAGAATGGATCATTTCCCGCCAGATATTGCCGAAGCAATCATGCCTGATTGTAACTCTATTGCAAGTAATATTTTATCTTGTATCCCTAAAAAGAAGACCCAAAAAAGAGAAAAAAAAAGAGAGACGGGATGGAACCAGTGGGATGTCTGCAGGTCCAACGTGTAGCTACTGGATCGGTTGAGTAGAAATACGGAGTTGGATACAATGATCAGCAAAAGGCATGATTATCAATAGTATTACTTGTTCCAAATCGGATTCTTGAGACAGTAGTCATAGGCAAGAACAAGGATTCACCAGGATAACCATCACTGGTTTGAAGCATTACTTGATTTCAAACTATTCATATAACCCCTCTAAACTGAAAGCATGCCAGAGCACACACACATGCCAATAACTTATCTCATCAAACCACACATGACAATAGTTTTCGATCTGCCACCGGTTAAATTGCAGAGAAGTAAGGCATCCTGGTGCTATTATGCCCACCGTCGAAGCTCTCTCCTCTTGGATGCTTCAGAATGTCACGACATGCATGGCAGCGCTCGTAATCCATAACCCCCCTCATCTTGTGATCAATCTTCCGATATATCTCATGGCATCCACCTGCAGAGTAACACAAGTAAGCCACGCACATGTATTTCATCAAAATATAATATAATGTACACGCATGCACGCACGCATCGCACGCACACACGCACACACAGCCTGTACATGAGATTCACATAACAGGCAAGGAGAATCAAAACAACAGAATCAGTAACATTTGCTTGGTCACTAAAGATGAGAGACCAAGAAGCACAGTTTTGGTTGTTAAACATGAACACCTCTAGTGACAGACAGGACTAATGGTGACATAAATATATTTATCTTATCAGGCAACACGTCAGCGACACGGAAATGCATAGCAAGAGATTCAAACAACATACCGAAACAAGGAGCGTCGTCAATAGCGGAGACTTGCAGCACGCGCATGGGCTCGGCATCCTCGCGTGACTGGAGTTCTGGAATGAGCATGAGCTCGGCGAAGAAGAGCCTCTTCGTTGGGCGATCACTCTGATGATTGTTTCGGGGAATAATGGCTGTGAAGTTGACATGAGCGTATGTGGTCCCGCAAGCCTCGGTGAAGCAGTTGGATGTCAGGGCTTGAGATAGATCCAACTTGTTGTGCTGCAATTGTTTGCAAGAACAAGAACCTGTTAGTGAAGCAAGTTGTAACACGATTATATGGGGAAGTTTTGATGTATACATACTTCGGCCTTCCTGCCATTGTAATGCGCCACGGCAAGTTTAGCGAAGTGGTGTAGCTGAGATACATGCGAGACCTTGCGCTCAGCGAAGCGTGCTTCCATCTCCTCGGCGGTGAGCAGCTCTTCCCTGCAGGCGAAGCAAGGTATCACTTAGCACTTTCTTCTACCAGATTATGAAAACATGGAAATTTTGGTTAATTACTTGGTGTCGCTGAACTCGATGGGGCGGAAGACCATGTCCTCGGGCCTGGTTCTGGCGATCTTGCGGTACAGGGCGACTTCCTTGGCCCGCTCGACCAGGAAGGTGGCCTTGGCTTCCTCCGAGTCGCAGTCGTTGGCGTCGATCGCCTCCATCTCGTCGGCCTTCTGTAGATACCACCGGTTCCGCTCCTCGAAGTCCACGATCCCCAGCACATCTATGGCATCCAGGTCCGCTCTGAAGGCCTTCATGGCCGGGGTGCGGACGCGCGGGATCCGCCGCCACCTCCCAGGAGTCCTCTTCCTCGGCGCCGGAGGCGTAGCAGCAGTAGGCGTGGTGGCGCCCGTCGGCTGCGACGCCGACGCGTGTGTGTCTCCGGCGAAGGCTGCTGCTGGGTTTTCCATATTTGTCAAGCGCTAGGAGGCGGCTCGACGCTCCTATTATAATGTACTAGTAGTTTGATCGGTGGCTGAACTGGTTTCGGATTCGGTGAATTTTCCGTTCCGCACATGGAGCAACGGGATTACGAGACACGTACGTTGGTTGGTGTCAACAAATACTCTTTCCGTCCACAAACACCGTGTACTTCTAGCTTTTATTCAAATCAAACTTTATTAAATTCGCATCAATTTTGTAGATAAATGTGGTGCTCCCTCCTACCCATATTACTTGACTTGAATTTGTCTAGATTTGGATGAATCTAGACACTATTTATATAGGTCCCTCCAAATTTTGATAAATCCAAATCAACTAATATGGATCGGAGGGAGTAACATATCTGACACCAAATTGACATATTATGTTATATTTTAACGGATCTAGTGGTACTAATTTAATGTTATTAAGTTATTCGAACTTTAGTAAGTTTAACTTAGAACAAGACTATTGCTCGACAGCTCGTGTCTGGCTCGAGGCGAGCCAGAGAAAAGCTCGAGCTTATTCGGCCAAGCCAGAGCCAGCTCGAAGCTGCCAGCGAGTGTCCAAATGGATCTTGGTGCAGCTCGCGAGCCTGACGGCGACGAGTCACTGACATGTGGGGACGTCTTCTATAGAAGCGTCGGAGGAAGTGCGTGGAGGCGCGGCGGTGTGGGGCGGAGCTGGAGTAGGGAGCTGGGCGGCGGAGAGGGTGTTGGCGGAGAGGGTGTTGGCAGAGAGGAGCATGGTCGGATGAGAGGACGAGGCTCAGCGGCCGGCCAGCGACATCGGCAGGGCGGCGGTGGCTCGACCTGGAGCTCTGGACGCTAGAGCACGACCTGAAACCTAGGAACGCAACCTAGTAGGCCCAATTTTTTTAGCCCATCTCGCTATGCCCTCACTCAAATCGGTCCTAATCAATTCGAAAAAATAAGGGCAGGCCAAACAAGCCGGACCGGGCCGAGCCTGAGCCAGCATGAGCTCGATGCAGTGCAGCAGCGGAGGCTTGACTCGGTCCTACAACGCTAGCAGGCCAAGCCCAGCTTGCCTCGAGACACGAAAACTCGGGCCAAGCCGACAATAGCCTATAAACAAGACTAGAAGTACACTTATTTGTGGATGGACAGAGTAGTCAGAAGACACTTAGTTGGTGGCACTTATACCTGTTTCAGATCCAATTTTCTCAAATTAGCTAGCAAAAACTTATGTGGTGGTGTCGCCATGGAAACACCGACTGAAACACTGTTCGACCGAAAGATAATTTTATTTTGCCGAATGTCCGTGCATCAAGAAAAGGCTTCTAGAACCACTCGATAGAGCAGAAGGCGCCTGTGAAGAAGAACTTCCCTCCGTCCTATGGAGCTTATACACAAATCTAAATACCTCCACGCAAGAAACACCCTTCTTTCTGGTCCGTGGAGCCTAAGTCATGCTTATAGTAGAAATAACTCATGAAGCTCCTCGAGTCGTCCCGTACGAAAAAATAAACCTCTACATAGGCACTCGAAGATGACGTCGACGCCCTCGACCAAGCTCAAGACGTTGCACTCCAAAAAGCAACCACATACCAGCAGAACCTGTGCAATTGCTAGGGTGTGGTGGTCCGGGAGACGGGCAGTGAAGTTTTTAGATCCACGCTGAGTGGGGACGAAGCCCATATGCTAGTGGCACAAAACGGGCGAGCGGTCAACATATTCTATGCCACTGTCACATGTGGTGGCCCACCTGCCAGTGACAAACATTGTCCGGAGGGGGGGTGTCAGCTTATCTACAGTCATTTTTTCAAACCTTCGAGCCACGCCGTTGTTTATGCGGGATACTCAATCCCCTCGTGCATCCTCTAGCCGATCCATTCCATCTTCCCGCCGCTCCACCTCAAAATCACATGACACACAACCACTATAGCTCCTATGCGACGTCTTTACATGGAATTGGAAGGAACACGACATCGTTGAAAAGAATAGCTCGCACGCGACACTTCTGAAGCGGCAAATAGCTCCCGTGCGACACTTCCACTTAACCCCACGAGACCGTCAACGAGTTCGAATCAGCTGAGCACAGTAGGACCCACAGCCTCTCCACGTCACCGGAACTCACGATGTCCACCTCATATCGTGGGACCCACCCTGGTTGAAGAGAGCCGTTGGCCCCGATCCGTCCCGCACCCGAGCACTCCGCCACCGTTCCAGCATCTCATCCTTCTGCTTTCTTCTCCGCGAGCAAGTGCGGCAACGCCGGGCGAGGATGTCGAGCTCGCTTCTCCCACCGCTCATGGCCTCGGTATGGTGCGGTGCCGATGAGGAGGTGCCCGGTGCCCGTGCGCGCCCAAGCTTGTCACATCCACCGACAAGAACGGCAACATTGGTCGGAATTTGTGAAGTGTGAGAGCAAGCCCGAGCCGGAAAGGTGAGATCTGAGTGTTCAGCGCCAATTTCTCGCTTTTCTTTGGAAATTTCATGCATTTCATCGAATTTGGGATTTAGGGTTCATCTCTGCGATTTCGGAACTGCCAAAATGTGGGCATTTTGAGTGGCTTGATGAGTACATCGAGCGAATTGGGGTGGAGGTAGCATCCGGAGCTCGAAAACCCGTCCGTGGTGGAGCAATTGGGATGTTTCAACCCCATTTCCGCTGGTACTACGGTGGATGCGGAAGTGAAGGCCGAGCTAAAGAAGATGAACAAGCAGCTAAGGCAAATCATCGAATTGAAGAAGCAGACAATCGATGGCGGTTTTTTTATTTTGTGTAATTTCTCTCGGATTAGTTTATCTCCTCATTGTTAGTCATTAGACAGCGCAGTCAGTGTTCGAGTGATGCTTTGTAATGGATGTAATGGTCTATGTCTTTGGCTTGAATAAAATGCAACACAAATTCGGGCTAATTTTGAGCTGCTCTGTTTTCGAAAGCAGTGTTTCTTCAGCCATCGCCAGTGTTCCTTTTATCAGGGTGCAGGGGGCGCCCGTGTGTAGGGGAGGGGGAGGGGTTGAAAAGTAAAAAAACAATTGACGAGGATTGAAAAAGGCCAGGCCCAAATATAACCTAGCCATGCCAAAATGGACGTATCCAGGCCCAATAGTAACTATATGTTGATTGGGCAAAAAAAAAGTACTCGTTACAATCTAAATAGGAGCGTGTGAATCTGCAGATACTCGTGCTCGGTTGCAATCTTTTTTTTGCAAAAGTACATATATAAATGAAGTCCAAAGATATCCATTTAACTAACATAACTTGGGCTCCTTTAACTTATGTAAATATGTAAATGTCTTATTTGAAAATGAACCATGTGTTGTATGAACTTGTTTTGTGTCTTTTGTTTTATACACTTGTAAATATATAAATATTGCACGAGTATTATATGAACTTGTTTTTGTGTCTTTTGTTTTATACACTTGTAAATATATAAATATTATATGAACTTGTTTTTGTGTCTTTTGTTTTATACACTTGTTGTTTTGGGTGTTTTGACAAATGACAATACAATAAAAATAAAACACAGATTGCAATGAAACAAGGGATAGATAATATTGGGGGCCGATAATATTGGGATAACCTTACTTATATTAGATAGATAACGGACATTACAATAAGAGCTCTTACAATAAAAATAAAAAAGTACATTAATATAGGGGAAGGGGCGGAATAGGCGCCCCGCCTAAACCCTGGGCTAGCCCCTAAACCCTAACCCCTACTCCATCCGGTGGAGGCGGTGCACGGCCGCATTCGGCCGCATCCCACGCTGCCCGCCTCTCCCGCTGCTCCCGCTTCCATTGCTCCTGCCGGAAGGCCCGGCCATTGGCCTCCCGTTGCTCCTCCTCCCACTGTCTGTGCCTTTTCTTCAAGCCACTGGCCGCCTCCCACTTGGCCATGCGAGCCTCCTCCCTTGCCTCCTCCTTCGCCTTAGCCCAGAGGGCTTGGAGGGAGGTCGCCCGCCGGGAGGTTGGGGACGGGGTTGTGACGAGGGGCCCTGGTCTCCTGTGGGCGGGGACTTCTCCTTCTTGCCCCGCTTGGGGCGGCTCGGCTGCTCCCACCACCTTGTGGTCCGGTGGTTGTCCTCGTCACGAGTTCTTCGTCGGAAGGGAGGCGGAAGGGGAGTGATGGGATATGCCTCACTGGGGTATCCTCGGGGACGCTTCGATCGCCCAAAGGTTGGCGAGTGGGCTGCAGAACGGCGAATGGATCAAGGCCCATCAGGTACCAGCATCGGAGGTCAAGGCCCAGTAGTAGATAGGCCTCGGTCTGAGTTAAACGATTGATAAAGTTGTAACCGAATCGGTTGAGATATGTAAACCCTAGGGGAGGTAGGCCTATATAAACCTCCCTAAGGGGTGAGTAGAGATACGTTCCCTCATACACCCAAGCAACTCGCCGCCTAGCCGCCGAGTTCGCCCATTGTAAACACCTCCATAATACAATCTAGCAGGAGTAGGTCTTTACCCTCCGGGGGGCCGAACCTGGGTAAAACCCTGAGTCTCCGCCCTCATCTCGCACCGCAGATGGCTGGCCGCCCTTGCCCTTCGTTCTACTACTCGCCGATTGCAGATTCGCCGTGGTCATTCCCACGCAGTGGCGCCCACCGGGGCCTGGCCGGTCTGGCCGGTGTTCGCGGCGAGATCCAATCTGCCCATCAACGAGGCGGTCGCCACCGCCGCATGATAGCGATCGGCGAGATGCTCCGATCTTGCCGAGCAGCTACGTCCGCGGCGCGACCGTCACGACAGCGTGATCCCGCCGATCGGCACGATCAGCCTCTTCGTCGGCTTCACCGACGTCATCACCGGAGGACTCGGCTCGCATCCGCGAAGTCGCCGCCACGCGATCGGCTTTCCGAGAGCGATCCGCACGATCCACCGCCGCCTCGAGTACGACTCGCCCACAACGTGGCCGAGGAAATTCAGCGGCGCGGAAGACGCGACCCTCACCGACGACGCCGACGGCGACCCGGCCACTCGCCGGATCCATCACCGCGGCCTCGTCCGCGGGCTCCATCGCCAGTCTCCAACGCTGGAGATTTCGAGACCCTCCATCCTCGGATCTTCGACTCCGACCGGTCGGAGAACTCCGCCGACCTCCACGACGGTGCCAGCCGCCACGCCGCGGCCTACATGGCTACCGGCACCGATCCGCCGGAGGACCCTTTCTCCACCCAGATCCTCCTAACGCCACGGCGACGGAGGTCGAGGAACTCCGCCTGAAACTGGCGGAGGCGACGGCGAGCAGGCCGAGCGCGAAAATTTCGCCTCGAGCGGTGACAGCAGAACTGTCGCGCTACCACCAGCGGATCAGGTCACGCTGAACCCACCGCTCAGGCGCGCTCGAACTTCGACGAACGACCCGGCCAGATAGCCGAGCGCGATCTGCGAGAACGCGCCACCGGGGAAGCAACCGCCCGCCAGATCAACGCGGCGATGGGCGCCCACCACCACCCAACCGCACCTCCTGTGGACCAGCCGGATAGTCGTCTCTCACGGAGCGCGACGCGAACGGCCTTCCATCGTTCCACCCCGATGGACAACCTCGTGGCAGGCCGAGCCGCGGCCGACAGCATCACGGCGACCGGCGACGGTGCCCTACAGATCCAGTACGTCCGGGCCCTACTCGCGAAGGCCGTGGAACAGCAGAAAGCAGGTGCCGACTCGCAGGGGCGAGTGTACTCGCGCTCCTCCGAAGGTGGCGGCCTCAGCCGCCCAGCGGTGGCAAACACCCTCAATGCCCGCCGCGCCGAGCGCAGCTCCAACGGCGACCCGCGAATGCACTTCCACAACGATCCCAGGCCGGCGACCAACCTGCCGCCGCCAATGGAGAGCCAATCGACGCCGCACTCATATCATCGCCAACCAGAATCGGGCGACGCCAGCCCGACGACTGCGGCACACCTAACCACTCGCCGCGATGGCGAGCCTATGGGGTCGCCAATCGACTAGGGCCAAAGTGCCGGACCAATGATCCGAGGCGAAAAGTACCCACCCAACTTCAAGGCTCGAAGGAGATCGAAAATACGACTCCTCGACGACCCCGGTCCGCTTGACACATACCTCATGGCAATGGGGATCGCGGGTCACACCGACCTACTCGCCGCCCGTTACCTCCCACTGATGATGGAGGGGACGTGCAGGCAATGGATCAACACGCTCCCCCAGGACAGTATCGACTCCTGGGAGGAAATGCGAGACGCCTTCGTCAGGCACTTCGAGTGCTCCTACACCCGCGCCACCACCATCGAGGACCTGGAACGATGCGTCCAGGGACCCCGCGAGTCGACCCGCAGCTGGGTCCAACGGTGGCAAGAGCTCTGGTACAGCGCGGTCGGCATCCACCCGGACACCGCTATCCATTGCTTCAAGACCTCGTGCCGCTACGAGCCTCTAGTCGCCAAACTCAAGCGACACGCCCGCACGCTCGACAACATCCCCGACCTCCTCGAGATCGCCAAACGATACGCCGAGGAAGATCCCAATCAAGACGTCGACGACGAGTCCGGGGGACAACGACGACGCGGCGGCAACGACGGCGGCCGCCGAGCACCTCGCTACGCGCACTCGCCTCACTGCAAGCGCCAGAACGATGGGCGAGTCGACTTGCCGCCAATGCTGGGCACGCATAACGCGACCCCAAGAGCTACCGCTGACGGAGGGCAACGACGCCGACGGGAACTACAAGAACAAGCCAAGGTTCGATCCCGGCCCTTAACCAACCATGTGCGTTTCACAGCAGGGAAGGAAAGCCCGCCACGCACACCACCGCCACACCCTCGGGGAGATCGAGAAAGCACGACACGCGGAGGACACCGACAACGACCCGCAAAATGGCGGAAAATTCGCAAAGTGGCCGCTCCCACACCTTCACCGGCTTCAACAAGCGAGAAGAAGGTCATCGCCATTGCCGCCGTCAACGGTGGCCTGACAGACGCCCCCGCCTCGAACTGGTCGAGCAGCCTATCACCGGAGCCGCAAGACCACTCGCCACGCATCGAGTACCGGTGACGAGTCGCCTGGTGGTCAAGCCCAAGGTCGGCCATCGGCTCCCAAGACTCGATGGACGGCGGCAGCTCCATCAACATCCTCTACCTCGACACCTTCAGCGATCATGCCCCGCAATCGATGATCGAGACAACCCACACCACGTTCCACGGCATCGCCCCGGTCGGAAGGCGTACCCGATCGGCAAGGTCACGCTACTGTCACCTTCGCACTCCGCGAACTTCCGCACCGAGCGGATCGCCTTCGAGCTGGTGCCCTTCGACCCTTACCATTGCGTCTGGGCGCCAGTTCGCCAAATTCATGGCGGCACCCCACTACGCTGCATAACGCGATGAAGCTCCCCGGCCGCGGCGGCGTTATCACCATCAACGGCGACTCGACATGGCCGCCGAATGCGAGGCCAAAGGAGCCGAACTCGCCGACGCCGTGATCGCGGCGGAAGCTAGTCACGCCGATGAGCTCGCCAACACGCGAGCGGGTCAACAACGACGACCCCACAATACTCAAGAAGCCCAACTCGAGGGTACAAACACCTCAACCTTTGAGGCCACGACGACACCACACTGCCGAGCTGGTCCCAGCGACCCCAGACGGTGACGATCGGGAGGCATGAGCCCAGATAGGAAGGCGCTCATCGAGTTCCTCCGTGAGAACAGGGACATCTTCGCATGGAAACCCTCCGACATGCCCGGTGTCCCTAGGGAGCTCGCTGAGCACAAATTAAACGCCGACCCCAAAGTGCGACCGGTCAAGGTCGCTACGCCATTCAACGAAGAACGCCACGGCAATCGCCGAGGAAGTGCAGCGTCTACCGCTGCCGCTTCATTCGCCAATCAAATACTCCAAGTGGCTGGAAAACCCAGTCCTGGTCGAAAAGAAAACGGACCGGAGAATGTGTATCGACTACACAAACCTGAACAGCGCCCAAAGGAGCAGTTCGTCCTCCCGGATCGATCGATCATCGACTCCACCGCTGGCTCGGAGTCGTGTTTCGACGCCTACTCGGTATAACCAGATCAAAATGGCTGTCGAGGACGAGGAGAAGACGGCGTTCATCACGCCATTCGGAGCCTTCTGCTACACCGCCATGACCTTCGGCCTCAAGAACGCCGGAGCAACGTACCAACGGTGCATGCAAGAATGCCTAGCGAGCCAAATTGGCCGCAACATCCACGTCTACATCGACGACGTGGTCGTCAAATCCGCTCGCCAAGGCGACCTACTCGCCGACCTCGCAGAGACCTTCGCCAACCTACGGAGGTACAAGATAAAGCTCAACCCAGGCAAGTGCACCTTCGGTGTACCCGCCGGGCAATTACTAGGGTACGTCGTCTCCAAACGAGGGATCGAGGCAAACCCAACGAAGATCGACACGATCGCCCGGCTCGGCAAACCCGAGTGCTGCGCGGCGTCGAAGCTGGCGGGCGGTGGCGGCTCGATCGCTTCATCCCTTGGGCGAAAAGGCGATGCCCCTATACCGCTCGATCGCAAGAATCCCACCTTCCAAAGGGACAAGGAGGCGATGCGCTCGCGACCTCAAAAGGTGCTACTCGCCGCACCACTACTCGCCGCACCCATCGACAAGGAGCCCATGCTGGTTTACGTCGCGGCGTCCGAGCGTCGTCGGCGCTTGTAATGGTCGTCGAGCGACGGAGGAAGGAAAAAGCGCCCGGTCAGCGGCGGTATACTACATCAGCGAGGTCTTAACCGAGTCGCGCCAATGATACCCACATACCAAAAGCTGGTATGCGGTCTTGAGCTCAGCGGCGCTGCCGCACTACTTCCGTGAGCACCCCATCACGGTCGTCTCCTCCGCCCCACTACAAGACATCATCCGCAATCGCGGCGACCGGGCGGTCGCCAAGTGGGCCATCGAGATCGGCGTCCACAACATTAAGTACGAGCCACGCAGGCGATTAAGTCCTGCACCGGCCGACTTCCTCGCCGGCGGGAGGAGGCCCAGCGTGAGAAGCGCCCGTACCTCCATTCTGGAGCACAGCCGACGGGTCCAAGAACGCGGACGGCGCAGAGCGGGATAGTGGACCTCTCCAAAGGCGACAAGCTCCGCTACATACTCCGCCTCAATTCACGCCTGCACCAACAACATGGCTGAATACGAGGCCCTCCACGGCATGCGAGCCGCAGGAGATGAGCGTCAATCGCCTTCGATGCTACGGAGACTCCGACCTCGTTGCGGGTCAAGTCGCGGCACCTGCGACGCCGTCTCCCTACCATGGCGGCATACCGCCAAGAGGTGGACAAGGTGGCGGCCACTTCACGGCTACTCGGTCGAGTGGATCGGCGGGAGGAAAAGCGAGGCCGACGCCCTCTCGCGCATCGGCACGATCCGCACCACCGCCGGCGTGTTCCTCGACACCATCTTCACGCCGTCGTCTCTCCTCCGGAGATCGACATTGAGTCCCGCTCCAACCAGAGGCAACCTTGGTCGCACTTCGTCACCGAACGACCAATGGACCAAGCCCTACATCGCTTACGGAGACGGGCAACCTGCCCGCAGATGAGACAAGCGCCGAATGATTGTTCGCCGATGCAAGTCCTACACCGCCGACGGCGAGCTACACAAGCGCAGCGTCACCGGCGTGTTCAACTGCGTCCAACCAGTGAAGGACGCAAAATCCTACGACATCCACTCAGCGATTGCGGCCACCACGCCGCTGCGCTCCTGGTCGCCAAAGCCATGCGACACGGCTTCTCTTGGCCCACCGCTGCGCCGACGCTGTCGATATCGTCCAGCGATGCGCCGAGTGCCAGAAGTACGCCAACCAGACGCACGTTCCAAGTTCGGCGCTCAAAACAATACCCATCACCTGGCCATTCGCCGTGTGGGGCATGGACATGGTCGGTCCCTTCAAGAAGGCCCTTCGGCTACACCCACCGCTGGTCGCCGTCGACAAATTCACAAAGTGGATAGAGGCCAAGCCAGTCCGAAATGCGACGGAAGACGCCACTAAGTTCCTACGCGAGCTCATATACCTTACGGCTTCCCCAACAGCATCATCACGGACAACTTCGCCAAGGGAGCAATGGCCGAGTTCTGCGAGGAGCACCACATCCGGCTCGACCTCGCGTCGAGACACCCGAATCCAACGGCCAGCGGAACGAGCCAACCAAAGCATCCTCCACGGCTGAAGCCGCCTCCAAGTACCACTCGAGCGCACACCGGTGCTGGGTCGAAGAGCTTCCCTCCGTCATCTGGGGAATTCGCACCTCGGTCAACAGGTCGACCGGATTCACCCCCTTCTTCATGGTCTACGGCGCGGAAGCCGTCATGCCAACCGACCTCGAACACGACTCGCCGCGGATCGTCCACTATACGGAGGCCGCAAACGAACTGGCCCGCCAAGATGGGCTCGACCAACTCGACGAAGCGCGCGACCTCGCCCGATCGCGCACCGCTATCTATCAGCAAGGGCTCCGTCGCTACCACAGCCGACGGGTGAAAACCCGCACCTTCCAGGAAGGCGACTTGGTGCTACGCCTCATCCAGGACAAGAAGGGCATGCACAAGCTCTCCCCTCCATGGGAAGGCCCGTTCGCTATCGGGCGCGTACTCGGCAACGACGCCTACTACCTCGTCGACGTCCGCGGGGACGGTGAACTCGACGTCAAAAGGCCGTGGAATGTAAATCTCCTCCGGAAGTTCTATACCTAGAACCCCACATGTGTACTCTCCAGTCGCTATGAATAAAAGAAACGGTTACCGCAAAAATTCGTCTACTCTCCATTCCTTGTGCCACTCGCACTCGTAATTAACAGCGTCATGCTAAAATACAGAAGTCAACCCTTGGTACAGCGACCGGCACGGCTAAGTAGTGCGATGTAAGAGCACTGAGTCATTTCAGGTCTTGCATCGTCCACGAAAAACGCCAATCCGGAGCCCCATCGGAGTCGCCTAGCTCGACTGGTTTTACGAACCAAGACATCATCCTTGCTTCCCAGCGACCCGGTCCTCCGCATCCTTGGCGTAACGACTCGAGCGGCTAAGTACCACGCCGGGGACGGATACCAGTTCGTCTCGATCGGACAACGCCAAGTAAGAGAGCGTGCCGGGACTCGCGATGACCTACCGGGCCAGGCAGGAGCGACGCTAACACAAACGCTCGATCCTCAACCACCCTCGAGTCGCCTCGAACTACCAAGTACCACGCCGGGGACTCGGCCACCCGGCCGTTCGCGTCACGGAAAACGGTAAAGTCTGAGCACTCGAGGGAGTCGCTTATGACTGGCTCTCCGAGCTTCGAGCGGTCGACTCAACCAACAACACACATGATAAACAACAAAACATCATATTTAAGGTGAAACCCCAAAAGGGGCGGACGCGCTCGGGGACTCACCCAAAATCAATCCAAAACACGCAAACAAATAGCAAAATGAACACAACGTTCCATTCAATCGCATATCGCATTGTCTTACATTACAAAATATGCCTACTCGGCAGAATTGTTACTAACACTACTCCGCGAGCCGACGATGATGCACCAGTCCCGGCGCTTCCGGACGAATCTGATTATACGGGTTCGATGGATAAGTCGTCTGGCCCGCCATCGCCGCGCGGAAGGCTGCTCGACCTTGAAGTCGCGATCGGCGGCAAGCGTCGTTCGGCGCGACGACCGTTTCCTGGTACGGAAGAAGGTCGCCCATCGCCCAAACACGCTCCGAGTACGCGGCAGCACGCTCCTGCAGCTTAAGAACCTCAGACAGATCCACAGCGCCAGACGATGAAGGATAACCACTCGTCACGTCGTCGAGGTCGAAATCTTCGGGGAAGTGGGCGAGTCCCAGACTCAGAGCCGTCGACGCTCCACGCCGAAAAGCCGACCGCGTCATGAACTCCACGACAGCGGGCGCCTTCTCCAAGTACTCCCACACCTCAATGAGGTCATTGGGAATAACCTCCGTGGGCGACATCTCTTGAAGGTAGGCGCGGATGCAAGTCGCCGACAGCGTCGCCGAGTCGACGAGCATGCTCACGCACTCCCTCGCATCAAGAGAACTCGCTTCTTCATGGCTATCAATCATACGGCCTGCGAGAAGGAGACAACTATGAGTACAATGGAAACCACAAAACAGTACAATCGCAAAGGCAAGGAAGACGCACTCACCAATCAAAGGGCGGGCGAGCCCCGTGATGAAACCTTGAAGCGATGTATGGTCGTTCTGAAGCCCAACAATGATGGCTTCAGACGCCTTTCGATCGTCCTCCGCGCCAACGGCAGCCTTCGCCGCCTGCTCGCGAAATCGCTTCTTCTTTCGCCTCCTTAAGCTCGCGCTCGAGGTCGGCGATCTTTTGTTCGGCGGTGCCCAATGCAGACCGCACCGCTTCCAGCTCTCCAGCAGGGACAAGCCCTTGGCGAGCCACCTCCGCCTGCGCAGCCACAACCTGAAGTTCCTTGTTCGCTTCCTGGAGAGCAGCCAGTTCCTTCTCAGCACGCTGCTTCGCAGCCAATCGCTCTGCCGACTCCAGCTGCAGACCCTGTACATCTTCAAAGTCAGCACACATGAAAATTCTTAAGTGCCCACCCGCCAAAATTTAGCGAGTGCGCACTCGGGGACTGGCGGTTGAAAAAATTCCTAAAGTGCCCACCCGCTAAAAATTTAGCGAGTGCGCACTCGGGGACTGGCGGTTGAAAAAATTCCTAAGTGCCCACCCGCTAAAATTTAGCGAGTGTGCACTCGGGGACTGGCGGTTGAACAAAAAAAATTTCCTAAGTGCCCACCCACTAAAATTTAGCGAGTGCGCACTCGGGGACTGGACTCGAACGCACAAAACAGGAAACTAAAAAGAATCAGGCCGTTGCAAAACAACGACCTGATCCTCGGGGACTGGAGGTACCTGGATGGCCGCGCCAAGCATGTTGTGCAGTTGCGTCGCGTCCACAGACGCAAGCAACGCCGGTGTGTGTCCGCGACGTTGGTCAATCTCGGCGCGGCGATCTCGGAGTAGGGCTCGCGATGGACCGCACTTCGCGCCGTGGCCGCTTTGGTCATGAAGCGGGGAAGGTAGCGATTGACGCCCGCTCAAGGAGCTCGCCTCCTCGCCTCGGCAACGAAATGCCCCTTCGTGGATGCGGTTGCTTCCACAGCGGCCCAGCCGCAGCGTCGTGTGTCATCGAGACGGCGACAATGTCGCCGCCCTTGGCCTTCTTTGCCCTCCGTGGCGGCGCGACTTCGTCCGTCTTCCTCTTACGAAGGGTCCTCCTCGCTAGCGGCGGAGGGCACCTTGGCCACCGTCGGGTGGCCCATCTTCTTCACTCCGGTCCTATGTATCGAGACAACTCAGTCAAAACAATTTAAATACTAAGAGAGGAAGATGAAGGCCGAGTGCACTTACTTGGCGACTGGAATGTAGCGCAGCCCAGTACGGAGGCCGGCCGGTTTCTCCAGCTCAGGGCCCAGTCGGCGACTAAGCCCCAGTTCCAGGACGCCAGGGGCCCAAGATACGGAGGGATTCTTTGGCGTTGAGGTAGCGGTTGGTGCCTCGAACACCTTCGACGGAGGCCCCTCGTGAAGTGGAGCTGCCGCGGAGCCTCCTTGCGGCGAGACCGCCATGCTAGGAGCCTCATTGCGGCGAAACCGCCCTTCGGGACCTCCTTGCAGGCGGCCGCCTCGGCCGAGCCGCCTAGCCGGAGACCGGCCGAAGGCGGAGGTAGTGAAGCCAGCGGCGCCTCCATGGATGGCGCATCCAGCGCGGCTGTTGCCGGAGCCACTCCGTCGTCGGCCGAGCTATGGGCATCGGAGCCGCTTGCCGAGCGCGGCGGTGAGACCATCCTCGGCGGCTTCGTCCTCCTCCTCAGGGGGGCCCTCGCTCCTTTCTCCTTCTTCTTCTTTGCGGGAGTGGCTTGTCGGAGCGAGGTGGTCTCCGGAAGTTCTTCATCATCATGACGCCGAGGCTCTTGCTTGCCTCGAGCTCGTTGACGTTGCCCACGGGTCTTTCGGATCAGTGGGGCGATCTCTTCTTCGGATTCGTCCTCGTCGTCCTCATTGCCTTCGGCGGGAGGCGACTCGCTTGTGTCCTGGGCGGATGGCCCAGAACTCTCGTCATCGGCGGGTGGGAGCCACCCTTCCACCACTTGAAATAACTGCGTTAAACATGGAAGAAAGTTAGAATTACCGCGACTGCATATGCTGCGACTGCGAATGGGATCAGATTATTACCGTTGGAGCCGGACGCTTCGTGGTGTATGGAGGGAGCCCGGCCTGCGCATCCGTGTATGCCGCCTGGGTGATCCTCTTCAGCGCCAGGAGGTAGTCCTCCAGCTTCCACTCGGCGAGGCAGGCCTTCGTCGAGTCTTCTCGGCCCGTGTACTGGTACATATAATGCTCGCGTTGGGCGAGTGGAACAAGACGCCGCCCAAGCCAGCAGTTGTACAGGTTCACCGTCTGGAGCCCCTTCTTCTTCAGACCGCGAATGGCCTGGAGAATCTCGTCAACGACCATCCGCTGGTCGTCGGGTAGCTTGGCGACCTGGAGATTGCGCGGCTCGGAGCGGTCGGCCGAGTATCGTGGGATCGCCATCGTCTTCAGGGTCGCCTCGGTCACGTAAAACCAAGACTTTTTCGATCGCCGCTGCTTTGGCGGCAAGATAAGGTCGAAGAAGGAGGCTTTGGATTTCAGCTGGAAGGTTAAGCCGCCCGCCTCCTCGCGGCTGATCCGTCCATGGAACAGATCTTGCCACAAGGGAAAATAGGGCCGGCAGCCCAAGTAGCACTCGCAGAACGCCACGAAGATGGCGAGCTGCTCGATACTATGGGGACCCGGTCCGAGGGCTGGATCCGTAGTAGGCGCAGCGCGGAAGAAACAGAGGTGGAAACCCTAAACCCCGCTCGAGGTGACTAGTGAAACAGATGAACTCTCTCGCGCGCGGGTTCGGGATCGTTTCTCCGGCTGCGGGGATTCGCCAGCAGCCGGCCCGCAGGATTCCGGCCTCCTCGAAGGAGGCCAGTTGCGCCCTGGTGCACTTGGATCTGCCCCAAGGTTCGGTGGAAAGGGCCATGGCTGAGGATTTGCTTGGAGGTCGGAGGATTGCGGGTCGCGAGATCAACGGGCGAAAGATGTGCGTACTCGGAAGAAATGGTGGGCGGTTGGCTTTCCGATGGCCAACCATTCCCTTATATAGCGAGAGCTGCCCGCCAAATTAGGGGCCGTTACGCGCGATGATTACGCCGAAGTTACCGCGTTAAGTTACCTTAACGGCTAGTTTGACCACACCCGACGGTCCGCCTCCTGGCACTCGGCTCGCTAAGTTACTCGCCGAGGTTGCGACCCGTTGGTTCGAGTCGCCCGAGACGCGACTCGGTTCGCTGGATTTTTTCCTTTGTACAGGAGCCCGCCGACGATTCGACTGGATGCCAACTTGAAGCCGTATACTCCGGCCGGCCAGCCACCGCCTAATCAACGACGACCTCGGGGACTCGATGGGGATATGCCTCTTGGGGTATCCTCGGCGGACGTTCCGAGCCCAAAGGTTGGCGAGTGGGCTGCGAGCGAATGGATCAAGGCCCATCGGTACCAGGCGGCTGGAGGTCAAGGCCCAGGCGAGTAGATAGGCCCGGTCGATGCAGGTTAAGCGATTGATAAAGTTGTAACCGAATCGGTTGAGATATGTAAACCCTAGGGAGGTAGGCCTATATAAACCTCCCTAAGGGGTGAGTAGAATCGTTCCTCATACACCCAAGCAACTCGCCGCCTAGCCGCCGAGTTCGCCCATTGTAAACACCTCCATAATACAATCTAGCAGGAGTAGGTCTTTACCCTCCGGGGGGCCGAACCTGGGTAAAACCCTGAGTCTCCGCCCTCATCTCGCACCGCAGATGGCTGGCCGCCCTTGCCCTTCGTTCTACTACTCGCTGCCGATTGCAGCATCTGCCGTGGTCATTCCCACGACAGGGAGGTCGCCATGTCGGAGTGTTTGGGGGGCGGCTGGGAGGAGGCAAAGGGACGGGCTCGAGGTTGAAGAGATGAGGGGCAAGATGAGATGAGGAGGCAAAGGCGTTTTGCCTATTTATTGAGGGCGGAGCGTGAAGGGCGGCGTGGGAATCCAGCGTCGCGTTGGCGCAGACGCCGAGACGCATCCTGCATGCATGATCAATGCGAAAGAGGCGGAAGCGGGCAGCGGGCGTGATCAATGCGAAGAGAGAAAAAATAGCTAGGATGCGGCCCCGCCCTGCATGCAGGGGCCGCATGCAAGCATGTGCATTAATTCGAAGAGAGAAAAACGTCCAAGGTAGTTGTTCATTGGCACATAAGAAAAATCGGTGGGAGTAATATTGACTTTTGTATGGCATGAACCAGATGGAAGTAAATTTGATGAAGAAAGTTGTTCGACGTACACTTATTTAATGGGGCAGCGCTGTTGCATAAAATAATAGCTAGATGCGACGCTTAGGGGCAGCTGCTGCATGCATGGTGCAGCCGCCCGACGCCGAGACGAGGCAGCGTGCGCTGCGTTGCGTGTGTGGGTAGCGGGCGTGATCAATGCGAAATAGAGAAAAAATAGCTAGGATGCGACGTCAGAACCCTGCACCGCCGCCCCGACCCGCATCTGCATGCATGGTGCAGCCCGCCCGCGCCCCTGCATGCCACGCTCGGTCCAACGGTCTCGAGTGTGCCAACGCTTCGCTTTGGCTTCAAAATTTGTGTACGTTTGGCAAAATTTGTCCATAAAAATGTACTTCTACCTTTCCAATGCACTTGGGCATCCACTATGTAGTCCATAAGGCTATCCACAAGCCAAAAAGTAGTCCATAAGACTGCCCTAAGACTAGTCATAGTGGGAGTAACCGGGCATCACCTATGTATAAGGTAAACTTTAGCCATAAGGTGGGACCCATCTTCCTTGTAAAATCTTCCACTATGTATAAGGTGAACTTTAGCTATAAGCTGGGACCCACATGTCTCATCCTACATACTCATGCATGAGAGGGAAGAGAGAGTAAATTATTTTCTATTGCTTGTGGACAACCCATAAGCTTAAGGTCACCTACAAGCTTACGGACAACTCTTATTTCTTCCACTATGTATAAAGTAGACTACAAGCATTGCCACATAGGACTTAAGGTGTGGTTTTTTGCACATAGTGGATGCCCTTAGGTAGTAACATGCATGTACATGCAATGCCAATTAGGCAAATTGGTGACATGGCATGACAATTAATGAAGAAAGAGAGAGAGGTAGTAACTTAGCTAGTTACCATAACATCACACATAACCAAGATCATATGAGTCTACAACCTAATTAATTAGCTCTTGCATGACACCATACATATGTTATCACCCACTATGAAGGTAGTAACATCAACTAGTAACATGTGCAAGTTACTAGTCTTAGTTACTTAGCACTATGACCAGCCTAAGGCTATCCACAAGCCAAAATAACATAGATGTGGTATCATGCAAAGTCTCATTTATTACAATGAACCTGAGGGGAGTAAGTTTGATTGGAGAAAGTTGTTACACGAACTTATTTAATGCGACGGAGGAGTAAATATACCGCATTGTGTTGGACGTAAAATAGCTAGATCATGACGCTTAGGGGCGCATGCCCGCATGGTGCAGCCCGCCCGCCCAGCATGCCACGCCGCATGCCACGCTGTTGCACGTAAAAACGATGAAGCCAATCGATTCCGAATCATCCATCCCACGGATCGCCAAGAGCTAGCCACGAAATCCTTCTAAGAGACGCCAACCAATCAGGTTGCGAACAAGCCCTTCCACGGATCGCCAGAGCCACCATGAATCGGACGGTCCTCATTCGCCTTAGGGTTAGATCTACGGTCCTCATTCGCCTTAGGGTTAGCGGGTTTAGGATGCAAATAACGGGGTTTCACAAGTTTGACCAAACATTCAAATGTGCATAACTAATTCAAAAAAATCAAAAAAATACAAAACCTTCGCATGGTGTCATGTTATGTCACATAGTTGTGAGGAAAAATATAAAACTTGGTCTATTGATCATATTTCAAAAAACCCTTCACAAAATGACCTATCTCCTCCGAGGTTTTCTGGCTTTCGGGTCAAATGACCAATGATATGGCTAGAATCAAGGCATAGTTTGTGATAATGTGCCCATATTTGGCATGCATGTCTATAATGGGATGACTAACAATGTTGTAGCACAAAGTTTTCCTTTTCGACGCACAGAAAAATCATTTTCTATTTTCTGAGTGCCGAAAGAGGGGGGATTTGTGAAGCAACCACCAAATTGAAGTTTCAAAATGGTAACATCCTATTTTTCAAAAATACTAGACCACCTAGAATGTACAATTTCCCAACCTGAGTATCTCAAACCTTTTATTCCATCCCTGGTGAAAAAGACAAATCCTCGAATCTACCGGAAGTGGGTAAGATATGAACTACAAGTACATGATTCCATGCTGATGATTTTTGTAAAAATAATTTTAGGTTCACAACATGCTATTTCATCAGATCCAATGGTAGTTTTGAGCCTCAGCCCTAGCTAAGAATATTTATGAAAACCCTTCAAGTTTGACGGACATTCAAATGTGCATAACTAATTCAAAAAAAATCAAAAAATACAAAACCTTCGCATGGTGTCATGTTATGTGACATAGTTCTGAGGAAAAATATCAAACTTGGTTTTAGAAATGGTCGAAAAAAACTTGCTGAGAAATGGGGTGGTTTACCCTAGCTTTGGAGCCCATTTCTACCCCATTTTGGGTAAGCGTGAGTTGTACTTCACAAAAGGGATGGGTGAGGATGAGTTGTATTGTACATATGAGAAAAACGTTGGAAGCTCATACAAATATAGAAAAGTGACATAGCTACATATGTTGAAATTCAAATTTACCATCATATTTGAATTTTGTCCAAATTATCAACAAGTGACAAATTATTATAATAACAAATGTTTACAACAACAAGTGCCAAATTATTACAACAACAAGTGTCAAATGTTTACAACAATAACAAATGTTTACAACAATAACAAATGTTTACAATAACAAATGTCTATTTCTTTTGGCTCTTCTTACCCCTCGTTTTCTTCTCCTTCACAAGTTTCACACCACACAATAGGTTTATGCTCTTCTTTTTCTTACCATTACCATCTGGCCTCCCCACAGCACGTCCAAGAGTCTCCTTCACCTCCTGCACCTCCTCAACAACCTCATGATCATGATCCAGAGCCTCAACAACTTGGTCAGTTTGCACCAGAGCCTCAACAACAGGCTCATTTTGCACCAGAGCCTCAACAACATGCTCATTTTGCACCAGAGCCTCAACAACAGGCTCATTTTGCACCAGAGCCTCAACAACAGGCTCATTTTGCACCAGAGCCTCAACAACAGGCTCATTTTGCCCCTCATTTTGCACCAGAGCTTCCAAATCAGAAACGGTGTGCCCTAAAGCCTCAACAGTTTGCACATCATCCTCCAAAACAAGTTCAGATTGCACCTCAGCAGCACCAAACATGATCTGGTTAGTTCTCTTCTTTCTTTGGCCATTGATTCTTGCCCTTTTCATCGCCAGATTCACAACAACAAGAGGTGGGCCTTTTTCTCCACGCTTCCTCCCGAAAACAAGCAAGTTAATGGGGAGAAAATCATCAACAAGAAATGGGATAGATTTTGGATGAACATACTTTGATTTTCAGCAGTGTATTCGCACTTGGTAGAGCCAACTCGGTGTCCAAGTTCTTCACAGAGTTTGCATCTATTCTTGTTACCTTTTGGGCCCTTTTTTGGCATCTTTCTTTTCATCTTTCTTTCCTTCTTGCTGCTCCCACCTTTCTCAAACCAAGCCTTGAATCTACTCGCTTGGGCTGCCAAACTTTATTTTCATCAAAGGAGGACACAAGGAGAACTGAATGTCCACTTCAGCCACCGAGACTGATCTGTAAGTGCTGGAATTGGTGTTCCATATGCAGCCTTGAATTTTGCTACAGAATAATACTCATGCAAATATGGGTGCATATTTAGCTTGTGTTTGGAGGCCAAGAAAAGTATGGCATGCTCACAAGGCTTCCCAGGTGTTGCCACTCAAGGCATGTGCATTCATTCAATTGAGTGTCAACAACATGCCTCCCGCCAGTTTTGTATCTCGACTTCAGACCCCACAATGAGGATTTCTCAACGCAAATGTGCAAGATTTCGCCTCTGTGACCACCACCGCACAACATCGAAGCTTATCTCCTTGAAGAACATCACCAAGCCTTCTTCTCAATTCCCACAACCTCATGATCATGATCCCGATCTGTCAACCATGTCATGGACAGCAAGTCTTTTAACTCCTTCACTTTGTTGTTGAAACTTTCGCCAAATTATTGTTGATATGATCACATTTGATGGCAGTGTTAAAACCAGACTGTACCATAAAAGAGAATGGTAGGTTTCCAACCATGTACAAAACTTGACCCTATCCTCCTCGGAGCATGCCGCCTTAATCTTCTCAAGGTGATATGAATGTGTCGCACGGTGTAAGATCTTGCTTTGGCCACATGCGTCCAAAATCATCTCCTCTGAATTTTTGATCAAATTCATCCACATATGGTCAAGCACTCTCCGCTCAAAGCATGAGGGAAAACAATCTTCACCGCATTTTCTAAACCTTTACATGCATCTGTGTGCACTGCCAATGGAGAGACTGGCCCTATGCATCTTTTCAACTGCATCATGAACCATGTCCATGATGCCTCTGTCTCAGACTGAAACATGCCAATAGCTACAGGGAACATCCAATTGTGTCCATCTAAAGCATTGCATGCTGCTAGTTGACCATTCCACTTTCCAGTCAAGAAAGATGAGTCTATACTCAAATATGGACGGCAACCTGCTTTGAAGCCATCGATGCAAGGCTTTAAAGCCATGAAGAATTTAGAGAAGAAGACTTTCCCATCAGCTGTTACCTCTGTTGGAATTTGGTGTATATTGGGCTATTGGCCCATTAGACAAATTCTGAAATTCTCTTTGGCCCACTTGTATATGGCAGCATATGGCTGTGCTAGTGGTGCTAAAGTTTAGTCCCACATTGCTAGTTGAAGGGGAGTTGGACCACCTTATATAGTAGAGTGTTGCACCACTCACTAAGGTGTGACAAGAAGAGTAGCCCTCGCGCACTCCTCCTCCGACGCCGCCCGCCTCGCCACGCCTCGCCTCGCCTCGACGCCAAGGCCGCTGGTTATGGAATCTCGCCGAGCCGAGCTTTATTTTGCTGGTTGGGAAAACTGATTATGAGTTACTGCCGTTTCAGCTTTTTATGGACATGGATTACCGACTTCGGACGGGCTGAGCCCATGATCCTCCTAACCTGCACTATATAAAGCGTCCGGCTAAACCTAATCGACGGAATCAATCCACACACGCGCCTACCTCCAGAACCTTGCGCCGCCGCTTTCGTATTCCCCATCCCGACTTGTGGCGTGCACCGCAGATCGACAAGAGGCCTCGAACCCGCCTCTCGTGAACACATGCGGGTGAGGGGCGATCAGGTTTTTGGGGAGCGCTCAAGCGCGACTACTGGCAACCACGACGTCGTCTGACGACGAGTTCCCTGACGACGACTTCTTCCCGGACGTCAGCGACCTCTTCGACAACCTCAACATGGGCGACGCTGCTGCGACCGCTACGGCTGCTATTCAGCCTACACTGTACGTGATTCTTAATTGTCTTTTTAGTATTATGCTAGAGTTCTTTGTTCTAGCGTTTGGTGTAGATGTGATAGGTTTATCTCCTATAGATGTAATCTGTTCATCTACTTTGTTGATCTGCATGATTGGTTTTACTACTGTCTGTATGATCATGGTTTATCAGTTTATTATTCGGATTAAATCATATGGATTATTGCTTATATTTCCAACAATCCAAAAACCTGATTATAGGCAACTGAATTCCACTGGTGTAGCCGCGGCTACTAGGCCGCCTCCTTTTGATGGCATACACTATAAGAGATGGCGCAAGAGAGCAGTTCTCTGGTTTGAAAACCTAAACTGTTATGGCGCCACTCTTGGCAAGCCTGAAGGAGATCTTTCTGCTGAGCAGGAAGCGAACTTTAAAAAAGCCGATACCATGTTTATGGCGGCTTTGTTCAGTGTTCTTGGGGACAACATTGTTGACCCTTATATGTCATTTGATAATGGCAAGGACGCGTGGGAAGCGCTCGAGGCCAAGTTTGGGGTCTCGGACGCTGGCACTGAGTATGCGTCATGGAGCAATTCTATGACTACAGGATGGTTGATGAGCGCGTCGTTGAGCAAGCTCATGAGATACAATCACTTGCCAAAGAACTTGAGCAGTTCAAGTGTTCCTTACCGGACAAATTTGTGGCTGGTGGCATTATTGCCAAGCTTCCTCCTTCGTGGAGGAACTTTGCTACTTCTACGAAACATAAGAGACAAGAGTTTTCCGCACGGATCTCATTGGGTCTCTTCATGTGGAAGAGAAGGAGAGCAAAGGACAAAACTGCTCGAGGACTTGAGGGAGGTTCTACGCCAATTTAGTGCAGAGGAAAACTTCCAATCGCACAAGTTCAAGAATAAGAACAAAACTGAAGGAAAGGGAAAGTTCGATGGCAAGAACAAGGCCACGACTCAACCAACTTCAAGAAGAAAATGATAAGAGGAAAGGCTCTTGCCACGTCTGGTGATCCCGGTCATTGGGCTCCTAGCTGCCCTAATCGCTTTGACAAGCGTCAACATGGGAACAATGGCAATGCCGCTAATGTTGTTATTAGCGATACCGAGATGAAGGATGCTGGATGCGGTATTTTACCTACTATCCTTTCAGTATGTCAATCTCTGATTGGTGGATAGACACGGGTGCTAATACACATGTATGTTACGATATTTCCATGTTTTCCTCTTACGTGTCTCAAGGACCTCTTCCGTCTTGATGGGAAACGGCTCACGTGCTTCGCTCATGGTGTTGGTACGGTAGATCTGAAGTTTACTGGGAAGACCGTACACCTGAAGAACGCAAGATGTTCCTCCATCAATAAGAATCTCGTCGGATCGCTTTTATGTCGAGATGGCTTTAAGTTGGTGTTTGAGTCCAATAAAGTTGTAATTTCTAAGTATGTACAATTTGTTGGAAAAGGTTATGAGTGCGGAGGTCTCGCTTGTCTCGCTGTCAGACTCATGTACTAAAGTTATTAATCATGTCCGCAATGATAATGAGTCCAATGTTTGGCATTCACGACTGTCATATTAACTTTGGTTGCATGACGCTAGCCAATATGAGTTTAATTCAAATTTTCCATGTCAAAGGTTCTAAGTGCCAAGTTTGTGTGCAAGCAAAGCAACCCCAAAGTCTCATAATTTGCGGAACCGAGAAACTTAGCACCGCTAGAACTTATACATTCAGATCTTTGTGAGATGAATGGTGTGTTGACAAAAGGTGGAAAAAGATACTTTATGACGTTGATTGATGACTCCACTAGATACTTGCTATGTTTATCTCCTGAAATTGAAGATGAATCTTTGAACTACTTCAAAATCTATAAAGCTGAGGCAGAAAACCAACTTGATCTTAAAATCAAGCGGCTAAGGTCGGATCGTGGTGGAGAGTACTTTTCAAATGAATTTGATTTATTACATGCGGAACATGGTATTATACATGAGAGGACGCCTCCTACTCACCTCACCAAATGGGGTGGCGAAAGGAAGAACCGCACTCTAACCGATTTGGTTAACGCCATGTTAGATACATCGGGTCTTTCCAAGGAATGGTGGGGAGGCGCTAATGACGCGTGTCATGTCCTAAACCGTGTTCTGTAAAGGATAAAACCATGACTCCATTTGAGGAATGGGAAAATAAAAGGCTTAAACTCTCTTACTTACGAACTTGGGGTTGTTTGCGAAAGTCAATATTCCAATACCCAAGAAGCGAAAGCTTGGACCAAAAACTGTTGATTGTGTTTTTCCGATATGCTTTTCATAGCATTGGCTATAGATTTTGATAGTAAAATCTGAGGTATCCGACATGCATGTTGGTACAATTATGGAGTCGAATGATGCGACTTTCTTTGAGGACATCTTTCCTATGAAAGGCATGTCTAGCTCATCAAATCGGAGATGACTAGTTCATCTAGTCGAATTTTCTATAATTCTGAACCCACTATGCCGATAGAACACTGATGATCCTGTGGAGGATGACAATGAAGCTCCCAAAAGGAGCAAGAGACAAAGGACTGTAAAGTCATTTGGTGATGATTTCATTGTGTACCTTGTGGATGATACTCCCACTTCTATTTCAGAAGCCTATGCATCTCAAGATCTCGACCATTGGAAGGAAGTCGTCCGAAGCGAGATGGATTCCATCTTAGCTAATGGTACTTGGGAAATCACTGATCGTCCTTATGGGTGCAAGCCTGTAGGATGTAAGTGGGTGTTCAAGAAAAAGCTTAGACCTGATGGTACTATTGAAAAGTACAAGGCACGTCTTGTGGCTAAGGGTTATACCCAAAAGGAAGGTGAAGACTTCTTCGATACTTACTCACCTGTAGCCAGATTGACCACTATTCGAATACTGCTATCCTTGGCTGCCTCACACGGTCTTCTCGTTCATCAAATGGACGTTAAGACAGCTTTTCTAAATGGAGAGCTAGATGAGGAAATTTATATGGAGCAGCCTGACGGATTTGTGGTAGATGGTCAAGAAGGAAAGGTGTGCAAGTTAGTAAAGTCTTTATATGGTCTTAAGCAAGCTCCTAAGCAGTGGCACGAGAAGTTTGAAAGAACTTTAACTGCTGAAGGCTTTATTGTAAACGAAGCTGACAAATGTGTGTACTATCGCCATGGTGGGGGCGAGGGAGTTATTATGTGTCTCTATGTTGATGACATATTGATATTCGGGACCAACCTCGCTGTTATCGAGGAGGTCAAAGAGTTCCTATCTCGCTGCTTTGAGATGAAGGACTTGGGAGTGGCTGATGTAATCTTAAACATCAAGCTACTAAAGGATGACAATGGTGGGATTACATTGCTTCAGTCTCACTATGTGGAAAAGATATTGAGTCGCTTCGGGTATAGCGGCGCAATTCTCCAACGCCTTATGATCCGAGTGTGCTACTTGAAAGAATCAAGGAATGCTAAAGATCAATTGAGATATTCTCAAATTATTGGCTCGCTCATGTATTTAGCCGCTACTAGACTCGACATCTCCTTTGTCAGAAGCAAACTGAGTCGATTTGCGTCAAATCCTGGAGATGATCATTGGCATGCTCTTGAAAGAGTTTTGCGCTATTTGAAAGGCACTGCGAGTTACGGTATTCACTATACTGGGTATCCTCGGGTACTTGAGGGTTATAGTGATTCAAATTGGATATCTGATGCCGATGAGATTAAGGCCACAAGTGGTTATTTGTTTACACTTGGTGGTGGCGCTTCTTCGAAGTCTTGCAAGGCACCATCTTAACGAGGTCAACAATGGAAGCAGAACTCACGGCATTAGACGCCACCTTTGAAGCGAGTGGCCGTGAGCTCTTGATGGACTTACGTGGTTGAAAAACCAATACCCGCTATCCCAATGAACTGTGATAATCAAACTGTGATCGTCAAAGTAAACAGTTCTAAGGATAATATGAAGTCATCAAGGCATGTGAAGAGGAGATTGAAATCTGTCAGGAAACTGAGAAACTCCGGAGTTATTGCGTTGGATTATATCCAAACATCTAAGAACCTGGCAGATCCTTTCAAAAAGGGTTTATCACGCAATGTGATAGATAATGCATCGAGGGAGATGGGTTTGAGACCCACGCTATGAGTTGATCCCAGTGGCAACCCACTCTATGTGATCGGAGATCCCGTGAATTAGAGATGGGAGACAAGCTGTTGGTCAGCTGAGAGGAGAGTATTCCCATATTATTTTTACATCTCCATAAAGATGCAATACTCTCTTAATCTGCATGGCAGGTTGATATTTATCTTAATGTGTTCCAAGTGGCTTTTTATAAGCGGAGATGTTGTCCTGCAGAACATCTCTTGAGGAATACACCTATATGAGTCTGACTGTCAAACGTCGCAGTCCGTGAGAGTTGGGTGCTCTCTAATAAACTCATGAAAGGCCCTGGAGTATGACGCATAAGCTCCAAACCGCGGGGAAGCCGACGGTAGCCCTGTACCGGTCTAGATTTTGTGTGAAACTAGCACGCAGAAAACTTGTAGTTCAAGGCATAGTCCACTATTCAAGTTGCTAGCTAGTGTAGCATGAAGTTTAACGTGGAAGTTCAACTTAACAGTCTCCACTACACACCGGTATATAAAACAATGTTCTGGAAGAAAAGTGATGTGATGTGCCAATGAGACTTTGTGGGGGATTGTTGGAATTTGGTGTATATTGGGCTATTGGCCCATTAGACAAATTCTGAAATTCTCTTTGGCCCACTTGTATATGGCAGCATATGGCTGTGCTAGTGGTGCTAAAGTTTAGTCCCACATTGCTAGTTGAAGGAGAGTTGGACCACCTTATATAGTAGAGTGTTGCACCACTCACTAAGGTGTGACAAGAAGAGTAGCCCTGCACATTCCTCCGACGCCGCCCGCCTCGACTCGCCACGCCTCGCCTCGTCCACGGCAGCGCCTTGGTTGAGGAATCTCGCCGAGCCGAGCTTTATTTTGCTGGTTGGGAAAACTGATTATGAGTTACAGCCGTTTCCAGTTTTTATGGACATGGACTGTTACCGACTCGGACGTGGGCTGAGCCCATGATCCTCCTAACCTGCACTATATAAAGCGTCCGGGCTAAACCTAATCGGTACGGAATCAATCCACACACGCGCCTACCTCCAGAACCTTGCGCCGCCGCTTTCGTCTTCTCCATCCCGACTTGCGGCGTGCACCGCAGATCGGGACAGTAGGCCTCCGGAACCCCGCCTCTCGTGAACCTGTACGGGTGAGGGGCGATCAGGTTTTTGGGGAGCGCTCAAGCGCGACTACTGGCAACCACGACGTCGTCTGACGACGAGTTCCCTGACGACGAATTCTTCCCGGACGTCAGCGACCTCTTCGACAACCTCAACATGGGCGACGCTGCTGCGACCGCTACGGCTGCTATTCAGCCTACACTGTACGTGATTCTTAATTGTCTTTTTAGTATTATGCTAGAGTTCTTTGTTCTAGCGTTTGGTGTAGATGTGATAGGTTTATCTCCTATAGATGTAATCTGTTCATCTACTTTGTTGATCTGCATGATTGGTTTTACTACTGTCTGTATGATCATGGTTTATCAGTTTATTATTCGGATTAAATCATATGGATTATTGCTTATATTTCCAACAACCTCAGTATCTATCTCCACAACACTGCCAGGTGACCTCTTCTCTACTTCTGCTTTGAAGTTATAAAGCATTCGAAAGGTATTTGCCCAATCACCATATAGCTCTTTCATTGACCTTTGCTTTGCCTTCCACACTGTAGTATAATTCAGCTTAATGGGGTACTGCTTTTCCAAGTCTATTTTCAGTCTCTTTGCAGTGCTGTTTGGTGTTGTGGCTAAAATGGGCTTGATCTTTTCTGCAACCCATAATTGTGATGTCATCTTTGTAACTGTTTGAGAACTTGTAATGCAAGTATGAGGTTTTGGAATTTGATTCACTCTTATTGTCCTTCCATCAGGTTGGCGTCTAGCAGATATATACCACTTGCAAGGCTTGGCACCACCATCATAACCTATGCATTTTGCATAGAACTTTTTATCAGTCCACATAGTCTTGGTAGCAAACTCACGTTTGACTGCATATGTCCTGAAACACATCCTGAATTCATCCATGCTTGGAAACAATCTCCCAACTTCAATAACTGGGTCCTCTTTGTCATAAACTGTTACTAGCTCATCATCATGTGCATCATCTACATGAACGCAGCATTTTCCAACAACTCTAGATCTATATCGCCTCTTCATCTCTTAAATGGTTGTCACCATCATTTGCAGCTTCATCCCTCTTCTTCTCCTTGTCTCATCATCTATAGGAATGCCAAAAGCTTTGCCATTTCAATGTCATCTATTGGTGCAATGACCAAATCGGTGCGGTCATGTATCTCAACTGAATTCCAATCAGATTACAATCCTTTGTGCATTACCATCTGCAGCCTCCCTTGTGCATTAGCATCATCATCCTCCACTGTTAACACTTCCAACTCGTAAGTATAGGCATTACTTGCCTTTGCAGCCAATCATCCTCGACCATCGAGCAGCCAGCTTTGAGGCCACATATCCAACCCTCGAATCAGGTTTTAGATCAATGAGCTCGCTAAAAACAGAACAGTTTTGCTTGTCCAAACGTTTCTCTCATCGATTTCATCAACTATATGTTCTGTCTCAACCCTAACATAGTCACATTTGCAATCATCAAATCGTAACAAAGAAACTTCTTGCTCGCCCCAAACCACACTATCCCCAATTTTTTCCACCATTTTCCTTACTGCCTCCTCTCCCATGTTTATTAGCTCTTGGGGATCAACATGTTCTAATTCCACCTCCCATTTAACAACCGTGTCTCTCTCAATGATCTGCGTGCTGCCATCAACTAAAACAGCCCTAGAGGGAAAGAAATTGATGCGAAATTCGAAGGTTTGGCGCGCAACATCGTCTCCCCTGTTTTTGGCGGGCATTGTGAGCTAGCGGAAGCGAACAGAGAGCTCAACCTTAGAGAAATTAAGTGCAGAGATACGGGATATACCGATTAGAAGTACCCTCTCCATGCTCCATATCGTTCCTCGCCTGCTCAGCACACCCTCGCCTCCACAATCTAGCATCAATGGGCACGCCAGATCTCGAATTGAGAAGAATGGGAGAGGAATTAGCTTTCAAATGGCACTCACCACCTTCGCTGCCGAAAGCGCGCCGCCTAAATTAATTGCCGTCCGCCGCCGCGCCGAACGATGGGTGAGGTCCGCCACCGTCGGGAAGCTACATGAGTGTTACGTGCGCTCTCGGTCGGAAGCGGTTGGTTTGACTGTCCCAACCAACCGGTTTGGCTTAACCCTAATATTGGAACAAAGTTAAATGTGTCCTTACGACCGATTTAAGGCCCGTGTGGCCCTGGGATATTAGTTGCCTCACATCCGTCGCATGCGAGCTATTCTTTTCAACGATGTCGCTTTCCTTCCAATTCCACGTAAAGACGTCGCATAGGAGCTATAAGCCCCTAATTTGGTAGCGGTGGTGGCAGCAACCATGCGGTGCGTGGAGACTGACCATGCAGCCTAAACAAGGAGCTGGCGGAAGCCGTCGGGAAACCGATCTCCCAATGGGTGGAACATAAATGAAGGTGGCATGCCATATGGCGCTGCTAATCCATGAGAGGCCCGACGCTCTCCGCGATGACCTGCGAGCCTACCCCGACTAGGCTACGACAAGCCAGAACTGGCAGGATCTGCTTGCCACCCTGGATTTCATGGTACTGTCAGGTACCCCTATGCATGTGATAATGCTATTGAGGTGGATATGGTGGCATTATGCATAGATGGCACAATCTAACCTTGTGAGACATTATTGTTGTGTATGGATGCAGGAGTTAAATACATTAACAGTCCTGTAATTGTTGGACTTACTCGATTTAGTCCTTTTACTCGAAATTTGCTGAATTTTGCCCGTATACCTGTGAATTGAGCTCGATTTAGTCCTACTCCATGTTTGGCCTCAAAATTTGCCGACTCGGATGCCACGTCGAGGTCGTGTCTCACTTGCGAGAGTGAAGATGGACTGAAAATTTGTATTTAGCCCTTCCGGCCGTGTTAACACGTTACCAGTAGTTCACCTCCCATTGTAAATTTGTCGCTCCATCTTCTGGTCCAGCGATCACCACCTTCGTCGCACGTCCGTCGCCTCCGCCTCCGTCGAGTCCTTTGTTTTTTTCCTTCTTCAAACATAATTCTCTAGGCTGAAAGGATCTGTAACATAATGGATCTGATGGAGAGAGGGGTACGTGAAATATCTGGCAGTGGAAAAAAGTTTTAGATGTAGGAGGGTGTTCTTGCAAGATTCCAGTCCACGTGGTGTCCGAATAAGTGCAATTATGACGCCAGACATGGATTAGGACTAAATTGACCCCAATTCACAAGTACAGGGATAAAATTCAGCAAATTCTAAGTAAAGGGACTAAATCAAATCAGCCCAACAAGTATAAGGAACGTTAGTGTATTTAACTCATGGATGCAGCATCTGATATCGTGGGAAGCATATAGAAAACTAATATCTTTGAAATAAATTCAAATTTTGATTGGAAGCAATGATGGTAGAAACGAATAGTTGTTTCACCGGAAGTACATATTTGTTGCATCGGAAGCAAATTATAACGCATGGATTCTCATTTATAAATATAACTATTAGTTTGCTTAACGGAAAAGCGTTACTACTAACAACCATGGAAAAGTTAATAGGAAATCGCGCTTAATGAGCATTAAGTGGTCGCGATTCTGGACAATCTCCAGGGGAGGAAAGACTCACGCCGCGGGATCTGGTTTAGTATCTTAGGTGTTATTGAGGAATATCTACAATTAATTAATACATTGATTCAGTTCCGTTTTGCTGATTTTCTCCACTATATAAACAGCCGCAAGGGCCAGATCTTACGGCAACCCCAAGCATATAGAACAAAAATACAAGTGATCATTTCCCATCATGGCACTCAAGAACAATGCGACGAGCAAGGCTGCAGTTTTCCTGGCTCTTGTGATCATGTCTTCCCTCATGTCATCCTCGTCCTGCTATGCACACACAAGTAATAACATCTCTCACTATATTGTTCATGTGTTTTCAAATCTTATAACTCGATGGTCGAGTTATTTGCTTCTGTAACTTTTTGTTGCAAAAATAGCTACATGTTTCCAAATAGAAAGTCAGCACTATTTTCTCTACATACATCAAACGTCTTATAAAATATTTGTGCTAGTAATTGATTTTTACTCACGTTGGGTTGTACATGAATTTCCAGTCGACATTGCAGCTGATGATGGAGGGAATCCTACAACTTGCTTCCACTTGGAAAGCTGTGAAGCCCGTTGCGGGACCGTATGCGATCTCAGCGGCCACGGTTCGTCTAGGGCCTCCTGCAAGCAAGATCAGTGTTGTTGTGCCTAGTATAATGCTTCTTCTCTTGCTTAATCAGCAGTATTGTAATAATTTTGCTCAAATGTGGTATTGGTGACCAAAAAATAAAATAATCTAGCCATTGATTTTTTAGTGGTACGTGTGTTCATGTGGTGAATCTTGGCATGCGAATGTAACACCCCAATAATTTGAACTTTGATTACATAACTCTAATAAGCTGATTTTTTTAAATTGAGTCCTTTAATCCTATCTTATTGGTTTCACTTGGATTATACTCTCCTTGACTTGTTTCAAACCAATATAATTTGAATCCAACTAATATTATAATCTCGATCTACAAGAAACCAACCAAGTTGCTTTGTAAAACTTTAATTGATCAAACTCTCATATAAGTAAGTAGAAGACAATGAATGGCCCGTATTAAGCAAGCATCTAGCGAAGAAAGGTCCTTAATATCCCAGCAACAAACCGCCACATCTGCCTACACAGGAGTATGCAAAGTCCTTGACCTCGGCCCCGACACCATCATAGCCATCAATTTGTTCAAGATTCGTGCAGAGGTCAACTGGTCAAAAGGGTCCAATCGTTTTGCATTTTAACCGTCTATATGTACGAAAATCAACCCATCCACCCAGAGCATCTTCTCCCAGAGCCGCGTCCTCCCACCTACCACCGAGCACGCCTCCCAAATCGCGTCACCATGCCTCCTCCTGCTCCTCCCCGATAGCAGCCCACCGCCCAGCACCTCCTCCTCCTACATGCCCCGATGGGGGAGGCGCCATGGAGCAGCGGCGTCGCCTACGCGCGAGGCGGCCGCCCCCTCATGCTCCTCCACCCATCAAGATTTTTGATTCAGTTTCTTCCACCAAAGTCTTCTTTGCATTTTTTTCCACCGAAATGTTCTTCATATTTTTCTTCACATTTTCTTGTATAGATCTGTTTGATTTTGTATGAATCCTTGTAGATCGAAATATACATGCAAATTTGTTGGATTTGTTGTCATTTTGTATGAATCCTTGCAGATCCTTGTATGAATATCCTTGCAGATCCTTGTATGAATCCTTCCAGATCCTTGTATGAATCCTTGCAGATATTATTTTCCATGACTTACAGTGTATGAAACTACTCTGAATCTTACTTGGATCGTTGAATTTATGATGGATCTTGTACGGATTTTCTATCAAACTGTAGTGAAATATGTATAGAAATTGTATGAATGTTCTTTGAAGAAAATTATATGAAACCACTCTGAATCTTGTATGTATCTTTGGATTTTGTATGAAACCACTTTGGTTTGACAATGTATGAAACTTGTATTATTTTTAAAAAAATGAGGTGAAAAAAATTGTACAAGTTGTGTACATAAAAACATTGTTGAATATTCCTGGAATTTTAAGAGAAAAAATGAGGTGAAAAAGAAAAAGAAATGTGTGTAGAAAAAATTGTTGATTAAATTTATGGATCTGGAATGTTTAGTGAATAATAAATATATATTAATGTTTATAAATCTTTAAAATATTCCGTGTACAAGTTATGTACTTGGCAAAAACAAGTTTGTAAAATATGTGAATCTTGTATGAAACTTCTGAATATAGGATGAAACAAATTAAGAGTGTCTAAATATTTTTGAATAAAAAGTACAGGAATAAAAATTATCAAATGAGATTGTTGAAAAAAAATTATGCATGTTTCATTTTTGGAATAAAAAATATCCATAAAAAACATTGTTGAATATTCCTGAAATTTTAAGAGAAAAAATGAGGTGAAAAAGAAAAAGAAACGTGTGTGTAGATTCTTTTTGATTAAATTTATGAATCTGGAATATTTAGTTAATAATAAATATATATTAATATTTATAAATCTTTAAAATATTTAGTGTACAAGTTTTGTACTTGGCAGAAACAACTTTGTAAAACATGTGAATCTTGTATGAAACTTTTGAATCTAGGATGAAACAAATTAAGAGTGTCTAAATATTGTTGAATAAAAAGTACAAAAATAAATTTATCAAATGAGCTTGTTCAAAAAACAAATTGTGCATGTTTCATTTTTAGAATAAAAATGTACATAAAAATATTGTTGAATATTCTTAAAAATTTAAGAGAAAAATGAGGTGAAAAAGAAAAAGAAACGTGTGTGTAGAAAAAATTGTTGATTAAATTTATTAATCTGGAATATTTAGTGAATAATAAATATATATTAATATTTATAAATCTTTAAAATATTTAGTGTACAAGTTCAGACTTAGCAGACACAAGTTTGTAAAACATGTGAATCTTGTATGAAACTTCTGAATCTAGGATGAAACAAAGTAAGAGTGTCTAAATATTGTTAAATAAAAAGTACAAGAATAAAAATTATCAAATGAGATTGTTGAAAAAACAAATTGTGCATGTTTCATTTTTAGAATAAAAAATGTACATAAAAACATTGTTGAATATTTCTGAAATTTTAAGAGAAAAAATGAGGTGAAAAATAAAAATAAACGTGTAGAAGACAGTATCGATTGTGAGGAGAGAATCAGCGACAAAAAATATAGAATATCCGACAACGCTAGGGAATTGGATAGAAAAGAGGGATATTTTATAAAACGCATAACACAAGTCTCCAACAAATGTAGAGTAGAGATGGTGCCGGGGGCCCCTCCTACGGGGATTACATTGTCCCTTGACCTCGTCATAGGACAAAACATACACACGCACGCGCACACACATATGGACTCATGTACAAATTCAGGACGGGATAGCATTCACAAAACGAGTACATCGGGGCAAGATGTCGTCACGTCCCTCTCTTCTGACTAACAAAACGAAGTAAACTAACTAGATTCTCATCTCATCTCAGAATAAAAAATGAAATCTATCTATCTATCTATCTATCCCTTATGCTTGCCACATTGGATTTTTCTTGAGGTAGGTTAGGACGTGTACAATGCGGTGACGTTAGCCTTTCCTTATGCTTGCCATATTGGATTTTTGCCTACTTGAAGGAGAGATAAATAGAAGAGAGAAGGTTGTCTTCCCTTAGCTAAAGGATGATCTCTTAGAAATTAGAGAAGACTATTTTCTCCATTGTACCATATGCTCTCTCTTAGTCAACAAATTTCTTACTAAAAATATTTAATCCTCATTAAAAGGCGAGGAACCCATGCCGTTTTTTTTTCTCAACCCTTGGCGGTCTTTCCTTTCCCGTCTATGCCGATCTGGGTCCGAGGTCACTGGGCGCCTCGCCTGTCCGCCTTGAGGTGGGTGCCTCCTCTCCGGCGAAGCTGGATTTATCTGACGAGATCAGTGTATTTTCGGAGGCTGGACCTGAAGCCTGCTCCTTCCGCATAGATCTTGGGCCTCTGCTGATTGTTTTGCGTACTTCCTGGATTGGGAGATCTACCGCTATGCTAATCAGCAAGGCCTCTGCTGATTGTTTTGCGTACTACCTGGATTGGGAGATCTACCGCTATGCTGATCAGGAAGAGCCAAGAGTGCCTCCTGTTCATTGGATTTATAGGCTTGTCTCCTCTTCCGCTGGATGGGGCGGACGGCGGCGTGGGGGCCTGTTGGTCTGTCCAATAATGGCGATTGGTCCTAAGGTTTCGTCAGCATGAAGACAAAGATCTTCTTATTGTTGCACTCGTTGATCTGGCCTGGAGAGGCGGGTACCGGAAAGCTCCACTGGCGAACTCCCATGGGCGCATTAAGCCTGGAGATTGCTGGATCAGAAGGTATTCGGTCGTGCGTACTTTGTTTTTATGGCCATTTGGTTTCAGCGGGTACGTTGCGAAGCTCTGCTGCTTGTTCCCACCAAGTGCCATGTAACGAACCATGGTGAAGTCAGATGCGGAGAATGTCAGGAAAGCGGAAATATGAGAGCGGCAATGATGATTTGAGTCTTTGTGGCGACGGCAAACTAATTGCGGGATCTGTGACTTGTAGCAGCGACTGTTTGTGGGGGGGAGACAACACAAGATGAGTTCCCTATCTTACCTTGTAGGATGAAAATCCAGGTCTGGCCTTAACTGGTTGTGTCTGACAATGGCCTTGTTGAAGGCATTGTTTTGCGAGAGAGGACTTTCTCCAGGGTGAAAACCTATGATCTTTGATCGGGCAACGACGACGCTTGTACACTGTTTCCTTCTTGAAGGCGTTGTTATTGGAGTGATGTAGTACTGGTGTTGTTCTGGTGGTGTCAGTGTCGTTGCTACGGGAAATAGTTCCCTGTAACGGGATTTTTCTTTTTTGTAATTCTTTTTTTCTGGGTTGTGTGCATCGGTAAGGCCGCTATGGCATGCGTCGTTGCAGAGGCTAGGTGTAATTGGTATCTCCGTGATATTAATATATACTCTTTTCCAAAAAAAAGCAGTAAGAGATAGTGCATTGTACAACTTATTTATTATGTCTTCTCTAAATGATGTGGAGAGCTAAGAGAAGGCATACATTTCCTGGTATTGTACATGCCCTAGTCAAATACGTTTCCATCCGTCAAAAATATGTTTCCCTATGGTGGTTTTCGTCTCAGTTTATTGGACGGTTTTGCCCCTGGCGGTTGGAAATATTAGTGCCACAGCCACCGCCAAGTGATCGGCCACATGTGGAAATCCCTCATCGTGAGCACCCCTCCCACAGCGATGCGCCACCCTCAATCCCTTGCCTCGAGCTCAGCGGCGCCGCCTCCAGTCGCTTGCATCAAGATTTCAAATCTTATAACCCCGATGGTTGATTTATTTGCTTCTGTAGCTTTTTTAAGCAAAAATAGCTACATGTTTCCAAATAGAAAGTCGGCACTATTTTCTCTACATACATCAAACGTCTTATAAAATATTTGTGCTAGTAACTAATTTTTACTCACGTTGGGTCGTAATTTGTAAATGAATTTCCAGTCGACCTTGCAGCTGATGATGGAGGGAATCCTACAACTTGCTTCCATTTGGAAAGCTGTGAAGCTCGTTGCGGGACCGTATGCGGCCTCAGCGGCCACGGTTCGTCTAGGGCCTCCTGCAAGCAAGATCAGTGTTGTTGTGCCTAGTATAATGCTTCTTCTCTTGCTTAATCAGCAGTATTGTAACAATTTTGCTCAAATGTGGTATTGGTGACCAAAAAATAAAATAATCTAGCCATTGATTTTTTAGTGGTACATGTGTTCATGTGGTGAATCTTGGCATGCGAATGTAACACCCTAATAATTTGAACTTTGATTACATAACTCTAATAAGCTGGTTTTTTTAATTTGAATCCTTTAATCCTATCTTATTAATTGGTTTCACTTGGATTATACTCTCCTTGACTTGTTTCAAACCAATATAATTTGAATCCAACTAATATTATAATCTCGATCTACAAGAAACCAACCAAGTTGCTTTGTAAAACTTTAATTGATCAAACTCTCAAATAAGAAAGTACAAGACAATGAATGGCCCGTATTAAGCAAGCATCATCTAGCGAAGAAAGGTCCTTAATTAATATCCGAGCAACAATCCGTCACATCTGCCTACACAGGAGGATGTAAAGTCCTTGACCTCGTCATAGGACAAAACGTACGCGCACACACGTACGGACTCATGTACAAATTCAGAACGGGATAGCATGCATTCACAAAACGAGTACATCGGGCAGGATGCAAAACAATACAAAGCATCGTCACGCCCCTCTCTTCTGACTAACAAAACGAAGTAAACTAGCTAGATTCTCATATCATCTCAGAATAAAAAACGAAATCTATCTATCAACTAATTTTATAGGTTAGTCGAATACGTTTCCATCCGCCAAAAATACGTTTTTCTACGGTGGTTTTCGTCTCAGTTTATTGGACAGTTTTGCCCCTGGCAGTTGGAAATATTAGTGCCACAGCCACCGCCAAGTGATCTGCCACGTGTGGAAATCCCTCATCATGAGCACCCTTCCCACAGCGATGCGCCGCCTTCAATCCCTTGCCTCGAGGCGCCGCCTCTAGTCCCTTGCATCGAGATTTCTAGCACCGACGCCAATCTTCTCACGGTCTTCTACGGCGGCCTCACGGAGCTCGCTGATATCGCCCGCTTCCAATCTGTCTGCAGCACCTGGCGTGATGGGGAGAGGAGGCCACTGCCGCGCATCCGCTGCAGCCCTCGTGGCTCGTCCCCCCGTCTTCGCTCTTCTTCTGCCTCCGGGGGGACTGCTTGTACCCCAACCTCCGTCTACATGTCCCAACCGCGGATGCCTACCGACGCCGCCGCCTCTATTCCTCCCCACACGGCTGGACCATCGCAATCGATTGGACTGGTCTCTCCATGTCCCTCCTATCCACCATTATCCTCCGGCCGGTGGACAGGAACAAGCGTTCCACAGAACTCTTTTCCCCATCCCTGGTTAAATCATAATCCCAGCGCCCAGATCCATAGCGGGCTCCTCTGCGCCGCCGAGAAAAGGTAGGAGGTCCTCGGGCGGGCGTCAAGGTGCCTTCCGAGATAGAGGTGTCTGTGGTGGCATCCACCAACATACCATACCAGACGAGAGGAGATGGAGGCGTACATGGCGGCACCTCCTCGCTCGTTACCCCATCGATCCCCAACCCCGAGCGCTTCCATGGATCTCCTTGTCCTGGCATCCCATGCCTAGTGAGCTGCCGTAGCAACCCAATCAGCACGCTGCCCCCGCTCCACGACTCGCGCCGCCATCTCCCCACCCAGGTCTCCGCACAACCGGAGATCCTCCCCGTGCCGCCCAGGATCCCCGACGCGTGGCCTCCGGAGCCCTGATGGAGCGACGCCTCCATACTGTTTGATGGGATGCTCGTTCGACACGGGATAAAGCTATCGTTGCAGGGCGGCAGAGCACTATAGCACTGACTATTGCACTGGGTCCCACCGGCTAGCCCCCACCAGCCGGCCATGTATTGTAGTCTGTGCCCCAACCACTATATAAGGGGGGAGGTGCACCTCTGTCGGGGGGATCGATCTCTCTTCTACCTCTAGTTTCCCCCAGTTCATCTAGGATACAGCTCGAGGAGCACTTCTATTAGGAATTTGCCCGTCATATAGTAAGATCTTGCAGGAGTAGGGGTGTTATCTCGCCAAGAGGGCCCCGAACCTGGGTACATCGCTGACATGGGTATGACTTATTAGGTTCCCGTGATTGGTATACCCTATGCGTACCCGAGCTACGGCCCATGAGACCCATGAAGAATAAAGAGTCTAGTAAGCATCCGATGGACAGAAGCCTAGATTGGCGATCAAGATAGAAGTGTAAACTGACATAATCCTAGTGTTTTAATCATAACTTGTAACCTATCTGTATATGGCTCTAGGACCCAACTTTTCATATAAAGGCAGGGAGGAGCCTACAGAGAGGGGACCTTAGCTTTTCAGCAAGACACTATCCGCTGTGAGTTAGATCACATCTAGGGAATCGACGAAATTGTAATCATCTTCTCCACATAATCCAAATGCATCGACTTCCTTGTTTGTCTTATAAGCCGACGAAATCACCAGCGCTCTCTTTTTCTCGAAACCCTAACTCCATAACCATGGAAATTACCGAGGTCACACCTCGTCAATTGGCGCCGTCCGTGGGAACTGTGAGCGCTGGATCCATGAATTCGCCGGCTCCCTCTTCACCAAGAAGCAATCCGACAATTGAGGTCGGTGAGATCCTATATGATCTCATCGATCTTGATCCACCCCCACCACCACTCTCCCGGCCTCCTACGACTTCTGCACCTTCGATCCAGATTACGAATGTAGTATAGCTCTTTTTTCCTACTAGACCAAGGTTATCGAATCCTCGGGAAGCAGAAAGAGTGGTGAAGTTACTTTAACGGACCTTTGGTAGTTTTAGAATTCTTTTAGTGTTTTACCGGACCAAGAGTTTGTGATCTTTTGCTTTTGTCGATGATGGAGAGAGAGGGCCTGGGGCGTTCGGTTTCACCTGTAGTTGTGTACAACATCTGATAGGAATAAAAGATAATAATAAAGTATGCATGCAATCGTTAGAGCAAGATAATTATATGTGGGCAGTGCATCCATAACTGCTATCGTCTCCGCAACCTCTTATAGCAATAGCCTATTAGTCTCATCCATAGAAGAAATAGATCTAATGATATGCGCCGTGACATCACCGTTAATCCCAAGTAAATCCCTCACATACAGCCGTACTATCTTTTCTGTCACTAGGGTTCCCATCCTCCAGATTAGTCATTACTCACACTCCCTATACCTAGATCAATCCTCGAGGTCTTGGATACCTGACAAGTCCTTAGATTGAGGGAAGAGAGGATATAATAATCATCATGTCGTACAAACTAATACAAGATCCCATCTATGATAAATAACATGCACAATCTACATGGCTAGGCCGAAGCCCTTACCCCAAGGAGAATTACTCACACATAGAGATGATATCAACGATCATAAACATTGCAATGGAAATCATGATATAGATAGTAATAGTCTTAGAATGCCGCCAATTGGAGATGAGATCTACTATTACAAGTGGTGAACTATGGTTATGGTGGTGGAGAAGGGTTTTGAGATCGGATCTAGATCTATTCCTTCGGCGGCTCTTCGGTGTTGTGTGTTTTCTGGTTTGGCTCTCCGGGGGCGTCTTTTCTCGTCATGAGAGGTCTCTTTATATAGGGGTCCCTTGACAAAATTTATTTCGTTTGACCTAGCGGTGTCGGTGGAAACTATACGGTTGGAACTATATGGCCGGAATTTTATTCCCGTCGTATAGTTGGTCGTTAAAAGTACTGGATCCTTTCCATGACTCCTGCTCTCTTTGAGTTGTTGGAAATCTCGTATATTTGAATTTAATATTGTGATTCCCATCATCAAACATCATTTCCTATGCAGGGAAAAAAAATAGAAAGACAAGATTGCATAACGCTTTGATCTTTAGGCATTAGTGGCAGGATTTAGAGAGATATTTCATCAAAAGTATGATTAATATCTAGTTTAAATGTGGACGTGGATGGCTATATTTCACAGCCATCAACTTCTACCGGAGAAAGATCTCATAATTGGGTGTTTCCACTTCCGCATCGGGACTATCGAGAATCTCTGTGTTTCGGCCCTGATCTACAAGGGCTGTCGGCTGCAATCGCAGCGCCTACAGCGACACATGCATCTTCTGTCGGCTCCACTGGAAGAGTCATCCCACAACTGACGAACTTTGAAGCAAACTGCGATCACACCGTAGAGCTGGAGGATCTGGCTGAACTCTATGATGGCCTCTCCTTCGGATATGATTCCAAGTCAACACCACTGCGCTTCTTGAACCTAACAAACATCGTCTATGATGAATCTAAAGAAAGCCTAGACTGCGGGATCAGAAAGGACGACTCATACCCATAACAGAACCCATGGGACTTGACTGGCCTTCATGACAATGTCTCCTTTTATTCTGATAGTGACAACAGTAGCCCGTACATGGCATGCCATCACGTATGCGTGATTCGAGCTACCGAAGGAGAAGGAACTTTGCCACGCGGCTCCAATGGTAACCCTATCATCGACCCCAATGAAATTATTTTGGACAGGGATGTAGGTGGTCGTGGGAACGGACCAAAGACACCCCTAGAAAAACGTGTTGTCCAAGGAGGAGACATGGAACGTGACGGTTTAATATTGACAAATACCACCTCAAGCTCAACCCGACAAAGTGCTCCTTTGGAGTCCTTTCAGGGCAACTCCTCGGGTACCTCGTGTCGGCCATAGGAATAGAAGAAAACTGCAAGAAAATACAGGCGATCATAAAAATGAAGAGGCCGACAAATATGCAAGGTGTCCAGAAATTGGTTAGGCACATGGCGGCGTTAAGTCGATTCATCGCTAGGCTAGGCGAAAAAACTACCCTTCTACGCATTAATAAAGAAATGAGATACCTTTGAGTGGACCGATGAAGCCCAACGATCCTTTGAGAATCTCAAGAAAACACTTTCGACATCACCTTTCGTTGTGTCACCCAAGAAAAAGGAACCAATTCTGCTATACATCGCCGCCACTAACCAGGTGGTCAGTATAGTACTGGTCGTCGAACGACCCGAAGAAGGGAAAACTCATGGCTTCCAATGACCGGTCTACTACCTCAGCAAGGTCCCATCTCTGTCCAAGCGACGGTACCTGCACTACCAGAAACTCGCATATGGTGTCTTTTCCTGATGCGCAAACTACGGTAGTACTTCTTAGAGCATCCAATAGTGGTTGTCAACGAGGCCCCCTCAAACATCCTCAATAACCCAGAAGCTACAGGACGTGTCTCTCTTTGGGGTATCGGGTTATCCCCTCGAGACATCATGTATGAGAAGCAAAAAACAATAAAGTCTCAGGTTCTACCTGATTTCATCGCTGAGTGTATGGAGCTCCAAAGCGCGGGTGCTCTAAATTTATCCAGTGCATGGACCATGTACTTCGATGGGTCCAAGAGAACTAAAGGAGCGGGTGCTGAAGTTATATTGATATCACCACAAAGAGACAAAATATGCTACATACTTCGGATGAGCTTCCCACACGCGTCCAATAATGAAGCCGAATACGAGGCCATGTTGCACGGTATACATATGGCCAAAGCCTGTGGTGCAACTAGCCTCAAAATCTTCGGCGACTCAAACCTCGTCGCAGAGCAAGAAATGAACAAGTGCGATGCCATTAGCGGCAACATGATTGCATACCGCGACATGTACAATGTCATGGAAGGCTACTTCGACGAGTGCGAGGTCTCCAATATCAGTAGATCAAGTAACGAGGAAGCTGACAACTTAGCAAACATCGGGTCCCTTTGTCTACCCGTGCCACCTAGATTTTTCTAGGATGAGATTAGCAAACGCTCCATCAAAGCCAAAAAAGCCACAGCACCAAAGGTGCGCAAGAAGGCCAAGCCAAAAGATGACTCGGGGGCTGCACCCAAGCCAAACCCGAGGTGGCTGCCCTATAAGACGAGGATGATTCCGAAGAAGTCATGACGATGGAAACCACATGGATCCAGCCGTACTCGGCATACATGATGAACAGAGAACTCCCGGAGGACACAGTTAAAGTGCGACGGATCACCCGCCGGTCCAAGTTTTCAGGATTATCAAAGGAGAACTCTAAAAAGGATCATTTTGGGTGTCTTGCAACGGTCGTCGCGCGCTGACGAGGAAGCTCATCCTCAAGGACATACGAAGGAGTATGTGGCCACCATGCTAGTAGCCAAGCAATAGCAGCCAAGGCATTTCGGAAGGATTCTCTTGGCTCACCGCAGTCCAAGACGCAAAGGACATACGACACATGCCAATGATCCGAACAAAGTGCGACGGATCACCCGCCGGTCCAAGTTGTAGTTGACAAGTTCACCAAGTGGATTAAGACAATGCTGTCACCATCCAAGACGCCACCTCGGTTGTGAACTTCGTCAAGTAGATAGTTTTCAGTTTAGGGTTCCCACAACATCATCACCGATAATGGAACTAAATTCACCTCAAATGACTTCAAGGACTACTACAAGGAGATAGGCATACAAGTGAGCTACGCTTGGGTTGCGCACCTGCAAACCAACAGTCCGGTGGAAAAAAGACAATGGGATCGTAACCAATGGCATCAAGAAAAGGCTCCTAGCAGCACTCGATAGAGCAAAAGGCGCATGGGTAGACGAACTTCCCTCTATCCTATGGAGCTTAAGCACAACTCAGAATACCGCCGCGCAAGAAACACCCTTCTTTCTTGTCCGTGGAGCCTAAGTCGTGCTTCTAGTAGAAATAACTCATGAAGATCCTCGAGTCGTCGCGTATGACAAAGAAACCTCTATCGAGGCACTCGAAGATGACGTTGACGCACTCGACGAAGCTCAAGACGTTGCACTTCAAAGAGCAACCACGTACAAGCAGAACCTGTGCAATTACCTAGGTGTGGTGGTCCGGGAGGCGGGCAGTGAAGTTTTTAGATCCACGCTGAGTGAGTATGAATCCCATCTACCAGTGGCACAAAACGGCTAGGAGGCGAGCGGTCAACATATTCTAAGACTCTCCACATGTGGTAGCCCAACTTATCTACAGTGATTTTTCCAAACCTTGTACGCGCCGTGGTGAGGTCCAGCGCGACATTTAACGAGACACGTCGTCGTTTATGCGGGATACTCAATCCCCTCATGCATCCTCCAGCCGATCCGCCGCTCCACCTAAAACACATATGGCACACAACCACGAATCGGTAGTAGTGGCGGCGGCAACCACGCGGTGCGCGTGTTGGAGATATGCCCTAGAGGCAATAATAAATGTAGTTATTATTACATCTTTGTGTTTATGATAAATGTTTACATTCATGCTATAATAGTATTAACAAGGAAACATTGATACTTGTGTGATTTGTAAACTTAATTTGAAGTCCCTAGTATAGCCTCTATACTTCACTGGCTTGTTGGTTGATTAATGATTGTGGTTTCCCTATCATGAACATTGAGATGTTATCAACAACAAGATCATATCGTTAGGAGAATGATATGGTGGACATACTCCTATAGATAAGCGTAGCATAAAGATCAAGTCATTTCAATAGTTCAATTGCTATATGCTTTCTGATACATAGTAACCTAATTCCTTCGACCATGAGATCATGCATATCACCTTTACCGGATGGATGCTTTGATGACATCAAACACCACACCGTGGCGGGTGGCTATAAAGGTGGCATTGAGTGTTCGGAAAGTATTGGTTGAAACACATGGATCAAGAGTGGGATTTGTCCATCCATATGACGGATAGATATACTCTGGGCCCTCTCGGTGGAATGTCATCCAATTAGCTTGCAAGCATGTGACTGGCTCACAAGGGATCACATATCACGGGAACGAGAAAAGAGTACTTGTCGGTAACGAGGTTGAACTAGGTATGCAGAGATACCGACGATCATAACCTCGGATAAGTAAACTATCGCGAGACAAAGGGAAATTGGTATCGTATGTAAGTGGTTCATTCGATCGCAAAGTAATCGTAGAAATATGTGGGAGCCATATGAATTTCCAGATTCCTCTATTGGTTATTGTTCGGAGAAGTGTCTCGATCATGTCCGCATAATTCACGAACCGTAAGGAGACACACTTAAGGATTCAACGTTGTTTGAGTAGTTATGGTATTATGAGAAAGAGACCGAATGTTGTTTGGAGTCTCGGATGGGATCCGGGATATCACGAGGTGATCCGGAATGGTCCGGAGAATAAGATTCATATAAGGAAAGTCCCGTTTCGGAGTTCGGGAATGATTCCGGTGTTTTCATCGGGAATGTTCTAGAAGGTTCCGGAATGTCCGGCACTCCGGGGGGGGTACATGAATGTGTCATTGCATATTGGAATGATTGCATCATGTACTAAGTGTTCTCGCTGTTCCAAATAAAGGATTAAATTGAATCCCAAACTGAAAAGTCAAACGGCCAGTTTGAAAGTCAAACGGCTAAAACAGGAAAGTGAGGGAAAGAGGAAAGAGGGGGCAAAACCGAGTTGGGGAGGGAATCCCTCCTCCAACCGGCGGCCCACCTCCAAGCCGAGTTGGGGAGGGACTCCCCTCCCTCCCCCTTGGCGCGCCGGCCCCTCCACCTATAAAAGGAGGGGCAGGGCTCCCTCCTCAAGACACACAAGTTCCTATCCTCTAAATCTAAACCCTTGCCCTAGACTCCGGTTTAGAGCCGCTTTGGTTTAGAGCTTCTAATTGCCCTAGCCTTTGGATTAGAGCCTTCTAATTGGTGTGTCTAAATCCCTAGACCACTAATAGCTCTCTCATACTCCACCATACTCGCTCCGGCTTAAGGCGAAGACCTGCGGGATCTCCCCTCTACTTCCGGTACCACGCCGTTGTGCTGCCGGAATCGCGAGGAGAGTGCTACAACCTCCGCTGCCTGCTGGAACAAGGGAGAGGAAGGTCTTCGTCGAGTACCGAACGTGTGACCGACTGCGGAAGCACCTTCTTGGGAGCATTGCTGGAAGGATCGTCTACGCGATCTTGAGATAGGGAAGAGTACGACTACATCACCCACGAGAATCCGCTCTCGTTAAACACTTTGGAATCTTCGAGGGTAAGTTATTCCATCGACTCGTTGCTACAATGTAGTAGATAGATCTTGGCTTGTTTGTTTGTATGCGATAGAAAATTTTTGTTTTCCATGCTACGAACCCCAACAGCGCGGAGACTGACCATGCATCCTGAACAAGGAGCTAGCGAAAGCCGTCGCGGAATATGGTATCCTCGTCCCGCCGGAAACCGATCTCCCAATGGGTGGAACATAAATGAAGGTGGCACGCCGTGCCCCTGGTCCCTACTAGCCGCCATATGGCGCTACTAATCCATAGAGGCGCGGCGCTCTCCGCGATGACCTGCGAACCTACCCCGACTAGGCTACGACAAGCCAGAACTGGCAGGATCTGCTTGCCACCCTGGATTTCATGGTACTGTCAGGTACCCCTATGCATGTGATAATGCTATTGAGGTGGACATGGTAGCATTATGCACAGATGGCACAATCTAACCTTGTGAGACATTATTGTTTTGTATGGATGCAGGAGTTAAATACATTAACAGTCCTGTAATTGTTGGACTGACTCGATTTAGTCCTTTTACTCGAAATTTGCTGAATTTTGCCCGTGTACCTGTGAATTGAGCTCGATTTAGTCCTACTCCATGTTTGGCCTCAAAATTTGCCGACTCGGATGCCACGTCGAGGTCGTGTCCCACTTGCAAGAGTGAAGATGGACTGGAAATTTGTATTTAGCCCTTCCCGTGTTACCCCGTTACCAGTAGTTAACCTCTCATTGTAAATTTGTCGCTCCATCTTCTGGTCCAGCGATCACCACCTTCGTCGCACGTCCGTCGCCTCCGCCTCCGTCGAGTCCTTTGTTTTTTTCCTTCTTCAAACATAATTCTCTAGGCTGAAAGGATCTGTAACATAATGGATCTGATGGAGAGAGGGGTACGTGAAATATCTGGCAGTGGAAAAAAGTTTTAGATGTAGGAGGGTGTTCTTGCAAGATTTCAGTCCACGTGGTGTCCGAATAAGTGCAATTATGACGCCAAACATGGATTAGGACTAAATTGACCCCAATTCACAAGTACAGGATAAAATTCAGCAAATTCTAAGTAAAGGGACTAAATCAAATCAGCCCAACAAGTATAAGGAACGTTAGTGTATTTAACTCATGGATGCAGCATCTGATATCGTGGGAAGCATATAGAAAACTAATATCTTTGAAATAAATTCAAATTTTGAATGGAAGCAATGATGGTAGAAACGAATAGTTGTTTCACCGGAAGTACATATTTGTTGCATCGGAAGCAAATTATAGCGCATGGATTCTCATTTATAAATATAACTATTAGTTTGCTTAACGGAAAAGCGTTACTACTAACAACCATGGAAAAGTTAATAGCAAATCGCGCTTAATGAGCATTAAGTGGTCGCGATTCTGGACAATCTCCAGGGGAGGAAAGACTCACGCCGCGGGATCTGGTTTAGTATCTTAGGTGTTATTGAGGAATATCTACAATTAAGTAATACATTGATTCAGTTCCGTTTTGCTGATTTTCTCCACTATATAAACAGCCGCAAGGGCCAGATCTTACGGCAACCCCAAGCATAGAACAAAAATACATGTGATTTCCCATCATGGCACTCAAGAACAATGCGACGAACAAGGCTGCAGTTTTCTTGGCTCTTGTGATCATGTCTTCCCTCATGTCATCCTCGTCGTGCTATGCACACACAAGTAATAACATCTCTCACTATATTGTTCATGTGTTTTCAAATCTTATAATCCCGATGGTCGAGTTATTTGCTTCTGTAGCTTTTTGTAGCAAAAATAGCTACATGTTTCCAAATAGAAAGTCGGCACTATTTTCTCTCTACATACATCAAACGTCTTATAAAATATTTGTTCTAGTAATTGATTTTTACTCACGTTGGGTTGTACATGAATTTCCAGTCGACATTGCAGCTGATGATGGAGGGAATCCTACAACTTGCTTCCATTTGGAAAGCTGTGAAGCCCGTTGCGGGACCGTATGCGGCCTCAGCGGCCACGGTTCGTCTAGGGCCTCCTGCAAGCAAGATCAGTGTTGTTGTGCCTAGTATAATGATTCTTCTCTTGCTTAATCAGCAGTATTGTAACAATTTTTCTCAAATGTGGTATTGGTCACCAAAAAATAAAATAATCTAGCCTTTGATTTTTTAGTGGTACATGTGTTCATGTGGTGAATCTTGGCATGCGAATGTAACACCCTAATAATTTGAACTTTGATTACATAACTCTAATAAGCTGATTTTTTTAATTTGAATCCTTTAATCCTATCTTATTGGTTTCACTTGCATTATACTCTCCTTGACTTGTTTCAAACCAATATAATTTGAATCCAACTAATATTATAATCTGGATCTACAAGAAACCAACCAAGTTGCTTTGTAAAACTTTAATTGATCAAACTCTCAAATAAGAAAGTACAAGACAATGAATGGCCCGTATTAAGCAAGCATCATCTAGCGAAGAAAGGTCCATAATTAATATCCGAGCAACAATCCGTCACATCTGCCTACACAGGAGGATGTAAAGTCCTTGTGACCTCGTCATAGGACAAAAACGTACACACGCGCGCGCACACACGTACGGACTCATGTACAAATTCAGAACGGGATAGCATGCATTCACAAAACGAGTACATCGGGCAGGATGCAAAACAATACAAAGCATCGTCACGCCCCTCTCTTCTGACTAACAAAACGAACTAAACTAGCTAGATTCTCATCTCATCTCAGAATAAAAAACGAAATCTATCTATCAACTAATTTTATAGGTTAGTCGAATACGTTTTCATCCGCCAAAAATACGTTTTCCTACGGTGGTTTTCGTCTCAGTTTATTGGACGGTTTTGCCCCTGGCAGTTGGAAATATTAGTGCCACAGCCACCGCCAAGTGATCTGCCACGTGTGGAAATCCCTCATCGTGAGCACCCTTCCCACAGCGATGCGCCGCCCTCAATCCCTTGCCTCGAGGCGCCGCCTCCAGTCCCCCTTGCATCGAGATTTCTAGCACCGTCGCCAATCTTCTCACGGTCTTCTACGGCGGCCTCACGGAGCTCGCTGATATCGCCCGCTTCCAATCTGTCTGCACCACCTGGCGTGACGGGGAGAGGAGGCCACTGCCGCGCATCCGCTGCAGCCCTCGTGGCTCGTCCCCCCCGTCTTCGCTCTTCTTCTGCCCCCGGGGGGACTGCTTGTACCCCAACCTTCGTCTACATGTCCCAACCGCGGATGCCTACCAACGCCGCCGCCTCTATTCCTCCCCACACGGTTGGACCATCGCAATCGATTGGACTGGTCTCTCCATGTCCCTCCTATCCACCATTATCCTCCGGCCGGTGGACAGGAACAAGCGTTCCACAGAACTCTTTTCCCCATCCCTGGTTAAATCATAATCCCAGCGCCCAGATCCGTAGCGGGCTCCTCTGCGCCGCCGAGAAAAGGTAGGAGGTCCTCGGGCGGGCGTCAAGGTGCCTCCCGAGATAGAGGTGTCTGTGGTGGCATCCACCAACATACCATACCAGACGAGAGGAGATGGAGGCGTACATGGCGGCACCTCCTCGCTCGTTACCCCATCGATCCCCAACCCCGAGCGCTTCCATGGCTCTCCTTGTCCTGGCATCACATGCCTAGTGAGCTGCCGTAGCAACCCAATCAGCACGCTGCCCCCGCTCCACGACTCGCGCCGCCATCTCCCCACCCAGGTCTCCGCACAACTGGAGATCCTCCCCGTGCCGCCCAGGATCCCCGACGCGTGGCCTCCGGAGCCCTGATGGAGCGACGCCTCCATACTGTTTGATGGGATGCTCGTTCGACACGGGATAAAGCTATCGCTGCAGGGCGGCAGAGCACTATAGCGCTGACTATTGCACTGGGTCCCACCGGCTAGCCCCCACCATCCGGCCATGTATTGTAGTCTGTGCCCCCAACCACTATATAAGGGGGGAGGTGCACCTCTGTCGGGGGGATCGATCTCTCTTCTACCTCTAGTTTCCCCCAGTTCATCTAGGATACAGCTCGAGGAGCACTTCTATTAGGAATTTGCCCGTCATATAGTAAGATCTTGCAGGAGTAGGGGTGTTATCTCGCCAAGAGGGCCCCGAACCTGGGTACATCGCTGACATGGGTATGACTTATTAGGTTCCCGTGATTGGTATACCCTATGCGTACCCGAGCTACGGCCCATGGGACCCATGAAGAATAAAGAGTCTAGTAAGCATCCGACGGACAGAAGCCTAGCTTGGCGATCAAGATAGAAGTGTAAACTGACATAATCCTAGTGTTTTAATCATAACTTGTAACCTATCTGTATATGGCTCTAGGACCCAACTTTTCATATAAAGGCAGGGAGGAGCCTATAGAGAGGGGACCTTAGCTTTTCAGCAAGACACTATCCGCTGTGAGTTAGATCACATCTAGGGAATCGACGAAATTGTAATCATCTTCTCCACATAATCCAAATGCATCGACTTCCTTGTTTGTCTTATAAGCCGACGAAATCACCAGCGCTCTCTTTTTCTCGAAACCCTAACTCCATAACCATGGAAATTACCGAGGTCACACCTCGTCAATTGGAGCCGTCTGTGGGAACTGTGAGCGCTGGATCCATGAATTCGTCGGCTCCCTCTTCACCAAGAAGCAATCCGACAATTGAGGTCGGTGAGATCCTATATGATCTCATCGATCTTGATCCACCCCCGCCACCACTCTCCCGGCCTCCTATGACTTCTGCACCTTCGATCCAGATTACGAATTTAGTATAGCTCCTTTTTCCTACTAGACCAAGGTTATCGAATCCTCGGGAAGCAGAAAGCGTGGTGAAGTTACTTTAACGGACCTTTGGTAGTTTTAGAATTCTTTTAGTGTTTTACCGGACCAAGAGTTTGTGATCTTTTGCTTTTGTCGATGATGGAGAGAGAGGGCCTGGGGCGTTCGGTTTCACCTGTAGTTGTGTACAACATCTGATAGGAATAAAAGATAATAATAAAGTATGCATGCAATCGTTAGAGCAAGATAATTATATGTGGGCAGTGCATCCATAACTGCTATCGTCTCCGCAACCTCTTATAGCAATAGCCTATTAGTCTCATCCATAGAAGAAATAGATCTAATGATATGCGCCGTGACATCACCGTTAATCCCAAGTAAATCCCTCACATACAGCCGTACTATCTTTTCTGTCACTGGGGTTCCCATCCTGCAGATTAGTCATTACTCACACTCCCTATACCTGGATCAATCCTCGAGGTCTTGGATACCTGACAAGTCCTTAGATTGAGGGAAGAGAGGATATAATAATCATCATGTCATACAAACTAATACATGATCCCATCTATGATAAATAACATGCACAATCTACATGGCTAGGCCGAAGCCCTTAGCCCAAGGAGAATTACTCACACATAGAGATGATATCAACGATCATAAACATTGCAATGGAAATCATGATATAGATAGTAATAGTCTTAGAATGCCGCCAGTTGGAGATGAGATCTACTATTACAAGTGGTGAACTATGGTTATGGTGGTGGAGAAGGGTTTTGAGATCGGATCTAGATCTATTCCTTCGGAGGCTCTTCAGTGTTGTGTGTTTTCTGGTTTGGCTCTCCGGGGGCGCCTTTTCTCGTCATGAGAGGTCTCTTTATATAGGGGTCCCTTCACAAAATTTATTTCGTTTGACCTAGCGGTGTCGGTGGAAACTATACGGTTGGAACTATATGGCCGGAATTTTATTCCCGTCGTATAGTTGGTCGTTAAAAGTACTGGATCCTTTCCATGACTCCTGCTCTCTTTGAGTTGTTGGAAATCTCGTATATTTGAATTTAATATTTTGATTCCCATCATGAAACGTCATTTCCTATGCAGGGAAAAAAATAGAAAGACAAGATTGCATAACGCTTTGATCTTTAGGCATTAGTGGCAGGATTTAGAGAGATATTTCATCAAAAGTATGATTAATATCTAGTTTAAATGTGGACGTGGATGGCTATATTTCACAGCCATCAACTTCTACCGGAGAAAGATCTCATAATTGGGTGTTTCCACTTCCGCATCGGGACTATCGAGAATCTCTGTGTTTCGGCCCTGATCTACAAGGGCTGTCGGCTGCAATCGCAGCGCCTACAGCGACACATGCATCTTCTGTCGGCTCCACTGGAAGAGTCATCCCACAATTGACGAACTTCGAAGCAAACTGCGATCACACCGCAGAGCTGGAGGATCTGGCTGAACTCTATGATGTTCCAAGTCAACACCACTGCGCGTCTTGAACCTAACAAACATCGTCTATGATGAATCTAAAGAAAGCGTAGACTGCGGGATCAGAAAGGACGACTCATACCCATAACAGAACCCATGGGACTTGACTGGCCTTCATGACAATGTCTCCTTTTATTCTGATAGTGACAACAGTAGCCCGTACATGGCATGCCATCACGTATGCGTGATTCGAGCTACCGAAGGAGAAGGAACTTTGCCACGCGGCTCCAATGGTAACCCTATCATCGACCCCAATGAAATTATTTTGGACAGGGATGTAGGTGGTCGTGGGAACGGACCAAAGACACCCCTAGAAAAACGTGTTGTCCAAGGAGGAGACATGGAACGTGACGGTTTAATATTGACAAATACCACCTCAAGCTCAACCCGACAAAGTGCTCCTTTGGAGTCCTTTCAGGGCAACTCCTCGGGTACCTCGTGTCGGCCATAGGAATAGAAGAAAACTGCAAGAAAATACAGGCGATCCTAAAAATGAAGAGGCCGACAAATATGCGAGGTGTCCAGAAATTGGTTAGGCACATGGTGGCGTTAAGTCGATTCATCGCTAGGCTAGGCGAAAAAACTACCCTTCTACGCATTAATAAAGAAATGAGATACCTTTGAGTGGACCGATGAAGCCCAACGATCCTTTGAGAATCTCAAGAAAACACTTTCGACATCACCTTTCGTTGTGTCACCCAAGAAAAAGGAACCAATTCTGCTATACATCGCCGCCACTAACCAGGTGGTCAGTATAGTACTGGTCGTCGAACGACCCGAAGAAGGGAAAACTCATGGCTTCCAATGACCGGTCTACTACCTCAGCAAGGTCCCATCTCTGTCCAAGCGACGGTACCTGCACTACCAGAAACTCGCATATGGTGTCTTTCTGACGGTGCGCAAACTACGGTAGTACTTCTTAGAGCATCCAATAGTGGTTGTCAACGAGGCCCCCTCAAACATCCTCAATAACCCAGAAGCTACAGGACGTGTCTCTCTTTGGGGTATCGGGTTATCCCCTCGAGACATCATGTATGAGAAGCAAAAAACAATAAAGTCTCAGGTTCTACCTGATTTCATCGCTGAGTGTATGGAGCTCCAAAGCGCGGGTGCTCTAAATTTATCCAGTGCGTGGACCATGTACTTCGATGGTTCCAAGAGAACTAAAGGAGCGGGTGCTGAAGTTATATTGATATCACCACAAAGAGACAAAATATGCTACATACTTCGGATGAGCTTCCCACACGCGTCTAATAATGAAGCCGAATACGAGGCCATGTTGCACGGTATACATATGGCCAAAGCCTGTGGTGCAACTCGCCCTAAAATCTTCGGCGACTCAAACCTCGTCGCAGAGCAAGAAATGAACAAGTGCGATGCCATTAGCGGCAACATGATCGCATACCGCGACATGTACAATGTCATGGAAGGCTACTTCGACGAGTGCGAGGTCTCCAATATCAGTAGATCAAGTAACGAGGAAGCTGACAACTTAGCAAACATCGGGTCCCTTTGTCTACCCGTGCCACCTAGATTTTTCTAGGATGAGATTAGCAAACGCTCCATCAAAGCCAAAAAAGCCACAACACCAAAGGTGCGCAAGAAGGCCAAGCCAAAAGATGACTCGGGGGCTGCACCCAAGCCAAACCCGAGGTGGCTGCCCTATAAGACGAGGATGATTCCGAAGAAGTCATGACGATGGAAACCACATGGATCCAGCCGTACTCGGCATACATGATGAACAGAGAACTCCCGGAGGACACAGTTAAAGTGCGACGGATCACCCGCCGGTCCAAGTTTTTCAGGATTATCAAAGGAGAACTCTAAAAAGGATCATTTTGGGTGTGCTTCAACGGTGCGTCGCGCCTGACGAGGGGAAGCTCATCCTCAAGGACATACACGAAGGAGTATGTGGCCACCATGCTAGTAGCCAAGCAATAGCAGCCAAGGCATTTCCGGAAGGATTCTACTGGCTCACCGCAGTCCAAGACGCAAAGGACATACGACACATGCCAATGATCCGCAACAAAGTGCGACGGATCACCCGCCGGTCCAAGTTGTAGTTGACAAGTTCACCAAGTGGATTAAGACAATGCCTGTCACCATCCAAGACGCCACCTCGGTTGTGAACTTCGTCAAGTAGATAGTTTTCAGTTTAGGGGTTCCCCACAACATCATCACCGATAATGGAACTAAATTCACCTCAAATGACTTCAAGGACTACTACAAGGAGATAGGCATACAAGTGAGCTACGCTTGGGTTGCGCACCTGCAAACCAACAGTCCGGTGGAAAAAAGACAATGGGATCGTAACCAATGGCATCAAGAAAAGGCTCCTAGCAGCACTCGATAGAGCAAAAGGCGCCTGGGTAGACGAACTTCCCTCTATCCTATGGAGCTTAAGCACAACTCAGAATACCGCCGCGCAAGAAACACCCTTCTTTCTTGTCCGTGGAGCCTAAGCCGTGCTTCTAGTAGAAATAACTCATGAAGATCCTCGAGTCGTCGCGTATGAGAAAGAAACCTCTATCGAGGCACTCGAAGATGACGTTGACGCACTCGACGAAGCTCAAGACGTTGCACTTCAAAGAGCAACCACGTACAAGCAGAACCTGTGCAATTACCTAGGTGTGGTGGTCCGGGAGGCGGGCAGTGAAGTTTTTAGATCCACGCTGAGTGGGTATGAAGCCCATCTACCAGTGGCACAAAACGGCTAGGAGGCGAGCGGTCAACATATTCTAAGACTCTCCACATGTGGTAGCCCAACTTATCTATAGTGATTTTTCCAAACCTTGTACACGCCGTGGTGAGGTCCAGCGCGACATTTAAGGAGCCACGTCGTCGTATATGGCACACAACCACGAATCGGTAGCAGTGGCGGCGGCAACCACGCGGTGCGCGGAGACTGACCATGCATCCTGAACAAGGAGCTAGCGAAAGCCGTCGCGGAATATGGTATCCTCGTCCCGCCGGAAACCGATCTCCCAATGGGTGGAACATAAATGAAGGTGGCACGCCGTGCCCCTGGTCCCTACTAGCCGCCATATGGCGCTACTAATCCATAGAGGCGCGGCGCTCTCCGCGATGACCTGCGAACCTACCCCGACTAGGCTACGACAAGCCAGAACTGGCAGGATCTGCTTGCCACCCTGGATTTCATGGTACTGTCAGGTACCCCTATGCATGTGATAATGCTATTGAGGTGGACATGGTAGCATTATGCACAGATGGCACAATCTAACCTCGTGAGACATTATTGTTGTGTATGGATGCAGGAGTTAAATACATTAACAGTCTTGTAATTGTTGGACTGACTCGATTTAGTCCTTTTACTTGAAATTTGCTGAATTTTGCCCGTGTACCTGTGAATTGAGCTCGATTTAGTCCTACTCCATGTTTGGCCTCAAAATTTGCCGACTCGGATGCCACGTCGAGGTCGTGTCCCACTTGCGAGAGTGAAGATGGACTGAAAATTTGTATTTAGCCCTTCCGGCCGTGTTAACACGTTACCAGTAGTTAACCTCCCATTGTAAATTTGTCGCTCCATCTTCTAGTCCAGCGATCACCACCTTCGTCGCACGTCCGTCGCCTCCGCCTCCGTCGAGTCCTTTGTTTTTTCCTTCTTCAAACATAACTCTCTAGGCTGAAAGGATCTATAACACACTACAGGAATGGGAAGCTACGCCGACGGCCGGTAGCTACGCCGACGGCCAAACATCGGGGCCGTCGGCGTAGCCATCGTCTAGGCCAGCTCCGCCAAGCAGCCGTCGGCGTAGAATTTCCCTCGGCATATCCTATGCTACGCCGACGGCTGCCCTCGGCGTAGCTATTTTTTATTTTACCTCATTAAACTTTGAAAAATCATAACTAAATCATTCTAATTCGAAAAAATACAAATAATATATCAAAATTTGCAGAAAAATAAGACCTATCTATCTACACTCAAATATTACACATTTGTAAATAAAAATTAAGTAAAACATAAAACATTATATATAGTTTAAAACAGGCATAAAAAATTCAAAAATGATCGAAACAATGCGAAACCTTCGCGTGGTGTTATATTATGTGACATAGTTAGAAGGAAAAATATCAAACTTAGTATATTGATTATGTCTCAAAGAAACGTTCACAAAATGACCTATCTCATTCGAGGTTTCTTGGCTTTCGGATCAAATGACCAATGTTATGGCTAGAATCAAGGCATAGTTTGTGATAATGTGCCCATATTATACATACACATGCATCATGGGATGGAGAACAATGTTGCAGGAGGAAGTTTTCCTTTTCGTCGCACCAAAAAGCCATTTCCCATTTTCCGAACACAAAAAACAGACGATTTTGTGAAGAAACCACCAAATGGCTAATTCAAAATGGTACCACCACATTTTACAAAAATACTATACCACCTTATATATACAATGTCCCAACAGGGGAATCCGAAACCTTTCCGTCCACCTCTGGTGAAAAAGACAAATTCCTGCCGAATTGGTAGGAAGTGGGTCAGATATGAACTACAGGTACATGATCCGATGCTCATGTTTTTTTACAAAAATCATTTTTAGGTTCACAATATGCTATTTTATCAAAGATCCAATGCAAGTTTAGCGAGGCTCGGCCCCGAGCTAAGAATCTTCATGCCCGTCGTTCGACAAAGTTTGACGATAGTTTAAAACGGGCATAAAAAATTCAAAAATGATCGAAACAATGCGAAACCTTCGCGTGGTGTTATATTATGTGATATAGTTATAAGTAAAAATATTAAACTTGATATATTGATTATGTCTCAAAAAAACCTTCACAAAATGACCTATCTCATTCGAGGTTTCTTGGCTTTCGGGTCAAATGACCAATGTTATGGCTAGAATCAAGGCATAGTTTGTGATAATGTGCTCATATTGTGCATACACATGCATCATGGGATGGCGAACAATGTTGCAGGAGGAAGTTTTCCTTTTCGTCGTACCAAAAAGCCATTTCCCATTTTCCGAGTATAAAAAATGGACGATTTTGTGAAGCAACCACCAAATGGATAATTCAAAATGCTACCGCCACATTTTACTAAAATACTATACCACCTTATATGGACAATGTCCCAACAGGGGGTTCCGAAACCTTTCCATCCACCTTTGGTGAAAAAGACAAATTCCTGCCGAATCGGCAGGAAGTGGGTCAGATATGAACTACAGGTACATGATCCGATGCTCATGTTTTTTTACAACAATCATTTTTAGGTTCACAATATGCTATTTTATCAAAGATCCAATGCAAGTTTAGCGAGGCTCGGCCCCGAGCTAAGAATCTTCATGCCCGCTGTTCGACAAAGTTTGACGATAGTTTAAAACGGGCATAAAAAATTCAAAAACGATCGAAACAATAGAAACCCTTCGCGTGGTGTCATATTATGTGATATAGTTATAAGTAAAAATATTAAACTTGGTATATTGATTATGTGTCAAAAAAACCTTCACAAAATGACCTATCTCATTCGAGGTTTCTTGGCTTTCAGGTCAAATGACCAATGTTATGGCTAGAATCAAGGCATAGTTTGTGATAATGTGCTCATATTATGCATACACATGCATCATGGGATGGCGAACAATGTTGCATGAGGAAGTTTTCCTTTTCATCGCACCAAAAAGCCATTTCCCATTTCCCGAGAACAAAAAACGGACGATTTTGTGAAGCAACCATCAAATGGCTAATTCAAACTGGCACCACCACATTTTACAAAAATACTATACCAACTTATATAGAAAATGTCCCAACAGGGGAATCCGAAACCTTTCCGTCCACCTCTGGTGAAAAAGACAAATTCCTGCCGAATCGGTAGGAAGTGGGTCAGATATGAACTACAGGTACATGATCCGATGCTCATGTTTTTTTACAAAAATCATTTTTAGGTTCACAATATGCTATTTTATCAAAGATCCAATGCAAGTTTAGCGAGGCTCGGCCCCGGGCTAAGAATCTTCATGCCCGCCGTTCGACAAAGTTTGACGATAGTTTAAAACGGGCATAACAAATTCAAAAACGATCGAAACAATGCAAAACCTTCGCGTGGTGTCATATTATGTGACATAGTTATAAGTAAAAATATTAAACTTGATATATTGATTATGTGTCAAAAAAACCTTCACAAAATGACCTATCTCATTCGAGGTTTCCTGGCTTTCGGGTCAAATGACCAATGTTATGGCTAGAATCAAGGCATAGTTTGTGATAATATGCTCATATTGTGCATACACATGCATCATGGGATGGCGAACAATGTTGCGGGAGGAAGTTTTCCTTTTCGTCATACCAAAAAGCCATTTCCCATTTTCCGAGCATAAAAAATGGACGATTTTGTGAAGCAACCACCAAATGGCTAATTCAAAATGCTACCACCACATTTTACTAAAATACTATACCACCTTATATGGACAATGTCCCAACAGGGGGTTCCGAAACCTTTCCATCCACCTTTGGTGAAAAAGACAAATTCCTGCCGAATCGGCAGGAAGTAGGTCAGATATGAACTACATGTACATGATACGATGCTCATGTTTTTTTACAAAAATCATTTTTAGGTTCACAATATGTTATTTTATCAAAGATTCAATGCAATTTTTCCTTTTCATCGCACCAAAAAGCCATTTTTCATTATCCGAGCGAAAAGGAAATTTTCTAAAGCAACCACCAAATAGATAATTCAAAAACGGAGGGTTTGTGATTAGTTGATAAGGATATCATATTTGGATTCCTCTCATTTTTCTGATCAATTTAGACATATTATTTGTTAAATTCCGATTTATAGATTTAAAAATATTAATTATTCCATATTAAATAGAAAAATACAAAAAAGTAGAATTATTATATTTTTATTTGAATTCAATAATATTTTTACTTATTCATTAATGTTTATTTAAATAATTGTTTGTAATTTCAAGAAATACAAACATGTGACATGTTGATATAAGGGTTAATAGGATTGATATCATAGTATTGACAACAATGTATGAATTACCTTGCGGAAACAGATTCTGAAGGAACGAGGAAGTTAAGCGTGCTGGAGCTGGAGTAGTATTAGGATGGGTGACCTTCCGGGAAGTTTGACCAAGACTGCAATTTAATTAAATATTAAGTGTAATTAGTGTTAAAAATGTTCAAAGTGAGAGATCAACGAGTCAAACAATTCAAAGATTCAAAAATTGAGAAAAAAATAAAATAAAAAATTTAATTTAAAAAAAAAAAATATTTTTGCAACCTGTCGACAAGCTATGCCGACGGCCGCTACGCCGAGGGCATACGCCGATGGCATTTTGATACGCCGACGGCCTCTATGTGCTCCGCCGAGGGAGCCCTTTGCCGAGGAGGCTACGCCGAGGGCAGCCGTCGGCGTAGCATACGCCGAGGGCATTTAAGCCTACGCCGACGGCTTTTTGCCCTCGGCGTAGCGTGCGCGTCCTGTAGTGACAGCGTGGGATGCTCTACATAATGGATCTGATGGAGAGAGGGGTACGTGAAATATCTGGCAGTGGAAAAAAGTTTTAGATGTAGGAGGGTGTTCTTGCAAGATTCCAGTCCACGTGGAGTCCGAATAAGTGCAATTATGACGCCAGACATGGATTAGGACTAAATTGACCCCAATTCACAAGTACATGGATAAAATTCAGCAAATTCTAAGTAAAGGGACTAAATCAAATCAGCCCAACAAGTATAAGGAACGTTAGTGTATTTAACTCATGGATGCAGCATCTGATATCGTGGGAAGCATATAGAAAACTAATATCTTTGAAATAAATTCAAATTTTGATTGGAAGCAATGATGGTAGAAACGAATAGTTGTTTCACCGGAAGTACATATTTGTTGCATCGGAAGCAAATTATAGCGCATGGATTCTCATTTATAAATATAACTATTAGTTTGCTTAACGGAAAAGCGTTACTACTAACAACCATGGAAAAGTTAATAGCAAATCGCGCTTAATGAGCATTAAGTGGTCGCGATTCTGGACAATCTCCAGGGGAGGAAAGACTCACGCCGCGGGATCTGGTTTAGTATCTTAGGTGTTATTGAGGAATATCTACAATTAATTAATACATTGATTCAGTTCCGTTTTGCTGATTTTCTCCACTATATAAACAGCCGCAAGGGCCAGATCTTACGGCAACCCCAAGCATATAGAACAAAAATACAAGTGATCATTTCCCATCATGGCACTCAAGAACAATGCGACGAGCAAGGCTGCAGTTTTCCTGGCTCTTGTGATCATGTCTTCCCTCATGTCATCCTCGTCCTGCTATGCACACACAAGTAATAACATCTCTCACTATATTGTTCATGTGTTTTCAAATCTTATAACTCGATGGTCGAGTTATTTGCTTCTGTAACTTTTTGTTGCAAAAATAGCTACATGTTTCCAAATAGAAAGTCAGCACTATTTTCTCTACATACATCAAACGTCTTATAAAATATTTGTGCTAGTAATTGATTTTTACTCACGTTGGGTTGTACATGAATTTCCAGTCGACATTGCAGCTGATGATGGAGGGAATCCTACAACTTGCTTCCACTTGGAAAGCTGTGAAGCCCGTTGCGGGACCGTATGCGATCTCAGCGGCCACGGTTCGTCTAGGGCCTCCTGCAAGCAAGATCAGTGTTGTTGTGCCTAGTATAATGCTTCTTCTCTTGCTTAATCAGCAGTATTGTAACAATTTTGCTCAAATGTGGTATTGGTGACCAAAAAATAAAATAATCTAGCCATTGATTTTTTAGTGGTACGTGTGTTCATGTGGTGAATCTTGGCATGCGAATATAACACCCCAATAATTTGAACTTTGATTACATAACTCTAATAAGCTGATTTTTTTAAATTGAGTCCTTTAATCCTATCTTATTGGTTTCACTTGGATTATACTCTCCTTGACTTGTTTCAAACCAATATAATTTGAATCCAACTAATATTATAATCTCGATCTACAAGAAACCAACCAAGTTGCTTTGTAAAACTTTAATTGATCAAACTCTCATATAAGTAAGTAGAAGACAATGAATGGCCCGTATTAAGCAAGCATCTAGCGAAGAAAGGTCCTTAATATCCCAGCAACAAACCGCCACATCTGCCTACACAGGAGTATGCAAAGTCCTTGACCTCGGCCCCGACACCATCATAGCCATCAATTTGTTCAAGATTCGTGCAGAGGTCAACTGGTCAAAAGGGTCCAATCGTTTTGCATTTTAACCGTCTATATGTACGAAAATCAACCCATCCACCCAGAGCATCTTCTCCCAGAGCCGCGTCCTCCCACCTACCACCGAGCACGCCTCCCAAATCGCGTCACCATGCTTCCTCCTGCTCCTCCCCGATAGCAGCCCACCGCGCAGCACCTCCTCCTCCTACATGCCCCGATGGGGGAGGCGCCATGGAGCAGCGGCGTCGCCTACGCGCGAGGCGGCCGCCCCCTCATGCTCCTCCACCCATCAAGATTTTTGATTCAGTTTCTTCCACCAAAGTCTTCTTTGCATTTTTCTTCCACCTAAATGTTCTTCATATTTTTCTTCACATTTTCTTGTATAGATCTGTTTGATTTTGTATGAATCCTTGTAGATCGAAATATACATGCAAATTTGTTGGATTTGTTGTCATTTTGTATGAATCCTTGCAGATCCTTGTATGAATATCCTTGTAGATCCTTGTATGAATCCTTCCAGATCCTTGTATGAATCCTTGCAGATATTATTTTCCATGACTTACAGTGTATGAAACTACTCTGAATCTTACTTGGATCGTTGAATTTATGATGGATCTTGTACGGATTTTCTATCAAACTGTAGTGAAATATGTATAGAAATTGTATGAATGTTCTTTGAAGAAAATTATATGAAACCACTCTGAATCTTGTATGTATCTTTGGATTTTGTATGAAACCACTTTGGTTTGACAATGTATGAAACTTGTATTATTTTTAAAAAAATGAGGTGAAAAAAATTGTACAAGTTGTGTACATAAAACATTGTTGAATATTCCTGGAATTTTAAGAGAAAAAATGAGGTGAAAAAGAAAAAGAAATGTGTGTAGAAAAAATTGTTGATTAAATTTATGGATCTGGAATGTTTAGTGAATAATAAATATATATTAATGTTTATAAATCTTTAAAATATTCCGTGTACAAGTTATGTACTTGGCAAAAACAAGTTTGTAAAATATGTGAATCTTGTATGAAACTTCTGAATATAGGATGAAACAAATTAAGAGTGTCTAAATATTTTTGAATAAAAAGTACAGGAATAAAAATTATCAAATGAGATTGTTGAAAAAAAATTATGCATGTTTCATTTTTGGAATAAAAAATATCCATAAAAAACATTGTTGAATATTCCTGAAATTTTAAGAGAAAAAATGAGGTGAAAAAGAAAAAGAAACGTGTGTGTAGATTCTTTTTGATTAAATTTATGAATCTGGAATATTTAGTTAATAATAAATATATATTAATATTTATAAATCTTTAAAATATTTAGTGTACAAGTTTTGTACTTGGCAGAAACAACTTTGTAAAACATGTGAATCTTGTATGAAACTTTTGAATCTAGGATGAAACAAATTAAGAGTGTCTAAATATTGTTGAATAAAAAGTACAAAAATAAATTTATCAAATGAGCTTGTTCAAAAAACAAATTGTGCATGTTTCATTTTTAGAATAAAAAATGTACATAAAAATATTGTTGAATATTCTTAAAAATTTAAGAGAAAAATGAGGTGAAAAAGAAAAAGAAACGTGTGTGTAGAAAAAATTGTTGATTAAATTTATTAATCTGGAATATTTAGTGAATAATAAATATATATTAATATTTATAAATCTTTAAAATATTTAGTGTACAAGTTCTGTACTTAGCAGACACAAGTTTGTAAAACATGTGAATCTTGTATGAAACTTCTGAATCTAGGATGAAACAAAGTAAGAGTGTCTAAATATTGTTAAATAAAAAGTACAAGAATAAAAATTATCAAATGAGATTGTTGAAAAAACAAATTGTGCATGTTTCATTTTTAGAATAAAAAATGTACATAAAAACATTGTTGAATATTTCTGAAATTTTAAGAGAAAAAATGAGGTGAAAAATAAAAATAAACGTGTAGAAGACAGTATCGATTGTGAGGAGAGAATCAGCGACAAAAAATATAGAATATCCGACAACGCTAGGGAATTGGATAGAAAAGAGGGATATTTTATAAAACGCATAACACAAGTCTCCAACAAATGTAGAGTAGAGATGGTGCCGGGGGCCCCTCCTACGGGGATTACATTGTCCCTTGACCTCGTCATAGGACAAAACATACACACGCACGCGCACACACATATGGACTCATGTACAAATTCAGGACGGGATAGCATTCACAAAACGAGTACATCGGGGCAAGATGTCGTCACGTCCCTCTCTTCTGACTAACAAAACGAAGTAAACTAACTAGATTCTCATCTCATCTCAGAATAAAAAATGAAATCTATCTATCTATCTATCTATCTATCTATCCCTTATGCTTGCCACATTGGATTTTTCTTGAGGTAGGTTAGAACGTGTACAATGCGGTGACGTTAGCCTTTCCTTATGCTTGCCATATTGGATTTTTGCCTACTTGGAGGAGAGATAAATAGAAGAGAGAAGGTTGTCTTCCCTTAGCTAAAAGATGATCTCTTAGAAATTAGAGAAGACTATTTTCTCCATTGTACCATATGCTCTCTCTTAGTCAACAAATTTCTTACTAAAAATATTTAATCCTCATTAAACGGCGGGGAACCCATGCCGTTTTTTTTCTCAACCCTTGGCGGTCTTTCCTTTCCCGTCTATGCCGATCTGGGTCCGAGGTCACTGGGCGCCTCGCCTGTCCGCCTTGAGGTGGGTGCCTCCTCTCTGGCGAAGCTGGATTTATCTGACGAGATCAGTGTATTTTCGGAGGCTGGACCTGAAGCCTGCTCCTTCCGCATAGATCTTGGGCCTCTGCTGATTGTTTTGCGTACTTCCTGGATTGGGAGATCTACCGCTATGCTAATCAGCAAGGCCTCTGCTGATTGTTTTGCGTACTACCAGGATTGGGAGATCTACCGCTATGCTGATCAGGAAGAGCCAAGAGTGCCTCCTGTTCATTGGATTTATAGGCTTGTCTCCTCTTCCGCTGGATGGGGCGGACGGCGGCGTGGGGGCCTGTTGGTCTGTCCAATAATGGCGATTGGTCCTAAGGTTTCGTCAGCATGAAGACAAAGATCTTCTTATTGTTGCACTCGTTGATCTGGCCTGGAGAGGCGGGTACCGGAAAGCTCCACTGGCGAACTCCCATGGGCGCATTAGGCCTGGAGATTGCTGGATCAGAAGGTATTCGATCGTGCGTACTTTGTTTTTATGGCCATTTGGTTTCAGCGGGTACGTTGCGAAGCTCTGCTGCTTGTTCCCACCAAGTGCCATGTAACGAACCATGGTGAAGTCAGATGCGGAGAATGTCAGGAAAGCGGAAATATGAGAGCGGCAATGATGATTTGAGTCTTTGTGGCGACGGCAAACTAATTGCGGGATCTGTGACTTGTAGCAGCGACTGTTTGTGGGGGGGAGACAACACAAGATGAGTTCCCTATCTTACCTTGTAGGATGAAAATCCAGGTCTGGCCTTAACTGGTTGTGTCTGACAATGGCCTTGTTGAAGGCATTGTTTTGCGAGAGAGGACTTTCTCCAGGGTGAAAACCTATGATCTTTGATCGGGCAACGACGACGCTTGTACACTGTTTCCTTCTTGAAGGCGTTGTTATTGGAGTGATGTAGTACTGGTGTTGTTCTGGTGGTGTCAGTGTCGTTACTCGGAAATAGTTCCTCGTAACGGATTTTTTTTTGTAATTCTTTTTTTCTGGGTTGTGTGCATCGGTAAGGCCGCTATGGCATGCGTCGTTGCAGAGGCTAGGTGTAATTGGTATCTCCGTGATATTAATATATACTCTTTTCCAAAAAAAGCGAAGAGATAGTGCATTGTACAACTTATTTATTATGTCTTCTCTAAATGATGTGGAGAGCTAAGAGAAGGCATACATTTCTGGTATTGTACATGCCCTAGTCAAATACGTTTCCATCCGTCAAAATATGTTTCCCTATGGTGGTTTTCGTCTCGGTTTATTGACGGTTTGCCTGGCGGTTGGAAATATTAGTGCCACAGCCACCGCCAAGTGATCGGCCACATGTGGAAATCCCTCATCGTGAGCACCCCTCCCACAGCGATGCGCCACCCTCAATCCCTTGCCTCGAGCTCAGCGGCGCCGCCTCCAGTCGCTTGCATCAAGATTTCTAGCACCGCCGCCAATCTTCTCATGGTCTTCTATGGCGGCCTCACGTAGCTCACTAATATCGCCCGCTTCCAATCTGTCTGCACCACCTGGCGTGACGGGGGGAGGAGGCCGCGTCCGCGCATCCGCTGCAGCCCTCGTGTCTCGTCCCCCGTCTCCGCTCTTCTTCTGCCCCCGGGAGGACTGCCTGTACCCCAACCTCCGTCTGCATGTCCCAACCACGGATGTCTACAGACGCCGCCGCCTCTATTCCTCCCCGCACGGCTGGACCCTCGCAATCGATTGGACTGGTCTCTCCACGTCCCTCCTATCCACCATTATCCTCCGGCCGGTGGACAGGAACAAGCGTTCCACAGAACTCTTTTCCCCGTCCCTTGTTAAATCATAATCCCAGCGCCTAGAACCGTAGCGAGCTCCTCTGCGTCGCAGGGAAAAGGTAGGAGGTCCTCGGACGGGCATCAAGGTGCCTCCCGAGATAGAGGTGTCTGTGGCGGCATCCACCAACATACCATACCGGACGAGAGGATATGGAGGCGTACATGGCGGCACCTCATCACTCGCTACCCCATCGATCCCCAACCCCGAGCGCTTCCATGGCTCTCCTTGTCCTGGCATCCCATGCCTAGCCAGTTGCCGTAGCAACCCAATCAGCACGCTGCCCCTCACTAGTGGAAAAAGGGCCATCTGTTCGCGCCCCCTCAGAGCATTAGTCCCGGTTGCGCCACCAACCGGGACTAATGCTGGCACGCGTTCCGGTTCGAGCGGGCACGGGGCCAGGAGGCATGCGTCCCGTTTGGTAAGGGGGCATACGTCCCGGTTGGAGCCACCAACCGGGACTAAAGGTTTGGCCACAACCACGTGGCGTGGCACACACCTTTAGTCCTGGTTGCTGGCTCCAACCGGGACGTATTCTCCCGCCCTCTATAAATGCAACGCCCCAGCCCCCTCTGCCTCCACTCTGTTTTTTCTCTTGTTGGAAGGTGTGAGGGGTGTGCTAGTTTTTTCTCTTCTATGCATGCATTGAAGGTGTTTGATGAAATGTTTGAGTGAATAATCCCGTTCAATTTCTCATAGAACAAAAATATAGAAGGTGTCCGAGACGCAGTTGAGCTTTCTCCTCTTTATTTCCCTCGATCGAGGTTAGAAATCTTATCTTTTCTCTGTCATTGATACAATTCATGTGTCGATGTGAATTGGTTATTTTACTATTTATGATGTCCTGTTTTTTTGATAAACTTACTTATATGATGCATTTGAACGGTCGGGAATGTATGTACCGTGACCGGCGCGTAGCCGGGTATATGAAAGGCGTGGATAAATTTATTGATGTGGCTACGGCAAACAAAGATAATGGTTTTATACGTTGTCCATGTGTTCAATGTCGGAACAACAAGGAGTATTCTTCCTCGAAAATCATTCGCGGCCACCTGATTATGAAAGGTTTCATGCCCAACTATAATTTTTGCACCAAGCACGGGAAAGAGGGGTTATGATGGAAGATGGTGAAGAAGAAGATGATGATAACAACTATCATCATATGTTTCCCGAATACAGTGATACTGCAATGGAAGACAATGGAGAGGAAAGAGGTGAAGAACGGGCATCATATGAGCCGGCTGATGAAATTGGTAGGGTCATTTCTGATGCAAAGCGAGACTGTGAAACAAAAAATAAGAAGTTGAAGTCAAAGGGCATGTTAAAGGGCATGTTAGAGAACATAATCAATCCCTCTCATATACTCCGTAGTTTCACCGAGTTAGGGTTTTCACCCCTCGGAACCCCATTTAAATTGCCGAGCAGTATTAGGGTTACTTTTCAATAAAAATTAACTTGTCATATCATCACCCTTGTTTGATCATTGCATTGATGCCATGTGTTGATTGTCCCCCTCTCTTTCCGGTGTTTGGTTCTTCACGGTAGAATACGAGATCTAGATCAAAGATCGAGGTCAACACCATCGAAGATCGAAGATTTCTTGATAGCCATCGTATTGTAGATGCTTAGCCATGATATTAGTTGGCATAGACCCTAGTTGAATCGATGTTGCACCTAGGGTTAGACGGTGTGTCCTCGCCAGGGCATCCCGAACCCGAGGGTTGATTGATTGCCGCCTTTATTTCTGGTATTGGTTCTTCGCGATAGGATCCGAGCCCGATGGTTTCTCCGAATTGGGGTTTCTGATATTGTAAATTCATTTTTATTATTGTGTATGTATATATTAGTGTTTCTCCGAATTAAGGTTTATATCTCTCAACACCATACCTAACATTCTCCCTTAGCCGCTTTGACTTATCCGTTTTTCCACCTATGTAGAAAATATGGACCCACACGACAGTGACGAAGAAAAGGAAGAGTTGGTCCAAGGTGTGATCCGCGGGGAAGAAAATTTAGATGTATCGACGTTTCTGAACAACTCCGATGAGGGTGATCCTCTTTTTGCCGGAAGAGACGACTTGTTTGAGGCTGAAGGTGATGCCTTCCGCGAGGGAGAAGGCGATGCCTTGTGTGATCGAGAAGACGACCGCTCCGGCGAGGTGCATGTAATGTAATTAATTCATTAATTAATCATCTGCTGTCTATATAGAAATAGTAACGACGATCTTTCTTCTTTTAGCCCTACGGATCAAAGAAATCTACTGAAAAGAGCGGACGAGGCCCAACCAAAAAGTTGGAAGACCATGAGAGGTTCAGGATCGATGATATCGGTGAAGACGACAAACCAATTGCTCCCGAAGTTGTCGCAAACAAATTTGTGGCACAATGCGGAGTAATCGTTAGGGACTTCATCCCGATCGCCGTTCGAAATTGGAATAGGCCTGCTGATGCGGAAGAAGAGGGAACGTATTTATTTCTCCCTACCGTGGCCAAATATTTACTGTAGAAGAGGCTCATGGTTAATTTCAAACTACCGAAGATAGAGCTGGATTGAAATGTAGAGGATCCAGTTGAGGACGCCTTAGAAGATGCGCGAGCCATGGAGGCTAAGGTCAGGGAGTGGGCTATGAAGAAGATGGCCCAGTGTTTCACCAACTGGAAGAAAAGATTGCACCTTGACTATGTTGTGAAAGAGAAGACTCCGAATTTCAAGAAGATTCAGTTTGAAAGATAGTTTGTGAATTACAAGACATCAGAAAAAGCTAAGAAAATGTCTACAACAAATAAGCTGAATGCTGCTAACAAGAAGTATCACCATACTATGGGGCAAGGTGTCTACAGGGCTGGCATTCCTAAGTGGAAGAAACTTGTGGATGAACTGCGTGCTAAAAAGATCATCCCAGAGAGAGACGATAGGATCAAACGTGCAAGGAATTAGTTTTACGGGCATGGGGGCACGTTGGACTCGGAAGGGAAGTGTATATATAACATACGACATAAAGAAGACCCCTTGCCAATCGAGAAGATAAGAAAAGCAGTAAAGGCTGTTAAAGATGGGGACTTCATTCCCGATAGAGAGAATGATGAGCTCACACTCGCCCTTGGAAATAAGGAACAAGATGGACGAACACGAGGCACAAGCGGCTCCCAACCATGGAGGATTGGGTTTCCCGAAGAGAGGAAGAAATATCCTGATAGAAGCCGTTAGAGGAGAAAGGACAAGGCGGAAGTTGAAGCAGATATTCAGAAAGAGCGAATGCGTATAATTGAAGAACGAATAAAGCAACAACAAGATGAAATTAACGCTAAAGAGCAAAGTACTACCGGCCCATCTCAACAGCACATGGTGGTAGAACCTGCATTCGATGCTATCGGCCTATCGAATAATCGAAAAAGTAGTGTGGCTTCCACCGAGGTCTCAGGTGATGACAATGACGATGACGATGGTGCACCGACGATGGCTCCTGTTGGCTACCCAGTGGATGATATCACACAGATGAAACACTGCGAGCTACATGTCAAAGTTGTGAACATATCAATGAAGGTGGCGGTCGGCTATGCCTTACCAATTGGACCCACACCAACTTACCACTGTCGTCCGGTTCCACAGGCCTACGCTGTTGTCGGGGTGGATGAAATCATGCCGACCTTTGAAGTTTTGAAGCTTGAATACCCTACAGGTGAAGGGGATGTGACTGAACTGGGAGAAGCAACCAACGTCACCATTCTATGGCCGAAGGAATGTATCGTGCTTCGAAATCACATGCCAAGTCCATCTTCGCCGCCGCCTCACCCGTCTCCAGCGAGGTCGTTGCCGCCGCGGCAGCCGTCTTCGTCGCCTCACCCGGCTTTGTCGCCTCACCCGTCTCCGTCGCCTCACCAATATCTGGCGCAGCCATCGCCAGCGCCTCGGGATAAAAAGCGTAAGCGTACCACCGCTACTCTACGTCGTGGTAAGCGATCGCCGAGACATAAACAAGAGCCTCTTCCAAAAGTACCAAAGGTTCCTCCCAAGAGATCTTATGACTGTACTTAAGAGGAGACAATGGCTATCGTTGATGCGGAAACAACAGCGTTTTTCGCTAAGCTGAGGCGGCCGAAAGAGCCAGAGTTCCCCAGCACCAAAGAAGAAAAAGCCCGAGTGTTCAAAATGCTAAAGACTCTTCATCAACCCGAGCCAAAGCTGTCATCAGACTATGAGCGTTCTATTCTCAAGTCACATGCGGCACAACAAGCCTCGAAGAGCAGCGATCTTGATGCGAGAAATCTGTTGCCCAGCTCGGAGAACAAGCAAAACAGTCTTGCGCCCCTCTCAAGGTGATTTCCCATACCAATGTGGGGTCGAGCAAATATGCGGCCGAAGAGCAGTATGATCCAGAGATAGTTGTATAATACGGAGAAGCTGCCGCTGCTCAAGGTATGAGTATTGCCCAGTACTTATCCCAGTTAGAGTACTTCCTCGTGTGTGAAGTAGCATACAAATACCAGTACGGCAAACCTCTTGTCAAACCTGAGGAGGTAAATAATCTTTCAACAAAAATGCGAAGATTGCATAACTGGTACATGCATGCCACAAAGGCCGGGGCTCACTGGATAATGCTGAGGGTTACAAAAAAGCATTATGGGAAAGAAATAGATGACATGATATCCATTGAATTTGATGAACTATTTAAATTATTCAATCAAGACGCCTTGGACAAATCGATCATCAGTGCCTATTGCCTGTAAGTACTAATTCTGTAATTAATTTAGTCTCTAGCTATCTCACCTTGTTTATTGCATGTATATAATCATACTATAATATGCAGAATGAAGATTCTCGAATGCAGCAGAGGACAAATCTATGATATTAGGTTCATTGATCCATATTGGGTTCATCAAGCTAATCTCAAAACAAACCCCCAGGATACGCAGGATAATATCGTACATGCGTTAAGGTTTCAAGAAACCAGAAGGGAAATACTATTTCCTTACAACTTCGAGTGAGTGTTATTGTCTTGTATACACTTTCTATTTTGCTTGCTCGATGTTAAGTATATAATTGATTAGTTACGCATGCGCAGCTTCCACTATATTCTGTTAATTATTCAACTTGACAAATGGCGTGTACTAGTCATGGACTGGAAACATAAACCCCTTGAGCAGTGGAAGGACATGCAGATGATTCTCCAGCGGTAATTCTAATCATTACGGCACTATATCAGCAACTTTCGTGAATTTTATGATATCAAGTAATTAATAACTTCTTTTATTCGTTTTCTTCACCGGGCAGCGCTTGAAAACAGTTCACCAACAAGGCTAGGGGTGTTTGGAAAGAGGAGCTTACATTTCAACTACTAGATGTAAGCACCACTAGCTATATTCGCGCATCTCTTTGATTCTAGTTTTGATACCGTTATTATCATGCTTGATTGTTTTTTGATTGAACTATGTTCTCGTAAAGTGCCTGACGCAGGGACCAGGGAACAATTTATGTGGATACTATGTTTGCGAGTTCATCCGTCAGACGTGTTGTGAGAAGGGCAGAAATATAGAGCAACTCCACGTACGCAAACAATTTTTATAGTTTTTAATTACCATCAAATTGTGTTTAGTTTCATTCATATAGGTTGACTCCTTTTTTAAATCAGATCGAACGTCTACGGGACGGTCTTCTGCCAAAGGATCGTGTACGAGCAATTCAGGAGAAAGTGGCGGGATTCTTGGATGCAGAAGTCTTAAACCAAAAGAAGAATACTATTCGGGTGTGTATAAACAATAGAGATTATACAAAGAGCTTATTTTGTATGTAGTGCATGAACTCGATCCGTGTATCGAATGTAATATGTTCGACACTTGGATCTATATTGTCATGATGATCTTGTGTAATATAATGGTTCCTTTATTGATGAGTGCAAAACACTAAATAAAAAATAAAACAACATAAATGAATTCTCTGCCGCGGCACAAAAAGTGGCCAAAATACTGCCGCGGCAACAAAAGTTGCTAAAATGAATTCTCTGCCGCGGCAGAGAAATGTGTTAAATCTCTGCCGCGGCAAAGGGTTATTTGTCCCGGTTCGTGTTACGAACCAGAACGGTTGCTCCTCCCCCCTCGCCCTCTGCCGCGGTCACGTGTACGCCCTGTCCCGGTTGCCTCCGGGACTAAAGGTTGGGGCTTTAGTCCCGATTGCCCCGTCCCGGTTGGGTAACCGGGACTAAATGCCCTTACCAACCGGAACACATGGGGCTGTTTCCACTAGTGTAGCCGAATGTCCGTGCATAGCCACGGTTGACTAACCTTTTATTTGTTCTTCGCGGGGGAGACTAACCTTTTATTTCTATTGTGAAAGTGCAAATATGTAATTTTGTAATGAAGCCACTCGATCTCAAACCCGATGGATCTGATAAGTTGTTGTATACACTCAGGCCACTTAACCAAATGATTCAACCTTTTCCTACATAGAAAAAAAATTCTCCTCCTCTTTTGAGTCAAGATAACGATATCTGTGCTTAATTAATTAGTCATTTTTAGGCTTTCATAACACAATGTCTGACAGGAGACCAATGAGTGCTGATTAGAATTATTTTGAAGTAGTGTAGTTCCGGTGACTGCCAAATAAAAAGTAGTACGATGGTTATTTAATTTTAAAACTTTTTACCAAAGCAATTTACGACGTGGCCAAATCAGTAAACTAACAGAATTAACAATTTTTTTTTATAATATGCATGGCAGTGTACCGAGTCGAATGAGTAAACAGTTGGCATAAAAATAGGTGAAATGCTGCATCTCTCTACTTGTCGAATCTGAGAAAAAACGACGAAACTAACATATTCATGAAAATTAAGCACAAAATATAACCTGTTGTTTGCGTGGCGCTATAGCATGACGCCTGTGCCAACGGCACCGTGCTCTGAATCACGACGACCCTAGCAATAACTACAGGAGAAACTGGAGACGCTGACGGCCGGCCGGCTACGCCGACAACCAAATGTCAGGGAAATCAGTGTAGCGGCCTCCCCGGCCAGCCGCCCAGCCCAGCTGTCGGCATAGGAACGGCCGTCGGCATAGAGGAAGGTGCCGAGGGTAGCCCTCGGCGAAGCTCGGCCGTCGGCGTAGCGGGGACCCGTTGCAAGAGCTATGACGAGGGGGGGGGGTCCTCTACGCCGACGGCCGAGGGTCTGTGCAGACCAGTAGCTACGTCGACGGCCGAGGGGCTGTGTCGACCAGTAGCTACGCCGAGGGGACTACGCCGACGGCCACCATTAGCACAGCCTGTGCCGACGGCAAAATGGCGATGTGCCGACGGCAGCCGATCATCGGCGCCTCGATTATTTTCTGTAGTGAATGGTGCCATGATATGATGATGCATGTCTCCTTGTAGACGGCCGCATGCCACTTGGCTTCGAAATGAGTACTGCATCCTTCATTTCGGGATCGAGAACTGCCAAGCTTCCTCGAGATTGTTGATTTCATGTAGGACGATCGAGTAACCAAAATACCACTACTACCCTTTGCCCAATGGAAAATGATACCCTTCCCCCGGGGGATTACTTGTTTCCATCGTCCGGGTCCGTGTCGACACATATCTCTCCTCCACGCACCTCTCCGTGGCCCACACCGACTGCCTTATCTCTTTCCCCACCGTTCGAGAGAGAAATCATGGTGGTGCTATACGACGCCATCGCCAACCTCCCGCATGGCCGCATGCCCACAACGTGCCTCCGCTGACTTATCCAGCGCCGAAACCTCCTAGTCCACACGCCGTCGCCCACCCACGTGCTGCTAGCTCCATCTCGGTCCATCCCCAATCCCATCACGTGTGCCCTTTCTCTCCTACCTCCGGTGAGGGTTGGTGCTTCGAGGCGGCACTTGTGCTGCGAACCGGCAACCGCCGCTGCCGACCCTGCAGAGGATCTCGTTCTACTGCTGCAAGGAGGCGCTGGAGATGCTACCATGGGGTGTAAGGGGTTGCTACTCACGGAGAGCGGGTCTGCTACCGTGGTTCTGCGACATTGCTACCGACAACGGGTGACGGGATACGTGGCTATTACTGACGGTGAGCAAGGCTACTCCCATGGATGTGCGGAGTTGCTACCGACGGTGGGCAGGGCTGCTACCATGGGTGTGCGTCGATGGTACCACCGACGGTGACCGTCGCTGCTACCATGGGTTTGCGGAGTTGCTACCCACGACGGGCGGGGCTGCTACCATGGGTGTGCGTCGATGCTACCCCCGACGGTGACCGTCGCTGCTACCATGGTTGTGTGGCGATGCTACCGACGGTGACCGTCGCTGCTACAATTGGTGCAGGGCGTTGCTACCATGCGTGGACGGTGTTGCTGCAAGGGGCAGCTTTGTTGGGGTCGTCGGCGGTGGCGGTTGCCTTGCTACAACGTCTTCTCCGGTGACGACAGCTTTGCTGCGAGCAGTGGGAGCTCTGCTACCGGCGGCGGGAGGCGCGGCGACGTCTTCTCCGACGACTAGCGTTTCCTCGGGCGGCGGCTCCTTTGCTGCAAACGGTGGGGGGCTTTGCTACCCACGGCAGGATGCGCTGCTACAATGGGCGGCCGGCGTTGCTACCGTGTCTTCTCCGACGACGGGCATGTTCTCTGACGACGGCGTGCCCTCCGACGAAGGTTGTGTTCACCGCGGAGCGACCGCAAAGAGCAGTTAAGAAGATGAGGTGGGCTTTTGTTCCTCGGAAAGAAAGGAAGAGGTGCGGGCGGTTGTCCCCATCGTGTTGACCAGGTGAAGAGACACGTGTCATCCTCTCAACGCGATCCCCCCGGGGGACGCCTAGCGCTACCCTTGCCCAATCGATTAAAACTTTCAGGATATTCCTTTCGTTTTCGTGGGTTAACGTGAGAAAGACTACCGGCATTCTAGTACAGACCGCATAAGCCGCTCCTGTGCCGCTCACACGAGGGCCGTTCCGAGAGGCTCCTCTTCCAAACACTAAAAACCCATCGTGGCCAATCTCACTGGTCGCTGCCGCCGCGACACTAGCAGTGGCGGCCACGCCTTGCCGTCAAAGGCGGAAAGTGGGCTTGTGTGCCTCGCCAGGCACCCTTCAGGGGGATTGACTCCAGGGCGGCGCGGGTGGTGGTCTGGTAGTAGACAACGATGGCGGTGCATGGAGCTCACTAACGCGTTGCTGGAAGGCCGGAGGAGGCAGAGGCGGGTGCAGCGATGCAGGTCGGAGGCGGTTGCACGACCATGATCTGGTGGCGGCGCGACACCTATGTGCCTCAAGGTGCTAGGGCCCAATATGGGTTCTACCTTTCGCCCGTCTATGCTGGGTCCAGCCGCTTGATCCGATCGCTGAGAGTTAGCCAGTTGTCTAGGGACCACTAGATCGATCTGAATAAAGGTGGTTTTTTGACCTGCTGATCTTCAAGCTCCAAGTCGTCAATCCACCAAATCTGCTTCTTTGATTTGGCTGCCGTCAAGTTTCGGTCTTCTTCTTAGAGGTTTCCGTAGCTTGACACTAGATGCTACTGGATGTCTAGAGCGGAATCAATGCGGTCGTGCACACCCTTCTAGGGCGAGGCACGAAGCTTCGTGTGCTAGTAGGTACCATGGGACATGTCTTCATATAGATTTTAATGAAACTGACACAGATAGAGAAAACCATGCTCGCTGCGGTCGAAGGTTGGTCTTTGCAGAAATATATTGGTTGTGATAAAGATAATGGGGCAAAGGTTGTCCGTTTATGTCTGGTGTTCGGCGAATTGCAGCCACAACCTTGGCAAGCGGGGGTGGCAACACAGGTAGACTACATTTTTTGGTGCTCCTCGAGTACTGCGCCATGATTTACAGGGTGAAAACCCAAGGTCTGATCATCACTGGTTGTAACTAGCAATGGCCTTGTTGAAGCCATTATTTTGAAACCTCGGTCTTTATACGGGGTAAAAAAATCAAGATCTTCGATCATACGATGATAACACTTATGCATTGTTTCCTTCTTGGATGCATTGTTTCTGGAGAGTCTAGTTTATAGTATGGGTATTGTATTCGGTGGTGGTTTGTCGAGGGGATTACTCCGAATAGGCTAATCCAGGCTGGATGGCCGTCACACAGAAGGTCATGCCGGATGGCCACCAACTATGAAGACCCATCCGTTAGCCCGCTCCAACTGGTCAACCATCAAGAGTACCCCAGCTGGCCCGTTTAGCCGGTCAACCAGAAGACCTGTCTAGATGTCCAGCTCCATCTGGTCACCTCGGAATCAGTATTGGTAATCTGGAGCACGTGATGATGAAACTGTAGCACGCCTCCGGATCCCTGGCTTTGCGTCAGATAAAGGAGCGGCGCCTCCATACTGTTTGATGGGATGCCCGTTCGACACGGGATAAAGCTATCGCTGCAGGGCGGCAGAGCACTATAGCGCTGACTATTGCACTGGGTCCCACCAGCTAGCCCCCACCAACCGGCCATGTATTGTAGTCTGTGCCCCCAACCACTATATAAGGGGGGAGGTGCACCTCTGTTGGAGGGATCGATCTCTCCTCTACCTCTAGTTTCCCCCAGTTCATCTAGGATACAGCTCGAGGAACACTTCTATTAGGAATTTGCCCGTCATATAGTAAGATCTTGCAGGAGTAGGGGTGTTATCTCGCCAAGAGGACCCTGAACCTCGGTACATCGCTGACATGGGTATGACTTATTGGGTTCCCGTTATTGGTATACCCTATGCGTACCCGAGCTACGGCCCATGAGGCCCATGAAGAATAAAGAGTCTAGGAAGCATCCGATGGACAGAAGCCTAGCTTGGCGATCAAGATAGAAGTGTAATCTGACATAATCCTAGTGTTGTAATCATAACTTTTAACCTATATGTATATGGCTCTAGGACCCAACTTTTTATATAAAGGCGGGGAGGAGCCTACAGAGAGGGGACCTTAGCTTTTCAGCAAGACACTATCCGCCGTGAGTTAGATCACATCTAGGGAATCATCGAAATTGTAATCATCTTCTCCACATAATCCAAATGCATCGACTTCCTTGTTTGTCTTATAAGCCGACGAAATCACCAACGCTCTTTTTTTCTCGAAAACCTAACTCCATAACCATGGAAATTACTGAGGTCACACCTCCTCAATTGGCGCTGTCTATGGGAACTCCGAGCGCTGGATACATGAATTCGTCGGCTCCCTCTTCACCAAGAAGCAATCCGACAATTGAGGTCGGTGAGATCCGATATGATCTCATCGATCTTGATCCATGCCCGCCACCACTCTCCCGGCCTCCTACAACTTCTGCACCTTTGATCCGGATTACGAATGTAGTATAGCTCTTTTTCCCTACTAGACCTAGGTTATCGAATCCTCGGGAAGCAGAAAGCATGGTGAAGTTACTTTAACGGACCTTCGGTAGTTTTAGAATTCTTTTAGTGTTTTACCGAACCAAGAGTTTGCGATATTTTGCTGTTGTCGATGATGGAGAGAGAGGGCCTGGGGCGTTCGGTTTCACCTGTAGTTGTGCAAAACATCTCATGGGAATAAAAGATAATAATAATAAAGTATGCATGCAATCATTAGAGCAAGATAATTATATGTGGGCAGTGCATCCATAACTGCTATCGTCTCCGCAACCTCTTATAGCAATAGCCTATTAGTCTCATTCATAGAAGAAAGAGATCTAATGATATGCGTCGTGACATCACCGTTAATCCCAAGTAAATCCCTCACATACAGCCGTACTATCTTTTCTGTCACTCGGGTTCCCATCCTGCAGATTAGTCATTACTCACACTCTCTATACCTGGATCAATCCTCGAGGTCTTGGGTACCTGACAAGTCCTTAGATTGAGGCAAGAGAGGATATAATAATCATCATGTCATACAAACTAATACATGATCCCATCTATGATAAATAACATGCACAATCTACATGGCTAGGCCGAAGCCCTTAGCCCAAGGAGAATTACTCACACATAGAGATGATATCAACGATCATAAACATTGCAATGGAAATCATGATATAGATAATAATAGTCTTAGAATGCCGCCAATTGGAGATGAGATCTACTATTACAAGTGGTGAACTATGGTGGTGGAGAAGGGTTTTGAGATTGGATCTAGATCTATTCCTTCGGCGGCTCTTTGGTGTTGTGTGTTTTCTGGTTTGGCTCTCCGGGGGCGCCTTTTCTCGTCATGAGAGGTCTCTATATAGGGGTCCCTTCACAAACGTTATTCCGTTTGACCTAGCGGTGTCGGTGGAAACTATACGGTCGGAACTATATGGCCGGAATTTTATTCCCGTCGTATAGTTGGTCGTTAAAAGTACTGGATCCTTTCCACGACTCCTGCTCTCTTTGAGTTGTTGGAAATCTCGTATCTTTGAATTTAATATTGTGATTCCCATCATCAAACGTCATTTCCTATGCAGGAAAAAATAGAAAGACATGATTGCATAACCCTTTGATCTTTAGGCATTAGTGGCAGGATTTAGAGAGATATTTCATCAAAAGTATGATTAATATCTAGTTTAAATATGGACGTGGATGGCTATATTTCACAGCCATCAACTTCTACCAGAGAAAGATCTCATAATTCGGTGTTTCCACTTCCGCATCGGGGCTATCGAGAATCTCTGTGTTTCTGCCCTGATCTACTAGGGCTCGTCGGCTGCAATCGCAGCGCCTATGACGATACATGCATCTTCTGTCAGCTCCACTGGAAGAGTCATCCCACAACTGACGAACTTCGAAGCAAACCGCGACCACACCACGAAGCTGGAGGGTCTGGCTGAGCTCTATGATGGCCTCTCCTTCGGATATGATTCCAAGTCAACACCACTGCACGTCTTGAACCTGACAAACATCATCTATGATGAATCTGAAGAAAGCGTAGACTGCGGGATTAGAAAGGACGACTCATACCCATAACAGAACCCATGGGACTTGACTGGCCTTCATGACAATGTCCCCTTCAAATCCATCTCATTAGAGAATGAGTGATGCGTAGAGACGCAAAGACATGCGATTACACACGGACCTGAAAGTGTCGGATCCGGAGATCAGTTGACAACTAGCAATCATGTAAATACAACATCGGAAAGCCATAGGTGTTGAATGCACAAAGGTTTGAAACTAGATTATTGACTCTAGTGCAAGTGGGAGACTGTTGGAGATATGCCCAAGAGGCAATAATAAAGTGGTTATTATCACATATTCATACTTATGATAAATGTTTACATACCATGCTATAATTGTATTAACCGGAAACATTAATACTTGTGTGATTTGTAAACATAAAAGAGTCCCTAGTAAAGCCTCTTATTAAACTAGCTTGTTGGTTAATATATGATCATGGTTTCCTGATCAGGAACATAGAGATGTTATTAAAAATAGGGTCATATCATTAGGAGAATGATGGGATGGACATACTCCTATAGTTAAGCGTAGCATAAAGATCAAGTCATTTAATATAGTTCATTTGCTATATGCTTTCTGATACATAGTAACCTAATTCCTTCGACCATAAAATCATGCTAATCACCATCACCAGAAGGATGCTTTGATGACATCAAACACCACAACGTAACTGGGTGGCTATAAAGGTGGCATTGAGTATTCGGAAAGTATGTGTTGAGGCACATGGATCAAGAGTGGGATTTTTCCATCCATATGACGGATAGATATACTCTAGGCCCTCTCGGTGGAATGTCATCCAATTAACTTGCAAGCATGTGACTGGTTCACAAGGGATCACATATCACGGGAACAAGAAAAGAGTACTTATCAGTAACGAGGTTGAACTAGGTATGCAGAGATACCGACGATCAAAACCTCGGATAAGTAAACTATCGTGAGACAAAGGGAATTTGGTATCATATGTAAATGGTTCATTCGATCGCAAAGTAATCGTAGAAATATGTGGGAGCCATACGAATTTCCAGATTCCTCTATTGGTTATTGATCGGAGAAGTGTCTCGGTCATGTCCGCATAATTCACGAACCGTAGGGAGACACACTTAAGGATTCGATGTTGTTGAGTAGTTATGGAATGATGAGTAAGAGACCGAATGTTGTTCGGAGTCTCGGATGGGATCCGGGATATCGCGAGGAGATCCGGAATGGTCCGGAGAATAAGATTCATATGAGGAAAGTCTTGTTTCGAAGTTCAGGAATGATTCCGGTGTTTTCACCAGGAATGTTCTAGAAGGGTCTGGAAGGTCTGGCACTCCGGAGGGGAAGGGTACATGAATGTGTCATGACAATGTGGAATGGTTGCATCATGTACTAGGTCACTTGGCTGGGAAAAATAAAGGAATAAATCAAATCCTAGTTTGAAAGTCAAACGCCAATTTGAAAAGTCAAACGACAAGTTTGCTTGGTGGAGGGAGAGTAGGAAACCTACTTGCGGAGGAAGTCCCACTCCCTCCACCCGCCGGCCAAGGAGGAGGAGTTGGAGGAGGACTCCCTCCTCCTAGCCACCTCCCTCCCACCTATAAAAGAAGGGGTAGGGCGCCCCCCTACCCTCACACACCCAAAAACCCTAGCCTCTAAATCGTCGGCCACCTCCAAGCCGCCGCCTAGGGCCTCCTCTAAACTCGGCGAGTTAGGGTTTCCCCAAACCCTAGCCGCCGACCAAGCCCTCCCCTTGGTGCCCTCTAAATCGTAGATCGCCAAGGCCTCTCTCATACTCCACCATACTCGCTCCGGTTTAAGGCGAAGCCCTGCGAGATCTCCCCTCTACTTCCGGTACCACGCCGTCGTGCTGCCGGAATCGCGAGGAGAGTGCTACAACCTCCGCTGCCTGCTGTAACAAGGGAGAGGAAGGCCTTCATCAAGTACCGAACGTGTGACCGACTGTGGAAGCGCTGCCGAAATGCAGCGCCGGAAGGATCGTCTACGCGATCTTGAGATCGGCAAGTGTACAACTACATCACCCACGAGAATCTGCTCTCGTTAACCGCTTTGGATCTTCGAGGGTTAGTATTCTATCGACTCGTTGCTACAATCTAGTAGATAGATCTTGGCTTGATCATAAATTAGATCTTGATTGTGTGTTCATGCGGTAGAATTTTTTTGTTTCCCATGCTACGAACCCCTACAATCACAAGGCTCACTATCCCGTCGTAGCACGTTCACATATATATATAGTGTGCCACGACATTTCAATCATCAGCATTCTCTAAAAAAGACCAAAAGTAAGCAAATGACCAAAGAGTAAGCAAAAAAAACCAAGCATTGATTCATATATATATATAATAAGCAAAAGAAGTAAGTGATGATTCATAAACCTAATAAGCTAAGTAGTAGCATGTACTTATCCACACACACAAGGTCATCTATATTTTGAAACTAAAACTACGCCAACATCAAGACTTCTGGCTCGGCTCAGGGAACGGGAGGACGCCTTGTCTCGTCATGAACTTCCTATAGTCACCCTGCATCTCTAGGCGATCTTCTATGTCACGGTTATTCAGGAGTTTTCCTCCGTAGAAGATCCCCCCGAAGTCATGACATCACAAAAGATGATTGCCCCAAACTGATGCTGGATGCAATACATCTCTTGTCTAATATCTGACTTAGTGATCTTGGCCTTGGCTTCGGCCCACTGTTTGAGATGATCTGACAGCATAGAATTCTGCTGGTCTAGTAGGAACACCCTCATGTGATGGAGTGTGTAGTAGGCTTCCTTCTGACTGCCTCTCGGATGTTTCATGCAGGGAAACTCCATTACGTGGTTGAAGACGTGCCTGCCCAACTTGACCTTCTTACGCACGAAGGTGGTGCCTTCCATCGAGGCATAGCCAGTGAGAGCATCATCCAGAACTTCCTTGATCTTGTCGTAGCTTTTCTTCTTTTCTAGACTCCCCGAGTCGAATACGTGGCGTACGAATGCTTCGGCGATAAGGAGATGAGTGTGCAATGTTCATCTCTGCGCAAAAAAATTCGAATGGAATGTGTTGAAAAAAGAATGATGACAATCTAATAAAGCCAATCGATGGTGGCGTGTGAATAATGACTTACTCGGGAAAGTAAGGCATGAGAATATATTCCTTTGTCTTGTTCGCCATGAAGATTCCTTTTAGGTACGAGGCCACGAATCGTCGTTCAACGGCGCTTCTCAAACAGCCGTCACACATGTAGTATGTGTCCACTACCGCGATGCCCGGGGTGTTCTCTAATGATCTGCATGGTCAGGCTGAGAGAAAACAGGCGGACCATGGTATAGTGCAGCGGGTATAGGTGAAACATACTCAAGATGTCGTCAAACCGCAGGAAGAACAGATCTGCGGGGACATTGTCGATGAAGCCCAATCCTCGTGGCACCTTAACCACGAATACCGGGTGCGGGGGATCTTTCTCTGCTAGAAGGCGTCTCTCTACCGTCAGCACACCATCATGCACACTCTTCATTTCCGAACTGGAAAGCCTCCGCAAATTCTTAGTTAGCATGGGCTCACCCGCCACATGAATCCTCCACATAATACCCTCGGGTCTTGGTGGACCGTCCCGAAACCTAATCGGATTCGCAGTTGACGCCACCGGCTGGCTCGAGATGTAGGGGTTCGTAGCATGGAAAACAAAAAAATTCTACCGCATGAACACACAATCAAGATCTAATCTATGATCAAGCCAAGATCTATCTACTAGATTGTAGCAACGAGTCGATAGAATACTAACCCTCGAAGATCCAAAGCGGTTAACGAGAGCTGATTCTCGTGGGTGATGTAGTCGTACACTTCCGATCTCAAGATCGCGTAGACGATCCTTCCAGCTGCGTTAAGCGGTGCTTCCGCAATCGGTCACGTCGTGTCGAAGAAGACCTTCCTCTCCCTTGTTCCAGCAGGCAGCGAAGGTTGTAGCACTCTCCTCGCGATTCCGGCAGCACGACGACGTGGTACCGAAACTAGAGGGGAGATCTCGCAGGGCTTCGCCTTAAGCCAGAGCGAGTATGGTGGAGTAAGAGAGGGCCTTGGGGATCTACGGATTAGAAGCAGCAAAGGGGGTGGTGTGGCCGGCGGCTAGGGCTTGGAGAAACCCTAATTCGGCGGCTAGAGGATCCCTAGGTGGCGGAAACACTTGGAGGGGTGGTGAGGCCTAGAGATAGGGTTTTTGGGTGGAGAGAGGTGTGGCTAGAGGGGCACCCCTGCCCCTACTTATATAGGAGGGAGGGCACCGGCCAAGGGGAGGGAGTCCTCCCCAAAGTCGGCCTCCTTGGCCGGCGGGTGGAGGGAGAGGAACTCCTCCCCAAGTAGGTTTCCTACTTTCCCTCCACCAAGCAAAACTGCCGTTTGACTTTTCAAATTGGCGTTTGACTTTTCAAACTAGGATTTGATTTATCCCTTTATTATGCTCAGCGATGACACCTAGTACATGATGCAACCATTCCAACTTGTTATGACACATTCATGCACTCTTCCCCTCCGGAGTGCCGGACCTTCCGGACCCTTCTAGAACATTGCCGATGAAAACACCGGAATCATTCTCCAACTCCGAAACAGGACTTTCCTTATATGAATCTTATTCTCCGGACCATTCCGGATCTCCTCGTGATATCCCGGATACCATCCGAGACTCCGAACAACATTCGGTCTCTTACTCATCATTCCATAACTACTCAACAACATCGAATCCTTAAGTGTGTCTCCCTACGGTTCGTGAATTATGCGGACATGATCGAGACACTTCTCAGAACAATAACCAATAGAGGAATCTGGAAATTCATATGGCTCCCACATATTTCTATGATTACTTTGCGATCGAATGAACCACTTACATACGATACCAATTTCCCTTTGTCTCACGATAGTTTACTTATCCGAGGTTTTGATCGTCGGTATCTCTGCATACCTAGTTCAACCTCTTACCGATAAGTACTCTTTTCTCGTTCCCGTGATATGTGATCCCTTGTGAGCCAGTCACATGATTGCAAGCTAATTGGATGACATTACACCGAGAGGGCCTATAGTATATATATCCGTCATATGGATGGACAAATCCCACTCTTGATCCATGTGCCTCAACACATACTTTCCGAACACTCAATGCCACCTTTATAACCACCCTGTTACGATGTGGTGTTTGATGTCATTAAAGCATCCTTCCAGTGATGGTGATTAGCATGATCTCATGGTCAAAGGAATTAGGTTACTATGTATCAGAAAGCATATAGAAAATGAACTATATTAAATGACTTGATCTTTATGCTATGCTTATCCATAGGAGTATGTCCATCATATCATTCTTCTAATGATATGACCCTGTTGTTAATAACATTTCTATGTTCATGATCAGGAAACCATGATCATATATTAACCAATAAGCTAGTTTAACAAGAGGCTTTACTAGGGACTCTTTTATGTTTACAAATCACACAAGTATTAATGTTTCCGGTTAATACAATTATAGCATGGTATGTAAACATTTATCATAAGTATGAAGATATGATAATAACCCACTTTATTATTGCCTCTTGGGCATATCTCCAACACGAGATGCTAGATTTTCTTTTCTTGGCCTTTTTGCCTTTTGGAGAGCGGACATGCACCGCAATCTGAGCACCGTCCGCAATCGGAGCAAGCAATTGATAGCAAGGAACTGACAGCAAGCAAATGACATAAAAGTTCCATTTTAAACAGATATTCAACTTAACATCAAGCAAATAACAGGAAATAGAATTCATTTTCTGAACAACAAATAATTACCTGAATAAATAAAACCTACAAAATCTACAAGCTAGCCTACTGCAGCCTAAACAAAACCCAAAGCCTACAAACTTGACAGCAAGCAAATGACAGCGAAAATAATTACATGAACAAATAAAACCTACAAACTAACCTACTGCATCCTAAACAAAACCCCAAATCTATCTCTTTATATATCTCACCATTTAAAGAAATGATGATCTCATCAAACACCACCATATTTTCCTAGTTTAAATGGCTAACCTACTACTTACCTATATATGGACAGCAACTAACTAAATTGTCCTACTGCTAACTAATTACCATAAATTAAAATGGCCTACTGCTAACTACTAACTGCTAACCTACTACTTACCTACAACATCTAACTTGATAGTAACTAACAAAACCTAAAGCATCTATGGGGCATTCACCAAGAACAAGATGTGCACTAGCATGTATACTCCCAGTACTAACTGCTAACTAGCATATATACCTTAAATAACAACATAACAACATGTGGGAAATTCCACTGGAATAATAACAGTACTGGAATTGAGCAATTCTAGTATACTTCTAGTACTGGTGCCTCCTCTTGTTATTAATGAAGATGACGAATAGCAATTCCAGCAAAATAGACTAACAAGTGTACTTCTTGTAACACCCTGGCCTCTCTAGACCACCGGCTGTCACTTCTGATAACTTAATAGGATCTCTAGACTAACCCCACAGACCAACACTAGTCTTTTCTGCGCACTTTGTCCTCACTCGTGCGCACCCGGTATCCACTTCCCGGTCGGTCACCCATCCTAGATTGCTCTAGGCCAAGCACACTTAACCTTAGAGTTCTTTTCAGATGAGCTTCCGGAAAAGAAGTTGCAACTTGTTGGTATGGGTTTCCTACCAATCCTATTAAGCTATGCGCCAGGGTATCACATACACCCACCCTTAGAAGATCGACGCTCTCGTCGATCAACCACAAGCCAGGAACATCCCCTCTTGGCATACGTCTGTGCGACCAGTGTCGACACATGTGCCATGCCGTGTCCACTCCGGGCCACACACTCCATGCGCCACATGTCTGCCATCGACCCACACATGCCCGTGTAACCACGAGGGTCGGCACTGATACCACTTTGTAACACCCTCGCCTCTCCAGACCAGCGGCTGACACTTGTGGCAGCTTAATAGGATCTCTAGACTAACCCCCACATACCAACACTAGTCTTTTCTGCGCACTTTGTCCTCGCTCGTGCGCACCCGGTACCCATTTCGCGGTCGGTCACCCATCCTAGAATTTCTCTAGGATAAGCACGCTTAACCTTAGAGTTATTTTTAGATGAGCTTTCGGAAAAGTTGCAACTTATTGGTATGGGTTTCCTTTCAATCCTATTAAGCCATGTGCCAGGGTCTCACACTTCCGTTGAAAGAATTTATACTGAGAATTTCCTTTGCAAGATAGACTAACCTACTACAACAACTACTACTACTACATTTCTTATTAACCTACTTCTAACCTACTACTGCTAACCTACTAAAGCAACTACAAGCTAACCTACTGCTAACTACAAGCTACTACTAACTACAAGATAACCTACTGCCAGGTATATTGCAAGCTACTGCTAACTATAAGAAGAACAAATAAAACCTACAAGCTAACCTACTACAGCCTAAACAAATCAACTACAATGAATTTAGCAGCATGTTCTACAATGATCAATAAATCAAGTATGAATTAACTACAACATGTTCTACAAATGAACTACAAATCAACAAGCTACAATGAATTTAGCAGCATGTTCTAACTACAAGCATGTTTTCATCGATTCATCAGTGCGGACCATCAAGCACAAAGCTAGGTGTTTTCATCAAGCGCAAAGTTGTCTCTGTTTTCTCTGTATTCCTTGGGCAGTGGTAGTCAGAGAGAGGGGAGAGAGGTAGAGAGGTAGAGAGGTAGAGAGGGAGAGAAGGGAGGGGCGACGCTAGCTCACCTTTGACACGAGGACGACGATGGCGGGCAGACAACGACGGGTGGATGAAAGCGGCCTCCTCCTCCTCGGACGCGCGTGGGCCTCCTCCTCCACGGCCTCCTCCTCGAGCGGCGACTGCTAGCAGGGCTGGCAAGGCGGCGGATCGAGAACAGCGGCGGTGGGGCTTAGGCTCGGGCTGAGATGGGGGTGAGAATGGGATGAGAGAGGGACGTGCCCGTGCACACGTGTGGATGAAGCCCAGATAGGCGTAGCGCACTCAGGCATAGTGCGCTATGGATATCTGTAGCGCACTCCGGGCTTGTACGCTACGCCTATCAGCTTCTAACAACTGTGTAAGATTACTGCAGCCCCACTCTCTAACAGATACACTACCCTATCCCACTATTTCTGCTCACTGCTCTATTTCTACTTGTGAGCACCTAGATTCAAATCATGGTGCCCACCTTTTCTGTTTTTATTTCAAAAATACTTTTAAATGTTCCAAAAATGCCGAAAAGTGGTGATATATGCCATAAAAGTTTTGTTTTGATTTTAAAAATACTTTTAAATACTCCAAAAATGCCCCAAAGTGATAATATATGTCATAAAAGTTGTACAAATATGATTCAAAGTATAAATAAATTAAATAATAATTTGTCCATGAATATTACAATCTTCTTTCACGCGTTTTACAATATTTTTTGAGCTAGCGTTTTACAATCATTTTTTCCTTCTTTGTCGCGGTTGAATAATTTAGCCCCGGCACTTTAATGTTTCTTCTTTCGAACGGGCTACCTTTTTTGGGTAGGGTTGTCCTTTTTCTTCTTGTGATGTATGTTGATGCATCATAGTCGTTGTCATCTTCAATCTTTGGACTGCCGTACTGGTCGAAGTCTTGCTCATTGGCGACTCAATCCATTCCGATGATGTTTCTTTTTCCTCTCCTCATGACAACACGGCTTGGCTTTGTCGGTTAGGTAATAAAAAAAACATTGGTCCACTTTGCTAGCCAGTACCCGCGGTTCATTTTTTGCGGCCACGTTTGCACCGGCGGCCTTGGATACTGCTACTTCGGATATAACCATGGTTGCAAAATACCGGTCTTCTCTTTCGACGCTCTTGGCCCATCTGACACGGAACATCGACACCTTTTCTCCACAGTAGTCGAGCTCACAAATCTCCTCGATCCTTCCGTAGAATCTTTCCTTCACATTGTCATCGGTGTAGAATTCTGACATTACGCCTGAGATCTGATAATCACGCTTGTTGTCCTTTTCCTCCATATAGAATGTGTAGCCGTTGATATTATACGCCTGATAGGTCACCATGTTTTGCTTTGGTCCCACTAGGTTTTGCATGGGTCCCTCGATCATCGTGTCAGAAGAATGCGATCGTGGGGGATTATCAAGGAGAGTCTGTCTAAACCAACGCGTGAAATTTGAGTTGTGTTCTGCGTCCTCTGTATGCCCCGGTCAGTGTACTTCTTCTCGATTAACCTTTTGTGCGTCTGTACCCAAGGATCGACCAGTTCTAAATGTTGTAGCGCGGTAAGGTTTGCTCGATCACATGTGCAAAGTGGAGCTGCCAAAAAGTGGTCGGCACATGACCTAGTGCGCCACAGAACTTAACCACAACCGTGGCGCACTATGTTCACGTGCGCCACGGATGTGTTTGCCCAGTTAGGCAGCAGACCTGCGGTGGGTTAGGCGGAGCGCACAGGCAGCAAGTGCGCCACGGTTACCCCTCACAATCGTAGCGCACGTATCATATGTGCGCTACGGCTATGTGGCATGCGGCTAGCAGGCCGCTGGCCCACACGTATCTGTGGCGCACTACCCCATGTGCGCCATGGTTGTTCTAGTTACTAGTAGGACACTACCCACAGGTGCACCATGTCTGTTTTATACGTGGGGCACTTCAACCACGTGAGCCACGGATGTGTGGATTACCTATAGCCCTTTTACTAGTAGTGTAGTCCAGTGATCACCACCTTCGTTGCATGCCCGTCGCCTCCGCCTCCGTCGAGTCCTTTGTTTTTTCCTCCTTCGAACATAACTCTCTAGGCTGAAAGGATCTGTAACAGCGTGGGATTCTCTACATAATGGATCTAATGGAGAGGGGTACATGGAAATATCTGGCAGTGGAAAAAAGTTTTAGATGTAGGAGGGTGTTCATGCAAGATTCCAGTCCACGTGGTGTCCGAATCAGCGCAATTTCAACGCCATACATGGATTAGGACTAAATTGACCCTAATTCACAAGTACAGAGATAAAATTCAGCAAATTCTAAGTAAAGGGACTAATTTGAATCAGCCCAACAAGTATAAGGACCGTTAGTTTATTTAACTCATGGATGCAGCATCTGATATCGTGGGAAGCATATAGAAAACTAATATCTTTGAAATAAATTAAAATTTTGATTGGAAGCAATGATGGTAGAAACGAATAGTTGTTTCACCGGAAGTACATATTTGTTGCATCGGAAGCAAACGATATTTTTCTTTCGTTCGCAAGGAAGCAAATTATAGCGCATGGATTCTCATTTAAATATAACTATTAGTTTGCTTAACGGAAAAGCGTTACTACTAACAACCATGGAAAAGTTAATAGAAAATTGCGCTTAACGAGCATTAAGTGGTCGACGATTCTGGACAATCTCCAGGGGAGGAAAGACTCACGCTGCGGGATCTGGTTTAGTATCTTAGGTGTTATTGTGGAATATCTACAATTAATTAATACATTGATTCAGTTCCGTTTTGCTGATTTTCTCCACTATATAAACAGCCGCAAGGGCCAGATCTTACGGCAACCCCAAGCATAGAACAAAAATACATGACTTACAGTGTATGAAACTACTCTGAATCTTACTTGGATCGTTGAATTTATGATGGATCTTGTACGGATTTTCTATCAAACTGTAGTGAAATATGTATAGAAATTGTATGAATGTTCTTTGAAGAAAATTATATGAAACCACTCTGAATCTTGTATGTATCTTTGGATTTTGTATGAAACCACTTTGGTTTGACAATGTATGAAAATTGTATTATCTTTAAAAAAATGAGGTGAAAAAAAATTGTACAAGTTGTGTACATAAAAACATTGTTGAATATTCCTGGAATTTTAAGAGAAAAAATGAGGTGAAAAAGAAAAAGAAATGTGTGTAGAAAAAATTGTTGATTAAATTTGTGGATCTGGAATGTTTAGTGAATAATAAATATATATTAATATTTATAAATATTTAAAATGTTTCGTGTACAAGTTATGTACTTGGCAAAAACAAGTTTGTAAAATATGTGAATCTTGTATGAAACTTCTGAATATAGGATGAAACAAATTAAGAGTGTCTAAATATTGTTGAATAAAAAGTACAAGAATAAAAATTATCAAATGAGATTGTTGAAAAAAAATTATGCATGTTTCATTTTTGGAATAAAAAATATCCATAAAAAACATTGTTGAATATTCCTGAAATTTTAAGAGAAAAAATGAGGTGAAAAAGAAAAAGAAACGTGTGTGTAGATTCTTTTTGATTAAATTTATGAATCTGGAATATTTAGTTAATAATAAATATATATTAATATTTATAAATCTTTAAAATATTTAGTGTACAAGTTTTGTACTTGGCAGAAACAAGTTTGTAAAACATGTGAATCTTGTATGAAACTTCTGAATCTAGGATGAAACAAATTAAGAGTGTCTAAATATTGTTGAATAAAAAGTACAAAAATAAATTTATCAAATGAGCTTGTTCAAAAAACAAATTGTGCATGTTTCATTTTTAGAATAAAAAATGTACATAAAAATATTGTTGAATATTCTTAAAAATTTAAGAGAAAAATGAGGTGAAAAAGAAAAAGAAACGTGTGTGTAGAAAAAATTGTTGATTAAATTTATTAATCTGGAATATTTAGTGAATAATAAATATATATTAATATTTATAAATCTTTAAAATATTTAGTGTACAAGTTCTGTACTTCGCAGACACAAGTTTGTAAAACATGTGAATCTTGTATGAAACTTCTGAATCTAGGATGAAACAAAGTAAGAGTGTCTAAATATTGTTAAATGAAAAGTACAAGAATAAAAATTATCAAAGTAGGACATGTATAATGCGGTGACGTTAGCCTTCCCTTATGCTTGCCATATTGGATTTTTGCCTACTTGGAGGAGAGATAAACATAAGAGAGAAGGTTGTCTTCCCTTAGCTAAAGGATAATCTCTTAGAAATTAGAGAAGACTATTTTCTCCATTGTACCATATGCTCTCTCTTAGTCAACAAATTTCTTACTAAAAATATTTAATCCTCATTAAACGGCGGGGAACCCATGCCGTTTTTTTTCTTAACCCTTGGCGGTCTTTCCTTTCCCGTCTATGCCGATCTGGGTCCGAGGTCACTGGGCGCCTCGCCTGTCCGCCTTGAGGTGGGTGCCTCCTCCGTGGCTGGATTTATCCGACGAGATCGATGTATTTTCGGAGGTCGGACTCAAGCCTGCTCCTTCCGCATAGATCTTGGGCCTCTTCGATTGTTTTATGCATTCTGGATTGGGAGATCTACCGCTATGCTAATCAGCAAGGCCTCTGCTGAATGTTTTCCTACTACCTGGATTGGGAGATCTACCGCTATGCTGATCAGGAAGAGCCAAGAGTGCCTCCTGTTCATTGGATTTACAGGCTTGTCTCCTCTTCCGCTGGAGGGGGCGGGCAGCGGACGGCGGCGTGGGGCCTGTTGGTCTGTCCAATAATGGCGGTTGGTCCTAAGGTTTCGTCAGCATGAAGACAAAGATCTGCTTATTGTTGCACTCGTTGATCTGGCCTAGAGAGGCGGGTTCCGGAAAGCTCTACTGGCGAACTCCCATGGGCGCATTAGGCCTGGAGATTGCTGGATCAGAAGGTATTCGGTCGTGCGTACTTTGTTTTTCTGGCCATTTGGTTTCAGCGGGTACGTTGCGAATCTCTGCTACTTGTTCCCACCAAGTGCCATGTAACGAACCATGGTGAAGTCAGATGCGGAGAATGTCAGGAAAGCGGAAATATGAGAGCGGCAATGATGATTTGAGTCTTTGTGGCGACGGCAAACTGATTGCGGGATCTGTGACTTGCAGCAACGACTGTTTGTGGGGGGAGACAACACAGGATGAGTTCCCTGTCTTACCTTGCAGGATGAAAATCCAGGTCTGGCCTTAACTGGTTGTGTCTGATAATGGCCTTGTTGAAGGCATTGTTTTGCGAGAGAGGACTTTCTCCAGGGTGAAAACCTATGATCTTTGATCGGCAGAACGACGCTATGCACTGTTTCCTTCTTGAAGGCGTTGTTATTGGAGTGATGTAGTACTGGTGTTGTTCTGGTGGTGTCAGTGTCGTTGCTACGGGAAATAGTTCCCTGTAACGGGATTTTTCTTTTTTGTAATTCTTTTTTTCTGGGTTGTGTGCATCCGTAAGGCCGCTATGGCATGCGTCGTTGCAGAGGCTAGGTGTAATTGGTATCTCCGTGATATTAATATATACTCTTTTCCAAAAAAAAGCAGTAAGAGATAGTGCATTGGACAAATTATTTATTACTTCTTCTCTAAATGATGTGGAGAGCTAAGAGAAGGCATACATTCCCTGGTATTGTACGTGCCCTAGTCAAATACGTTTCCATCCGTCAAAAATATGTTTCCCTATGGTGGTTTTCGTCTCAGTTTATTGGACGGTTTTGCCCCTGGCGGTTGGAAATATTAGTGCCACAGCCACCGCCAAGTGATCGGCCACATGTGGAAATCCCTCATCGTGAGCACCCCTCCCACAACGATGCGCCACCCTCAATCCCTTGCCTCGAGCTCAGCGGCGCCGCCTCCAGTCCCTTGCATCGAGATTTCTAGCACCGCCGCCAATCTTCTCATGGTCTTCTACGGCGGCCTCACGTAGCTCACTAATATCGCCCGCTTCCAATCTGTCTGCACCACCTGGCGTGACGGGGGGAGGAGGCCGCGTCCGAGCATCCGCTGCAGCCCTCGTGGCTCGTCCCCCGTCTCCGCTCTTCTTCTGCCCCCGGGAGGACTGCCTGTACCCCAACCTCCGTCTGCATGTCCCAACCACGGATGCCTACAGACGCCGCCGCCTCTATTCCTCCCCGCACGGCTGGACCCTCGCAATCGATTGGACTGGTCTCTCCACGTCCCTCCTATCCACCATTATCCTCCGGCCGGTGGACAGGAACAAGCGTTCCACAGAACTCTTTTCCCCGTCCCTTGTTAAATCATAATCCCAGCGCCTAGAACCGTAGCGAGCTCCTTCAAGGTCGCAGGGAAAAGGTAGGAGGTCCTCGGACGGGCATCAAGGTGCCTCCCGAGATAGAGGTGTCTGTGGCGGCATCCACCAACATACCATACCGGACGAGAGGATATGGAGGCGTACATGGCGGCACCTCATCACTCGCTACCCCATCGATCCCCAACCCCGAGCGCTTCCATGGCTCTCCTTGTCCTGGCATCCCATGCCTAGCCAGTTGCCGTAGCAACCCAATCAGCACGCTGCCCCTCACTAGTGGAAAAAGGGCCATCTGTTCGCGCCCCCTCAGAACATTAGTCCCGGTTGCGCCACCAACCGGGACTAATGCCGCACGCTGCCCGTTCGATTCGGCACGGGCCAGAGGCATGCGTCCCGTTTGGTAGAGGGGCATACGTCCGGTTGAGCCACCAACCGGACTAAAGGTTTGGCCACAGCCACGTGGCGTGGCACACACCTTTAGTCCCGCTGTTGGCTCCAACCGGACGATTCTCCCGCCTCTATAAATGCCCAGCCCCTCTGCCTCCACTTTGTTTTTTCTCTTGTTGGAAGGTGTGAGGGGTGTGCTAGTTTTTTCTCTTCTATGCATGCATTGAAGGTGTTTGATGAAATGTTTGAGTGAATAATCCCGTTCAATTTCTCATAGAACAAAAATATAGAAGGTGTCCGAGACGCACTTGAGCTTTCTCCTCTTTATTTCCCTCGATCGAGGTTAGCAATCTTATCTTTTCTCTGTCATTGATACAATTCATGTGTCGATGTGAATTGGTTATTTCACTATTTATGATGTCCTGTTTTTTGATAAACTTACTTATATGATGCAGTTGAACGGTCGGGAATGGATGTGCCGTTATCGTGCCAGAGCCAGTATATGAAAGGCGTGGATAAATTTATCGATGTGGCTACGACAAACAAAGATAATGGTTTTATACGTTGTCCATGTGTTCAATGTCGGAACAACAAGGAGTATTCTTCCTCGAAAATCATTCGCGGCCACCTAATTATGAAAGGTTTCATGCCCAACTATAATTGCTGGACCAAGCACGGGAAAGAGGGGTTATAATGGAAGATGGTGAAGAAGAATATGATGATAACAACTATCATCATATGTTTCCTGAATACAGTGATACTGCAATGGAAGACAATGGAGAGGAAAGAGGTGAAGAACGGGAATCATATGAGCCGGCTGATGAAATTGGTAGGGTCATTTCTGATGCAAAGCGAGGCTGTGAAACAGAAAATAAGAAGTTGAAGTTAAAGGGCATGTTAGAGAACATAATCAACCCCTCTCATATACTCCGTAGTTTCACCGAGTTAGGGTTTTCACCCCTCGGAACCCCATTTAAATTGCCGAGCAGTATTTGTAGGGGTTCGTAGCATGGAAAACAAAAATTTTCTATCGCATACAAACAAACAAGCCAAGATCTATCTACTAGATTGTAGCAACGAGTCGATAGAGGAACTCACCCTCGAAGATTCCAAAGCGGTTAACGAGAGCAGATTCTCGTGGGTGATGTAGTCGTACACTTCCGATCTCAAGATCGCGTAGACGATCCTTCCGGCGCCACGTTCCGGCAGCGCTCCAATGATCGGTCACACGTTCGGTACTCGACGAAGACCTTCCTCTCCCTTGTTCCAGCAGGCAGCGGAGGTTGTAGCACTCTCCTCGCGATTCCGGCAGCACAACGGCGTGGTACCGGAAGTAGAGGGGAGATCCCGCAGGGCTTCGCCTTAAGCCGGTGCGAGTATGGTGGAGCTTATGAGAGAGGCTATTAGTGGTCTAGTAATTAGACACACCAATTAGAAGGCTCTAAACCGCTGGCTAAAGCAATTAGAAGCTCTAAACCAAAACGGCTCTAAACCTGGAAATCTAGAGGTGAAACTTGTGTGTCTAGGAGGGGAGCCCTGCCCCTCCTTTTATAGGTGGGGAGGCGCGCTGGGAGGAGTCCCTCCCAAGTCGGCCTTGGGTGGCCGGCTTGGGAGGAGACTCCTCCCTCAAGTCGGTTTCAACACCTCTTTCTTGTTTCCCAGGTTTCTTGTTTTGGCGCTTGACTTTCAAATGGACATTTGACTTTTCTGTTTTAGGATTCTATTTAATCCTTTATTTGGGACAGCAAGAACACTTAGTACATGATGCAATCATTCCAATAAGTAATGACACATTCATGTACCCTCCCCGAGTGCCGACAATCCGAACCTTCTAGAACATTCCCGATGAAAACACGGAATCATTCCCGAACTCCAAACGGACTTTCCTTATATGAATCTTATTCTCCGACCATTCGGATCACCTCGTGATATCCGTACCCATCCGAGACTCAACAACATTCGGTCTCTTTCTCATAATACCATAACTACTCAAACAACGTCGAATCCTTAAGTGTGTCTCCCTACGGTTCGTGAATTATGCGGACATGATAGAGACACTTCTCCGACCAATAACAAATAGAGGAATCTGGAAATTCATATGGCTCCCACATATTTCTACGATTACTTTGCGATCGAATGAACCACTTACATACGATACCAATTTCCCTTTGTCTCACGATAGTTTACTTATCCGAGGTTATGATCGTCGGTATCTCTGCATACCTAGTTCAACCTCGTTACTGATAAGTACTCTTTTCTCGTTCCCGTGATATGTGATCCCTTGTGACCAAGTCATATGCTTGCAAGCCAATTGGATGACATTCCACCGAGAGGGCCCAGAGTATATCTATCCGTCATGTGGATGGACAAATCCCACTCTTGATCCATGTGTTTCAACCTATACTTTCCGAACACTTAATGCCACCTTTATAGCCACCCAGTTACGGTGTGGTGTTTGATGTCATCAAAGCATCCATCCGGTAAAGGTGATATGCATGATCTCATGGTCGAAGGAATTAGGTTACTATGTATCAGAAAGCATATAGCAATTGAACTATTGAAATGACTTGATCTTTATGCTACGCTTATCTATAGGAGTATGTCCACCATATCATTCTCCTAACGATATGATCTTGTTGTTGATAACATCTCAATGTTCATGATAGGGAAACCACAATCATTAATCAACCAACAAGCTAGTGAAGTATAGAGGCTATACTAGGGACTTCAAATTAAGTTTACAAATCACACAAGTATTAATGGTTTCCTTGTTAATACTATTATAGCATGAATGTAAACATTTATCATAAACACAAAGATATAATAATAACTACATTTATTATTGCCTCTAGGGCATATCTCCAACAGTATTAGGGTTACTTTTCAATAAAAATTAACTTGTCATATCATCACCCTTGTTTGATCATTGCATTGATGCCATGTGTTGATAGTCCCCCTCTCTTTCCGGTGTTTGGTTCTTCACGGTAGAATACGAGATCTAGATCAAAGATCGAGGTCAACACCATCGAAGATCGAAGATTTCTTGATAGCCATCGTATTGTAGATGCTTAGCCATGATATTAGTTGGCATAGACCCTAGTTGAATCGATGTTGCACCTAGGGTTAGCCGGTGTGTCCTCGCCAGGGCATCCCGAACCCGAGGGTTGATTGATTGCCGCCTTTCTTTCCGGTATTGGTTCTTCGCGATAGGATCCGAGCCCGATGGTTTCTCCGAATTGGGGTTTCTGATATTGTAAATTCATTTTTATTATTGTATATGTATATATTAGTGTTTCTCCGAATTAAGGTTTATATCTCTCAACACCATACCTAACATTCTCCCTTAGCCGCTTTGACTTATCCGTTTTTCCACCTATGTAGAAAATATGGACCCACACGACAGAGACGAAGAAAAGGAAGAGTTGGTCCAAGGTGTGATCCGCGGGGAAGAAAATTTAGATGTATCGACGTTTCTGAACAACTCCGATGAGGGTGATCCTCTTTTTGCCGGAAGAGACGACTTGTTTGAGGCTGAAGGTGATGCCTTCCGCGAGGGAGAAGGCGATGCCTTGTGTGATCGAGAAGACGACCGCTCCGGCGAGGTGCATGTAATGTAATTAATTCATTAATTAATCATCTGCTGTCTATATAGAAATAGTAACAACGATCTTTCTTCTTTTAGCCCTCCGGATCAAATAAATCTACTGAAAAGAGCGGACGAGGCCCAACCAAAAAGTTGGAAGACCATGAGAGGTTCAGGATCGATGATATCAGTGAAGACGACAATCCAATTTCTCCCGAAGTTGTCGCACACAAAATTGTGGCACAATGCGGAGTAATCGTTAGGGACTTCATCCCGATCGCCGTTCGAAATTGGAATAGGCCTGCTGATGCGGAAGAAGAGGGAACGTATTTATTTCTCCCTACCGTGGTCAAATATTTACTGTGGAAGAGGCTCATGGTTAATTTCAAACTACCGAAGATAGAGCTGGATTGAAATGTAGAGGATCCAGTTGAGGACGCCTTAGAACATGCGCGAGCCATGGAGGCTAAGGTCAGGGAGTGGGCTATGAATAAGATGGCCCAGTGTTTCACCAACTGGAAGAAAAGATTGCACCTTGACTATGTTGTGAAAGAGAAGACTCCGGATTTCAAGAAGATTCAGTTTGAAAGATAGTTTGTGAATTACAAGACATCAGAAAAAGCTAAGAAAATGTCTACAACAAATAAGCTGAATGCTGCTAACAAGAAGTATCACCATACTATGGGGCAAGGTGTCTACAGGGCTGGCATTCCTAAGTGGAAGAAACTTGTGGATGAACTGCGTGCTAAAAAGATCATCCCAGAGAGAGACGATTGGATCGAACGTCAGAGGAGAAAGGACAAAGCGGAAGTTGAAGCAGATATTCAGAAAGAGCGAATGCGTATAATTGAAGAACGAATAAAGCAACAAGATGAAATTAACGCTAAAGAGCAAAGTACTACCGGCCCATCTCAACAACACATGGTGGTAGAACCTGCATTCGATGCTACCGGCCTATCAAATGATCGAAAAAGTAGTGTGGCTTCCACCGAGGTCCTGGGTGATGACAATGACGATGACGATGGTGCACCGACGATGGCTCCTGTTGGCTACCCAGTGGATGATATCACACAGATGAAACACTGCGAGCTACATGTCAAAGTTGTGAACATAGCAATGAAGGTGGCGGTCGGCTATGCCTTACCAATTGGACCCACACCAACTTACCACTGTCGTCCGGTTCCACAGGGCTACACTGTTGTCGGGGTGGATGAAATCATGCCCACCTTTGAAGTTTTGAAGCTTGACTACCCTACAGGTGAAGGGGATGTGACTGAACTGGGAGAAGCAACAAACGTCACCATTCTATGGCCGAAGGAATGTATCGTGCTTCGAAATCACACGCCAAGTCCATCTTCGCCGCCGCCTCACCCGTCTCCAGCGAGGTCGTCGCCGCCGCGGCAGCCGTCTTCGTCGCCTCACCCGGCTCCTTCGCCTCACCCGTCTCCGTCGCCTCACCAATATCCGGCGCAGCCATCGCCAGGGCCTCGGGATAAAAAGCGTAAGCGTACCACCGCTACTCTGCGTCGTGGTAAGCGATCGCCGAGACATAAACAAGAGCCTCTTCCAAAAGTACCAAAGGTTCCTCCCAAGAGATCTTATGACTGTACTTAAGAGGAGACAACGGCTATCGTTGATGCGGAAACAACAGCGTTTTTCGCTAAGATGAAGCGGCCGAAAGAGCCAGAGTTCCCTAGCACCAAAGAAGAAAAAGCCCGAGTGTTCAAAATGCTAAATACTCTTCATCAACCCGAGCCAAAGCTGTCATCAGACTATGAGCATTGTATTCTCAAGTCACATGCGGCACAACATGCCTCGAAGAGCAGTACTGATGCAAGCGAGAAATCTGTTGCCCAGCTCGGAGAACAAGCAAAACAGTCTTGCGCCCCTCTCAAGGTGATTTCCCATACCAATGTGGGGTCGAGCAAATATGCGGCCGAAGAGCAGTATGATCCAGAGATAGTTGTATAATACGGAGAAGCTGCCGCTGCTCAAGGTATGAGTATTGCCCAGTACTTATCCCATTTAGAGTACTTCCTCGTGTGTGAAGTAGCATACAAATACCAGTACGGCAAACCTCTTGTCAAACCTGAGGAGGTAAATAATCTTTCAACAAAAATACGAAGATTGCATAACTGGTACATGCATGCCACAAAGGCCGGGGCTCACTGGATAATGCTGAGGGTTACAAAAAATCATTATGGGAAAGAAATAGATGACATGATATCCATTGAATTTGATGAACTATTTAAATTATTCAATCAAGACGCCTTGGACAAATCGATCATCAGTGCCTATTGCCTGTAAGTACTAATTCTGTAATTAATTTAGTCTCTAGCTATCTCACCTTGTTTATTGCATGTATATAATCATACTATAATATGCAGAATGAAGATTCTCGAATGCAGCAGAGGACAAATCTATGACATTGGGTTCATTGATCCATATTGGGTTCAGCAAGCTAATCTCAAAACAAACCCCCAGGATACGGAGGATAATATCGTACATGCGTTAAGGTTTCAAGAAACCAGAAGGGAAATACTATTTCCTTACAACTTCGAGTGAGTGTTATTGTCTTGTATACACTTTCTATTTCGCTTGCTCGATGTTAAGTATATAATTGATTAGTTACGCATGCGCAGCTTCCACTATATTCTGTTAATTATTCAACTTGACAAATGGCGTGTACTAGTCATGGACTGGAAACATAAACCCCTTGAGCAGTGGAAGGACATGCAGATGATTCTCCAGCGGTAATTCTAATCATTACGACACTATATCAGCAACTTTCGTGAATTTTATGATATCAAGTAATTAATAACTTCTTTTATTCGTTTTCTTCACCGGGCAGCGCTTGAAAACAGTTCACCAACAAGGCTAGGGGTGTTTGGAAAGAGGAGCTTACATTTCAACCACTAGATGTAAGCACCACTAGCTATATTCGCGCATCTCTTTGATTCTAGTTTTGATACCGTTATTATCATGCTTGATTGTTTTTTTGATTGAACTATGTTCTCGTAAAGTGCCTGACGCAGGGACCAGGGAACAATTTATGTGGATACTATGTTGCGAGTTCATCCGTCAGACGTGCTGTGAGAAGGGCAGAAATTTAGAGCAACTCCACGTACGCAAACAATTTCTATAGTTTTTAATTACCATCAAATTGTGTTTAGTTTCATTCATATAGGTTGACTCCTTTTTTAAATCAGATCGAACGTCTACGGGACGGTCTTCTGCCAAAGGATCGCGTACGAGCAATTCAGGAGAAAGTGGCAGGATTTCTGGATGCAGAAGTCTTAAACCCAAAAGAAGAATACTATTCGGGTGTGTATAAACAATAGAGATTATACAAAGAGCTTATTTTGTATGTAGTGCATGAACTCGATCCGTGTATCGAATGTAATATGTTCGACACTTGGATCTATATTGTCATGATGATCTTGTGTAATATAATGGTTCCTTTATTGATGAGTGCAAAACACTAAATAAAAAATAAAACAACATAAATGAATTCTCTGCCGCGGCACAAAACGTGGCCAAAATACTGCCGCGGCAACAAAAGTTGCCAAAATGAATTCTCTGCCGCGGCAGAGAAATGTGTCAAATCTCTGCCGCGACAAAGGGTTATTTGTCCCGGTTCGTGTTACGAACCAGAACGGTTGCTCCTCCCCCCTCGCCCTCTGCCGCGGTCACGTGTACGCCCTTTTGTCCCGGTTGCCTCCGGAACTAAAGGTTGGGGCTTTAGTCCCGATTGACCCGTCCCGGTTGGGTAACCGGGACTAAATGCCCTTACCAACCGGAACACATGGGGCTGTTTCCACTAGTGTAGCCGAATGTCCGTGCATAGCCACGGTTGACTAACCTTTTATTTGTTCTTTGCGGGGGAGACTAACCTTTTATTTCTATTGTGAAAGTGCAAATATGTAATTTTGTAATGAAGCCACTCGATCTCAAACCCGATGGATCTGATAAGTTGTTGTATACACTCAGGCCACTTAACCAAATGATTCAACCTTTTCCTACATAGAAAAAAAATTCTCCTCCTCTTTTGAGTCAAGATAACGATATCTGTGCTTAATTAATTAGTCATTTTTAGGCTTTCATAACACAATGTCTGACAGGAGACCAATGAGTGCTGATTAGAATTATTTTGAAGTAGTGTAGTTCCGGTGACTGCCAAATAAAAAGTAGTACGATGGTTATTTAATTTTAAAACTTTTTACCAAAGCAATTTACGACGTGGCCAAATCAGTAAACTAACAGAATTAACAATTTTTTTTTATAATATGCATGGCAGTGTACCGAGTCGAATGAGTAAACAGTTGGCATAAAAATAGGTGAAATGCTGCATCTCTCTACTTGTCGAATCTGAGAAAAAACGACGAAACTAACATATTCATGAAAATTCAGCACAAAATATAACCTGTTGTTTGCGTGGCGCTATAGCATGACGCCCGTGCCAACGGCACCGCGCTCTGAATCACGACGACCCTAGCAATAACTACAGGAGAAACTGGAGACGCTGACGGCCGGCCGGCTACGCCGACAACCAAATGTCGGGGAAATCAGTGTAGCGGCCTCCCCGGCCAGCCGCCCAGCCCAGTTGTCGGCATAGGAACGGCCGTCGGCATAGAGGAAGGTGCCGAGGGTAGCCCTCGGCGAAGCTCGGCCGTCGGCGTAGCGGGGACCCGTTGCAAGAGCTATGACGAGGGGGTCCTACGCCGACGGCGAGGGTCCGGTGCAGGCAGAAGAGCTACGTCGACGGCCGAGGGGCTGTGTCGACCAGTAGCTACGCCGAGGGGACTACGCCGACGGCCACCATTAGCACAGCCTGTGCCGACGGCAAAATGGCGATGTGCCGACGGCAGTCGATTATTTTCTGTAGTGAATGGTGCCATGATATGATGATGCATGTCTCCTTGTAGACGGCCGCATGCCACTTGGCTTCGAAATGAGTACTGCATCCTTCATTTCGGGATCGAGAACTGCCAAGCTTCCTCGAGATTGTTGATTTCATGTAGGACGATCAAGTAACCAAAATACCACTACTACCCTTTGCCCAATGGAAAATGATACCCTTCCCCCGGGGGATTACTTGTTTCCATCGTCCGGGTCCGTGTCGACACATATCTCTCCTCCATGCACCTCTCCGTGGCCCACACCGACTGCCTTATCTCTTTTCCCACCGTTCGAGAGAGAAATCATGGTGGTGCTATACGGCGCCATCGCCAACCTCCCGCATGGCCGCATGCCCACAACGTGCCGCCGCTGACTTATCCAGCGCCGAAACCTCCTAGTCCACACGCCGTCGCCCACCCACGTGCTGCTAGCTCCATCTCGGTCCATCCCCAATCCCATCACGTGTGCCCTTTATCTCCTACCTCCTGTGAGGGTTGGTGCTTCGAGGCGGCACTTGTGCTGCGAACCGGCAACCGCCGCCGCCGACCCCGCAGAGGAGCTCGTTCTACTGCTGCAAGGAGGCGCTGGAGATGCTACCATGGGGTGTAAGGGGTTGCTACTCACGGCGAGCGGGGATGCTACCGTGGTTCTGCGACATTGCTACCGAAAACGGGTGACGGGGTACGTGGCTATTACCGACGGCGAGCAAGGCTACTCCCATGGATGTGCGGAGTTGCTACCGACGGTGGGCAGGGCTGCTACCATGGGTGTGCGTCGATGCTACCACCGACGGTGACCGTCGCTGCTACCATGGGTTTGCGGAGTTGCTACCCACGACGGGCGGGGCTGCTACCATGGGTGTGCGTCGATGCTACCCCCGACGGTGACCGTCGCTGCTACCATGGTTGTGTGGCGATGCTACCGACGGTGACCGTCGCTGCTTCAATTGGTGCAGGGCGTCGCTACCATGCGTGGACGGTGTTGCTGCAAGGGGCAGCTTTGTTGGGGTCGTCGGCGGTGGCGGTTGCCTTGCTACAACGTCTTCTCCGGTGACGACATCTTTGCTGCGAGCGGTGGGAGCTCTGCTACCGGCGGCGGGAGGCGCGGCGACGTCTTCTCCGACGACTAGCGTTTCCTCGGGCGGCGGCTCCTTTGCTGCAAACGGTGGGGGGCTTTGCTACCCACGGCAGGATGCGCTGCTACAATGGGCGGCCGGCGTTGCTACCGTGTCTTCTCCGACGACGGCATGTTCTCTGACGACGGCGTGCCCTCCGACGAAGGTTGTGTTCACCGCGGAGCGACCGCAAAGAGCAGTTAAGAAGATGAGGTGGGCTTTCGTTCCTCGGAAAGAAAGGAAGAGGTGCGGGCGGTTGTCCCCATCGTTGACCAGGTGAAGAGACACGTGTCATCCTCTCGACGCGATCCCCCCGGGGGACGCCTAGCGCTACCCTTGCCCAATCGATTAAAACTTTCAGGATATTCCTTTCATTTTCGTGGGTTAACGTGAGAAAGACTACCGGCATTCCAGTACAGACCGCATAAGCCGCTCCTGTGCCGCTCACACGAGGGCCTTTCCGAGAGGCTCCTCTTCCAAACACTAAAAACCCATCGTGGCCAATCTCACTGGTTGCTGCCGCCGCGACACTAGCAGTGGCGGCCACGCCTTGCCGTCAAAGGCGGAAAGTGGGCTTGTGTGCCTCGCCAGGCACCCTTCAGGGGGGATTGACTCCAGGGTGGCGCGGGTGGTGGTCGGGTAGTAGGCAACGATGGCGGTGCATGGAGCTCACTAACGCGTGGCTGGAAGGCCGGAGGAGGCAGAGGCGGGTGCAACGATGCAGGTCGGAGGCGGTGGCACGACCAAGATCTGGTGGCGGCGCGACACCTATGAGCCTCAAGGCGCTAGGGCCCAATATGGGTTCAACCTTTCGCCCATCTATGCTGGGTCCACCCGCTTGATCCGATCGCTGAGAGTTAGCCAGTTGTCTAGGGACCACTAGATCGATCTGAATAAAGGTGGTTTTTTGACCTGCTGATCTTCAAGCTCCAAGTCGTCAATCCACCAAATCTGCTTCTTTGATTTGGCTGCCGTCAAGTTTCGGTCTTCTTCTTAGAGGTTTCCATAGCTTGACACTAGATGCTACTGGATGTCTAGAGCGGAATCAATGCGGTCGTGCACACCCTTCTAGGGCGAGGCACGAAGCTTCGTGTGCTAGGAGGTACCATGGGACATGTCTTCATATAGATTTTAATGAAACTGACACAGATAGAGAAAACCATGCTCGCTGCGGTCGAAGGTTGGTCTTTGCAGAAATATATTGGTTGTGATAAAGATAATGGGGCAAAGGTTGTCCGTGTATGTCTGGTGTTCGGCGAATTGCAGCCACAACCTTGGCAAGCGGGGGTGGCAACACAGGTAGACTACATTTTTTGGTGCTCCTCGAGTACTGCGCCATGATTTATAGGGTGAAAACCCAAGGTCTGATCATCACTGGTTGTAACTAGCAATGGCCTTGTTGAAGCCATTATTTTGAAACCTCGGTCTTTATACGGGGTAAAAAAATCAAGATCTTCGATCATACGATGATAACACTTATGCATTTTTTCCTTCTTGGATGCATTGTTTCTGGAGAGTCTAGTTTATAGTATGGGTATTGTATTCGGTGGTGGTTTGTCGAGGGGATTACTCCAGATAGGCTAATCCAAGCTGGATGGCCGTCACACAGAAGGTCATGCCGGATGGCCACCAACTATGAAGACCCATCCGTTAGCGCGCTCCAACCGGTCAACCATCAAGAGTACCCCGGCTGGCCCGTTTAGCCGGTCAACCAGAAGACATGTCTAGATGTCTAGCTCCATCTGGTCACCTCGGAATCAGTATTGGTAATCTGGAGCACGTGATGATGAAACTGTAGCACGCCTCCGGATCCCTGGCTTTGCGTCAGATAAAGGAGCGGCGCCTCCATACTGTTTGATGGGATGCCCGTTCGACACGGGATAAAGCTATCGCTGCAGGGCGGCAGAGCACTATAGCGCTGACTATTGCACTGGGTCCCACCAGCTAGCCCCCACCAACCGGCCATGTATTGTAGTCTGTGCCCCCAACCACTATATAAGGGGGGAGGTGCACCTCTGTTGGGGGGATCGATCTCTCTTCTACCTCTAGTTTCCCCTAGTTCATCTAGGATACAGCTCGAGGAACACTTCTATTAGGAATTTGCCCGTCATATAGTAAGATCTTGCAGGAGTAGGGGTGTTATCTCGCCAAGAGGACCCTGAACCTCGGTACATCGCTGACATGGGTATGACTTATTGGGTTCCCGTTATTGGTATACCCTATGCGTACCCGAGCTACGGCCCATGAGGCCCATGAAGAATAAAGAGTCTAGGAAGCATCCGACGGACAGAAGCCTAGCTTGGCGATCAAGATAGAAGTGTAATCTGACATAATCCTAGTGTTGTAATCATAACTTTTAACCTATATGTATATGGCTCTAGGACCCAACTTTTTATATAAAGGCGGGGAGGAGCCTACAGAGAGGGGACCTTAGCTTTTCAGCAAGACACTATCCGCCGTGAGTTAGATCACATCTAGGGAATCATCGAAATTGTAATCATCTTCTCAACATAATCCAAATGCATCGACTTCCTTGTTTGTCTTATAAGCCGACGAAATCACCAGCGATCTTTTTTTTCTCGAAAACCTAACTCCATAACCATGGAAATTACTGAGGTCACACCTCGTCAATTGGCGCCGTCTATGGGAACTCTGAGCGCTGGATACATGAATTCGTCGGCTCCCTCTTCACCAAGAAGCAATCCGACAATTGAGGTCGGTGAGATCCGATATGATCTCATCGATCTTGATCCACGCCCGCCACCACTCTCCCGGCCTCCTACGACTTCTGCACCTTTGATCCGGATTACGAATGTAGTATAGCTCTTTTTCCCTACTAGACCTAGGTTATCGAATCCTCGGGAAGCAGAAAGCATGGTGAAGTTACTTTAACGGACCTTCGGTAGTTTTAGAATTCTTTTAGTGTTTTACCGGACCAAGAGTTTGCGATCTTTTGCTATTGTCGATGATGGAGAGAGAGGGCCTGGGGCGTTCGGTTTCACCTGTAGTTGTGCAAAACATCTCATGGGAATAAAAGATAATAATAATAAAGTATGCATGCAATCATTAGAGCAAGATAATTATATGTGGGCAGTGCATCCATAACTGCTATCGTCTCCGCAACCTCTTATAGCAATAGCCTATTAGTCTCATCCACAGAATAAAGAGATCTAATGATATGCGTCGTGACATCACCGTTAATCCCAAGTAAATCCCTCACATACAGCCGTACTATCTTTTCTGTCACTCGGGTTCCCATCCTGCAGATTAGTCATTACTCACACTCTCTATACCTGGATCAATCCTCGAGGTCTTGGGTACCTGACAAGTCCTTAGATTGAGGCAAGAAAGGATATAATAATCATCATGTCATACAAACTAATACATGATCCCATCTATGATAAATAACATGCACAATCTACATGGCTAGGCCGAAGCCCTTAGCCCAAGGAGAATTACTCACACATAGAGATGATATCAACGATCATAAACATTGCAATGGAAATCATGATATAGATAATAATAGTCTTAGAATGTCGCCCATTGGAGATGAGATCTACTATTACAAGTGGTGAACTATGGTGGTGGAGAAGGGTTTTGAGATTGGATCTAGATCTATTCCTTCGGCGGCTCTTCGGTGTTGTGTGTTTTCTGGTTTGGCTCTCCGGGGGCGCCTTTTCTCGTCATGAGAGGTCTCTATATAGGGGTCCCTTCACAAAAGTTATTCCGTTTGACCTAGCGGTGTCGGTGGAAACTATACGGTCGTAACTATATGGCCGGAATTTTATTCCCGTCGTATAGTTGGTCGTTAAAAGTACTGGATCCTTTCCACCACTCCTGCTCTCTTTGAGTTGTTGGAAATCTCGTATATTTGAATTTAATATTGTGATTCCCATCATCAAACGTCATTTCCTATGCAGGAAAAAATAGAAAGACATGATTGCATTACCCTTTGATCTTTAGGCATTAGTGGCAGGATTTAGAGAGATATTTCATCAAAAGTATGATTAATATCTAGTTTAAATATGGACGTGGATGGCTATATTTCAAAACCATCAACTTCTACCAGAGAAAGATCTCATAATTGGGTGTTTCCACTTCCGCATCGGGGCTATCGAGAATCTCTGTGTTTCTGCCCTGATCTACTAGGCCTCGTCGGCTGCAATCGCAGTGCCTATGGCGATACATGCATCTTCTGTCAGCTCCACTGGAAGAGTCATCCCACAACTGACGAACTTCGAAGCAAACCTCGACCACACCACGAAGCTGGAGGATCTGGCTGAGCTCTATGATGGCCTCTCCTTCGGATATGATTCCAAGTCAACACCACTGCACGTCTTGAACCTGACAAACATCATCTATGATGAATCTGAAGAAAGCGTAGACTGCGGGATCAGAAAGGACGACTCATACCCATAACAGAACCCATGGGACTTGACTGGCCTTCATGACAATGTACCCTTCAAAGCCATCTCATTAGAGAATAAGTGATGCGTAGATACGCAAAGACATGGGATTACACATGGACCTGAAAGTGTCGGATCCGGAGATCAGTTGACCACTAGCAATCATGTAAATACAACATCGGAAAGCCATAGGTGTTGAATGCACAAAGGTTTGAAACTAGATTATTGACTCTAGTGCAAGTGGGAGACTGTTGGAGATATGCCCAAGAGGCAATAATAAAGTGGTTATTATCACATATTCATACTTATGATAAATGTTTACATACCATGCTATACTTGTATTAACCGGAAACATTAATACTTGTGTGATTTGTAAACATAAAAGAGTCCCTAGTAAAGCCTCTTGTTAAACTAGCTTGTTGGTTAATATATGATCATGGTTTCATGATCAGGAACATAGAGATGTTATTAACAACAGGGTCATATCATTAGGAGAATGATGGGATGGACATACTCCTATAGTTAAGCGTAGCATAAAGATCAAGTCATTTAATATAGTTCATTTGCTATACGCTTTCTGATACATAGTAACCTAATTCCTTCGACCATAAAATCATGCTAATCACCATCACCAGAAGGATGCTTTGATAACATCAAACACCACACCGTAACTGGGTGGCTATAAAGGTGGCATTGAGTATTCGGAAAGTATGTGTTGAGGCACATGGATCAAGAGTGGGATTTGTCCATCCATATGACGGATAGATATACTCTAGGCCCTCTCGGTGGAATGTCATCCAATTATCTTGCAAGCATGTGACTGGTTCACAAGGGATCACATATCACGGGAACAAGAAAAGAGTACTTATCAGTAAGGAGGTTGAACTAGGTATGCAGAGATACCGAGGATCAAAACCTCGGATAAGTAAACTATCGTGAGACAAAGGGAAATTGGTATCATATGTAAATGGTTCATTCGATCGCAAAGTAATCGTAGAAATATGTGGGAGTCATACGAATTTCCAGATTCCTCTATTGGTTATTGATCGGAGAAGTGTCTCGGTCATGTCCGCATAATTCACGAACCGTAGGGAGACACACTTAAGGATTCGATGTTGTTGAGTAGTTATGGAATGATGAGTAAGAGACCGAATGTTGTTCGGAGTCTCGAATGGGATCCGGGATATCGCGAGGAGATCCGGAATGGTCCGGAGAATAACATTCATATGAGGAAAGTCCTGTTTCGAAGTTCGGGAATGATTCCGGTGTTTTCACCAGGAATGTTCTAGAAGGGTCTGGAAGGTCCGGCACTCCGGAGGGGAAGGGTACATGAATGTGTCATGACAATGTGGCATGGTTGCATCATGTACTAGGTCACTTGCCTGGGAAAAATAAAGGAAGAAATCAAATCCTAGTTTGAAAGTCAAACGCCAATTTGAAAAGTCAAACGACAAGTTTGCTTGGTGGAGGGAGAGTAGGAAACCTACTTGCGGAGGAAGTACCACTCCCTCCACCCGCCGGCCAAGGAGGAGGAGTTGGAGGAGGACTCCCTCCTCCTAGCCACCTCCCTCCCACCTATAAAAGAAGGGGTAGGGCGCCCCCTACCCTCACACACCCAAAAACCCTAGCCTCTAAATCGTCGGTCACCTCCAAGCCGCCGCCTAGGGCCTCCTCTAAACTCGGCGAGTTAGGGTTTCCCCAAACCCTAGCCGCCGACCAAGCCCTCCCCTTGGTGCCCTCTAAACCGTAGATCGCCAAGGCCTCTCTCATACTCCACCATACTCGCTCCGGCTTAAGGCGAAGCCCTGCGAGATCTCCCCTCTACTTCCGGTACCACGCCGTCGTGCTGCCGGAATCGCGAGGAGAGTGCTACAACCTTCGTTGCCTACTAGAACAAGGGAGAGTAAGGCCTTCATCGAGTACCTAACGTGTGACCGACTGCGGAAGCGCTGCCGAAATGCAGCGCCGGAAGGATCGTCTACGCGATCTTGAGATCGGCAAGTGTACAACTACATCACCCACGAGAATCTGCTCTCGTTAACCGCTTTGGATCTTCGAGGGTTAGTATTCTATCGACTCGTTGCTACAATCTAGTAGATAGATCTTGGCTTGATCATAAATTAGATCTTGATTGTGTGTTCATGCGGTAGAATTTTTTTGTTTCCCATGCTACGAACCCCTACAATCACAAGGCTCACTATCCCGTCGTAGCACGTTCACATATATATATATAGTGTGCCACGACATTTCAATCATCAACATTCTCGAAAAAAGACCAAAAGTAATCAAATGACCAAAGAGTAAGCAAAAAAAACCAAGCATTGATTCATATATATATATAATAAGCAAAAGAAGTAAGTGATGATTCATAAACCTAATAAGCTAAGTAGTAGCATGTACTTATCCACACACACAAGGTCATCTATATTTTGAAACTAAAACTACGCCAACATCAAGACTTCTGGCTCGTCTCAGGGAACGGGAGGACGCCTTGTCTCGTCATGAACTTCCTATAGTCACCCTGCATCTCTAGGCGATCTTCTATGTCACGGTTATTCGGGAGTTTTCCTTCGTAGAAGATCCCCCCGAAGTCATGACATCACAAAAGATGATTGCCCCAAACTGATGCTGGATGCAATACATCTCTTGTCTAATATCTGACTTAGTGAACTTGGCCTTGTCTTCGGCCCACTGTTTGAGATGATCTGACAGCATAGAATTCTGCTGGTCTAGTAGGAACACCCTCATGTGATGGAGTGTGTAGTAGGCTTCCTTCTGACTGCCTCTCGGATGCTTCATGCAGGGAAACTCCGTTACATGGTTGAAGACGTGCCTGCCGAACTTGACCTTCTTACGCACGAAGGTGGTGCCTTCCATCGAGGCATAGCCAGTGAGAGCATCATCCAGAACTTCCTTGATCTTGTCGTAGCTTTTCTTCTTTTCTAGACTCCTCGAGTCGAATACGTGGCGTACGAATGCTTCGGCGATAAGGAGATGAGTGTGCAATGTTCATCTCTGCGCAAAAAAATTCGAATGGAATGTGTTGAAAAAAGAATGATGACAATCTAATAAAGCCAATCGATGGTGGCGTGTGAATAATGACTTACTCGGGAAAGTAAGGCATGAGAATATATTCCTTTGTCTTGTTCGCCACGAAGATTACTTTTAGGTACGAGGCCACGAATCGTCGTTCCACGGCGCTTCTCAAACAGCCGTCACACATGTAGTATGTGTCCACTACCGCGATGCCCGGGGTGTTCTCTAATGATCTGCATGGTCAGGCTGAGAGAAAACAGGCGGACCATGGTATAGTGCAGCGGGTATAGGTGAAACATACTCAAGATGTCGTCAAACCGCAGGAAGAACAGATCTGCGGGGACATTGTCGATGAAGCCCAATCCTCGTGGCACCTTAACCACGAATACCGGGTGCGGGGGATCTTTCTCTGCTAGAAGGCGTCTCTCTACCGTCAGCACACCATCATGCACACTCTTCATTTCCGAACTGGCAAGCCTTCGCAAATTCTTAGTTCGCATGGGCTCACCCGCCACATGAATCCTCCACATAATACCCTCGGGTCTTGGTGGACCGTCCCGAAACCTAATCGGATTCGTAGTTGACGCCACCGGCTGGCTCGAGATGTAGGGGTTCGTAGCATGGAAAACAAAAAATTCTACCGCATGAACACACAATCAAGATCTAATCTATGATCAAGCCAAGATCTATCTACTAGATTGTAGCAACGAGTCGATAGAATACTAACCCTCGAAGATCCAAAGCGGTTAACGAGAGCAGATTCTCGTGGGTGATGTAGTCGTACACTTCCGATCTCAAGATCGCGTAGACGATCCTTCTGGCGCTGCGTTCCGGCAGCGCTTCCGCAGTCGGTCACACGTTCGGTAATCGAAGAAGACCTTCCTCTCCCTTGTTCCAGCAGGCAGCGGAGGTTGTAGCACTCTCCTCGCGATTCCGGCAGCACGACGACGTGGTACCGAAAGTAGAGGGGAGATCTCGCAGGGCTTCGCCTTAAGCCAGAGCGAGTATGGTGGAGTAAGAGAGGGCCTTGGTGATCTACGGATTAGAAGCAGCAAAGGGGGTGGTGTGGCCAGCGGCTAGGGCTTGGAGAAACCCTAATTCGGCGGCTAGAGGATCCCTAGGTGGCGGCAACACTTGAAGGGGTGGTGGCGCCTAGAGCTAGGGTTTTTGGGTGGAGAGAGGTATGGCTAGAGGGGCACCCCTGCCCCTACTTATATAGGAGGGAGGGCGCCGGCCAAGGGGAGGGAGTCCTCCCCAAAGTCGGCCTCCTTGGCCGGCGGGTGGAGGGAGAGGAACTCCTCCCCAAGTAGGTTTCCTACTTTCCCTCCACCAAGCAAAACTGCCGTTTGACTTTTCAAATTGGCGTTTGACTTTTCAAACTAGGATTTGATTTATCCCTTTATTTTGCTCAGCGATGAAACCTAGTACATGATGCAACCATTCCAACTTGTTATGACACATTCATGCACTCTTCCCCTCCGGAGTGCCGGACCTTCCGGACCCTTCTAGAACATTGCCGATGAAAACACCGGAATCATTCTCCAACTCCGAAACAGGACTTTCCTTATATGAATCTTATTCTCCGAACCATTACGGATCTCCTCGTGATATCCCGGATCCCATCCTTAAGTGTGTCTCCCTACGGTTCGTGAATTATGCGGACATGATCGAGACACTTCTCAGAATAATAACCAATAGAGGAATCTGGAAATTCATATGGCTCCCACATATTTCTATGATTACTTTGCGATCGAATGAACCACTTACATACGATACCAATTTCCCTTTGTCTCACGATAGTTTACTTATCCGAAGTTTTGATCGTCGGTATCTCTGCATACCTAGTTCAACCTCTTACCGATAAGTACTCTTTTCTCGTTCCCGTGATATGTGATCCCTTGTGAGCCAGTCACATGATTGCAAGCTAATTGGATGACATTACACCGAGAGGGCCCAGAGTATATATATATCTCTCATATGGATAGACAAATCTCACTCTTGATCCATGTGCCTCAACACATACTTTCTGAACACTCAATGCCACCTTTATAACCACCCAGTTACGATGTGGTGTTTGATGTCATCAAAGCATCCTTCCAGTGATGGTGATTAGCATGATCTCATGGTCGAAGGAATTAGGTTACTATGTATCAGAAAGCATATAGCAAATGAACTATATTAAATGACTTGATCTTTATGCTATGCTTATCCATAGGAGTATGTCCATCATATCATTCTCCTAATGATATGACCCTGTTATTAATAACATTTCTATGTTCATGATCAGGAAACCATGATCATATATTAACCAATAAGCTAGTTTAACAAGAGGCTTTACTAGGGACTCTTTTATGTTTACAAATCACACAAGTATTAATGTTTCCGGTTAATACAATTATAGCATGGTATGTAAACATTTATCATAAGTATGAAGATATGATAATAACCCACTTTATTATTGCCTCTTGGGCATATCTCCAACACGAGATGCTAGATTTTCTTTTCTTGGCCTTTTTGCCTTTTGGAGAGCGGACATGCACCGCAATCTGAGCACCGTCCGCAATCGGAGCAAGCAATTGATAGCAAGGAACTGACAGCAAGAAAATGACATAAAAGTTCCATTTTAAACAGATATTCAACTTAACATCAAGCAAACAACAGGAAATAGAATTCATTTTCTGAACAACAAATAATTACCTGAATAAATAAAACCAAAATCTACAAGCTAGCCTACTGCAGCCTAACGAAAACCCAAAGCCTACAAACTTGACAGCAAGCAAATGACAGCGAAAATAATTACATGAACAAATAAAACCTACAAACTAACCTACTGCATCCTAAACAAAACCCAAAATCTATCTCTTTATATATCTCATCATTTAAAGAAATGATGATCTCATCAAACACCACCATATTTTCCTAGTTTAAATGGCTAACCTACTACTTACCTATATATGGACAGCAACTAACTAAATTGGCCTACTACTAACTAATTACCATAAATTAAAATGGCCTACTGCTAACTACTAACTGCTAACCTACTACTTACCTACAACATCTAACTTGATAGTAACTAACTAAACCTAAAGCATCTATGGGGCATTCACCGAGAACAAGATGTGCACTAGCATGTATACTGCCAGTACTAACTGCTAACTAGCATATATACCTTAAATAACAACATAACAACATGTGGTCAATTCCACTGGAATAATAACAGTACTGGAATTGAGAAATTCTAGTATACTTCTAGTACTGGTGCCTCATCTTGTTATTAATGAAGATGACGAATAGCAATTCCAGCAAAATAGACTAGCAAGTGTACTTCTTGTAACACCCTGGCCTCTCTAGACCACCGGCTGTCACTTCTGATAACTTAATAGGATCTCTAGACTAACCCCACAGACCAACACTAGTCTTTTCTGCGCACTTTGTCCTCACTCGTGCGCACCCGGTATCCACTTCCCGGTTGGTCACCCATCCTAGATTGCTCTAGGCCAAGCACACTTAACCTTAGAGTTCTTTTCAGATGAGCTTCCGGAAAAGAAGTTGCAACTTGTTGGTATGGGTTTCCTACCAATCCTATTAAGCTATGCGCCAGGGTCTCACATACACCCACCCTTAGAAGATCGACGCTCTCGTTGATCAACCACAAGCCAGGAACATCCCCTCTTGGCATACGTCTGTGCGACCAGTGCCGACACATGTGCCATGCCGTGTCCACTCCGGGCCACACACTCCATGCGCCACATGTCTGCCATTGACCCACACACGCCCATGTAACCACGAGGGTCGGCACTGATACCACTTTGTAACACCCTCGCCTCTCCAGACCAGCGGCTGACACTTGTGGCAGCTTAATAGGATCTCTAGACTAACCCCCACAGACCAACACTAGTCTTTTCTGCGCACTTTGTCCTCGCTCGTGCGCACCCGGTACCCATTTCACGGTCGGTCACCCATCCTAGAATTTCTCTAGGATAAGCACGCTTAACCTTAGAGTTCTTTTTAGATGAGCTTTCGGAAAAGTTGCAACTTATTGGTATGGGTTTCCTTTCAATCCTACTAAGCCATGTGCCAGGGTCTCACACTTCCGTTGAAAGAATTTATACTGAGAATTTCCTTTGCAAGATAGACTAACCTACTACAACAACTACTACTACTACATTTCTTATTAACCTACTTCTAACCTACTACTGCTAACCTACTAAAGCAACTACAAGCTAACCTACTGCTAACTACAAGCTACTACTAACTACAAGATAACCTACTGCCAGGTATATTGCAAGCTACTGCTAACTATAAGAAGAACAAATAAAACCTACAAGCTAACCTACTACAGCCTAAACAAATCAACTACAATGAATTTAGCAGCATGTTCTACAATGATCAATAAATCAAGTATCAATTAACTACAACATGTTCTACAAATGAACTACAAATCAACAAGCTACAATGAATTTAGCAGCATGTTCCAACTACAAGCATGTTTTCATCGATTCATCAGTGCGGACCATCAAGCACAAAGCTAGGTGTTTTCATCAAGCGCAAAGTTGTCTCTGTTTTCTCTGTATTCCTTGGGCAGTGGTAGTCAGAGAGAGGGGAGAGAGGTAGAGAGGTAGAGAGGGAGAGAGGGGAGGGGCGACGCTAGCTCACCTTTGAGACGAGGACGACGATGGCGGGCAGACGACGACGGGTGGATGAAAGCAGTCTCCTCCTCCTCGGACGCGCGTGGGCCTCCTCCTCCACGGCCTCCTCCTCGAGCGGCGACTGCTAGCAGGGCTGGCGAGGCGGCGGATCGAGAACAGCGGCGGCGGGGCTTAGGCTCGGGCTGAGATGGGGGTGAGAATGGGATGAGAGAGGGACGTGCCCGTGCGCACGTGTGGATAAAGCCCAGATAGGCGTAGCGCACTCAGGCATAGTGCGCTATGGATATCTGTAGCGCACTCCGGGCTTGTGCGCTACGCCTATCAGCTTCTAACAACTATGTAAGATTACTGCAGCCCCACTCTCTAACAGATACACTACCCTATCCCACTATTTCTGCTCACTGCTCTATTTCTACTTGTGAGCACCTAGATTCAAATCATGGTGCCCACCTTTTCTGTTTTTATTTCAAAAATACTTTTAAATGTTCCAAAAATGCCGAAAAGTGGTGATATATGCCATAAAAGTTTTGTTTTGATTTTAAAAATACTTTTAAATACTCCAAAAATGCCCCAAAGTGATAATATATGTCATAAAAGTTGTACAAATATGATTCAAAGTATAACTAAATTAAATAATAATTTTTCCATGAATATTACAATCTTCTTTCACGCGTTTTACAATATTTTTTGAGCTAGCGTTTTACAATCATTTTTTCCTTCTTTGTCGCGGTTGAATAATTTAGCCCCGACACTTTAATGTTTCTTCTTTCGAACGGGCTACCTTTTTTGGGTAGGGTTGTCATTTTTCTTCTTGTGATGTATGTTGATGCATCATAGTCGTTGTCATCTTCAATCTTTGGACCGCCGTACTAGTCGAAGTCTTGCTCATTGGCGACTCAATCCATTCCGATGATGTTTCTTTTTCCTCTCCTCATGATAACACGGCTAGGCTTTGTCGGTTAGGTAATAAAAAAACATTGGTCCACTTTGCTAGCCAGTACCCGCGGTTCATTTTTCGCGGCCACGTTTGCACCGGCGGCCTTGGATTTGGCTACTTCGGATATAACCATGGTTGTAAAATACCGGTCTTCTCTTTTGACGCTCTTGGCCCATCTGACACGGAACATCGACACCTTTTCTCCACAGTAGTCGAGCTCACAAATCTCCTCGATCCTTCCGTAGAATCTTTCCTTCACATTGTCATCGGTGTAGAATTCTGACATTACGCCTGCGATCTGATAATCACGCTTGTTGTCCTTTTCCTCCATATAGAATGTGTAGCCGTTGATATTATACGCCTGATAGGTCACCATGTTTTGCTTGGGTCCCACTAGGTTTTGCATGGGTCCCTCGATCATCGTGTCAGAAGAATGCGATCGTGGGGGATTATCAAGGAGCGTCTGTCTAAACCAACGCGTGAAATTTGAGTTGTGCTCTGCGTCCTCTGTATGCCCCGGTCACTGTACTTCTTCTCGATTAACCTTTTGTGCGTTTGTACCCAAGGATCGACCAGTTCTAAATGTTGTAGCGCGGCGAGGTTTGCTCGATCACATGTGCAAAGTGGAGCTGCCAAAAAGTGGTCGGCACATGACCTAGTGCGCCACAGAACTTAACCACAACCGTGGCGCACTATGTTCACGTGCGCCACGGATGTGTTTGCCCAGTTAGGCAGCAGACCTGCGGTGGGTTAGGCGGAGCGCACAGGCAGCAAGTGCGCCACGGTTACCCCTCACAATCGTAGCGCACGTATCATATGTGCGCTACGGCTATGTGGCATGCGGCTAGCAGGCCGCTGGCCCACACGTATCTGTGGCGCACTACCCCCTGTGCGCCATGGTTGTTCTAGTTACTAGTAGGACACTACCCACAGGTGCACCATGTCTGTTTTATCCGTGGGGCACTTCAACCACGTGAGCCACGGATGTGTGGATTACCTATAGCCCTTTTACTAGTAGTGTAGTCCAGTGATCACCACCTTCGTTGCATGCCCGTCGCCTCCGCCTCCGTCGAGTCCTTTGTTTTTTCCTCCTTCGAACATAACTCTCTAGGCTGAAAGGATCTGTAACAGCGTGGGATTCTCTACATAATGGATCTAATGGAGAGGGGTACATGGAAATATCTGGCAGTGGAAAAAAGTTTTAGATGTAGGAGGGTGTTCCTGCAAGATTCCAGTCCACGTGGTGTCCGAATCAGCGCAATTTCAACGCCATACATGGATTAGGACTAAATTGACCCTAATTCACAAGTACAGAGATAAAATTCAGCAAATTCTAAGTAAAGGGACTAATTTGAATCAGCCCAACAAGTATAAGGACCGTTAGTTTATTTAACTCATGGATGCAGCATCTGATATCGTGGGAAGCATATAGAAAACTAATATCTGTGAAATAAATTCAAATTTTGATTGGAAGCAATGATGGTAGAAACGAATAGTTGTTTCACCGGAAGTACATATTTGTTGCATCGGAAGCAAACTATATTTTTCTTTCGTTCGCAAGGAAGCAAATTATAGCGCATGGATTCTCATTTAAATATAACTATTAGTTTGCTTAACGGAAAAGCGTTACTACTAACAACCATGGAAAAGTTAATAGCAAGTCGCGCTTAACGAGCATTAAGTGGTCGCGATTCTGGACAATCTCCAGGGGAGGAAAGACTCACGCTGCGGGATCTGGTTTAGTATCTTAGGTGTTATTGAGGAATATCTACAATTAATTAACACATTGATTCAGTTCCGTTTTGCTGATTTTCTCCACTATATAAACAGCCGCAAGGGCCAGATCTTACGGCAACCCCAAGCATATAGAACAAAAATACAAGTGATCATTTCCCATCATGGCACTCAAGAACAATGCGACGAGCAAGGCTGCAGTTTTCCTGGCTCTTGTGATCATGTCTTCCCTCATGTCATCCTCGTCCTGCTATGCACACACAAGTAATAACATCTCTCACTCTATTGTTCATGTGTTTTGAAATCTTATAACTCGATGGTCGAGTTATTTGCTTCTGTAACTTTTTGTTGCAAAAATAGCTACATGTTTCCAAATAGAAAGTCAGCACTATTTTCTCTACATACATCAAACGTCTTATAAAATATTTGTGCTAGTAATTGATTTTTACTCACGTTGGGTTGTACATGAATTTCCGGTCGACATTGCAGCTGATGATGGAGGGAATCCTACAACTTGCTTCCACTTGGAAAGTTGTGAAGCCCGTTGCGGGACCGTATGCGATCTCAGCGGCCACGGTTCGTCTAGGGCCTCCTGCAAGCAATATCAGTGTTGTTGTGCCTAGTATAATGCTTCTTCTCTTGCTTAATCGGCAGTATTGTAACAATTTTGCTCAAATGTGGTATTGGTGACCAAAAAATAAAATAATCTAGCCATTGATTTTTTTAGTGGTACATGTGTTCATGTGGTGAATCTTGGCATGCGAATGTAACACCCCAATAATTTGAACTTTGATTACATAACTCTAATAAGCTGATTTTTTTAAATTGAGTCCTTTAATCCTATCTTATTGGTTTCACTTGGATTATACTCTCCTTGACTTGTTTCAAACCAATATAATTTGAATCCAACTAATATTATAATCTCGATCTACAAGAAACCAACCAAGTTGCTTTGTAAAACTTTAATTGATCAAACTCTCATATAAGAAAGTAGAAGACAATGAATGGCCCGTATTAAGCAAGCATCTAGCGAAGAAAGGTCCTTAATATCCCAGCAACAAACCGCCACTTCTGCCTACACAGGAGTATGCAAAGTCCTTGACCTCGGCCCCGACATCATCATAGCCATCAATTTGTTCAAGATTTGTGCAGAGGTCAACTGGTCAAAAGGGTCCAATCGTTTTGCATTTTAACCGTCTATATGTACGAAAATCAACCCATCCACCCAGAGCATCTTCTCCCAGTGCCGCCTCCTCCCACCTACCACCGAGCACGCCTCCCAAATCGCGTCACCATGCCTCCTCCTGCTCCTCCCCGATAGCAGCCCACCGCCCAGCACCTCCTCCTCCTACATGCCCCGATGGGGGAGGCGCCATGGAGCAGCGGCGTCGCCTACGCGCGAGGCGGCCGCCCCCTCATGCTCCTCCACCCATCAAGATTTTTGATTCAGTTTCTTCCACCAAAGTCTTCTTTGCATTTTTCTTCCACCGAAATGTTCTTCATATTTGTCTTCACATTTTCTTGTATAGATCTGTTTGATTTTGTATGAATCCTTGTAGATCGAAATATACATGCAACTTTGTTGGATTTGTTGTCATTTTGTATGAATCCTTGCAGATCCTTGTATGAATATCCTTTCAGATCCTTGTATGAATCCTTCCAGATCCTTGTATGAATCCTTGCAGATATTATTTTCCATGACTTACAGTGTATGAAACTACTCTGAATCTTACTTGGATCGTTGAATTTATGATGGATCTTGTACGGATTTTCTATCAAACTGTAGTGAAATATGTATAGAAATTGTATGAATGTTCTTTGAAGAAAATTATATGAAACCACTCTGAATCTTGTATGTATCTTTGGATTTTGTATGAAACCACTTTGGTTTGACAATGTATGAAACTTGTATTATCTTTAAAAAAATGAGGTGAAAAAAATTGTACAAGTTGTGTACATAAAAACATTGTTGAATATTCCTGGAATTTTAAGAGAAAAAATGAGGTGAAAAAGAAAAAGAAATGTGTGTAGAAAAAATTGTTGATTAAATTTATGGATCTGGAATGTTTAGTGAATAATAAATATATATTAATATTTATAAATCTTTAAAATATTTCGTGTACAAGTTATGTACTTGGCAAAAACAAGTTTGTAAAATATGTGAATCTTGTATGAAACTTCTGAATATAGGATGAAACAAATTAAGAGTGTCTAAATATTGTTGAATAAAAAGTACAAGAATAAAAATTATCAAATGAGATTGTTGAAAAAAAATTATGCATGTTTCATTTTTGGAATAAAAAATATCCATAAAAAAAATTGTTGAATATTCCTGAAATTTTAAGAGAAAAAATGAGGTGAAAAAGAAAAAGAAACGTGTGTGTAGATTCTTTTTGATTAAATTTATGAATCTGGAATATTTAGTTAATAATAAATATATATTAATATTTATAAATCTTTAAAATATTTAGTGTACAAGTTTTGTACTTGGCAGAAACAAGTTTGTAAAACATGTGAATCTTGTATGAAACTTCTGAATCTAGGATGAAACAAATTAAGAGTGTCTAAATATTGTTGAATAAAAAGTACAAAAATAAATTTATCAAATGAGCTTGTTCAAAAAACAAATTGTGCATGTTTCATTTTTAGAATAAAAAATGTACATAAAAATATTGTTGAATATTCTTAAAAATTTAAGAGAAAAATGAGGTGAAAAAGAAAAAGAAACGTGTGTGTAGAAAAAATTGTTGATTAAATTTATTAATCTGGAATATTTAGTGAATAATAAATATATATTAATATTCATAAATCTTTAAAATATTTAGTGTACAAGTTCTGTACTTAGCAGACACAAGTTTGTAAAACATGTGAATCTTGTATGAAACTTCTGAATCTAGGATGAAACAAAGTAAGAGTGTCTAAATATTGTTAAATAAAAAGTACAAGAATAAAAATTATCAAATGAGATTGTTGAAAAAACAAATTGTGCATGTTTCATTTTTAGAATAAAAAATGTACATAAAAACATTGTTGAATATTTCTGAAATTTTAAGAGAAAAAATGAGGTGAAAAATAAAAATAAACGTGTAGAAGACAGTATCGATTGTGAGGAGAGAATCAGCAACAAAAAATATAGAATATCCGACAACTCTAGGGAATTGGATAGAAAAGAGGGATATTTTATAAAACGCATAACACAAGTCTCCAACAAATGGAGAGTAGAGATGGTGCCGGGGCCCCTCCTACGGGGTACATTGTCCCTTGACCTCGTCATAGGACAAAACATACACACGCACGCGCACACACATATGGACTGATGTACAAATTCAGGACGGGATAGCATTCACAAAACGAGTACATCGGGGCAAGATGTCGTCACGCCCCTATCTTCTGACTAACAAAACGAAGTAAACTAACTAGATTCTCATCTCATCTCAGAATAAAAAATAAAATCTATCTATCTATCTATCCCTTATGCTTGCCACATTGGATTTTCTTGAGGTAGGTTAGGACGTGTACAATGCGGTGACGTTAGCCTTCCCTTATGCTTGCCATATTGGATTTTTGCCTACTTGGAGGAGAGATAAACAGAAGAGAGAAGGTTGTCTTCCCTTAGCTAAAGGATGATCTCTTAGAAATTAGAGAAGACTATTTTCTCCATTGTACCATATGCTCTCTCTTAGTCAACAAATTTCTTACTAAAAATATTTAATCCTCATTAAACGGCGGGGAACCCATGCCGTTTTTTTTCTCAACCCTTGGCGGTCTTTCCTTTCCCGTCTATGCCGATCTGGGTCCGAGGTCACTGGGCGCCTGTCCGCCTTGAGGTGGGTGCCTCCTCCGTGAAGCTGGATTTATCTGACGAGATCAGTGTATTTTCGGAGGCTGGACCTGAAGCCTGCTCCTTCCACATAGATCTTGGGCCTCTGCTGATTGTTTTGCGTACTTCCTGGATTGGGAGATCTACCGCTATGCTAATCAGCAAGGCCTCTGCTGATTGTTTTGCGTACTACCTGGATTGGGAGATCTACCGCTATGCTGATCAGGAAGAGCCAAGAGTGCCTCCTGTTCATTGGATTTACAGGCTTGTCTCCTCTTCCGCTGGAGGGGGCGGGCGGCGGACGGCGGCGTGGGGGCCTGTTGGTCTGTCCAATAATGGCGGTTGGTCCTAAGGTTTCGTCAGCATGAAGACAAAGATCTTCTTATTGTTGCACTCGTTGATCTAGCCTGGAGAGGCGGGTTCCGGAAAGCTCCACTGGCGAACTCCCATGGGCGCATTAGGCCTGGAGATTGCTGGATCAGAAGGTATTCGGTCGTGCGTACTTTGTTTTTCTGGCCATTTGGTTTTAGCGGGTACGTTGCGAAGCTCTGCTGCTTGTTCCCACCAAGTGCCATGTAACGAACCATGGTGAAGTCAGATGCGAAGAATGTCAGGAAAGCGGAAATATGAGAGCGACAATGATGATTTGAGTCTTTGTGGCGACGGCAAACTGATTGCGGGATCTGTGACTTGCAACAACGACTGTTTGTGGGGGGAGACAACACAGGATGAGTTCCCTGTCTTACCTTGCAAGATGAAAATCCAGGTCTGGCCTTAACTGGTTGTGTCTGACAATGGCCTTGTTGAAGGCATTGTTTTGCGAGAGAGGACTTTCTCCAGGGTGAAAACCTATGATCTTTGATCGGGCAACGACGACGCTTGTGCACTATTTCCTTCTTGAAGGCGTTGTTATTGGAGTGATGTAGTACTGGTGTTGTTCTGGTGGTGTCAGTGTCGTTGCTACGGGAAATAGTTCCCTGTAACGGGATTTTTCTTTTTTGTAATTCTTTTTTTCTGGGTTGTGTGCATCCGTAAGGCCGCTATGGCATGCGTCGTTGCAGAGTCTAGGTGTAATTGGTATCTCTGTGATATTAATATATACTCTTTTCCAAAAAAAAGCAGTAAGAGATAGTGCATTGTACAACTTATTTATTATGTCTTCTCTAAATGATGTGGAGAGCTAAGAGAAGGCATACATTCCCTGGTATTGTACGTGCCCTAGTCAAATACGTTTCCATCCGTCAAAAATATGTTTCCCTATGGTGCTTTTTGTCTTAGTTTATTGGACGGTTTTGCCCCTGGCGGTTGGAAATATTAGTGCCACAGCCACCGCCAAGTGATCGGCCACATGTGGAAATCCCTCATTGTGAGCACCCCTCCCACAGCGATGCGCCACCCTCAATCCCTTGCCTCGAGCTCAGCGGCGCCGCCTCCAGTCCCTTGCATCGATATTTCTAGCACCGCCGCCAATCTTCTCATGGTCTTCTACGGCGGCCTCACGTAGCTCACTAATATCGCCTGCTTCCAATCTGTCTGCACCACCTGGCGTGACGGGGGGAGGAGGCCGCGTCCGCGCATCCGCTGCAACCCTCGTGGCTCGTCCCCCGTCTCCGCTCTTCTTCTGCCCCCGGGAGGACTGCCTGTACCCCAACCTCCGTCTGCATGTCCCAACCACGGATGCCTACAGACGCCGCCGCCTCTATTCCTCCCCGCACGGCTGGACCCTCGCAATCGATTGGACTGGTCTCTCCACGTCCCTCCTATCCACCATTATCCTCCAGCCGGTGGACAGGAACAAGCGTTCCACGGAACTCTTTTCCCCGTCCCTTGTTAAATCATAATCCCAGCGCCTAGAACCGTAGCGAGCTCCTTCGCCGAGGGAAAAGGTAGGAGGTCCTCGGACGGGCATCAAGGTGCCTCCCGAGATAGAGGTGTCTGTGGCGGCATCCACCAACATACCATACCGGACGAGTGGATATGGAGGCGTACATGGCGGCACCTCATCACTCGCTACCCCATCGATCCCCAACCCCGAGCGCTTCCATGGCTCTCCTTGTCCTGGCATCCCATGCCTAGCGAGTTGCCGTAGCAACCCAATCAGCACGCTGCCCCTCACTAGTGGAAAAAGGGCCATCCGTTCGCGCCCCCTCAGAGCTTTAGTCCTGGTTGCGCCACCAACCGGGACTAATGCTGGCACGCGTTCCGGTTCGAGCGGGCACGGGGCCAGGAGGCATGCGTCCCGTTTGGTAAGGGGGCATACGTCCCGGTTGGAGCCACCAACCGGGACTAAAGGTTTGGCCACAGCCACGTGGCGTGGCACACACCTTTAGTCCCGTTCTTGGCTCCAACCGGACATTCTCCCGCCCTCTATAAATGCAACGCCCCAGCCCCCTCTGCCTCCACTTTGTTTTTTCTCTTGTTGGAAGGTGTGAGGGGTGTGCTAGTTTTTTCTCTTCTATGCATGCATTGAAGGTGTTTGATGAAATGTTTGAGTGAATAATCCCGTTCAATTTCTCATAGAACAAAAATATAGAAGGTGTCCGAGACGCACTTGAGCTTTCTCCTCTTTATTTCCCTCGATCGAGGTTAGCAATATTATCTTTTCTCTGTCATTGATACAATTCATGTGTCGATGTGAATTGGTTATTTCACAATTTATGATGTCCTGTTTTTTGATAAACTTACTTATATGATGCAGTTGAACGGTCGGGAATGGATGTACCGTGACCGGTGCGTAGCCGGGTATATGAAAGGCGTGGATAAATTTATCGATGTGGCTACGGCAAACAAAGATAATGGTTTTATACGTTGTCCATGTGTTCAATGTCGGAACAACAAGGAGTATTCTTCAGCGAAAATCATTCGCGGCCACCTGATTATGAAAGGTTTCATGCCCAACTATAATTGCTGGACCAAGCACGGGAAAGAGGGGTTATGATGGAAGATGGTGAAGAAGAAGATGATGATAACAACTATCATCATATGTTTCCCGAATACAGTGATACTGCAATGGAAGACAATGGAGAGGAAAGAGGTGAAGAACGGGCATCATATGAGCGTGATGAAATTGGTAGGGTCATTTCGATGCAAAGCGAGACCGTGAAATGAAAATGAGAAGTTGAAGTTAAAGGGCATGTTAGAAGATCACAAGAAATTGTTGTACCCAAATTGTGAAGATGGCAGCACAAAGCTCGGTACCACATCGGAATTGTTGCGATGGAAGGCGAGTGGTCTAACCGACTCCTCATTTGAAAAGATCTTTGAAAATAATGAAGCCAAGTTTCCAAAACATAACGAACTTCCCGAGAGTACCTACGAAGCAAAGAAGACTCTCATCCTCCGGGATTAGATGTGCAAAAGATACATGCATGCATTAATGATGCATCCTCTACATGATAAGGAGTATGAGAATTTAGATAAATGCCTGTATGCAAAGCATTGCGGTATAAGATCGACGAGATGACCTGGTGATGTTGAGGAGAGCCCCTCGGAAGAGGGTTCTGCTAAGGTTATGTGGTATTCTCCTATAATACCAAGGTTGAAACGCATGTTCAGAAACAAAGAGCATGCCAAAGTTGCGATGGCACAAAGAAGACCGTAAGAAAGGCGGGAAGTTGAGACACCTGGCGATGGGTCACAGTGGAGAAAAATCGAGAGAGACTTCCCGGACTTTGTAGGTGACGCAAGGAACTTATGGTTTGGTCTAAGTACGGATGGCATGAATCCTTTTGGGAGCAGAGCTGCGTCACAAAGACCTGGCCCGTGACTCTATGTATCTACAACCTGCCTCCTTGGTTGTGCATGAAGCGTAAGTTCATTATGATGCAAGTGCTCATCCAAGGCCCAAGCAACCGGCAACGACATTGATGTGTACCTTAGGCCATTAGTTGAAGAACTCTTACGGTTGTGGGGCAAACCAGGTGTATGCGTGGGATGAGAACAAACAGGATCCATTTAATCTACGAGGGTTGTTATTCGTAACCATCAATGATTGGCTGCTCTTAGTAACCTTCGGATGCATAAACAAAGGATATAAGGCATGCACCCACTGTTTAGATAAGACCGAAGGTACATATTTGCATAAATGCAAGAAGGTTGTGTACCTACGAATCGACGATTTCTTCCGACCAATCATCCGTAAGAAAGAAAGGCAAGCATTTCAAAGGTGAGGCGATCACCGGAAGAAGCTGAACTCCCACTGGTGATGATGTATTTGGTATGGTCAAGGACATAGAAGTAATCTTTGGAAAGGGTCCCGGTCAATCAGTTCCGAACGACGTCGCTACAGGACACGCACCCATGTGGAAGAAGAAATCTATATTTTGGGAGCTGCCATATTGGAAAGTCCTGCGTGTCCGCTCTTCAATCGACGTGATGCACGTGACGAAGAATCTCTGCGTGAACCTGCTAGGATTCCTAGGCGTGTATGGGAAGACAAAAGATACACCTGAAGCACGGGAGGACCAACAAATTATGAAAGACCCAAAGAACATGCATACAGATAACAAGACGGATAAAGGGCGTCACTTAAGTCGTGCCAGCTATGCTCTTACCAAAGCAAGGAAGGAAATCTTTTTGAAGTCCTTTACAAGATCAAGGTGCCGTCGGGCTTCTCATCTAATATAAAGGGATAATAAATATGGCGAGAAAAAGTTCCAAAACCTGAAGTCTCATGATCACATCACGTGATTATGACGCAGTTTGCTTCCGATTGCATTGAGGGGCTTCTACCGAAAATGTTCGAGTACCCATTGTGAAGTGTGTGCATTCCTCAATGCAATATCTCGAAGGTAATCAATCCATATTACGCCAAGGTTAGAAGGATGTGGTACAATGTCTTGTTAGTTTTGAATTGGTGTTCCCACCATCCTTCTTCAATATTATGACGCATCTCTGGTTCATCTAGTGGAAGAGATTGCCATTCTCGGTCCGTATTTCGCACAATATGTTCCCTTTGAGAGGTTCATGGGAGTCTTAAAGAAATATGTTCATAACCGTAGACTAGAAGGAAGCATCTCCAAGGGATATGGAGCAGAGGAGGTCATTGAGTTTTGTGTTGACTTTATTCGACCTTAAGCCGATTGGTGTTTCGACTGCGGCATGAGGGAAGACTAAGTGGAAAAGGCACGCTGGGAAAGAAAGCAGCGATATGTAGGGACGGGATTCTTTCACTAAAGCACACTACAGCTTCTACATAATTCCACCTTGGCAGCTCAGATATGGAGGAACACAAGAATATTGTACGCTCCAAAAACCCGGGAAGCTCGAATCATGGATTCTGATGAACACATGAAGTGCATCGGTGGTTGGATGCGGACACATCTCTTGAATGACACCCTTTGTTGGAGATCAGCTATACTTGTTGGCAGCGTCACCATCTTCTCTTGTATTGAATTTCCAAGGGCGAAATAAATGGGAATACATTCTACACGATCGCCCAAGATAAAAGAGCACCAACCAAAATAGTGGTGTCCGCTTTGATGCAATAGGCGAGAATGGACAAAAGGACACATATTATGGTTACATAGAGGAGATATGGGAACTAGACTATGGAGTCTCTTTTAAGGTCCCTTTGTTTCATTTGCAAATGGGTCAACCTGAATGGGAAGGGTAAAGATAGACCAGTTATGCGGAATGACAACAGTGGATCTCAACAATCTTGGTTATAGAGATGAACCATTCGTCCTAGCCAATGATGTGTCTCGGTTTTCTATGTGAAGGACATGTCCTCCGGATCAAAAAAGAAAAAATATGCAAACGAATACATCATATGATGATCCAAAGCGTCACATAGTTCTTTTCAGGAAAAGAAACATCGTGGGAATCGAGGGCAAGATGACATGTCGAAGATTATAATAAGTTTGATGAAATTCCGCCTTCACACGGAAAACGACCCAAGCATTCCGTTAAGTAAAGAAGATGCTCCATGGTTACGTCTGAAGCGGTCATAAGGAATGACATATGCCAAGAAGTTCATGCTCATATTATGTAACTCTAGTTCATGTCTTTCGCGGTTTGTGGCTTGACCGAAGGATATCTTCGCGGTTTGTGGCCTTTAGTCCCGGTTTTGTAGTCTCGCTTTTAATATTAATAAATGTCTTGAGTGTTAGTCCCATTTTGTGGCTGGACCGAGTGCCTCTATGACCAGTTTCTCGGAGATCTTGAGGACTGGGCCCGTCGGCATCTCCCAAACTGGCCGCAGTGGTGTCCCTGCTCGAAAACCATCTTGCAGCTTGTAACTTCACTAACTAGATCAATACGCCTGAGCTAACTAATTTCACATATTAGGAGTGCCTCTATGACCAGTTTCTCGGAGATGCCGGAGGACGGGATCCGTCGATCTCCTCAAACTGGCCGCAGTGGTGTCCCTGCTCGAAAACCATCTTGCAGCTTGTAACTTCACTAACTAGATCAATACGCGGAGCTAACTAATTTCACATATTAGAGTGCCTCTATGACCAGTTCTCGGAGATGCCGGAGGAGGGCTCACGGCATCTCCTCGAACTGGCCGCGATGGTGTCCTGCTCGAAAACCATCTTGCAGCTTGTAACTTCACTAACTAGATCAATACGCCGAGCTAACTAATTTCACATATTAGGGAGTGCCTCTATGACTGATTTCTCGGAGATGCCGGAGGACTGCCCGTCAGCTTCTCCCGAACTGGCCGTAGTGGTGTCCTGCTCTCTAAAACCATCTTGGAGATGCCTCAAACTGGCTGGAGGACTGGACTCACAAGGATGCATATTTATAGTACAAGCAGCTCGGCATAATGTCGACACTCACGACATAATGTCGACACTCCCTATTATTAGTGACTCATCTTTAGTCGGTTGGTGTCTCCAACCGGGACTAAAGGTTCATCTTTAGTCCCGGTTGGTGACACCATCCGGGACAAGGTACAACCGCACGCGACATAATGTCGACACTCACCCCTATTATTAGTGTTGTCGCCCACTCTGCATAATCCCTTTAGTCCCGGTTTGTGACTACATCCGGACTAAATTTGTGCCGAACAATGATCATGTGTGTGGACATTGGTATGTAGAACAATGTTGCGAGGAAGTTTTCCTTTTGTCGCACGGAAAATCCTTTTCCATTTTCCGGCGCAAAAACGGGTCGTTTTGTGAAGTAACCACCAAAATGCCGTTTCAGAATACTACCGTCCTATTTTCCTAAAATACTAGACCACCTTACATGGACTATATCCCAACCGTACAAATCGGGACTAAATATGAACCCTCTCTTTATATAGGCATTTCCCTCTATTTATTAGGTAACACTTAAGACATTTATTAATATTAAAACCGGACAAATCGGGACTAGCTAACACTCAGGCCTAAAGCCGCCTTTAGTCATAATCATGCCTAGTCCTATAGTACGCAGCTTGTGGTCTTCATCGTCGTCATCATCATCGCCATCACACCGCCACTCGGGGATCCTCGGCCCATCCATGGCATATACCAGGGGCCATTCCAGCCTTGGATTCACGGCGGGAGAGGGGTCTCTGAAGACGATGCCGCCATCACGGGACAGTGTGGGGCCTGTGGCGGGTGGACTCGTGGGCACCGTGGCGAGGATGGTCTCCCGGCGATGTAGCGCATCACCGATGATAGTACGGTTCTCCCACCACGCACGACGGCCGACTTCGTTGTTGTTCACGGTGGCGGGCCATCACCCTCGTACTGGCGAGCTCCCTTTCCGCCTATTAGCGAAGAAGGCATTCCAGGTGTCATAGTTGCCGGGATCCCACTGGGATCCATCCGCTCCCGGCGTGAGCTCGTGGTAGAAGTGGTTTGTGATGGCCATGCGTGCGGAACCTTGAGGGACAGAGGGACAGGAACCTCCGGCTTCAAAGATCCAGCCGGCGGCGGTACCCAGGTGGACAAGGTAGTTGAGGCGACAGCTCGGTCTCCTCGAGGTCGAATGGCCCGAGGCGTTGTCCATTGTTCTAAGAGAGGAAGGTGTGGATGTGTGGATAGCCATGACACGATCACCCTAAATATAGAGGGAAAGGGCGGAAAACTTGGCATGAAGCTTTGGGAAATGGCGGAATATCTTTAGTCGGTTAGTGACTACATCCGGACTAAAAGCTCTAGTAGAAAGGAAAGGGCGGAAAACTTGGCGGAAGAGGTGGGAAATGGCGGAAAATATTTTTAGTCGGTTTGTGACTACATCCGGGACTAAATGTGTGCCGAACAATGATCATGTTTCGAAAAAACCTTCACAAAATGACCTATCATGTTCGAGGTTTCATGGCTTTCGGTCCAAATGACCGATGTTATGTGCTGAATCACGGCATAGTTTGTGATGTTGTGCCCATATTATGCATGTGTGTGGACATTGGTATGGAGAAAAATGTTGCAGGAGGAAGTTTTCCTTTTTGTCGCACGGAAAAGCCCTTTTCCATTTTCCGAGAAAAAACGGGTCGTTGTGAAGTAACCACCAAAATGCCGCTTTCAGAATGCTACCGTCCTATTTTCCTAAAATACTAGACCACCTTACATGGACTATATCCCAACCGGTACATCTCAAACCTTTTCGTCCATCCCCGTAAAAGGACAAATGTCTGTAGAATCGGCGGAAGTGGGTCCGGTTTGTACTCTGGTACATGATCTACCGCCGTGATTTTTGAAAAATCATTTTAGACTCGCAATATGTGGTTTATTTAGAGATCCAATGCAAGTTCTAACAATGCCGTCCCTATCTTCATGCACACCGGTTCGACCATAGTTAGAAATTCAAATAATTCAAAAGGCATAATAAATTCAAAAAATCCGAACAATGAAAATCCTTCGTGGTGTCATATTATGTTACATAGTTGAAAGGAAAAATACCAGACTTGGTATATTGATCATGTTTCGAAAAAACCTTCACAAAATGACCTATCATGTTCGAGGTTTCATGGCTTTCGGTCCATATGACCGATGTTATGTGCTGAATCACGGCATAGTTTGTGATGTTGTGCCCATATTATGCATGTGTGTGGACATTGGTATGGAGAACAATGTTGCAGGAGGAAGTTTTCCTTTTTGTCGCACGGAAAAGCCCTTTTCCATTTCCCGAGCGCAAAAAAGGGTCGCTTTGAAGTAACCACCAAAATGCCGTTTGAATGCTACCGTCCTATTTTCCTAAAATACTAGACCACCTTACATGGACTATATCCCAACCGTACATCTCAAACCTTTTCGTCCATCCCGGTAAAAGGACAAATGTCTGTAGAATCGGTAGGAAGTGGGTCCGGTTTGTACTACGGTACATGATCTACCGCCTGATTTTTGAAAAAATCATTTTAGACTCGCAATATGTGGTTTCTTCAGAGATCCAATGCAAGTTCTAACAATGCCCCCCCTATCTTCATGCACACGGTTCGACCATAGTTAGAAATTCAGATAATTCAAAACGGGCATAATAAATTCAAAAAAATCCGAACAATGAAAATCCTTCGCATGGTGTCATATTATGTTACATAGTTGAAAGGAAAAATACCAGACTTGGTATATTGATCATGTTTCAAAAAACCTTCACAAAATGACCTATCATGTTCGAGGTTTCATGGCTTTGGTCCATATGACCGATGTTATGTCTTGAATCACGGCATAGTTTGTGATGTTGTGCCCATATTATGCATGTGTGTGGACATTGGTATGGAGAACAATGTTGCAGGAGGAAGTTTTCCTTTTGTCGCATACGGAAAAGCCCTTTTCCATTTCCCGAGCGCAAAAACGGGTCGCTTTTGTGAAGTAACCACCAAAATGCCGTTTGAGAATGCTACTCTCTATTTTCCTAAAATACTAGACCACCTTACATGGACTATATCCCAACGGTACATCTCAAACCTTTTCGTCCATCCACGGTAAAAGGACAAATGTTTTTGAATTATTTATTTAAATCCAAACACTTTTATGTTTAAAATTTTTCTAAATTCCAAATTAATATTCAAAAATATAAGTTAATTCATTTTAAAAGGTTATATTAATTATTTTTAAAATAGAATATGTTTTGAATTATTTATTCAAATCCATACACTTCTTATGTTTAAAGTTTTTCTAAATTCCAAATTGATATCAAAAAATATAAGTTAATTCATTTTAATTGTAAATGGTTCATATTTTAAATGGTTATATTAATTGTTTTTAAAACAGAAAATGGTTTTGAATTGTTTATTCAAATCCAAACACTTTTATGTTTAAAGTTTTTCTAAATTCCAAATTAATATTCAAAAATATAAGTTAATTAATTTTAAATGGTTACATTAATTATTTTTAAAATAGAAATTGGTTTTGGATTATTTATTCAAATCCATACACTTCTTATGTTTAAAGTTTTTCTAAATTCCAAATTAATATTTAAAAATATAAGTTATTTCATTATTAATTTTAAATGGTTCGTTGTTTAAATGGTTACATTAATTATTTTCAAAATGTAAAATGGTTTGAATTAGTTATTCAAATCCAAACACTTTTTATGTTTAAAGTTTTTCTAAATTCCAAAGTAATTATCATTTAAAAACATTACAAATTTAAACCCCAAAATAAAAAATAAGGCGGAACAGAGAGAAAATAACTGAAAAATTTGAAAGAGGGAGGGAATACGTCCGGTTGGAGCCACCAACCGACGAAGAGCCTCAGCGCCTTCAACTGCTGAAAATTTGGACTATAGGTCGGTTGGTGGCTCCAACGGGACGTATTTTTAGTCGGTTGGAGCCACAACCGGGACTAAAGGCCTTTAGTTATAAGGGCGTGTGCCTCCTCTTCTTCTTCCCTTGCCCACTCTGCCTCTGCCCGCGCCATCGCCGACGACGACGCCGCCAGTCGCCACTGCCGCTCGCTGCGTCTCCTTCCTCCGCCTCCGCCGCCGCCTTCTCTGCCTCCGACGATCGCGCCCCACCGCTGTGCAGCGCCGCTTCCCTCTCGCTCCTCCCCTCCAGGTGGTGGTGGCGCCGCTTGGTGGTCTTTGGCGCCTTGCCGCCGTTCTCCATCGATCGCCGCTTGTATGTTCTTTGGCAAGGCTGTCATTCTTCTTGCCGGCTTCTTTGGCTGCCTGTTGCTTGCCACTGCTCAAGGGGGAGGTCGCGTGTGAGATAGGCTAAGGGCAGTGGGTCGGGTAGATTAGTCTAGTTATTTTTTTGTTGTTTCATTTATTCTTTTCTTTTAGTAAATCTTTTGTATCTTTTTATTTATAACTCCAAATGGAGTGATTTTAGTCTTCAAATTTTTCTAAAAAATCTGAGGATCAACATAGGATCATAATTGCAATCTTTTTACTATTTTGCAAGTAGTGGATTTATAAATCCTTGCATAGTCATTTGTAGGTGCATTTTGGTGATTCAAAAGTAGGGCTTCAAAATAGTGTTTTGCAACTCAAACTTTCACGAACATAATGCAATGCTTATGAATGACATGCAAAACTAAATCTAAAATTTGGGATGTGACAAAACTTTTGTTCCAGTTCTTGCCTTGCATTAATTAGCCAAATGTGTCTCTAGGATTTCAGAAATTTATTGTCATATAATAAATGGGCTTGGACTATTTCGCAAAAAAATCCAATAGCTGCCATATTATGTATATACTAGATTTAGGGGTGAGCCTTGGTGCATGTACCGTGATGTCCGTGTTAATTTGCATTACGTGTTACAATGATAAATACCAACACTAGAGGAAAAAGGGCCATCCGCTCGCCACCCAGGAGCATTAGTCCCACCGACGTGGCCCACGGTGGTACGGGTCAGACGTGGCCACGGTATCGGTTCACGGCCCACGGTGGCTTCTTGACGTGGCCCACAAGAATTCAATTTTAAATGATTTAATAATTGCGAAATTGATATAAACTTGTAAATTCAATATCTTTTTATTTATAAGTCGAAAATTACAAATAATATATCAAATTGTTCAGAAAATGAAACCTATCTATTTAACCTATAATCATGCATTGTTCAACAATTTAAATGACAAGTATAATTATAAGAACAAATGCACCCTCTCATATGTTAGGAGTTTCCCGAGTTAGGGTTTTCACCGTCGGAACCCGATTAAATCGTCGAGCATGTCTTAGGGTTACATTCCAATGCAAATTAACTTGTCATATCATCATACTTACTTGAGCATTGCATCGATGCCATGTGTTGATTGTTTCCTTTCTTTTCGTGTTTCGATTATTAGGTTTATTATTAGTTAGGTATTATTAGGTTTATTAATTAGTTTGGTATTATTGGTCTTACTGGTCAGTCAATGTGGGTAGCCCTGACCCGATTCACATTGCCGATCCTTTGTGGTTTGATAAGGAATCATTAATACCCCTTAGGTGCATGTGGGTTCCCTCTCATATGCATCGGAGGTTTCTCGAACTAGGTTACACCCTCGAACTCCGGAATATTGATAACCGTTGATTTTAGCTAGAGTTACCTATCTACTACACGGTTTCCTTTTTGTAGCTAGGTTTAGGTTTCTCTTCATTTTATTATTGTGTATGTATATATCGGGTTTCTCCTTAACTTTCTCCTTTAGCCGCTTTGACTTATTCGTTTTTCCACCTATATGCGTAAAATATGGATCCACACGCCGAGACGAAGAAAAGGAAGAGTTGATCCAAGGTGTGATCCGTGGGAAGATAATTTAGACGTATCAACGTTTACGAACAACTCCGGTGAGGGTGATCCTCTTTACCGGAGTAGACAACTTGTTTGAGGTTGAAGGTGTTGCCTTCGCGAGGGAGAAGGCGATGCCTTGTGTAACCGAGAAGACGACCGCTTCCGAGGTGCATGTAATATAAATCAATTCATTAATTAATCATCTGCTATCTATATAGAAATAGTAACGATCTTTCTTCTTTTAGCCCTCGGATCGAAGGAATCTCTGAAATGAGCACGAGGCCCAACCAAAAAGTTGGAAGACCATGAGAGGTTCAGATCGAAGATGTCGCCAAGACAGAGACCGACCGCTCGAAGTTGTCGCAACCAAATTTGTGGCACAATGCGAGTAATCGTTAGGGACTTAATCCCGATCACCATTAGAAATTGGAATAGGCCTGCTAATGCGGATGAAGAGGGAACATGTTTATTTGTCCCTAACCACGCCAAAGATTTACTGTGGAAGAGGCTCATGGTTAATTTCAAACTACGAAGATAGAGCTGGATCCAAATGCGGAGGATCCATTGAGGACGCTTACAACATGGGAGAGCCATGGAGGCTAAGGTGGAGTGGGCTTTGAAGAAGATGGCCCAATGTTTCACCAACTGGAAGAAAAGATTGCACCTTGACTATGTCGTGAAAGAGAAGACTCGATTTCAAGAAGACTGGTTTGAGAAGATAAAACCATTACAGGCTGAGTTTGTGGAATACAAGACATCGCAAAAGCTAAGGAAATGTCCGCAAAGAATAAGCTGAATCTTGCTAACAAGAAGTATCACCATACTATGGGGCAAGGTGGCTCTGTGGTGGCATTCCTAAGTGGGAGAAACTTGAGCAGAAGCAGTGATAAAATATCACCCCAGATGCATTTATTGGGTAGAACGTGCAAGGAATTGGTTTTACGGGCATGGGGCACGTTGGACTCGGAAGGGAGGTGTATATATACCATACGACATAAAGAAGACCCCTTGCCAATCGAGAGGATGAGAAAAGCGGTAAGAAGGTTAAAGATGGGGACTTCATTCCGATAGAGAGAATGATGAGCTCACACTCGCCCTTGGAAATAAGGAACATGATGGACGAACACGAGGCACAATAGGCTCCCAATCATGGAGGACTGGGTTTCAAGAGAGGAAGAAATATCCCGATAGAAGCCGTCGAGGAGTAAGGACAGGCGGCGGTTGAAAAGTCGAAAAGAGCGAATGCGTTTAATTGAAGAACGATTAAAGCAACAACAAGATGAAATTAACTCACTTAAAGAGCAAAGTACTACGGCGCCCCATCTCAAAGACAATCGCATTCGATGCTACCGGCCTATCGAATAATCGAAAAGCGTGTGGCTTCCACCGAGGTCCCGGTGATGACAATGGCGATGCCGATGATGCACCGACGATGGCTCTGTTGGCTACCCATGGATGATATCACGAGATGACACATGCTGCGATCTACATGTCAAAGTTGTGAACATATCAATGAAGGTGGCGGTCGGCTATGCCTTACCAATTGGACCCACACCAACTTACCACACCGTCCGGTTCGAGAGGGCTACGCTGTTGTCGGCGTGGATGAAATCATGCCCACCTTTGAGGTTTTGGATCTTCACTACCTGCTGGTGAAGGGATGTGATGTCGGGTGACGAAAAAACGCCACCATTCTATGGTCAAGGATTGTATCGTGCTTCAAATCACACGCCAAGGCCATCTTCGCCGTCCTCACCTGTCTCAGCGAGGTCGCCGCCATGCCAGCCGTCTTCGTCTCACCAATCGCCTCCACCCGTCTCGGTGCAGCCATCGCCATGGAGCCATCGCCGCCTCCAGATAAAAAGCGAAAGCGTCGCCATCTTGGCGTCGTGGTAGCGATCGCCAAACGTAAACAAGAGCCTCTTCCAAAAGTACCAAAGATTCCCAAGAGAGCTTATGATCAGATCAAGAGGAGACCATTTCGGGTTGATGCGAAACGTTTTGCTGCTAAGTCGAGCGGCCGAAGAGCGAGTTCCCGACCAAAGAATAAAAAGCCAAAGTGTTGAAAATGCTAAAGACTCTTCATCAACCCGAGCCAAAGCTGTCATCGACTATGAGCGTTCTATTCTCAAGTCACATGCGGCACAAAAGCCTCGAAGAGCGATCGATGCAAGCGAAATCTGTTGCCCACTCGGAGAACAAGCAAAAGCACTTGCGCCCTCTCAAGGTGATTTCTCAAACCAATGTGGGTCGAGCAAATATGGGGTCAAGAGCAAGATGATCCAGAGGTAGTTACTGTCTGGAGAAGCATTGCTCAAGGTATGAGTATTGCCCAAGACTTATCCCGCTTAGAGTTCTTCCCGTGAGTGAAGTAGCATACAAATACCAAGACGGCAAACCTCTCGTCAAACTGAGGAGGTAAATAATCTTTCAACAAAATGCGAAGATTGCATAATCGGTACATGCACGCCACAAGTGCCGGGGCTAATCGGATAGTCCGAGGGTTACAAAAAGCATCATGGGAAAGAAAGTGATGACATGATATCCATTGAATTTGTTGAGCTATTTCAATTATTCAATCAAGACGCCTTGGACAAATCGCTCATCGGTGCCTATTGTGCGTAAGTACTAATTCTGTAATTAACTTAGTCTCCACTATCTCACTTTGTTTATTGCATGTATATAATCATACTTGTAATATGCGTAATGAAGATTCTCGAATGCAAGAGGACAAATCTATGATATTGGCTTCATTGACCCATATTGGGTTCATGAAGCTAATCTCAAAATAAGCCCCTGTGATACGGAGGATAATATAGTACACGTTAAGGTTTCAAGAAACCAAAAGGGAAATACTTTTTCCTTACAACTTCGAGTGAGTGTTATTGTCTTGTATACACTTTCTATTTCGCTTACTCGATGTTAAGTATATAATTGATTAGTTATGCATTCGTAGCTTCCACTATATTCTGTTAATCATTCAACTTGACAAAGGGCGTGTACTAGTCATGGACTCGAAACATAAACCCCTTGAGACGTGGAAGGACATGCAGATACTTCTCTAGCGGTAATTCTAATCATTACTACACTATATCGGCAACGTTCGTGAATTTTATGATATCAAGTACTTAATAACTTCTTTTATTCGTTTTCTTCGCCGGGCAGCGCTTGGAAACGGTTCACCAAGAAGGCTAGGGGTGTTTGGAAAGAGGAGCTTACATTTCAACCACTAGATGTAAGCACCACTAGCTATATCCGCGCATCTCTTTGATTCTAGTTTTCATACAGTTATTATCATGCTTGATTATTATTTTGATTGAACTATGTTCTTGTGAAGTGCCTGACACAGGGACCAGGTAACAATCTCTGTGGATACTATGTTTGCGAGTTCATCCGGCAGACGTGCGATGAGAAGGGCAGAAATTTAGAGCAACTCCACGTATGTAAACAATTTCTATAGTTTTATTTTCAAACAAATTGTGTTTAGTTTCATTCATATAGACTCCTTTTTAAATCAGATCGAGCGTCTACGGGACGGTCCTCCGCCAAAGGATCGTCTGACGAGCAATTCAGAGGAATTGGGATTCTTGGATGCAAGTCCTAGACCGAAAGGGGAGTATTCTACTGTATATAGACAGGGATTGTAAAAATAGCAACTCGGTCCGTATAGACAAGGGAATACTTTTGTATGTAGTGCATGAACTCGATCCGTCTATTGAATGTAATATTGTCATGATGATCTTGTGTAATATAAGGTTCCTTCATTGATAAGTGCAAAACACTAAATAAACAATAAAACAACCTAAATAAATTCTCGCGCGGCACAAAAGTGGCGAAAATGCTGCAAGGCAACCAAATGTGCAAAATGAATTCTTCGCGGCGCAGAAATGAGCAAATCTCTGCCAGCAAGAAGGTTATTAGTCCCGGTTGTTATTCGACCGGACTATCCCCTCGCTTTGCGCTTACGCGTGCACCCATTTGTCCCGGTTGGTGGGGCAACCGGGACTAATGGTTAGAGCTTTAGTCCCGATTGCCCCGTCCCGGTTGGGCAACCGGGACTAATGGCTCTTACCAACCGGGACGCATGGGCCGTTCTGCACTAGTGCTTGGAAGCTCCGTATATCGAGGAACACAAGAATATTGTACGCTCCAAAAACCCGGGGAAGCCTGAATCATGGATTACAGATGAACACATGAAGTCTTTCGGTGGTTGGATGCGGACACATTTCTTGAATGACACCACTGTTGGAGATCAGCTATACTTGTTGGCCGCGTCACCATCTTCTACTGTATTGAATTTCCAAGGGTACGAAATAAATGGGAATACATTCTACACGATCGCCCAAGATAAAAAGAGCACCAACCAAAATAGTGGTGTCCGCTTTGATGCAATAGACGAGAATGGACAAAAGGACACATATTATGGTTACATAGAGGAGATATGGGAACTAGACTATGGAGTCTCTTTTAAGGTCCCTTTGTTTCGCTGCAAATGGGTCAACCTGAATGGGGAAGAGGTAAAGCTAGACCAGTTGTACGGAATGACAATAGTGGATCTCAACAATCTTGGTTATAGAGATGAACCATTCGTCCTAGCCAATGATGTGTCTCAGGTTTTCTATGTGAAGGACATGTCCTCCAGACCGAAAAAAGAAAAAATATGCAAACGAATACATCATATGACGAGCCAAAGCGTCACATAGTTCTTCAGGGAAAAGAAACATCGTGGGAATCGAGGACAAGACAGACATGTCAGAAGATTATAATAAGTTTGATGAAATTCCGCCCTTCACAAAGGAAACGGCCCAAGCATTCCGTTAAGTAAAGAAGATGCTCCATGGTTACGTCTGAAGCGATCATAAGGAAGGACATATGCCAAGAAGTTCATGCTCATATTATGTAACTCTAGTTCATGTCTTTCGCGGTTTGTGGCTTGACCGAAGGATATCTTCGCGTTTGTGGCCTTTAGTCCCGGTTTTGTAGTCTCATTTTTAATATTAATAAATGTCTTGAGTGTTAGTCCTTTGTGGCTGGACCGGACTATGAAGAAGTTGTCCCGATTCATACTTACCATTAAGATCGACCTCCAAACGCGGAGTCACATATTAGGAGTGCCTCTATGACCAGTTTCTTGGAGATCTTGCCGGAGGTGGGATCCGCGATCTCCTCAAACTGGTCGTAGTGGTGTCCCCCTCTCGAAAACCATCTTGCAGCTTGTAACTTCTCTAACTAGATCAATACGTCTCGAGCTAACTAATTTCACATATTAGGAGTGCCTCTATGACCGTTTTCTCGGAGATGCGGAGCACCGGGCTCCGTCGGCATCTCCCCGAAAGCCAGCAGATGGTGTCCTCGCCTCGAAAACCATCTTGCAGCTTGTAACTTCTCTAACCAGATCAATACGCCTCGGATCTAACTAATTTCACATATTAGGGAGTGCCTCTATGACCAGTTTCTCGGAGATGCCGAAGGACTGGGCTCCATCGGCATCTCCACGAAGCGGCCGCATGATGGTGTCTCGCTCTCGAAAACCATCTTGGAGATGCCTCAAATTGGCTGGAGGACTGGACTCGCAAGAATGCCTATTTATAGTACAAGCAGCTCGGCATAGTGTCGACACTTACGAAATAATGTCGACACTCACCCCTATCATTAGTGTTAACTCGTGTTTTGTCCCGGCTGGTGTCTCCAACCGGGACTACAGGTTGATCTTTAGTCCCGGTTGGTGACACCATCCGGGACAAGGTACACGCCGCACGACATAATTTCGACATAACGTTGTGCCCATATTATGCATGTGTGTGGACATTGGTATGGAGAACAATGTTGCAGCAGGAAGTTTTCCTTTTTATCGCACGGAAAAGCCCTTTTCCATTTTCCGAGCGCAAAAAACGGGTCGTTTTGTGAAGTAACCACCAAAATGCCGTTTCAGAATGCTACCGTCCCATTTTCCTAAAATACTAGACCACCTTACATGGACTATCTCCCAACCGGGACATCTCAAACCTTTTCTTCCATCCCGGGTAAAAAGGACAAATGTCTGCCGAATCGGTAGGAAGTGGGTCCGGTTTGTACTACAGGTACATGATCTATCGCCCATGATTTTTTGAAAAAATCATTTTTAGACTCGCAATATGTGGTTTCTTCAGAGATCCAATGCAAGTTCTAACGATGCTCGTCCCCTATCTTCATGCACACCGGTTCGACCATAGTTAGAAATTCAGATAATTCAAAACGGGCATAATAAATTCAAAAAAATTCGAACAATGAAAATCCTTCGCATGGTGTCATATTATGTTACATGAAAGGAAAAATACCATACTTGGTATATTGATCATGTTTCGAAAAAACCTTCACAAAATGACCTATCATGTTCGAGGTTTCATGGCTTTCGGTCTAAATGACCGATGTTATGTGCTGAATCACGGAATAGTTTGTGATGTTGTGCCCATATTATGCATGTGTGTGGACATTGGTATGGAGAACAATGTTACAGGAGGAAGTTTTCCTTTTTGTCGCACGGAAAAGCCCTTTTCCATTTTCCGAGCGCCAAAAATGGGTCGTTTTGTGAAGTAACCACCAAAATGCCGTTTCAGAATGCTACTGTCCCATTTTCCTAAAATACTAGACCACCTTACATGGACTATCTACCAACCGGGACATATCAAACCTTTTTGTCCATGCCGGGTAAAAAGGACAAATGTCTGCCGAATCGGTAGGAAGTGGGTCCGGTTTGTACTACAGGTACATGATCTATCTCCCGTGATTTTTTGAAAAAATCATTTTTAGACTCACAATATGTGGTTTCTTCAGATATCCAATGCAAGTTCTAACGATGCTCGTCCCCTATCTTCATGCACACCGGTTCGACCATAGTTAGAAATTCAGATAATTCAAAACGGGCATAATAAATTCAAAAAAAATCCGAACAATGAAAATCCTTCGCGTGGTGTCATATTATGTTACATAGTTGAAATGAAAAATACCAGACTTGGTATATTGATCATGTTTCGAAAAAACCTTCACAAAATGACCTATCATGTTCGAGGTTTCATGGCTTTCGGTCCAAATGACCGATGTTATGTGCTGAATCACGGCATATTTTGTGATTTTGTGCCCATATTATGCATGTGTGTGGACATTGGTATGGAGAACAATGTTGCAGGAGGAAGTTTTCCTTTTTGTCGCACGGAAAAGCCCTTTCCCATTTTCCGAGCATAAAAAACGGGTCGTTTTGTGAAGTAACCACCAAAATGCCGTTTCAGAATGCTACCGTCCCATTTTCCTAAAATACTAGACCACCTTACATGGACTATCTCCCAACCGGGACATCTCAAACCTTTTCGTTCATCCCGGGTAAAAAGGACAAATGTATGCCGAATTGGCAGGAAGTGCGTCCGGTTTGTACTACAGGTACATGATCTATCGCCCGTGATTTTTTGAAAAAAATCATTTTTAGACTCGCAATATGTGGTTTCTTCATAGATCCAATGCAAGTTCTAACGATGCTTGTCCCCTATCTTCATGCACACCGGTTCGACCATAGTTAGAAATTCAGATAATTCAAAACGGGCATAATAAATTCAAAAAAATCCAAACAATGAAAATCCTTCGCGTGGTGTCATATTATGTTACATAGTTGAAAGGAAAAATATCAGACTTGGTATATTGATAATTTTTCGAAAAAACCTTCACAAAATGACCTATCATGTTCGCGGTTTCATGGCTTTCGGTCCAAATGACCGATGTTCTGTGCTGAATCGCGGCATAGTTTGTGATGTTGTGCCCATATTATGCATGTGTGTGGACATTGGTATGGAGAACAATGTTGCAGGAGGAAGTTTTCCTTTTTGTCGCATGGAAAAGCCCTTTTCCATTTTCGACACTGACCCCTATTATTAGTGCTGACTCGTGTTTTCTCCCGGTTGGTGTTTCCAACCGGGACTAAAGGTTCATCTTTAGTCCCGGTTGGTGACACCATCCGGGAAAGGGTACACGCGCACGACATAATGTCGACACGCCATTTTTCCCGCCATTTTTATTCCCGCCTGTTCTTCCCTCCAGTTCTTCCCGCCAGTTCTTCACTATATATATATGTAGGGTTGGCCTCCATTGTCATTGCATATCTCTAGACTCATATCTGCAACCTCATCACTCTTTACCATGGCTTCCACCGTAGAACTAACTCCCAGGGAGGCGGAGGCGCTTTGCGCCTCGAACTACCCGCCCTTGGCCTCTTGTGTCCCCGGCTGGATGCCGAGCGCCGTAGGCGCAGTTCCTCTGTCCCTCTAGGTGTGGCGTCGGACGGCCATCACGAACCACTACTACCGAGCTCACGCCGAGCAGCGGAGGAATCCAGATGGCATCCCGACTATTTCCCGACTTGGAAGCCTTCTTCGTGGATCGGCGAGAGGGCAATCGCCAGCACGAGGAGGGGGCCCACCTCCTCCGAACTTCAACGAGGCCGTCGGCTGTGGTGGCGCGTCCGGACTCTCCAGAGCGTCATGGCCTACGACACGGCCGCCGACTCTAGCCCCCGCCTGCGCTACCCTCAAGTCCAGCCTATTCGTACTCAACCTTCAAGGTTCAACTTCTGGCGACCCGATAGCGGCGATGACGGCAATGGCAGTGGCAATCACGATGGCGACTATTACGGTGTAGGCAGGAGCATGGTGAATTATTCCAACATTGCAAAACAAGTTCTACGATTGTGGCTTAATGCCATGTATCTTAATTTCAGTTCTTCTATGTAACTTTGTGTTAGTTGCGTTATGTACTTTAATTCAGTTCTATCCTAATCAAATTTTCTTTCCGCCCATTATTTTCCGTCCTTTTTTCGCCCATTAAAACAAAAATGGTTTTGAATTACTTATTCAAATCCAAACACTTTTTATGTTTAAAGTTTTTCTAAATTCCAAATTGATATTAAAAAAATATAAGTTAATTCATTTTTAATTGTAAATGGTTAATATTTTAAATGGTTACATTAATTATTTTTTAAAACAGAAAATGGTTTTGAATTATTTATTCAAATCCAAACACTTTTTATGTTTAAAGTTTTTCTAAATTCCAAATTAATATTCAAAAAATATAAGTTAATTCATTTTTAATTTTAAATGGTTACATTAATTATTTTTTAAAAATAGAAAATGGTTTTGGATTATTTATTCAAATCCATACACTTTTTATGTTTAAAGTTTTTGTAAATTCCAAATTGATATTAAAAAAATATAAGTTAATTCATTTTTTATTTTAAATGGTTACATTAATTATTTTTTAAAAATAGAAAATGGTTTTGGATTATTTATTCAAATCCATACACTTTTTATGTTTAAAGTTTTTCTAAATTTCAAATTGTTATTAAAAAAATATAAGTTAATTCATTTTTAATTGTAAATGGTTCATATTTTAAATGGTTACATTAATTATTTTTTAAAACAGAAAATGGTTTTGAATTATTTATTCAAATCGAAACACTTTTTATGTTTAAAGTTTTTATAAATTCCAAATTAATTATCATTTAAAAAACATTACAAATTTAAACCCCAAAATAAAAAATAAGGCGGGAACAGAGAGAAAATACCTGAAAAAATTTGAAAACAGGAGAATACGTCCCGGTTGGAGCCACCAACCGGGACTAAAGACCCCTGCGCGTCAACCCTTGGTCTGCTGAAAAAATTGGAGTATATGTCCCGGTTGGTGGCTCCAACCGGGACGTATGACCCTTTAGTCCCAGTTGGAGCCACCAACCGGGACAAAAGGCCCTTCCTTTATAACTTGCACGTATGTTCTTCTTCTTCTTCCCCATCTCAATTCTCTACAAACCGACGCGCCAAGACAGTACAGCAGGAGACGCTTCGCCCTGATCCCGCCCGCCGTTGCTCATTGCTGCGCCCGTGGAGCCACGTCAGCCGCGCCTCAGGCCACCGCGGCTCATGCCTATCCAAGGCCTTCACGCTCTCCCGGCCAGTGCCATGTCGCCCACACCGCCCTTGTCAGCGCCGCCCACGCCGGCTCGTCCCCGCTACCTCCATGCCGCCCCCATCGTCGGGAAGCTCACTGTTTGTGAGCTCCACTTTTAATTTCTCTGTTTTTCTTTTTTGTATTTAGTTTTGTATTGAAAAATAATTCTTCGATGTGTAATGATTTTTTGATAGTTAATTTATTCAAACCATTATCATTAGAAAATGATTTAATATTGTAAAATCACCTATTTGCCTTTTTGTTTTTAATTCCAGAAAATGATTTAATATTGTAAAATCAATAACTTATTGTTTATAAGTCAGAAAAATACAAATAATATATCAAATTGTTCAGAAAAATGAAACCTATCTATTTAACCTATAATAATGCATTGTTCAAAAACTTAAATGACAAGTATAATTAGAAGAACAAATGCACCCCTCTCATATGTTCCGGAGTTTCCCCGAGTTAGGGTTTTCACCCCTCGGAACCCCGATTAAATCGTTGAGCATGTCTTAGGGTTACATTCCAATGCAAATTAACTTGTCATATCATCATACTTGCTTGAGCATTGCATCGATTCCATGTGTTGATTGTTTCCCTTTCTTTTCGGTGTTTGGATTATTAGGTTTATTATTAGTTAGGTATTATTAGGTTTATTAATTAATTTGGTATTATTGGTCTTCGGCCCCACTGGTCAGTCACTGTGGGTAGCCCCAGACCCGATTCACATGGTCAAGCAACTTAAAAGCCCTATCTTAGATAAGGAATCATTAATACCCCTTAGGTGCATGTGGGTTCGACGATGTGCCTTCGGCAGGGCATTTCGAACCCTCTTAAATTGTTTCCAATATGGTATTTTGTTAGTATCTAGTGTTACCTATCTGCTGGATAGTTTCCCTTTTGTAGCCTTATACTCATGGTCCCCTCTCATATGCATCCGAGGTTTCTCCAAACTAGGTTTTACACCCCTCGGAACTCCGGAATATTGATTTTAGTTGTTTTTAGCTAGAGTTACCTATCTACTACACGGTTTCCTTTTTGTAGATAGGTTTAGGGTTTAGGGTTTCTCTTCATTTTTATTATTGTGTATGTATATATTAGGGTTTCTCTGAATTAGGGTTTATATCTCTCAACACCGTACCTAACTTTCTCCTTTAGCCGCTTTGACTTATTCGTTTTTCCACCTATGCAGAAAATATGGACCCACACGTCAGAGACGAACGAAGAAAAGGAAGAGTTGACCCAAGGTGTGATCCGTGGGGAAGAAAACTTAGACGTATCAACGTTTCTGAACAACTCCGGTGAGGGTGATCCTCTTTTTACCGGAATAGACGACTTGTTTGAGGTTGAAGGCGTTGCCTTCCGCGAGGGAGAAGGCGATGCCTTGTGTAATCGAGAAGACGACCGCTCCGGCGAGGTGCCTATAATATAATCAATTCATTAATTAATCATCTGATATCTATATAGAAATAGTAACGACGATCTTTCTTCTTTTAGCCCTCCGGATCGAAGGAATCTACTGAAAAGAGCAGACGAGGCCCAACCAAAAAGTTGCAAGACCATGAGAGGTTCAAGATCGAAGATGTCACTGAAGACGGCAAACCGACGGCTCCCGAAGTTGTCGCAAACAAATTTGTGGCACAATGCGGAGTAATCGTTAGGGACTTAATCCCGATCACCATTAGAAATTGGAATAGGCCTGCTAATGCGGATGAAGAGGGAACATGTTTATTTGTCCCTAACCACGCCAAAGATTTACTGTGGAAGAGGCTCATGGTTAATTTCAAACTACCGAAGATAGAGCTGGATCCAAATGCGGAGGATCCAGTTGAGGACGCCTTACAACATGGGAGAGCCATGGAGGCTAAGGTCAAAGGAGAAAGGACAGGGCGGAAGTTGAAGCAGATAGCCAGAAAGAGCGAATGCGTTTAATTGAAGAACGATTAAAGCAACAACAAGATGAAATTAACGCACTTAAAGAGCAAAGTACTACCGGCCCATCTCAGCAGCACACTGCATTCGATGCTATCGGCCTATCGAATAATCTAAAAAGCAGTGTGGCTTCCACCGAGGTCCCGGGTGGTGACAATGGCGATGACGATGGTGCACCGACGATGGCTCCTATTGGCTACCCAGTGGATTATATCACAGAGATGACACACTGCAAGCTACATGTCAAAGTTGTGAACATATCAATGAAGGTCGCGGTCGGCTATGCCTTACCAATTGGACCCACACCAACTTACCACTGTCATCCGGTTCCAGAGGGCTACGCTGTTGTCGGGGTGGATGGAATCATGCCCACCTTTGAAGTTTTGGATCTTCACTACCCTGCAGGTGAAGGGGATGTGACTGTACTGGGAGACGCAAAAAACGTCACCATTCTATGGCCGAAGGAATGTATCGTGCTTCGAAATCACACACCAAGGCCATCTTCGCCGCCGCCTCACCCGTCTCCAGCGAGGTCGCCGCCACTGCAGCCGTCTTCGCCGCCTCACCCGGCCGCGCCTCACCAATCTCCGGTGCAGCCATCGCCAAGGAGCCATCGCGGCGCCTCGGGATAAAAAGCGAAGCGCATCGCCATCTTGTCGTCGTGGTAAGCGATCGCCAAACGTAAACAAGAGCCTCTTCCAAAAGTACCAAAGATTCCTCCCAAGAGAGCTTATGGTATCTTGAAGAGGAGATCTGGCGATCGTTGATGCGGAAACGACAGCGTTTTCGCTAAGCCGAGAGCGAGTTCCCAAAGACCAAAGAATAAAAAGCCAAAGTGTTGAAAATGCTAAAGATTCTTCATCAACCCGAGCCAAAGCTGTCATCGACTATGAGCGTTCTATTCTCAAGTCACATGCGGCACAAAAGCCTCAAAAGCGATCTTGATGCAAGCGAGAAATCTGTTGCCCAGCTCGAGAACAAGCAAAATAGACTTGCGCCTCTCAAGGTGATTTCCCAAACCAATGTGGGTCGAGCAAATATGGGGCGAAGAGCAGTATGATCCGAGGTAGTTGCACTGTACGGAGAAGCTGCCACTGCTCAAGGTATGAGTATTGCCCAAGACTTATCGATTAGAGTTCTTCCCGTGAGTGAAGTAGCATACAAATACCAGTACGGAAAACCTCTCGTCAAACCTGAGGAGGTAAACAATCTTCCAACAAAAATGCGAAGATTGCATAACTGGTACATGCATGCCACAAAGGCCGGGGCTAACTGGATAGTGTTGAGGGTTACAAAAAAGCATCATGGGAAAGAAAAGGATGACATGATATCCATTGAATTTGATGAACTATTTCAATTATTCAATCAAGGATGACATGATCATCAGTGCCTATTGTCTGTAAGTACTAATTCTGTAATTAATTTAGTCTCCAGCTATCTCACCTTGTTTATTGCATGTATATAATCATACTGTAATATGCATAATGAAGATTCTCGAATGCAGAAGAGGACAAATCTATGACATTGGTTTCATTGACCCATATTGGGTTCATGAAGCTAATCTCAAAACAAGCCCCCAGGATACAGAGGATAATATAGTACACGCGTTAAGGTTTCAAGAAACCAGAAGGGAAATACTTTTTCCTTACAACTTCGAGTGAGTGTTATTCTTGTATACACTTCCTATTTCGCTTACTCGATGTTAAGTATATAATTGATTTGTTATGCATTCGCAGCTTCCACTTTATTCTGTTAATCATTCAACTCGACAAAGGGCGTGTACTAGTCATGGACTCGAAACATGTAGGGTTTCGTAGCATGAAAAACAAAAAATTTCTACCGCATACAAACAAACAATCCAAGATCTATCTACTAGATTGTAGCAATGAGTCGATAGAATAACTCACCCTCGAAGATTCCAAAGTGTTTAACGAGAGCGGATTCTCGTGGGTGATGTAGTCGTACTCTTCCCGATCTCAAGATCGCGTAGACGATCCTTCCGGCGCTGCGTTCCGGCAGAGCTCCATGATCGGTCTGCGTTCGGTACTCGACGAAGACCTTCCTCTCCCTTGTTCCAGCAGGCAGCGGAGGTTGTAGCACTCTCCTCGCGATTCCAGCAGCACAACGGCGTGGTACCGGAAGTAGAGGGGAGATCTCGCAGGGCTTCGGCTTAAGCCGGAGCGAGTATGGTGGTGTATGAGAGAGTCCCTCGACGATCTAGAGTTTAGACACGCCGAGGAGGGGGCTAGGCCGGCGGCTAGGGTTTCACCTAGGCGGCGGCGGAGATTGCCCTAGGGTCGGCGGCGGCTATGGAGGCGGCGGCGGCTTGGTACTAGGGTTTGGAGGAGAGGATCTTGTGTGTCTAGGAGGGGAGCCCTGCCCCTCCTTTTATAGGTGGAGGGGACGGCCAAGGGGAGGGAGTCCCTCCCCTACTCGGCTTGGTGGTGCGCCGGTGGTAGGGAGGAGGGACTCCTCCCCAACTCGGTTTCCTCCTCCTTTTCCACTTCCCAAAAATAGCCGTTTGACTTTCAAACTAGCCGTTTGACTTTTCAAACTAGGATTTGATTTAATCCTCTATTTTGTTCAGCGATGACACTTAGTACATGATGCAATCATACCAACTTGATATAACACATTCATGTACCCTTCCTCGAGTCTGGGACATTCCGGAACCTTCTAGAACATTCCCGATGAAAACACCGGAATCATTCTCCAACTCCGAAACGGGACTTTCCTTATATGAATCTTATTCTCCGGACCATTCCGGATCTCCTCGTGATATCCCGAATCCCATTCGAGACTCCGAACAACATTCGGACTCTTTCTCATCATTCCATAACTACTCAAACAACGTCGAATCCTTAAGTGTGTCTCCCTACGGTTCGTGAATTATGCGGACATGATCGAGACACTTCTCCGATCAATAACCAATAGAGGAATATGGAAATTCATATGGCTCCCACATATTTCTACGATTACTTTGCGATCGAATGAACCACTTACATACGATACCACTTTCCCTTTGTCTCACGATAGTTTACTTATCCGAGGTTATGATCGTCGGTATCTCTGCATACCTAGTTCAACCTCGTTACCGATAAGTACTCTTTTCTCGTTCGTGATATGTGATCCCTTGTGAGCGGTCACATGCTTGCAAGCTAATTGGATGACATTTCACCGAGAGGGCCCAGTATATCTATCCGTCATATGGATGGACAAATCCACTCTTGATCCATGTGTTTCAACCAATACTTTCCGAACACTCAATGTCACCTTTATAGCCACCCGATTCACGGTGTGGTGTTTGATGTCATCAAAGCATCCATCGGTAAAGGTGATATGCATGATCTCATGGTCAAGTAATTAGGTTACTATGTATCGAAAGCATATAGCAATTGAACTATTAAAATGACTTGATCTTTATGCTACGCTTATCTATAGGAGTATGTCCACCATATCATTCTCCTAACGATATGATCTTGTTGTTAATAACATCTCAATGTTCATGATAGGAAACCACAATCATCTATTAACCAACAAGCTAGTATTATATAGAGGCTTTACTAGGGACTTCAAATTAAGTTTACAAATCACACAAGTATTAATGTTTCCTTGTTAATACTATTATAGCATGAATGTAAACATTTATCATAAACACAAAGATATAATAATAACTACATTTATTATTGCCTCTAGGGCATATCTCCAACAGTCTCCCACTTGCACTAGAGTCATCTAATCTAGATTACATGGTAATATACCGAACACCCATGGCAGTTTGGTGCTGGTCATGTTTGCCCTCGGGAGAGGTTTAGTCAACGTATCCGCCACATTCAGATTTGTGTGTACTTTGCAAATCTTTATATCCCCATCTTGGATATGTTCTCGAATAGCGTGAAAACGTAGCTTGATATGCTTCAGCTTCTTGTGTGACCTTGGTTCTTGCGCATTGGCTATGGCGCCCATGTTATCACAGTAGATAGACATTGGGTCCAGCGCACTAGGATCCACACCCAGCTCTGTAATGAACTCTTTCATCCATATCGCTTCTTGTGAAGCCTCCGAAGCAGCCATGTATTCCGATTCAGTTGAAGATCTCTCCACAATTCTTTGCTTTGCACTCCTCCAGCTAACTGCTGCACCATTCAAAATAAATACGTATCCAGATTGTGATTTAGAATCATCCGGATCGGTGTTCCAACTAGCATCGGTGTAACCATTTACAACGAGATGTTCATCACCTCCATAAGAAAGAACCATATCCTTAGTTCTTCTCAAGTACTTAAGGATATTTTTGATCATTGTCAATGATCCACTCCTGGATCACTTTGATATCTGCTAGTTAAACTAACAGCATATGCAATGTCGGGTCTAGTACATAGCATGGCATACATTAGAGATCCTATGGCTGAGGCATAGGGAGTCTTACTCATCCTTTCTCTATCTTCTGCCGATGTCGGACTTTGATTTTTACTCAAGGTCGTATTGGGCAACATGGGCAAGAACCCTTTCTTGCTATCTTCCATTCCAAACCTCTTTAGAACTTTGTCCAAATATGTACTTTGTGACAATGATATTTGGCGTCTCGATCTATCTCTATAAATCTGTATGCCTAATATGTAAGCTGCTTAGCCAAGATCCTTCATTGAAAAACTATTATTCAAATATTCCTTGACACTATTAAGAAGGTCTACATCATTCCCAATCAACAATATGTCATCTACATATAGTATTAAGAATGCTACAGAGCTCCCACTCACTTTCTTGTAAATACAAGCTTCTCCATAAGTTTGTATAAAACCAAAACTTTTGATCACCTTATCAAAACGTTGATTCCAACTTCGGGATGCTTGCTTCAATCCATAGATGGACCATTGAAGTTTGCATACCTTGTTAGCATCTTTAGGATCGACAAAACCTTTGGGTTGCATCATATACAACTCTTCATCAATGTCTCCATTGAGGAATGTTGTTTTGACATCCATCTGCCATATCTCATAATCATAATATGCAGCGATTGCTAACATAATCCTCACAGACTTTAGCTTGCCATCTTGGTGAGAAAGTCTCATCGTAGTCAACTCCTTGAATTTGTCGAAACCCCTTTGCGACAAGTCGAGCTTTATAGACAGTAACATTACCATCAACATATGTTTTCTTCTTGAAAATCCATTTTTTCTCGACAGCCTTTCGGCCATCCGGTAAGTCCACCAAAGTCCATACTTGGTTTTCGTACATGGATCCAATATCGGATTTCATGGCTTCTTGCCATTTAAAGGAATCTGGGCTCATCATCGCTTCCTCATATGTCTCAGGGTCATCGGTGTTGTCCACCAACATGACACTCATAACGGGATCATACCAATCTGGAGTGGTACGAGTTCTCGTTGACCTGCGAGGCTCTATAGCAACTTCAACCGAAGTTTCATGATCATCATCATTAGCTTCCTCTCTAATTGGTGAAGGCACCATAGGAACTTCTTCCGGTGCTGCGCTACTCGCAATTTCGAGAGAAGGTTCGACAACCTCGTCGAGTTCTACTTTCCTTCCAGTCACTTCTTTTGAGAGAAAATTCCTTCTCTAGAAAGGACCCATTCTTGGCAACGAAGATTTTGCCTTCAGATCTATGATAGAAGGTATACCCAATAGTTTCCTTCGGGTATCCTATGAAGACGCATTTTTCCGCTTTGGGTTCAAGCTTGTCCGGCTGTAACTTCTTTACATAGGCTTCGCAACCCCAAACTTTAAGGAACGACAATCTAGGTTTCTTCCCAAACCATAATTCATACGGTGTCGTTTCAACGGATTTAGATGGTGCCCTATTTAAAGTGAATGCGGCTGTTTATAATGCATAACCCCAAAATGATAGCGGTAAATCTGTAAGTGACATCATAGAACGAACCATATCTAAGAGAGTTCGATTACGACGTTCGGACACAGCATTACGCTGTGGTGTTCCTGGCGGTGTCAATTGTGAAAGTAATCCGCATTTCTCCAAATGCTCGCCAAACTCGTAACTTAGATATTCACCTCCATGATCAAAACGTAGAAATTTAATCTTCTTGTTACGTTGATTCTCAACCTCACTTTGAAATTCCTTAAACTTCTCGTAAGTTTTGGACTTATGTTTCATGAAATAGATATACCCATATCTACTCAAGTCATCCGTGAAGGTAAGAACATAACGATAACCACCGCGCGATGCTACACTCATTGGACCACACACATCGGTATGTATGATTTCCAATAAGTCCATAGGTCGCTCCACCATACCAGAAAATGGAGTCTTAGTCATTTTACCCATCAGACATGCTTCGCATCTTTCAAGTGATTCGAAATCAAGTGATTCAAGAAGTCCATCGGGATGGAGTTTCTTCATACGCTTCACTCCAATGTGACCGAGACGACAGTGCCACATATAGGTCGAGTTATCGCTCGATTTCAAACGTTTAGCCTCAATATTATTAATATGTGTATTTTCACTATCGAGATTCAACAAGAATAGACAATCTATCAAAGGTGCATGTGCATAAAACATATTAATCATATAAATCGAACAACCATTATTCTCGGACTTAAACAAGTAACCGTCTCGCAATAAACAAGATCCCGATATAATGTTCATGCTTAACGCAGGCACCAAATAATAATTATTTAAGTATAAAACTAATCCCGATGGTAGATCAAGGGGTAGCATGCCGACCGCGATCACATCAACCTTTGATCCGTTTCCAACGCGCATCGTCACCTCGTTCTTCGCTAGCTTCCATTTATTCTGCAGCACCTGTTTCGAGTTACAAATATGAGCAACCGAACCAGTATCAAATACACAGGCACTACTACGAGTACTATTGAGATACACATCAATAACATGTATATCAGATATACCTTTCTTCTTGATGTTGTCGTTCTTCAAATCCGCCAAGTACTTTGGGCAATTCCGCTTCCAGTGACCTTCTTCCTTGCAGTAAAAGCACTCAGTATCAGGCTTAGGTCCAGCCTTGGTCTTCTTCGTTGGCGCGGTAACTTTCTTACCACCCTTCTTAAAGTGTCCCTTCTGCTTAGACTTGCCTTTCTTGAATTTGGTGGTCTTATTGACCAACAACACTTGGTGCTCTTTCTTGATCTCCACTTCTCCAGACTTCAACATGGCAAAGAGTTCTGGCAACGTCTTGTTCATGTTCTGCATGTTGTAGTTCATCACAAAGTTCTTGTAACTTGGTGGTAGTGATTGGAGGACACGGTAAATCCCCAAAGCATTAGGAATCACAATACCCAAGCTTTGAAGTTTGTTTGCGTGCCCAGACATCTTAAGCACATGCTCACTGACGGAGCTGTCCTCTTCCATCTTACAGTTAAAGAACTTTTCAGAAGCCTCATAGCTTTCAATTGCTGCATGAGTCTCAAAGATCAATTTGAGATCCTCGACAATATCATATGGGTCTGAATTCTCAAACCTTTTCTGAGGCTTCGATTCTAAACCATAAAAGATAGCACACTGAACTGTGGAGTACTGAGTCTTCCGAGTGAGGTAAACATTCTTTACTTCATCGGCAGCATCATTGCGGTGGGTCACCAAGTGCATCCGACACCAGTCAAATTACCTGTGAGGACAATCCTCAAATTGCGGAACCAATCCATGAGTTGCTTCCATTGTTTTTCAACTTTTCTTTCTCTAGGAACACATTAAAATTGATGGTAGGGGCTGCCATTGATCTACAACATATTTGCAATAGTTTAGACTAAGTTTATGACAAATTGAGTTCAAATTAATAATAAAATTAATCTAGGTGACCTCCCACTCAAAACAATATCCCTCACATTGTTTTAGTGATCACACGAACCAAATCCACCACATCAACACCGATCATCACGAGAGTTGATATAGTTTCAATGGCGAACAATCGACATATTCATTATATCTACTATATGATTCATGCTTTACCTTTCGGTGATCCGTGTTCCGAGACCATGTCTGTACATGCTAGGCTCGTCAAGATCAAACCTTAGTTTCCGCATGAGCAAATCTGGCTTGCTCACGATGTATACACTTGCGGAATCTAACACACCTGATCATCACGTGGTGCTTCGAAACAACAAGCTTTAGCAACGGTGCTAACTAAGGGTGAACACTTTATGACTTGAAATTCATGTGCATGAGGGATCATCTTATAATGCTACCGTCGTCTACTAAGCAATACAAGATGCATAAAGGATTAACATCACATGCAATTCATAATATGTGATATGATATGACCTTTCTTCTTTGTGCTTCCGATCTCCATCTTCTAGCATGAACATGATTTCCATCATCACCGGCATTGCATCAAGGTCAATGACGCTTCTCCATGGTTGTCATCCACCGGCTTCAACTATTACAACTACTTTGAATAGACACGCGGGTCTTAACATAAATTAAAGACAACCATATGGCTCCTGCCGGTTGCCACCTTACAATAAGGAACATTGCATACATCAAATATAATCACAATCATGGCCATATCACATCACAGCACACCCCTGCAAAAAAAAGTTAGACGCCTCTACTTTCTTTGCATGTTTTACGTGGTTTGGGGCTTTCAATAAGTGTCGTTCTAACTTACGAACATGAACCACAACATTGATACTAGTATTGTTAATCACCCGTTGTAAATTGGGTCTTAACTATGCTAGGAGAAACAGGCACCCGCAAAGCCACTTATGCAATACAAGTTGCATGTCAAGCGTGGAGCAAGTCTCATGAACGATGTCATGTAAGGTTAGCCCGGGCCGCTTCATCCCAACATCCCGCAAGATGCAAAGTACACAAGAAGCAATCGACAATAAAAGCATCAACGCCCAATGACCATTGTGTTCTACTGCAACAGATCTACATATAGACACGGCTCTGATACCACTGTAGGGTTTCGTAGCATGGAAAACAAAAAATTCTACCGCATACAAACAAACAAGCCAAGATCTATCTACTAGATTGTAGCAACGAGTCGATAGAATAACTCACCCTCGAAGATTCCAAAGTGTTTAACGAGAGCGGATTCTCGTGGGTGATGTAGTCGTACTCTTCCCGATCTTAAGATCGCGTGGACGATCCTTCCGGCTGCGTTAAGAACGCGCTCCATGATCGGTCACTGCGTTCGGTACTCGACGAAGACCTTCCTCTCCCTTGTTCCAGCAGACAATGGAGGTTGTAGCACTCTCCTCGCGATTCCGGCAGCACAACGGCGTGGTACCGGAAGTAGAGGGGAGATCTCGCAGGGCTTCGCCTTAAGCCGGAGGGAGTATGGTGGTGTATGAGAGAGTCCCTCGACGATCTAGAGTTTAGACACGCCGAGGAGGGGGATAGGCCGGCGGCTAGGGTTTCACTTAGGCGGCGGCGGCGATTGCCCTAGGGCCGGCGGCGGCTATGGAGGCGGCGGCGGCTTGGTACTAGGGTTTGGAGGAGAGGATCTTGTGTGTCTAGTAGGGGAGCCCTGCCCCTCCTTTTATAGGTGGAGGGGCCGGCCAAGGGGAGGGAGTACCTCCCCTACTCGGCTTGGTGGTGCGCCGGCGGTGGGGAGGAGGGACTCCTCCCCAACTCGGTTTCCTCCTCCTTTTCCACTTCCCAAAAATAGCCGTTTGACTCTCAAACTAGCCGTTTGACTTTTCAAACTAGGATTTGATTTAATCCTCTATTTTGTTCAGCGATGACACTTAGTACATGATGCAATCATACCAACTTGATATAACACATTCATGTACCCTTCCCCTCCGGAGTGCCGGACATTCCGGAACCTTCTAAAACATTCCCGATGAAAACACCGGAATCATTCTCCAACTCCGAAACGGGACTTTCCTTATATGAATCTTATTCTCCGGACCATTCCGGATCTCCTCGTGATATCCCGAATCCCATTCGAGACTCCGAACAACATTCGGACTCTTTCTCATCATTCCATAACTACTCAAACAACGTCGAATCCTTAAGTGTGTCTCCCTACGGTTCGTGAATTATGCGGACATGATCGAGACACTTCTCCGATCAATAACCAATAGAGGAATCTGGAAATTCATATGGCTCCCACATATTTCTACGATTACTTTGCGATCGAATGAACCACTTACATACGATACCAATTTCCCTTTGTCTCATGATAGTTTACTTATCCGAGGTTATGATCGTCGGTATCTCTGCATACCTAGTTCAACCTCGTTACCGATAAGTACTCTTTTCTCTTTCCCGTGATATGTGATCCCTTGTGAGCCAGTCACATGCTTGAAAGCTAATTGGATGACATTTCACCGAGAGGGCCCAGAGTATATCTATCCGTCATATGGATGGACAAATCCCACTCTTGATCCATGTGTTTCAACCAATACTTTCTGAACACTCAATGCCACCTTTATAGCCACCCAGTTACGGTGTGGTGTTTGATGTCATCAAAGCATCCATCCGGTAAAGGTGATATGCATGATCTCATGGTCGAAGGAATTAGGTTACTATGTATCAGAAAGCATATAGCAATTGAACTATTAAAATGACTTGATCTTTATGCTACGCTTATCTATAGGAGTATGTCCACCATATCATTCTCCTAACGATATGATCTTGTTGTTAATAACATCTCAATGTTCATGATAGGGAAACCACAATCATCTATTAACCAACAAGATATTATTATATAGAGGCTTTACTAGGGACTTCAAATTAAGTTTACAAATCACACAAGTATTAATGTTTCCTTGTTAATACTATTATAGCATGAATGTAAACATTTATCATAAACACAAAGATATAATAATAACTACATTTATTATTGCCTCTCGGGCATATCTCCAAGAAAACATAAACCCCTTGAGACGTGGAAGGACATGCAGATGCTTCTCCAGCGATAATTCTAATCATTACGACACTATATCGGCAACGTTCATGAATTTTATGATATCAAGTAATTAATAACTTCTTTTATTCGTTTTCTACGCCGGGCAGCGCTTGGAAACGGTTCACCAACAAGGCTAGGGGTGTTTGGAAAGAGGAGCTTACATTTCAACCACTAAATGTATGCACCACTAGCTATATCCGCGCATCTCTTTGATTCTAGTTTTGATACAGTTCTTATCATGCTTGATTATTATTTTGATTGAACTCTGTTCTCGTAAAGTGCCTGACGCAGGGACCAGGTAACAATCTATGTGGATACTATGTTTGCGAGTTCATCCGGCAGACGTGCGATGAGAAGGGCAGAAATTTAAAGCAACTCCACGTACGTAAACAATTTCTATAGTTTTTAATTACAAACAAATTGTGTTTAGTTTCATTCATATGGACAGACTCCTTTTTTAAATCAGATCGAACGTCTACGGGACAATCTTCTGCCAAAGGATCGCGTACGAGCAATTCAGGAGGAATTGGCGGGATTCTTGGATGCAAAATTCCTAAACCCAAAAGGAAAATACTATTCGGCTGTGTATAGACAATAGGGATTGTAAAAATAGCAACTTTGAAGGAATTGGCCGGTAGCATCGAATAGCAACTTTTGTATGTAGTGCATGAACTCGATCCGTGTATTGAATGTAATATTGTCATGATGATCTTGTGTAATATAAGGTTCCTTCATTGATAAGTGCAAAACACTAAATAAACAATAAAACAACCTAAATGAATTCTCTGCCGCGGCACAAAAAGTGGCGAAAATGCTGCCGCGGCAACAAAATGTGCCAAAATGAATTCTCTGCCGCGGCAGAAGGTTATTAGTCCCGGTTCGTGTTACGAACCGGGACTAATTCTCCACCCCCTCGCCCTCTGCCGCTGCCACGTGTGCACCCATTTGTCCCGGTTGGTGGGGCAACCGGGACTAAAGGTTAGGGCTTTAGTCCCGATTGCCCCGTCCCGGTTGGGCAACCGGGACTAAAGCCCCTTACCAACCGGGACCAATAGGGCTGTTTCCACCGGTGCCTGCTCCACGACTCACGCCGCCATCTCCCCACCCAGGTCTCTGCACAACCGGGGATCTTCCCCGTGCCGCCCAGGATCCCCGACGCGTGGCCTCTGGAGCCCTGACGGAGCCACATGTCCCTACTTTTTCCCGCGATGCCTCAACTACGAAGGTCTGCCTCCCCCTGCCTGCGTTAATCGCCGACACAATTTGCTTCAGAACACATAATTAGTAGTTACTATATAACCTAGATTTGACTCCAGGAATGTAAATTACTTTGTCAATTAAATATATTTGATCCAAGTTTCGCCCAACCATCCAAACAAAGTATGATCTGGCCCGCCATATGCTTAGGAAGAATCGTCAGTATTGCTCACTTCCAATGAATGTACACGCATCTTATGTTAACCCAGATTCTGAAGTGCTTCTTGTGGACGCTGTGATGGCACTCTTGCATTGTCTAGCACACGTAAGATGCACTGAACTCAAACCAATTAAGGTAGATGCAGTTTGCACCTTGGGGATTTTATGCCAATGTGGGAGTTCACTACATAGGATAGATCAAGAGGCGAATACTCATTTTGAGGTTTGTTCTTGCTCTTGTTCAATTCAAATTACACATTGCACATATTTCTGCTAAAGTGAGGATGTCATAGGGAAGATTGAGGATGTCATAGGGCTGGCCGGCCTCCATGGTAGCGTCTAAGGTCACCGGCATGGCGGCCCAATACAGTGGTGTGGTGCTCGCCAAATTCCCTGTCGGGGAGCATCGATCTGGCGGCCGGAGGTGAGTCGCGACAGAAACTAGAGCCATCTACGGCGGCGATGGCGAAAAAGTTTCCGGCAAGTCAGTGCAAACTCCAAGTTCTTGGACTTGGAAAAATCCTGCTTCATTCTCGTGTGCTTTTACTTCTATATTAATTGTGTCCACATGGCTGAGGCCAGAGAGATCTTTGAATTTTTCAAAGGAGGTGCATACAAACCGGCATTTTTTTCAGAAATTTTGCATTGTCCTATAATGACTAATTTAGCAAAAACTTTCATCTATGTCATGCATTGTCCCCATATTCTATTCTATTATGCCATCTCTCTTGAGGTAAAACACATGCGACACGGAGCTGCCCAATCCGTTCTCAGATGCTTTCAAGAAGACCCAAGGTATCAACTGTAGCAATGACGATTTCACCAATTCGATGCATATAGCAACGACTTTTGTTTTTCTCCTGCCAGGCGAGTCACCTTAGAGCAAGTATAAGAAGGGGCAGAGCTGAGACAAGAACTTATAAGACATGGTTTATACTTAATAACTAGAAACATTGCGGAGGAAAGACATCTCATTTAATATGAAATCAGCCATACATGATCTTAATTAGGATGAATTAATGGCGTAGCGAATATATTTTCAAGTGTGAATTTGATACTCAACATCAAAATTAAAGCGGAATTCTGCTAGTAAGAATAAAACTAAAGAAGGAACCGAGCTGGAAATTCTTGGGGTAATATTGGGCATCGGATCAATATTATAAGTATAAGTTTAGGTGATTGCTATGCTTAAAACCCGCAAGAGATGGTCCAGTTCCTAACCAGTGGCAGGCCCACATCGAGAGCCGTGTGGTCAATTGTCTGTAAAGGTTTGGCAAATCCATTATCTACAAGTGTAAGTTACACAACAATATATAAAAAATAGTAAAAATATGTGTATTTCACATCATTCATTTGAAACGATAAACGCAAACTTGAAGTTCTTGCTCCGCCACTGTTCCCACCACCAGTATACCAGGTATCTCCCCGAGCCTCTTGCCATCCTTGTTCCATCTCGCTCGCTAGGCCCAATGACTCATCTCTCCTACGCTCATACATACATACATACATACATACATACATACATACATACATACATACATACATAGTGACCAATTCTCGCGATGTTAGCAATCCATGACGTCCTTGTTACTGTAGGGATTTAGAAATTGTATTGTAGACTCTAGTGTGTCTCCAATCACCGCCTGCCATGTTACCCTTTCATCTCGTGGATGGGCTACATTAGTTGATTGTCGTTTTTTCGAGTGGTCTTGGGGGAGCGCAATGGCTCCACCTAAATTTTTCATTTCTTCAAAATAAAGGGTGACATCCCTTGGGAGCAAACAACAGAGGGGGAGACCACCTACAATGAAGAGGGAGGGGCTCATAGCACCACACACCACACATGCACAAAGATCAGATCAATGGAACGGGAAGAAGGTAGGTGAGCCAGAGATCCACATCAACCTATTGCTTGATTGGCAGGCGCGAGCGCCACATGATAGTCTCTTCAAGGAAATTCTTCCTGACGAGGGCGAGTGAGGGAGCCAGGTGTTGGAACACCACGCCGTTGCGATGCGTCCAAAGGTTCTAGAGGCATAGGAGCCGCAGAGTCGACAAGGTGCATAGTGGAGGGCATGGAGGGAATGGACAACCAACAACATCACTGAGTATTCTTCTTTGGTGTTTTAAGTGTTGTGTGGGTGAACCTGTGTTAATGTACCGATCTTACTTGAACTAATACATACTTGTGATTATACCCCCTACAAACATCCGTAACTACAGGAAAGCAATTAAGATATAAATCTAACCACAGCCTTAAACTCTGATATCCTACGCTCCCTTATGCAAAGGTGTCCTAACGGGGTTTCAGGTTTCTGTCACTCCGGCAACCCCACAATTAGTAGCCAAATACACAATGCATTCTCCTAGGCCCATAAATGGTGAAGTATCATGTAGTCGACGTTCACATGACACCACTAGAAGAATAGCACCACAACTTAAATACTAAACCATTGAATAATAACTCAGCACAAATCCACTAATAACAACATGACTTCTCCCATGTCCTCAAGAACTAGACGAACTACTCACAAGACATCATATGGATCAAGATCAAAGATGATATGGTGATGAATAACAATCTGAACATAAATAATAATCCAATGGTTCCACTCACAAGCATAAACTACAATAGTAATTAACACCGGGAAAGTTTCCCCTAAGAATTAAAGCAATATCCAACACAATTGTTACAGCGAGACGGAGTGTTTATGATGGTGCTGGTGGAGATGATGGTGTGGATGATGATGATGATGATGATGATGATGATCCTGATGAAGCATAGCTTGATGATGGTGTTGATGGCAACGATCTCCCCTCTCCGGGAAGGAATTTCCCCGACAGAAATCTGTGTGCTGGAGAGATCTTTCTCTCTCGGTGTTTTTCGCCCCGTGGAGGAGGCAGAATCTATCTGTGGTCCCCTAGTATTAGGGTTCCATAGGGAAGATATAGGTGAAGGGGCGGAGTCGGGAGCCGGGCAGGTGGGCCACCTGCTCTAGGCGTGGCCCAGGGTGGGCCCGTGCCTAGGGGAATGTGGGCCGCCTGCGGCCCTTCTTCGCTCCTCCTTCTAGCTTCCTCAATCTTCTGGAAAAATAATATTTTCCCTTATTTTTCTGGTATTTTCTGATCTTCGCGAAATTGCATCAAAACGCCTTCTTTTCCATCAGAATCCAGACTCAGGCAGTTCATCCTCCAAGAATCATCCAACATGCATAAACAAATGAAAAAGACATAAGTTATACCTCATAATAAGACATATATCAATGAATAGAGGTAAATTATGATATAGAATGGTGATGCAAATTGGACGTATCAACTCCCCCAAGCTTAGACCTTCGCTTGTCCCCAAGAGAAAACTGAGCTCAGTAAACATGTCCACAGGTTTATGGAGTGAAGTGTTGATAAAAGAATACAGACAAGAAGCATCACACATACCATTACATAACTCATAGAAGAAAGCAACTCACCATTATATAACTTAGCTTGCAACAAGTACAGGAGTCACAATAGATATGCATAAAGATAAATCATAATTGGAATTGGCAAACTGACTTGTGGTCGAGAACACAAAAAGCTTTTCGTATAAGTTTTATAACAGGAGCACTCTTTGCTCAAAAGGGTTTTTCAATGAAGGCCTTCAAAGTAATACTCAATAGATAAGAGTCTTGTGCAAAAAAGGAAGATAGAGAACATGATTGAATAAATCACCATATGAATGCTTGAAAGACAACAACTCAAAAGCTTGCTGGAGATAGAGAGAAAGTAGGTTTACTGACTCAACTTGGTGATAGGTGAAAGGTCCCTTCATAAAGGGTAGTAGGGATTACAAGTCATAAAGAGCTTCCAAAAGATTATGGTACTTACTAGCTTTGAGCCCTTATTGCCCCTATCATAGGCATCTTGAGATGATTAAGGTTAAAGTGCACAAAGATGAAGTATATTCTTGACAAAATATAAGTTGGAAATCTCATGTCCCTTGAATATGAGGGCCACTCCTCATGCTACTCAACTTTGGTCACCGGTAAGTTCTTGTCATTGCAAGTACATGCGTATAATAGACAACTACCAACAGGGTACCCCTTGCACATGGTACAGGAGCTATCCCATAACCAAAATGACAAGACAAGCAGACAATGAGCATCTCAGCGATCTTTTTATTTACTATGTGCATAGCCTTTTATTGAGGATGCTTCATAGATAGCTCACTATGGTGATGCTGCAAGTTTCCACCATGATTAGGCATGGCTTAGGCTAGCGGCCTAGACGTTTCTCTAACACAAAACACAGACTCCATGGACTTACAAGTTCCCTCTTTATTTCACACCGTTGGCATCCATAGACAAAAGAGCACGATATCAACTATGTACAGAGTACAAGTGCAATGTTGAAAACATTTTCCGTGATAACACGGTTCTGCTAATTCCAACGTATAGATGCAAGCATATACAACTTCGATGGCACAATGGTTCAAGTCTATTAGGGGCAAGAAAATAAGGTGTGCCATCAAGTTCGTGAGAGCTTTACTAACTAGTTTTCACATAACAAAATACTTTTTAATTCGAAAGATAGATGAAGCTTGAGAATTTGCTTGGAATAGCAATTGCTACTAGGTAGATATGGTGGACACAAATGGCAAAGATTTTGGTTCAAAGGGATTGGAAACATGAGAAGTATTCCTTCTCAAAACAGGTTTTTGGCTAGCAAAGCTAGGTAGGAAGCCAGAGAGTTGAAAGAAACAAGCAAACATACAAGTAATAAAGCCAAACATGCAATCTTCCTTGAAGACACAAAAGATCTTAAATAAAGAATACTAAGCTCATGAGTCAATAAGAAAGAAAACAAATGATACAAAATACCTATAAACTTTTTATCTTTTTCTATCAAACCTCAAAAAGTATTGCTACTGACCAGAACTTGGTTTGCCAAAACCATTAGATCTACTTGATGCTCCCAAAGTGATGCCAATGCTGATCAACAAGATCCATCATATAATAGAGGTTGCAAACTAAAATAAGAGGTGCAAAAAGTAACAGATGAGACTTCTCCTTAATATTCCAATAAAGGCACTCACACAAAGGGATACATAGATAATCAACTAAAGGAGAGATACTTCCACATGCAAACCAAACTATAAGATAACACCTCCACCAAAGATATGAATCTACTAAAAAGTTAAAAGATAATAGATAATGATGGTTATACCGCGGCACTTCCCCCAAGCTTGGAAAAAGCCAAGGGGAATAATGACCCACAAGTATAGGGGGTGTATCGTAGTAATTTTGATAAATAGGAGTGCCGATCCCAACGAGGAGCAGAAGGTGCTGAATAGTGGTATGGAGCAGGAACTCTATGTAAATACTTAGCAAACGGATTTTTAGTGGTTTTCTGATAAGGCAACAAAACGAAGAGCAAGTAATAAAGACAACGAACAAACGAATCAAGTGGCCCAATCCTTTCTTAGCAAAGGACAAGCCGATGGAAATACTTATAAGGACCAAACGTTCTCGACGACACATGGGAATTCTGTCAAGTGCTTTCGCTTCAAATAGCTGAGTACTATTCTCTAGTGTTGTAAGTGTTGTGTGGGTGAACCTGTGCTAATGTACCGACTGTACTTGTACTAATACATACTTGTGATTAAACCCCCTACAAAAATCCGTAACTACAGGAAAGTAATTAAGATATAAATCTAACCACAGCCTTAAACTCTGAGATCCTACGCTCCCTTGTGCAAAGGTGTCCTAAGGGGGGTTCAGGTTTCTGTCACTCCGGCAACCCCACAATTAGTAGCCAAATACACAATGCATTCCCCTAGGCCCATAAATGGTGAAGTGTCATGTAGTCGACGTTCACATGACACCACTAGAAGAATAGCACCACAACTTAAATACTAAACCATCGAATAATAACTCATCACAGATTCACTAATAACAACATGACTTCTCCCATATCCTCAAGAACTAAACGAACTACTCACAAGATGACATGGTTATACCATGCGGGTACACGATATCAGCATACCTAGTCCAGCCCAAGGAAGGCCCACGAGAACATGCGCCAGCCCATGAAGACTTTCGGGTGGCCAGGGCCCATGACGCCTTCGGATCCTTGGAGAACAAGACTAGAGTAGATAGAATATTCAAAGGGGCAAACCCTAAAACCTGTAACCGACTCGATCTGTGCCTGGGACCTGCCTATCTCTATATAAAGGCTAGGAGGACACGAAGAGTAGGGCACTTCGCATACCACCGCATACACACCTCCACGCCAGATTGCATCTGCGCACCCCTGTACTTTTCGGTTCCACCGTAATCAAGAGCAGACAAGGTTTTCTCTCCAGGGGCCTGAACCTGGGTAAATCTTGTGTCCCCATGTTGCTTGTTTGCTAACCGTTCCGCGATCTCCAGCATCCCCATCTTCTCCAAAACCCAAGCTCATAACAATGGGCATTGACGAGATTAAACCTCGTCAATTGGCGCCGTCTGTGGGAACTGGCGGCGTTGATTATGCGATCGTGAAGGTCCCAACCAAAGCGATCTACAAATCCGTGGCGACGGAGAGTCATCTCCTCTTCGGCGCCTTTGACTTCACCGCCCGCTCGCCAGCCACCCTGAAGGACTTCGAGCCCGTTGGCGACGGACTCGAGATCCTGTTCGGGAGCTTTTGCTTCTAGGTGGGGCAGACCGGCACTCTCCGCCTCCCAGAGCGGGTGCCCTTGCCATCGATCAGGCCCGCTTCATGGGCCCCACACCCCGTGCTACGCACATCTCCATCAACAGATGAGTCCTATGATACCAGCGGCTTCAACTCAGATATGTGCGATCCACCATCGGAGGAAGGGACCTACGGTTCCGGATCCGAAAGCTGTGGAAACAACGATCCAATCTACGAGCGCTACCAACGCGCTGCAGTCATCCAGAGTGACGTGGATCAGGAGCACAACCCGCCACCCAACCCACAGGGTAGAAACGGCGAGAACAGAAGAAGACACCCCCCCCCCCCCCCCCCCCCGCCCAACGGGGATGACATCGATCGGGTTATCCACCTCAGCGAGGAAGGATGGGCTCAAGCACGCGAAGTCGTAGCAGGCAACAATATCCTGCCCGTGGGTGCCTCACGGGACCTTCTGATGGCATACCACATGCTCCTAATCGAGGAGCACAAGAAGCAGGTGAGATGCAAGAGGTGCTTGACAAACGCAAGCAAGCAGCCTCGGAGTCGAGGGACTCGAATCTGAAGAAGATCGTGTTGTTTTGTCCTAAGACAGTTAACTGACCCTGATCTGTCGGGAGAGTCAGGCACACGCATCAACAATCCCTACACACTCAAATCATTCTCTAGACAAACATAGGTAGTTGCACCCGAAGGATTGAAGAGTCCTCAGCCGAATCTACGATTTGACTGAACACTCGGGGGCTACTGACATGGTTATACACTGCGGGTACACGATCTTAGCATACCTAGTCCAGCCCAAGGAAGGCCCACGAGAACATGTGCCAGCCCATGAAGACTTTCGGGTGGCCAGGGCCCATGACGCCTTCGGATCCTTGGAGAACAAGACTAGAGTAGATAGAATATTCAAAGGGGCAAACCCTAAAACCTGTAACCGACTCGATCTGTGCCTGGGACCTTCCTATCTCTATACAAATGCTAGGAGGGCACTTCACATACCACCGCATACACATCTCCACGCCAGATTGCATCTGCGCACCCCTGTACTTTCCGGTTCCTCCGTAATCTAGAGCAAACAAGCAGGAGTAGGGTTTTCCCTCCGGGGTCCTGAACCTGGGTAAACCTCGTGTCCCCATGTTGCTTGTTTGCTAACCGTCCCGCGATCTCCAGCATCCCCATCTTCTCCAAAACCCAAGCTCATAACAATGGGCATTGGCGAGATTAAACCTCGTCACAAGACATCATATGGATTAAGATTAAAGATGATATGGTAATGGATAACAATCTGAACATAAACAATAATCCAATGATTCCACTCACAAGCATCAACTACAATAGTAATCAACACCGGGAAAGTTTCCCCTAAGAACTAAAGCAATATCCAACACAATTGTTACAGCGGGACGGAGTGGTGATGATGGTGTGGATGATGATGATGATCCCGATGAAGCCTAGCTTGATGACGGTGTTGATGGTGACAATATCCCCTCTCCGGGAAGGAATTCCCCTGGAAGAAATCTGTCTGCCAGAGAGATCTTTCTCTTTGTGTGTTTTCCGCCCCTAGAGGCGGCGGAAATCTATCTGTGGTCGCTCCCCGAGGCTTAGGGTTCCGTAGGGAAGATATAGGCGAAGGGGCGGAGTCGGAGGCCGGGCAGGTGGGCCACACCTGCCCTAGGCGCGGGGTCAGGTGGGCCGGCGCCTAGGGGGTGCCCCCCTGAGGCCCTTCTTCGTCCCTCCTTCTGGCTCCCTCATTCTTCTGGTAAAATAATATGTTTCCATATTTTTCTGGTATTTTTATAATCTTTGCAAATTGCACCGAAATGCCTTCTTTTCCATTAGAATCTAGACTCCGGCAGTCCATCCTCCAAGAATCATCCAAAATGCATAAATACATGAAAAAGCCATAAGTAATACCTCATAATAAGACAAATATCAATGAGTAGAGGTAAATTATGATATAAAAAGGTGATGCAAGTTGGGTGTATTAGGGATGCCAAACCTGATGACGAATTATTCCGTCGGTGGTAGTGGTGTTATCTTGATAAGCTCTTCAATAAGTTTGTTCAAATCCTCAATATCGAAGGTCAGAGTACGAATCAACTCTGAATTATGCTCAGTGCAGCTCATGATCAATTCGGACCGAGGATCCCAGTCCTTGTTATTCTTTCTCCACTCTTCCTTCTTAGAGTGTTCCTTCCCTGCATGGTTAGAGTGAGTGATACGAAGAGGAGGTGACCGTGGAGAGAGGATATGACGTGGAGTTTTCCCTCCTGTAGACATCCGTGCTGTCCTCTTAAGCTTGATAGGTTTTGCCAGCACTCCAATGCTTGCGACGGTAGTGCGGGTGTCCGGTTGCTTGTCCTCCTCCATGTCTCCTTCATAACCTAGCAAAATCTCCTCCTCCTTGGGTTTGCGAGGATCGTCTTCCTCGGGCTTCTTGCCTTTATCGTTGGCGGAGACCATGGTGCTCTAAACTTAAGAAGATTTCCTGACAGAAACAGATCGAAACGAAAACAGGACGAGAACACGATGCACGAACCTCGAGGGATCTGTGAGATTATATATTACGAAGTTTCAATGCATAAGGAAGGTTTTGACATGGAAACGAGGCGTAGTCGGAGCTCGGGGGTGGCACACCCCCTCCAGGCGCGACCAGGCAGGGGCCCGCGCCTGGGGTGGGTTTGGCCACCCCGGCCTCCAGTTCTTCCTCTGTTCCATCTCGTAACTTCCCTTATGTATTAAAAACATAAAAAATATAAAAAGATTGGGGTTTCACGAACCTTCTATTTTCACCTTTTTTTACCTATTCAAAGACGAACTCTGTAGACTCCTTTTCTCCTTCTCCTGGAAATTCCTTTTCTCTCAAGGCAATACACAAACTTCAGTGTCAACATTAGTGTAATAAAAAACAATTAACCTTTAGGTTAACCCTTCAACTGAAATCCATCAGAACAAAGGCTTCTATAAAAGTCAAATGCAAATGATAACAGAAATCTGTCAAAACAAACCAGCAGGTAAAGATTGATTTTTTCGAAAACCTTCAGCTGGAGAATGCAAATCAAAACGTGCAGAACTAATGCAAGTTGGATAACAACTTGAAGAACAAGATTAGAAAAATACAGCTTCATCCGACGTACTGAGCTCCCTCATGAATTTTTACAATACAGCACAAAAATCTGTCCCAGGACAGCCGCTTTTCACATCTCCTCTACTTCACAAAAGTAGTTGAACTTGACAAAAAAACCAAAACAAAAAGGATAAGGAGAGGTTATTACTGAGATAATAACTTCCAAGACTCAACAAAACTCTTGGGTTATCTTCCAACAAGTACTTTTCTTTATTGCCTTTAAGTTAGGCTTGAAACTTTCAAAGATGCTCACAAAGGAGATATAAATCTAGAGTGAAAAAGAGCATCAAGAAGCAAATAACCAACACATTTGAGTCTAACCCACTTCCTATGCATGGGGGTATCATGAGAAAACAAATTGTTGAAACAAAAAATCCACTAGCATAGGAAGACAAAACAGATGCAAATTCAAAGCTTTCAACATAAAACGGGGAAACTTAACATTATTAAGAAGCATAAAACCATTTTTATCTCTATCATAATAACCTTCAGTAGCACTTTGAATAAAGTTGATAATATAACTGTCACTAGCAACAACTTTATCATCAGAATGAGCATACTTACAGTCACCAAAAAGAGGTCCAAGGTCATAAACTGGATCACTAGAAGCAAGTTGTTCCATCCTGAAATCTTTATTAGGCAAGCTGTTTTCACAAGGAGCTTTAGTAAATTTGGAAAAGTTAAACTCATAAGAATCTCCATCAAACTTAGTTAAAACTTTATCCTTTACAATCTATAATAGCTCCACAAGTGTTCAAGAAAGGTCTACCAAAAATGATAGGACAGGTTTTGCTAGCTGCAGAATTAAGCACTAGAAAATCAACACGATATTTAATCTTACCACAAAGGACCTCCACATCTCTTACAATGCCAATGTGGCAAATGGTTTCCTTATTTGCAAGGTGAATAAACACATCAATGTCCTCAAGCTCACAAGGACCAATTTCATGCATAATTTCCCTGTAAATCTCATAAGGAATAGCACTAGAACTAGCACCAATATCACATAAACCATAGTATCAATGATCACCAATTTTAACAGAAAGCACACGAACACTAGCTTTTCTAGCTTTACTAGGATGAGAGACAATATTAGAAGTGTCTTCACAGAAGACAATGTGCTCATCATCTATATTTCTAGCGTCAAGATCTTTCACAATAGCTACCACAGGTTCAATATTCAATTGCTCATCAGGCTCCACAGTTTCCATTGTACCTTTATTATTTGCACTAATAATCATAGAGTATTCCTTTATCTTATCTGGGAAAGGGACTTTCTCAACATGAGGTTCAGGCACAATATGATTAGTAGTACAAACTTCAGCACTTCTAATAGAACATGACTAACAACATCTTTATAAGGTGCATGGTACTTGTTCCACTTCTTTTTGGGAATTTCTATGTAAGATGCAAAGGCCTTAAAACAGTTGGCAATACTTTGGGAATCAAGACCAAACTCATTGCTAATATCACGGAAGTCACCAGTTCCCATAAAAGATTTAATGCATTCATAATCATAGTTTATACCTGACTTTCTTCCTTTGTCATTCTCCCAAGCCTCAGTGTTCTCTTGAATACGGTCTAGTAGATCCCATTTAGCTTCTTCCTTCATACGTTTGAATGATCCAGCACAAGAAGCATCTAGTAAATCTTTATCATGAAGATAAAGTCTAGCATAAAAGTTATTGATAATAATATTGTTAGGGAGTTCATGAATAGGACATTGAAGCAGTAGTAACTTCAATCTCCCCCAAGCTTGAGATGTACTCTCTCCATCACGGGACCAAAAGTTATATATCAGATTTTTATCCTTATGAATCTCACTGGGAGGATATAATTTAGAATAAAAGAGAGAAGTCATTTCCTCCCATTCCATGGATTGTCCATTCTTTAGCAGCTTATACCATTCTTCAGCTCCCCCCTTCAAGGATATGGAGAGTAACTTCTTCTTCACATGTCCAGTTATGATACTTGCACACTTAAACAACCCGCATAATTAATGGATAAAAAGCAAATGATCACCATGATTGACAGTTCCATCCCCAAAATAATAATTATCCATAACACGATCAACAATACTTGTAGGTATCTTAAAAGGATCTATCTCAACAGGTGGTGGTTAATCTACTACCCTAACAGTAGTAGTAGTATTCCCAAACAGAAAACCAAGTGTGTTATGTGAGACCCTGGCGCATGGCTCAATAGGATTGATAGGAAACCCATACCAACAAGTTGCAACTTCTTTTCCGGAAGCTCATTCGAAAAGAACTCTTAGCTTAAGCGTGCTTGGCCTAGAGCAATTCTAGGATGGGTGACCGACCGGGAAGTAGAAAGTGCACGCAGTGAGGACAAAGTGTGAAAATACTAGTGTTGGTGCGTAGGGTTAGTCTAGAGATCCTATTGAGCTGCCGTAAGTGACCGTCGGTCCGTAATGACCGGGTGTTACAAATTATCGAGCCGACCCTCGCGGTTAAACAGTGTGCGGGTCGGTGGACATGTGGAGCATGGCGTGTGGCGGAGTGGACACGGCATGGCACATGTGCAAGACCGACGCACAGACGTGTGCCAAGAGGGGATATTCCTGGCTTGTGGTTGATCGACGAGGACGTCGATCTTCTAAGGGTGGGTGTATGTGAGACCCTGGCGCAAGGCTCAATAGGATTGATAGGAAACCCATACCAACAAGTTGCAACTTCTTTTCCGGAAGCTCATTCGAAAAGAACTCTAAGGTTAAGTGTGCTTGTCCTAGAGCAATTCTAGGATGGGTGACCGACCGGGAAGTGGGTAAACAGGTATGCACGAGTGAGGACAAAGTGCGCAGAAAAGACTAGTGTTGGTCTATGGGGTTAGTCTAGAGATCCTATTGAGCTGCCAGAAGTGACAGCCGTCGGTCCGGAATGACCGGGGGTGTTACAGTTATCCATATTGGAAACATAGTAACAAGCAGTAACAAAAAGCAATACTCACAGTAGAAGTTTTCTTTACCAGTTCCACTCTTCAATAGCGCTTCACTCCCCGGCAACGGCGCCAGAAAATAGTCTTGATGACCCTCAAGTATAGGTGGTGTATCGTAGTACTTTCGATAAATAGAAGTGTCGATCCCAACGAGGAGTAGAAGGTGCTGAACAGTGGTATGGAGCAGGAACTCTCTGTAAATACTTAGCAAACGGATTTTTAGTGGTTTTCTAATAAAGCAACAAAAAAAGTGCAAGTAATAAAGAACAAACGTAGAAAGTGGCCCAATCCTTTCTTAGCAAAGGACAAGTCGATGGAAATACTTATAAGTACCAAACGTTCTCGAGGACACATGGGAATTCTGTCAAGTGCTTTCGCTTTATATAGCTGAGTACTCTTCTTTGGTGTTGTAAGTGTTGTGTGGGTGAACCTGTGCTAATGTACCGACCTTACTTGGACTAATACATACTTGTGATTAAACCCCCTGCAAACATCCATAACTACAGGAAAGTAATTAAGATATAAATCGAACCAGAGCCTTAAACTCTGAGATGCTACGCCCCCTTATGCAAAGGTGTCCTAACGGGGGTTCAGGTTTCTGTCACTCCGGCAACCCCACAATTAGTAGCCAAATACACAATGCATTCCCCTAGGCCCATAAATGGTGAAGTATCATGTAGTCGACGTTCACATGACACCACTAGAAGAATATCACCACAACTTAAATACTAAACCATTGAATAATAACTCAACACAAATCCACTAATAACAACATGACTTCTCCCATGTCCTCAAGAACTAGACGAGCTACTCACAAGACATCATATGGATCAAGATCAAAGATGATATGGTGGTGAATAACAATCTGAACATAAACAATAATCCAATGGTTCCACTCACAAGCATCTACTACAATAGTAATTATCACCAGGAAATTTTCCCCTAAGAATTAAAGCAATATCCAACACAATTGTTATAGCGGGACAGAGTGGTGATGATGGTGCTGGTGCAGATGATGGTGTGGATGATGATGATGATCCCGATGAAGCCTAGCTTGATGACGGTGTTGATGGTGACGATCTCCCCTCTCCGGGAAGGGATTTCCCTGGCAGAAATCTGTCTGCCGGAGAGATCTTTCTCTCTCGGTGTTTTCCACCCCGCAGAGGCAGCGGAAATCTATCCTAGTATTAGGGTTCCATAGGGAAGATATAGGCGAAGGGGCAGAGTCGGGAGCCGGGCAGGTGGGCCACACCTGCCCTAGGCATGACCCAGGGTGGGCCCGTGCCTAGGGGGTGTTGGCCCCCTGTGGCCCTTCTTCGCTCCTCCTTCTGGCTTCCTCAATCTTCTGGAAAAATAATATTTTCCCATATTTTTCTTGTATTTTTCTGATCTTCGCGAAATTGCATCAAAACGCCTTCTTTTCCATCAGAATCCAGACTCCGACAGTTCATCCTCCAAGAATCATCCAACATGCATAAACAGATGAAAAAGACATAAGTAATACCTCGTAATAAGTCATATATCAATGAATAGAGGTAAATTATGATATAGAATGGTGATGCAAATTGGACATATCAACGCTGCAGCATGGGAAGTGATATGTTGGAAACGTATCTATAATTTTTGATGTTCCATGCTTGTTTAGTATCAACTTTGTTATGCTTTGTCTACTCTTTGAGGTATTTTTATACACTTTCTGGGACTAACCTATTAACAATATACCGCAGTATCAATTGCCTATTTTCTGCTATTTTTGGTTTCTGAAAATCTAGAAATGAAATATTCTCGGAATTAGACGGGACAAAAGCTAAAGTCAATATTTTACCGAGTCAAACATAGAGACCAAAGGGCGACCGAAGGAGGACCGCGAGGCCGCCACACCCTAGGGTGGCGTGACCCCCTCTAGGGTGTGCCGCCACCTGGTGTGGGCGCCTCGGGTACCCCTGCCTCGCCTCTTCGCCTATATAAGCCCCCCGATGCAAAAATCCTAAGGACCCAATCAACTCTCCAAAAAACAGTCTGTAGCCGCCACCACCATCGTCCCTAAATCCGGGGGGATCTGAAGCTCTTCCCGGCACCCTGCCGGAGGGGAGAGATCATCCCGGAGGCCTTCTTCATCACCATGACAGCCTCATGTATGATGCGTGAGTAGTTCCCATAAAAGATTTAATGCATTCATAATCATAGTTTATACCTGACTTTCTTCCTTTGTCATTCTCCCAAGCCTCAGTATTCTCTTGAATACGGTCTAGTAGATCCCATTTAGCTTCTTCCTTCATATGTTTCAATGATCCAGCACAAGAAGCATCTAGTAAATCTTTATCATGAAGATAAAGTCTAGCATAAAAGTTATTGATAATAATATTGTTAGGGAGTTCATGAATAGGACATTGAAGCATTAGTAACTTCAATCTCCCCCAAGCTTGAGATGTACTCTCTCCATCACGGGACCAAAAGTTATATATCAGATTTTTATCCTTATGAATCTCACTGGGAGGATATAATTTAGAATAAAAGAGAGAAGTCATTTCCTCCCATTCCATGGATTGTCCATTCTTTAGCAGCTTATAGCATTCTTCAGCTCAACCCTTCAAGGATATGGAGAGTAACTTCTTCTTCACATGTCCAGTTATGATACCTGCACACTTAAACAACCCGCATAATTAATGGATAAAAAGCAAATGATCACCATGATTGACAGTTCCATCCCCAAAATAATAATTATCCATAACACGATCAACAATACTTGTAGGTATCTTAAAATGATCTATCTCAACAGGTGGTGGTTAATCTACTACCCTAACAGTAGTAGTAGTAGTATTCCCAAACAGAAAACCAAGTGTGTTATGTGAGATCCTGGCGCATGGCTCAATAAGATTGATAGGAAACCCATACCAACAAGTTGCAACTTCTTTTCCGGAAGCTCATTCGAAAAGAACTCTAAGGTTAAGCGTGCTTGGCCTAGAGCAATTCTAGGATGGGTGACCGACCGGGAAGTGGGTACCGGGTGCGCACGAGTGAGGACAAAGTGCGCAGAAAAGACTAGTGTTGGTCTGTGGGGTTAGTCTAGAGATCCTATTGAGCTGCCAGAAGTGACAGCCGTCGGTCCAGAATGACCGGGGGTGTTACAAATTGGTATCAGAGCCGACCCTCGCGGTTAAACAGGCGTGTGCGGGTCAGTGGTGGACATGTGGAGCATGGCGCGTGTGGCCCGGAGTGGACACGGCATGGCACATGTGCCGACACTGGACGCACAGACGTGTGCCAAGAGGGGACATTCCTGGCTTGTGGTTGATCGACGAGGACGTCGATCTTCTAAGGGTGGGTGTATGTGAGACCCTGACGCATGGCTCAATAGGATTGATAGGAAACCCATACCAACAAGTTGTAACTTCTTTTCTGGAAGCTCATTCGAAAAGAACTCTAAGGTTAAGTGTGCTTGGCCTAGAGCAATTCTAGGATGGGTGACCGACCGGGAAGTGGGTGACCGGGTGCGCACGAGTGAGGACAAAGTGCGCAGAAAAGACTAGTGTTGGTCTATGGGGTTAGTCTAGAGATCCTATTGAGCTGCCAGAAGTGACAGCCGTCGGTCCGGAATGACCGGGGGTGTTACAGTTATCCATATTGGAAACATAGTAACAAGCAGTAACAAAACGCAATACTCATAGTAGAAGTTTTCTTTACCAGTTCCACTCTTCAATAGCACTTCACTCCCCGGCAACGGCGCCAGAAAATAGTCTTGATGACCCTCAAGTATAGGTGGTGTATCGTAGTACTTTCGATAAATATAAGTGTCGATCCCAACGAGGAGCAGAAGGTGCTGAACAGTGGTATGGAGCAGGAACTCTCTGTAAATACTTAACAAACGGATTTTTAGTGGTTTTCTGATAAAGCAACAAAACAAAGTGCAAGTAGTAAAGAACAAACGCAGAAAGTGGCCCAATCCTTTCTTAGCAAAGGACAAGTCGGTGGAAATACTTATAAGTACCAAACGTTCTCGAGGACACATGGAAATTCTGTCAAGTGCTTTCGCTTTATATAGCTGAGTACTCTTCTTTGGTGTTGTAAGTGTTGTGTGGGTGAACCTGTGCTAATGTACCGACCTTACTTGGACTAATACATACTTGTGATTAAACCCCCTGCAAACATCCATAACTACAGGAAAGTAATTAAGATATAAATCTAACCATAGCCTTAAACTCTGAGATGCTACGCTCCCTTATGCAAAGGTGTCCTAACGGGGGTTCAGGTTTCTGTCACTCCGGCAACCCCACAGTTAGTAGCCAAATACACAATGCATTCCCCTAGGCCCATAAATGGTGAAGTATCATGTAGTCGACGTTCACATGACACCACTAGAAGAATATCACCACAACTTAAATACTAAACCATTGAATAATAACTCAACACAAATCCACTAATAACAACATGACTTCTCCCATGTCCTCAAGAACTAGACGAGCTACTCACAAGACATCATATGGATCTAGATCAAAGATTATATGGTGATGAATAACAATCTGAACATAAACAATAATCCAATGGTTCCACTCACAAGCGTCAACTACAATAGTAATTACCACCAGGAAATTTTCCCCTAAGAACTAAAGCAATATCCAACACAATTGTTATAGCGGGACAGAGTGGTGATGATGGTGTTGGTGGAGATGATGGTGTGGATGATGATGATGATCCCGATGAAGCCTAGCTTGATGACGGTGTTGATGGCGACGATCTCCCCTCTCCGGGAAGGGATTTACCTAGCAGAAATCTGTCTGCCGGAGAGATCTTTCTCTCTCGGTGTTTTCCACCCCGCAGAGGCAGCGGAAATCTATCCTAATAGTAGGGTTCCATAGGGAAGATATAGGCGAAGGGGCGGAGTCGGGAGCCGGGCAGGTGGGCCACACCTTCCCTAGGCGCGACCCAGGGTGGGCCCGTGCCTAGGGGGTGTGGGCCCACTATGGCCCTTCTTCGCTCCTCCTTCTGGCTTCCTCAATCTTCTGGAAAAATAATATTTTCCCATATTTTTCTGGTATTTTTCTGATCTTCGCGAAATTGCATCAAAGCGCCTTCTTTTCCATCAGAATCCAGACTCCGACAGTTCATCCTCCAAGAGTCATACAACATGCATAAACAGATGAAAAATACATAAGTAATACCTCGTAATAAGACATATATCAATGAATAGAGGTAAATTATGATATAGAATGGTGATGCAAATTGGACATATCAACGCTGCACCATGGGAAGTGATACGTTGGAAACGTATCTATAATTTTTGATGTTCCATGCTTGTTTAGTATCAACTTTGTTATGCTTTGTCTACTCTTTGAGGTATTTTTATACACTTTCTAGGACTTACCTATTAACAAGATACTGCAGTATCAGTTGCCTATTTTCTGCTATTTTTGGTTTCAGTAAAGCTAGAAATGAAATATTCTCGTAATTGGACGGGACAAAAGCTAAAGTCAATATTTTACCGACTCAAACATACAGACCAAAGGGCGAACGAAGGAGGACCGCGAGGCCGCCACACCCTAGGGTGGCGTGACCTCCCCTAGGGCGTGCCGCCACCTGGTGTGGGCGCCTCGGGTACCCCTGCCTCGCCTCTTCGCCTATAAAAGCCCCCCGATGCAAAAACCCTAAGGACCCAATCAACTCTCCAAAAAACAGTCTGTAGCCGCCACCACCATCGTCCCTAAATCCGGGGGGATCTGAAGCTCTTCCCGGCACCCTGCCGGAGGGGAGAGATCATCCCGGAGGCCTTCTTCATCACCATGCCAGCCTCATGTATGATGCGTGAGTAGTTCACCCTTGGACTATGGGTCCATACAGTATCTAGATGTGTTTTTCTCCTCCTTTGTGCTACCATGTTTAGATCTTGTGATCTTCGTTCATGATCAAGATCATCTATTTGTAATCATACATGTTGTGTTTGCGGTGATCCGATGGATATTGAGATACTATGTCAAATTGATTATTGATTCTATCATGTCAGATTGATTATTGATTCTATCATGTCTGTGTTATTTGTGATCTTGCATGCTCTCTGTTTCTAGTAGCTATCTTGTCCAAGTAGACGCTTGTGACTCCAAGAGGGAGTATGTATGATCGATAGTGAGTTCATGCCTCTAGTAATCTGGAGAAGTGACAGAAATCTCTAAGGTTGTAGATGTGTTGTTGCTACTAGGGATAAAACAACAATCTTTTGTTCATGGAACAATTGTATTATTTACTTTACACACATTGCTTAAAGAAATAATCTGTTGCTTGCAACTTAATACTGGAGGGGCTTCGGACGCTAACCTAAAGTTGGATTATTAGTCATAGAAACAGTTGGATGGCGGTATATGTATATTGTTGTAATGCCCAATCAAATCTCATAGGAGTCATGATGTCTAGTATTGCATTGTTATGCCTTGCTCAGTCCTGTCAATTGTGCCGCTGTAATTTGTTCATCCAGCATGTTATCTATCTTAAGGAGAACACCTCTAGTGAACTGTGGACCCCGGTCCAATCTTTACCATTGATATTCCATCCACTGTTACTGTTTACTTTCTACCATTATGTAGGGTTTCGTAGCATGGAAAACAAAAAATTTCTACCGCATACAAACAAACAAGCCAAGATCTATCTACTAGATTGTAGCAACGAGTCGATAGAATAACTCACCCTCGAAGATTCCAAAGTGTTTAACGAGAGCGGATTCTCGTGGGTGATGTAGTCGTACTCTTCCCGATCTCAAGATCGCGTAGACGATCCTTCCGGCGCTACGTTCCCAAGAAGCACTCCCTTGATCGGTCACACGTTCGGTACTGACGAAGACCTTCCTCTCCTTGTTCCAAGAAAGTGGAGGTTGTAGCACTCTCTCGCGATTCCCAAGTGACAACGGCATGGTACCGAAGAGGGAGATCTCGCAGGCTTAAGCGGAGCGAGTATGGTGGTGTATGAGAGAGTCCCCGATCTAGAGTTTAGACACGCCGAGGAGGGGGCTAGCTGAGGGTTTCATCTAGGCGTGGCGGGATTGCCCTAGGGTCGGCGGCGGCTATGGAGGCGGCTTGGTACTAGGGTTTGGAGGAGAGGATCTTGTGTGTCTAGGAGGGGAGCCCTGCCCCTCCTTTTATAGGTGGAGGGGCCGGCCAAGGGGAGGGAGTCCCTCCCCTACTCGGCTTGGTGGTGCGCCGGCGGTGGGGAGGAGGGACCCCTCCCCAACTCGGTTTCCTCCTCCTTTTCCACTTCCCAAAAATAGCCGTTTGACTTTCAAACTAGCCGTTTGACTTTTCAAACTAAGATTTGATTTAATCCTCTATTTTGTTCAGCGATGACACTTAGTACATGATGCAATCATACCAACTTGATATAACACATTCATGTACCCTTCCCCTCCGGAGTTCCGGACATTCCGGAACCTTCTAGAACATTCCCGATGAAAACACCGGAATCATTCTCCAACTCCGAAACAGGACTTTCCTTATATGAATCTTATTATCCGGACCATTCCGGATCTCCTCGTGATATCCCGAATCCCATTCGAGACTCCGAACAACATTCGGACTCTTTCTCATCATTCCATAACTACTCATACAACGTCGAATCCTTAAGTGTGTCTCCCTACGGTTCGTGAATTATGCGGACATGATCGAGACACTTCTCCGATCATTAACCAATAGAGGAATCTGGAAATTCATATGGCTCCCACATATTTCTACGATTACTTTGCGATCGAATGAACCACTTACATACGATACCAATTTCCCTTTGTCTCACGATAGTTTACTTATCCGAGGTTATGATCGTCGGTATCTCTGCATACCTAGTTCAACCTCGTTACCGATAAGTACTATTTTCTTGTTCCCGTGATATGTGATTCCTTGTGAGCCAGTCACATGCTTGCAAGCTAATTGGATGACATTTCACCGAGAGGGCCCAGAGTATATCTATCCGTCATATGGATGGACAAATCCCACTCTTGATCCATGTGTTTCAACCAAAACTTTCCGAACACTCAATGCCACCTTTATAGCCACCCAGTTACGGTGTGGTGTTTGATGTCATCAAAGCATCCATCCGGTAAAGGTGATATGCATGATCTCATGGTCGAAGGAATTAGGTTACTATGTATCAGAAAGCATATAGCAATTGAACTATTAAAATGACTTGATCTTTATGCTACGCTTATCTATAGGAGTATGTCCACCATATCATTCTCCTAACGATATGATCTTGTTGTTAATAACATCTCAATGTTCATGATAGGGAAACCACAATCATCTATTAACCAACAAGCTAGTATTATATAGAGGCTTTACTAGGGACTTCAAATTAAGTTTACAAATCACACAAGTATTAATGTTTCCTTGTTAATACTATTATAGCATGAATGTAAACATTTATCATAAACACAAAGATATAATAATAACTACATTTATTATTGCCTCTAGGGCATATCTCCAACAGTCTCCCACTTGCACTAGAGTCATCTAATCTAGATTACATGGTAATATACCGAACACCCATGGCAGTTTGGTGCTGGTCATGTTTTGCCCTCGGGAGAGGTTTAGTCAACGGATCCGCCACATTCATATATGTGTGTACTTTGCAAATCTTTATATCCCCATCTTGGATATGTTCTCGAATAGCGTGAAAACGTAGCTTGATATGCTTCAGCTTCTTGTGTGACCTTGGTTCTTGCGCATTGGCTATGGCGCCCATGTTATCACAGTAGATAGACATTGGGTCCAGCGCACTAGGAACCACACCCAGCTCTGTAATGAACTCTTTCATCCATATCGCTTCTTGTGAAGCCTCCGAAGCAGCCATGTATTCCAATTCAATTGAAGATCTCGCCACAACGCTTTGCTTTGCACTCCTCCAGCTAACTGATGCACCATTCAAAATAAATACGTATCCAGATTGTGATTTAGAATCATCCGAATCGGTGTTCCAACTAGCATCGGTGTAACCATTTACAACGAGCTGTTCATCACCTCCATAAGAATGAACCATATGCTTAGTTCTTCTCAAGTACTTAAGGATATTTTTGACCGCTGTCCAATGATCCACTCCTGGATCACTTTGATATCTGCTAGTTAAACTAACAGCATATGCAATGTCGGGTCTAGTACATAGCATGGCATACATTAGAGATCCTATGGCTGAGGCATAGGGAGTCTTAATCATCCTTTCTCTATCTTCTGCCGATGTCGGACTTTGAGTTTTACTCAAGGTCGTATTGGGAAACATGGGCAAGAACCCTTTCTTGCTATCTTCCATTCCAAACCTCTTTAGAACTTTGTCCAAATATGTACTTTGTGACAATGATATTTGGCGTCTCGATCTATCTCTATAAATCTTTATGCCTAATATGTAAGCTGCTTCACCAAGATCCTTCATTGAAAAACTATTATTCAAATATTCCTTGACACTATTAAGAAGGTCTACATCATTCCCAATCAACAATATGTCATCTACATATAGTATTAAGAATGCTACAGAGCTCCCACTCACTTTCTTGTAAATACAAGCTTCTCCATAAGTTTGTATAAAACCAAAACTTTTGATCACCTTACCAAAACGTTGATTCCAACTTCGGGATGCTTGCTTCAATCCATAGATGGACTGTTGAAGTTTGCATACCTTGTTAGCATGTTTAGGATCGACAAAACCTTTGGGTTGCATCATATACAACTCTTCATCAATGTGTCCATTGAGGAATGTTGTTTTGACATCCATCTGCCATATCTCATAATCATAATATGCAACGATTGCTAACATAATCCTCATAGACTTTAGTTTCGCTACCGGTGAGAAAGTCTCATCGTAGTCAACTCCTTGAATTTGTCGAAACCCTTTTGCGACAAGTTGAGCTTTATAGACAGTAGCATTACCATCAGCATCTGTTTTCTTCTTGAAAATCCATTTGTTCTCGACAGCCTTCCGGCCATCCGGTAAGTCCACCAAAGTCCATACTTGGTTTTCGTACATGGATCCAATCTCGGATTTCATGGCTTCTTGCCATTTATTGGAATCTGGGCTCATCGTCGCTTCCTCATATGTCTCAGGGTCATCGGTGTTGTCCACCAACATGACACTCATAACGGGATCATACCAATCTGGAGTGGTACGAGTTCTCGTTGACCTGCGAGGCTCTGTAGCAACTTCAACCGAAGTTTCATAATCATCATCATTAGATTCCTCTCTAATTGGTGCAGGCACCACAGGAACTTCTTCTGGTGCTGCGCTACTCGCAATTTCGAGAGAAGGTTCGACAACCTCGTCGAGTTCTACTTTCCTTCTAGTCACTTCTTTCGAGAGAAATTCCTTCTCTAGAAAGGATCCATTCTTGGCAACGAAGATTTTGCCTTCGGATCTATGATAGAAGGTATACCCAATAGTTTACTACGGGTATCCTATGAAGACGCATTTTTCCGCTTTGGGTTCAAGCTCGTCCGGCTGTAACTTCTTTACATAGGCTTCGCAACCCCAAACTTTAAGGAACGACAATTTAGGTTTCTTCCCAACCATAATTCATACGGTGTCGTTTCAACGGATTTAGATGGTGCCCTATTTAAAGTGAATGCGGTTGTTTCTAATGCATAACCCCAAAATGATAGCGGTAAATCTATAAGTGACATCATAGAACGAACCATATCTAAGAGAGTTCGATTACGACGTTCGGACACACCATTACGCTGTGGTGTTCCCGGCGGTGTCAATTTTGAAAGTATTCCACATTTCTTCAAATGCTCGCCAAACTCGTAACTTAGATATTCACCTCCATGATCATAACGTAGAAATTTAATCTTCTTGTTACGTTCATTCTCAACCTCACTTTGAAATTCCTTAAACTTCTCGAAAGTTTCGGACTTATGTTTCATGAAATAGATATACCCATATCTACTCAAGTCATCCGTGAAGGTAAGAACATAACGATAACCACCGCGCGATGCTACACTCATTGGACCACACACATCGGTATGTATGATTTCCAATAAGTCCGTAGCTCGCTCCATCATACCAGAAAATGGAGTCTTAGTCATTTTACCCATCAGACATGCTTCGCATCTTTCAAGTGATTCGAAATCAAGTGATTCAAGAAGTATATCGGAATGGAGTTTCTTCATACGCTTCACTCCAATGTGACCGAGACGACAATGCCACATATAGGTCGAGTTATCGCTCGATTTCAAACATTTATCCTCAATTTTATTAATATGTGTATTTCCACTATCGAGATTCAACAAGAATAGACCATCTATCAAAGGTGCATGTGCATAAAACATATTACTCATATAAATCGAACAACCATTATTCTCGGACTTAAACAAGTAACCGTCTCGCAATAAACAAGATCCCGATATAATGTTCATGCTTAACGCAGGCACCAAATAACAATTATTTAAGTATAAAACTAATCCCGATGGTAGATGAAGGGGTAGCGTGCCGACCGCGATCACATCAACCTTTGATCCGTTTCCAACGCGCATCGCCACCTCGTTCTTCGCTAGCTTCCGTTTATTCTGCAGCACCTGTTTCGAGTTACAAATATGAGCAACCGAACCAGTATCAAATACCCAGGCACTACTACGAGTACTAGTGAGACACACATCAATACCATGTATATCAGATATACCTTTCTTCTTGATGTTGCGGTTCTTCAAATCCGCCAAGTACTTTGGGCAATTCCGCTTCCAGTGACCTTCTTGTAGTAAAAGCACTCAGTATCAGGCTTAGGTCAAGCCTTGGTCTTCTTCGTTGGCGCGGTAACTTTCTTACCACCCTTCTTGAAGTGTCCCTTCTGCTTAGACTTGCCTTTCTTGAATTTGGTGGTCTTATTGACCAACAACACTTGGTGCTCTTTCTTGATCTCCACTTCTGCAGACTTCAACATGGCAAAGAGTTCTGGCAACGACTTGTTCATGTTCTGCATGTTGTAGTTCATCACAAAGTTCTTGTAACTTGGTGGTAGTGATTGGAGGACACGGTAAATCCCCAAAGCATTAGGAATCACAATACCCAAGCTTTGAAGTTTGTTTGCGTGCCCAGACATCTTAAGCACATGCTCACCGACGAGCTGCCCTTCCATCTTGCAGTTAAAGAACTTTTCAGAAGTCTCATAGCTTTCAATTGCCGCATGAGTCTCAAAGATCAATTTGAGATCCTCGACAATATCATATGGGTCTGAATTCTCAAACCTTTTCTGAAGCTCCGATTCTAAACCATACAAGATAGCACACTGAACTGTGGAGTACTGAGTCTTCCGAGTGAGGTAAACATTCTTTACTTCATCAAAGATCACCTGCGGTGGGTCACCCAATGCATCCAGCACATAGGTCAAATTACCAGCTGTGAGGACAATCCACAAATTGCGGAACCAATCCGCGAAGTTGCTTCCATTGTTTTTCAACTTTTCTTTCTCTAGGAACGCATTAAAATTGATGGTAGGGGTTGCCATTGATCTACAACATATTTGCAATAGTTTAGACTAAGTTTATGACAAATTGAGTTCAAATTAATAATAAAATTAATCTAGGTGAACTCCCACTCAAAACAATATCCCTCACATTGTTTTAGTGATCACACGAATCAAATCCACCACATTAACACCGATCATCACGAGAGCTGACATAGTTTCAATCGCGAACAATCGACATGTTCATTATATCTACTATATGATTCATGCTTTACCTTTCGGTGATCCGTGTTCCGAGACCATGTCTGTACATGCTAGGATCGTCAATATCAAACTTTAGTTTCCGCATGAGCAAATCTGGCTTGCTCACGTTGTATACACTTGCGGAATCTAACACACCCGATCATCACGTGGTGCTTCGAAACAACAAGCTTTAGCAACGGTGCTAACTAAGGATGAACACTTTATGACTTGAAATTCATGTGCATGAGGGATCATCTTATAATGTTACCGTCGTCTACTAAGCAATACAAGATGCATAAAGGATTAACATCACATGCAATTCATAATATGTGATATGATATGGCCTTTCTTCTTTGTGCTTCCGATCTCCATCTTCTAGCATGAACATGATTTCCATCATCACCGGCATTGCATCAAGGTCAATGATGCTTCTCCATGGTTGTCGTCCACCGGCTTCAACTATTACAACTACTTTGAATAGACACGCGGGTCTTAACATAAATTAAAGACAACCATATGGCTCCTGCCGCCAAACTTACAATAAGGAACATTGCATACATCAAATATAATCACAATCATGGTCATATCACATCACAGCACACCCCTGCAAAACAAAGTTAGACGCCTCTACTTTCTTTGCATGTTTTACGTGGTTTGGGGCTTTCAATAAGTGTCGTTCCAACTTACGAACATGAACCACAACATTGATACTAGTATTATTAATCACCCGTTATAAATTGGATCTTAACTATGCTAGGAGAAACAGGCACCCGCAAAGCCACTTATGCAATACAAGTTGCATGTCAAGCGTGGAGCAAGTCTCACGAACGATGTCATGTAAGGTTAGCCCGGGCCGCTTCATCCCAACATCCCGCAAGATGCAAAGTACACAAGAAGCAATCGACAATAAAAGCATCAACGCCCACAATGACCATTGTGTTCTACTCGTGCAAAAGATCTACATATAGACACGGCTCTGATACCACAGTAGGGTTTCGTAGCATGGAAAACAAAAAATTTCTACCGCATACAAACAAACAAGCCAAGATCTATCTACTAGATTGTAGCAACGAGTCGATAGAATAACTCACCCTCGAAGATTCCAAAGTGTTTAACGAGAGCGGATTCTCGTGGGTGATGTAGTCGTACTCTTCCCGATCTCAAGATCGCGTAGACGATCCTTCCGCCAAGGCTCCGTTGACGCCCCGCAGATCGGTCACACGTTCGCAGATTGACGAAGACCTTCCTCTCCCTTGTTCCAGCAGGCAGTGGAGGTTGTAGCACTCTCCTCGCGATTCCGGCAGCACAACGGCGTGGTACCGGAAGTAGAGGGGAGATCTCGCAGGGCTTCGCCTTAAGCCGGAGCGAGTATGGTGGTGTATGAGAGAGTCCCTCGACGATCTAGAGTTTAGACACGCCGAGGAGGGGGCTAGGCCGACGGCTAGGGTTTCATCTAGGCGGCGGCGGCGATTGCCCTAGGGCCGGCGGCGGCTATGGAGGCGGCGGCGGCTTGGTACTAGGGTTTGGAGGAGAGGATCTTGTGTGTCTAGGAGGGGAGCCCTGCCCCTCCTTTTATAGGTGGAGGGGCCAGCCAAGGGGAGGGAGTCCCTCCCCTACTCGGCTTGGTGGTGCGCCGGCGGTGGGGAGGAGGGACTCCTCCCCAACTCGGTTTCCTCCTCCTTTTCCACTTCCCAAAAATAGTCGTTTGACTTTCAAACTAGCCGTTTGACTTTTCAAACTACGATTTGATTTAATCCTCTATTTTTTTCAGCGATGACACTTAGTACATGATGCAATCATACCAACTTGATATAACACATTCATGTACCCTTCCCCTCCAGAGTGCCGGACATTTCGGAACCTTCTAGAACATTCCCGATGAAAACACCGGAATCATTCTCCAACTCCGAAACGGGACTTTCCTTATATGAATCTTATTCTCCGGACCATTCCGGATCTCCTCGTGATATCCTGAATCCCATTCGAGACTCCGAACAACATTCGGACTCTTCTCATCATTCCATAACTACTCAAACAACGTCGAATCGTTAAATGTGTCTCCCTACGGTTCGTGAATTATGCGTACATGATCGAGACACTTCTCCGATCAATAACCAATAGAGGAATCTGGAAATTCATATGGCTCCCACATATTTCTACGATTACTTTGCGATCGAATGAACCACTTACATACGATACCAATTTCCCTTTGTCTCACGATAGTTTACTTATCCGAGGTTATGATCGTCGGTATCTCTGCATACCTAGTTCAACCTCGTTACCGATAAGTACTCTTTTCTCGTTCACGTGATATGTGATCCCTTGTGAGCCAGTCACATGCTTGCAAGCTAATTGGATGACATTTCACCGAGAGGGCCCAGAGTATATCTATCCGTCATATGGATGGAAAAATCCCACTCTTGATCCATGTGTTTCAACCAATACTTTCCGAACACTCAATGCCACCTTTATAGCCACCCAGTTACGGTGTCGTGTTTGATGTCATCAAAGCATCCATCCGGTAAAGGTGATAGGCATGATCTCATGGTCGAAGGAATTAGGTTACTATGTATCAGAAAGCATATAGCAATTGAACTATTAAAATGACTTGATCTCTATGCTACGCTTATCTATAGGAGTATGTCCACCATATCATTCTCCTAACGATATGATCTTGTTGTTAATAACATCTCAATGTTCATGATAGGGAAACCACAATCATCTATTAACCAACAAGCTAGTATTATATAGAGGCTTTACTAGGGACTTCAAATTAAGTTTACAAATCACACAAGTATTAATGTTTCCTTGTTAATACTATTATAGCATGAATGTAAACATTTATCATAAACACAAAGATATAATAATAACTACATTTATTATTGCCTCTAGGGCATATCTCCAACACATTACCTTTCACACTACGTTTAATCCTTTGTTTTCAGCAAACCAGTGAGATTGAGAACCTCACTGTAAGTTGGGGAAAAGTCTTGATTTTGTGTTGTGAAGAATTCCAAGTTGCTAGCAACACCTTGGAGTTGTTTCCTTGCTCCTACTGGTTTGATAACCTTGTTTCATAACTGAGGGGAAACTTGCTGCTGTGCTCATCACACCTTGCTCTTGGGGTCTCCCAACGAGGCTCTGCAGTCGACTGAGCTCATCAGGAAGGGGTCGATGAAGTTCAAGAAAAGTTCCGGCATGACCATGGCGAGTACCGAGCGACCAAGCCAGCAATCTATCCAGAAAGAAGCACGGCGCCTGTTGCCGAGATGTACCTAAGAGATGTCGCGGTAGTGGGGCAACAGCTGAAGCAGAGCACTCCAATTGGTTTCGCAGAGAGCCATAGCCTAGCCAGCAGAGTCGATGAGGGTGCCTCCAAGACTATCCCAGACCCAACCGGGCTAGGACATGCCGGCAACGGTGTGCAGGCAGTGAAGGAGCTTGACTTGGAGGCACCCATTTTGGTCACTAAGGGAGCGAACTCCTAAATATGCTTTGTCCTTAGGATGGAAAACACACTCCTAGGGCACCAGGCATTTGGCGCGAATCGCATGGTAACCGGCCTCCCAAAGGAATGTGTGGCGCTGATCCAGTGGCGATGACACCGGAGGCGAGCAAGGGCCCCATGGTGATGGCAGGGAGGGCATCGAGGACCAACTTGACGAAAAGAGGCGCCCGACCATCAATAATAGCATCAACAAACAAAGCAGGAGTAGGTCGCCTCCACCGTGAGGCTGGTCCTAGTGCTAGTATCATAAGATGTATCATACATGTCAACTTGGCAAAAATCTGACGTGGCACCATAATTAATGAAAAGAGAGATGATTAGTGTATCATAGATAGATACCGTATCATAGCACGTAAAGCTAGAAATTATAATGGCAAGTAAATCTTGTACACACATTTTACATAGAGATTCTACAAATCAATAAATATATCACTAATATGATACTACTATATGATACAATGTACTAGAGACATAGTATCATGCACTAGTATCATATGCATGATACTAGTAGTATGATACTACCACTAGGACCATCCTAAGGGGCAAAAAGGTAAGGACATTTCTCCCTAGCTTGATTTTATTATAATTATTTCCTTCCTTTCCGCATAGTAGAGAGTTTGTATTGACCCCATGGATCTAATTAATCTAAGTCATGGCTCTTATTTATTCGGTCGTCTTAGAATTTCTCGTAACCCGTTTACACTATATGAAAAATATATTGATTCTCTGAAAAACAGTTTGGCAATACAAGACTGTTAGTATATTTACTTGCCTAGGCTAGCAACACTTCAGTTTTACAAAAAGAGGTCCGGAGTTGTTTTTCCAATACTTTAAAAATAGCACGTTTTGAGAGATAATGAAGTATTAATACCATGGTATTTAATCATAGCCAAACACATCAAAGTATTTTAAATTGTAGTATTTTAAAAAACTAAAGTATTGCTGAAATACTTCAAAAATATTTTGCTACCAAACACACAGCCTTAGTTTTTGTGTGTGAGCATGCTTGTATAAGCCGGCTTTGGTGTTTGAAAATGTTTAGCCGATCCATCTGGAATCATTCACGGGTCATATTATTTGTTCCATTGTTCGCGCACGGACTACACCTTGATGGCCAACGCCTACCTCGGAGGGGGTCAGCGTCGGTTATTATTCAGCTATTATGTTGTGATAATCGTACTGTTAGTTGGTTGTTGTCCGGTGGCAATGGAGTTGAGATTAGACTAACACATTTCATATTTACAGAAAAAACGAGCGAGAATATTTTTTGTCGGTTCAAACGGTGTAAGTACAAGATTCCTTCTCAAAGGACGTCAATCTCGTGCAGCATGTTCATGACAAACACAATTATTCCTTGTCCTGAAGCTCATCTCTTAACTACTTCACCTCAGCCAATTAGATACTCTGATTGAAATGCCTCCATATCCATCAACAGGGAATCACCATAAAATGGAATAGTCGGATGTATGCTACCTTCTGTCAAACTAATACCCATACACATCACCCGTCTCGGCCAGTCACCATCGCAAGGACCAAGTACAGAACCATCTTGGCACGCCAAAAACAAAATAAATAAACAGATCGCCGGGGGCGTCCGATGTAGAATAGATCACTAGGAGCTTGTTAACTAGTATAAATATCGTTCCCACACGGCCAAAAGCTGATACAATAAACAATCGAGTAGACATGCCACCCATGGATATAACGTTGAACATGGATAGTGGTTCTTCCTCGATAGATATGCCGCAAAGCTGGCCCCTCTCTGTCCATGTGCCCTCGGAAACTAAGTGGACGGGCAATTCCATGGTGGAGGAGCCCATGAGCCCCGTTGGAAGTGTAATGGAAGACATGAGTGTCTACATCGTCGTCATGGGGCTTGGCGAACCAATAAACTTACCTGTCTTCCGTGCTGGCATCGAAACGGAGCTACTTGGCCGGTACCCGCGCTTCCGTAGCATTCAGGTAATCCATTCCTTTTTATTTAGATATGATTTAGTTTTGTGAGTTTCTCATCTGAATTCCTTGTTACATATGTTTCTCATCAGTCAACTTATTGTGGCTTCCACGAGCCGGTTTCTTACCCTCGCTGGGACAATTTTCCAAACTAAACTCGATAAAGCCAAATCTTATCAGAAACTTTGCTTCCTGGAACAGCCCCCACCCCCTCCCCCAATTGGGGAGGAATCGAAATCTTCGCGGAGAGTAGCATGCTTCCATACCAAACAATCCTTTTGAGGACGATCCGTCACCAGCAGTTCAGTAATGGCGACATGGTCGTGCTCTTTGCAATACTAAGAAAATTAACAGTTTTCACAACTTAATGGCCCGACATCAAAAAGGATGTGTGCCAATCAACCTTTTAGCTTAGCCTTCAACAAATTGGCCCTCTGGCCTTAAAATCAAGAGTAAATTCCAATTTTTACTCTCTAGTTATACTTTTGTGACACAAATTACCCCGTTTAGTTAAAATTTCTCTGTATTACCCCATTTAGTGAAACTCGTGTAAAATTTTACCCTTCTTAAATATTTAGCCCATCTTAGGAGGTTGAATCTGCTCATCAGGTTGATGTGGCGCGTAACTAGATGTACAACTCGGAGACATAATTAGCTAGATCCTCCTCTACCCAGCATTGTTGCAAAAACATGTTGTTCATGTACTGCAAACGCAACGGTAGCAGTGAGCTCTCCTGAAACATGCTAGATTGTACGGTCTTCACGGCGTCCTCGTCGCTACTGGCATTCCGACCTTTAAACATGTCTGAGGAACACATCAGGCACCATGTGTTCTTGTTGCACATCTTGGACGTACCAAGCAAATTCTTTATGATGCAGCTCTTGATTTTCTTTATGATGCAACTCTTAATGTTTTTTCATTGTACACGGCTCAAGGCCAACATCATGCATGGGGCTTCTTCCTCGTTGTGTTGAGTTCAAGCTGCTGTTAGCACTTAGCACATTCATTTATCATATGCGAGATCATGTGCGGTGAGTTCAAACTGAAATCTATCACTATCACTTCCTCATGGTTATGTAGCATGAGCAATTCTGCATTCATACGGCTGTGTTCAGCGTCATGGACAAACCCCAGCTAAGGAAAATTGACTTAGTGAGTGTGTTGAATCTGCTAGAAAAGGCTATTTATTTAAAAGGGGTAAAATGTGGGACAAGTTTTATTAAATGGGGAAATCCGGAGAAATTTTTACTAGATGGGATAATTGTTGTCACAAACATACAATTAGGGGGTAAAAAGAGGAATTTACTCTAAAATCAAATACATGAATACAAACTATTTAACTATTTTCTCGGTTTACCCATGTCAGGAAAAGCATGGCACACCGCGATGGGTGGAGATGAAAGTGAATGTTGACGACCACATTATTTTTCCGAGGTTGGATCCCTCTCTTGTGGCATCACACCCGGAAAAGGCAGTGGAGGATTATGTGGCATCGCTATCAATCCTCCCGATGGAGAGGTGTCGCCCTCCGTGGGAGTTTCACTTTCTCAATTTTCAAACCTCCGAGGCAGCATCCACAATAGTGCTCCGTTTTCACCACTCCATTGGAGATGGAACTTCCATTATGACGCTCTTCATGGCGTCTTCGCACAGTACAAGTGATCCGTCAAGGCTGCCGGCTATGCCCCCACCGCCTAGACGCACCGGAGCAATCTACGAACGGGTGCGGCCTCCACTATCTAATGGTATTTTAGCGTGGCTTGCTTGGGTTTGGTCATATTTTGTGCTGGCGTGGCACACTTTGGTGGACATTGTGTTGCTTAGTGCCACACTATTGTTCCTGAGAGATCCAACCACGTTGCTGAAGAATATGGACGGTGGTGAGTGCTACCACAAGCGTATTGTGCATCGGAGCATTAGCCTTGACGATGTCAAGGTTCTGAAGACTACCATGAACTGTGTAAGTGAAGCTTTTCAACATTAACTTTGTTTGGATATTTGGATAAATGGGGATCAGGTGGGGGGATCCACCAACATTCTATATTCCTACCAGAAGATAAGCCACGTGAGTTCGAGGGGATAACGGTCTTGCGCGGCTAGATCTTATGACCTAGAGGTCGAGTTGCACATCAGTGACTACCACCGATTGAGCATGTATCTCCATGGTGACGAACTGTGACGTGGGGGAGGGGCGGATGTCGGACGCATATGCACAACAAGCAGGGCGATGGGTTCTTGTGGGAATTGTTGATGTGTGTGTGTGGGATTTGGCAAAGTACATCATGGCTGCCTTTTATGGTACTTAATGGGACTATCTATATTTGTACTCCCTCTTATTCAGTTTACAAGGCCCACACATAGGTTTAAAAATGCCTTGACAACCAATCTTGTCTAAAACATATATGCATTATATGTAAAAAATATACCATTAGATTCATATTTTAAAGAAGTTTTCAATGGTATAATTTCCATGGCATATAATTCATGTTTATTGACCAAAGTAATAATTAAAGATTTTCTTAAACTACGTGCATGCCCGTTAAACTAAACTAGAGAGAATATCATTATTTTTCCAGACTGTCAACGATGTGCTGCTTGGTGTGACTTCAGCAGCTCTATCACGATATTGCTACCGCAAGCCTGGTAAGTCGTTTTTTTTGAACAACTGTGTTCTCTATGGACAATACTGTAATTATTACACACTAATTTGTTTTCTCAAATATTAGGTGACACCAAGAAAGAGAGGTCAATTAGTTTGCGTTCAATTATCCCCGTAAATACAAGGCCAGTCTCTAGCCGACAAGTAAGAACTTATTTTAGTGCATATGAACATTATTCCAAGGCCTAATCACAATTTCGTTGAACATACAAGTATTTCTGTTCTCATAACTATGAACAGACATATGTTACCAAGGTAGAGACCGGGAATCGTGTTAGCTTGCTCATATGTCCATTCCACATTATCTTGTATGATGATCCCCTTGAATATATTCGAGAGGCAAAACGGGCAATGCATAGGAAAAAGAGCTCTTTGGAAGTGATAATTACAGAAGCGGCTCTTGAATTTTTGGTAAAGTACTTTGGTGCAAAGGTATATCTCCTACTCTTTTGTACTTTGTATGCTCTTTTACGGTTTTTATAGCAGAAACCTTGAACACAAACTATGTCTATCTATTAAGTCATTTTCTCCGGTACAACCCTTCCCAAAACTAGTACAAAACTAAGGCAAACTCGAAGACAGCGACGAGTTAGATCACTCAATACCACTTCATTATTACTACTGTGTATATGTAACCCTATACAACACCCATATATCCCAATTAAAGTATACGCCTTTATAGCATACATATGTATACTAGTACATATGTTCGCCGGCTCATCGCCAGTGATGGTCGTGGCCGGCGGATGTGTCTGGCTAATTGTCAGGCGACTTGTGAGTAGAGATCTTTGCAAAATATCTTGTCCGGTGACTTGTCCGACTACTTGTCCGGTGACTTGTTTGGTGGTTGCCACGACGGTGGCGGCGGTTGTGCTGATTGCCGGCCAAGGTGGTCATGGGCATGAACGAGGTTGGACAAGTCTAAGTTGAGGTCGTGTGCGGGATGTCTGCGGTATGCCTACATGCCCTGATTTGTATGCCTATATATGGGTATACCTGATTTTGGATATGGGTTTCCATATGTACATGGACGGGCTTCTACGAGTTTAAGGGGAGGGGGTTGTACTGGAGTAAGCCTTATCTATTAATGTTGATAACTACATTGCAATTTCTCAATCAAAGCAGGCAGCAACTTTTATCTTCCGTCGCCTTCACACTGGTACAACCCTAATCTTATCAAATATCGTTGGACCAGCCGAGAAGATAACATTATGTGGGCACCCAGTTGAATTCATGGCAATTAGCGTCTACGGGAATCCACAAGTAAGTCCGCCATGCATGTTCTTGCATCCACTAAATACTTCTGAACATAAAAAGTAAGAATACTTCCTCGTCCTTTCACATCGTAAGATGGACACGAACCAATTTATACTAATAATATTTGTGGGTTTGATATGATGTTCATTTTGGCTTTTGTACAGCAAAGAAAATCTACAATTATTAAAGGTCATACTAATGAATAAAGCACTGTTATACTTGTGAGAATTTCTGTCCGATACACGTATGATAGTCTGTAGCAGCGAGCTTGCTTCACGCGGGCAACTGTTGGTATTTTCCTTTCCTCTTACGGACCTACTCAAAATTCAAGCTCAAACCCATCCAAACTACAAATCCCAAAACCAAATCGTCTCCTGGGAGATCATCCTTTCTTCTTTCCTTCGCTAAAAATATGCTACTTCGCCCTTCCCAGCATTCAGGTTAGCTAGATGCGTTTATGCAAAAGAAGCCAAGGAAAACATGCTTTCATATGATTTTGGGCTGGGGCTTGAGACGTGGCTGGGCACGGGGAACTCGGCAGAGGATTAATTGACACTATAAAAATTCTCATCAACTTTATCTCAAAAATAATGATCTTAGATAGTATGATGGATATGACTGTTCGGGTAGAACTCAACTAGGTTTTGCCACAATATGCTACTCCCTTCGTTTCACAATATAAGCATTTTTAGCAAGATAGGGGGCAGTACATAAAGTACCACATAAGTTGTGTGATTTGTTTATGAAGTCCAAACCTTGCTATTATGTGATTTACTTATTTAATTAGTTTACATGTGATCAGCATGCAACATCAAGTTTTAGTTTTGAAAAGAATCATATGAGCATATTGAGTGGATCTAACTGCATATGAATAATCTCTAATCCCGCATGGCACCCTAGGCATTTTTATGGCCTATCCATATATATAACATGTTTATATAGTAGAGGTGATGCCCAGCTTTCGGTGGCGGGTCATGTGCATTTCCTGGTTTTATTGGAGAAACGATTTTAAAAAGTGAACGCGGAGGTTGCATTTAGTGATTTACATTATTTCGTACTACCTCCATCCAAAAATACATGCATACGAATTTAGCTAAAAGTCAAAGCTAACTAAGTTTTACTAAATATATATTTACATAAGGGAATAGCAAAATACACTATAAATAGATATCTTAGGTAGATCTATTGATATTGATGATTTAGTATTATAGATCATATATAATTGTTAAAACATAAAAATCTTTGACTTTTGAATAAAATCATATGCCCTGGATTTGTGGAAGGAGGGAGTACTTAATTGTCTAATTCTTTTTGCAGGCTCTCACTGTGCACTATCTAAATTATGATAGCACTATCAAGATAAGTCTAGCTGTTGACAGCGCACAATTTCCAGACTATCATTTACTATTAGATGATTTCACTGAGTCCATTAGACTCATGAAGGACGCCGCCAGCCACTTCTAGAAGCATTGATGCATGTTATATATGAGTCATGATGACTACTTATATCAATTTATACCTCATATTTGTATGTTCGGAATCATAAGAAAGAAGTGGAGGTTCAGTGCATAATCAAAATAAGGCTTCGTTTGGAAAAAGTTAACCAAACATATATCAGTGAAGAAGATTCACTAGTACATTGCATAATGCGATGTTCCAAATTGATGTGAACTTACGTATAGTTTCTAATTCATGTTCGGTATATGCATATGCTGGATTTGGTGAATTTGAATTAGAGAAAAAAGTGTTCAAACCGGATATATGATGGTCATCCCAATAAAATTAGTCAAACTTTCTATTTGCGGCATGTAGTGGTGTCCTGGCAAATGTGCCACGAAATTATAATGCTACTCAGCAAAGTCACATTCCAGCGATGTGTTTTGGCAAACGCCAAAAAATAACGGTGTCCTCTAGCAAATTTTTCCTTAATTGATTATATCGTCCAAAGTTAATTACCCGAGCAGGATGGATGGGCCTGGTTCTGGCGATTTTGCGGTACAAGGCGACTTCCCTAGCTTGGAAGGCCAGGAAGGCGATCTTGGCCTCCTCCGAGTCGCAGTCGTTGGCGTCCATCGCCTCCAGCTCGTCGGCGTACTGCAGGAGCCGCCGACTCCTCCCCTCGGGATCCGAGATCCCCAGCACCTTTATGGCATTCATGGCCTCCTGTCTGGACTTCATGGCCGGGGTCAGCTCGCGCGGGATCCTCCTCCACCTCCCCGGCGTCCTCTTCCTCGGCACAGGCGCCGGAGCCGGAGCAGAAGGCGTGGAGGAGGACAACGATGATGCCGACGCGTCGTCCGTGGCGGTCGCGAGGGGGCCTCCGGCGAGGGCTGCTGCTGTGGTTTCCATCTCGGTCAAGAGCTCGGCCTACGCGGCGGCTCGACGGACGTACTATTATAGGTAGGTCGATCGGTCGCCGAACAGGTTTAGGATTCCGTGACGGTTTTTGCCCAATGCAAGGGTATCATGGCCAACGAGTCAGCGGGTACCCACACGTCATTGATACATCATCAAAAAATAGTCAGCTTCCCTATCCAATTCGCCACAGTTTGTTACTATGTGTATCAAAAAACACAAATATTTACTCCATGTAGAAAAAAAAGGTCTCTCATGTAGCTCAGCTACAACACTTTGCTAAACTTGCCGCATTACGGTGGCAGAAATGCCGAGGTATGTATGCATGCAAAATTTACCCCTACATAACAAATACAAATTCTGAAATTCTCTTTGGCCCATTACTATGGCAGCTCATGTGTGTGTGCTAGTGGTGTCAAAGTTTAGTTCCATATTGCTAGTGGAAGGGGAGTTGGACCACCTTATATAGTAGAGTGTTGCACCACTCAGTAAGGTGTGAGAAGAAGAGAAGCCCTCGCGCACTCCTCCTCCGACGCCGCCCGCCTCGTCACACGGGTTGTTCGTCGAGCCGAGCTTTATTTTACTCTTTGAAAAAATTAATTGTGTATTAATTATGATTCATTGACGCGCACCCTAGCAGTAACCAGCAATTAGATTGCATCTGCCTACCTGCGCATCGTCGTTCCACCTCTCTATGCTGCCCTCTGCTACTCCATCCCGCCGGCTGCGTGCACGGTCGTCTGGGAGAGCAGGCCTCCGGAACCCCGTCTCTCTGATCCTGCACCGGGAGAGAGGCGATAAGTTTTTTGGGGAGCGTCTAGACGCGACTGCTCAAGCTCTTCTTCGTCCGGCTTCCTCGACTTCATCGCCATGTCTGATAACGCTGCCACCGGTGGTGGATCCACTTCTGTTGCGCCGTTGGTCATACCATCGACGAACTCGTACGTGTTCTTTGCCCTCTTGTTATTTCCTATGATGATCACTAGTATTGCAGTATGCATAGATATACTAGGTTTTCACTTGCCTGTATGGTGCATGTCTACTATGCGAATGCTAGTTAGTCTTGGATTAAATTAATGTGAAAACTGGTAATTATTTCAACAATCCAAAAACCTTATTTTAGGATGTTTTCGCGTCAAGGCTTTGCCGCTTGTATGAAACCAAACCCGTTTATGGGTGCGCACTTTAAGCGCTGGCAAACCAAGTGTACCCTCTGGCTGATGGCTATGGGCGCCTTCTGGGTATCGGCTGGTAATCCTGAAGGAACGATCACTCCTGAACAGGAGAAGACGTTCAAGGAGACCACCATATTCTTTATGGGTTGTGTCATAAGCGTCATTGGGGACAAGTTGGTGGATGCATATTTACATATGCGCAATGCCAAAGAACTGTGGGATGCACTCGAAGCAAAATTCGGTGCTACTGATGCTGGCAGTGAACTGTATGCCATGGAGCAGTTTCATGACTATAGGATGGTTGAAAACCGTTCTGTCGTTGAACAGGCTCATGAGATTCAGTGCATTGCAAAAGAACTTGAGCTCCTGAAGTGTGCTTTGCCCGGCAAATTTGTTGCGGGATGCATTATTGCAAAGCTTCCTCAATCCTGGAGGAGTGTTGTCACTAACCTCAAACACCAGAGGCAAGAGATGTCTGTTGAGAATCTCATTGGGTTTCTGGACCTTGAGGAAAAGGCAAAGGCAAAACACGCACACCCAAAGGGAGCCGAGGCACCCCAGTCAAGCGCCAATATGGTGCAGAAGAACTTCCACAACAAGTTCAAGGGAAAGACTAAGGCCGTTCGTACTACCAACTTCAAAAAGAATAAGAAGGACAAGTCACAGGATCCCTGCTTTGTGTGCGGCGAGGTTGGACATTGGGCTCCAAACTGCAGGCAGCGCAAAGGAAGGAAGAATCCAAATGGTTAGAACGCTAAGTCTGTTAACGTGACTATGAGCAACAATGATAAGGGTGCATCCGGGTATGGTAATTTACCTATTATTTTGTCAATTTGTCAATCTACAGATTGGTGGATCGACACTGGTGCTAATATTCATGTGTGTGATGATATCTCTTTGTTTTCTTCTTATCGGGTCACAAGAGATCTTTTCGTCTTGATGGGAAATGAATCGCATGTTTCTGTTCGTGGTGTTGGCACGGTGGATCTGATGCGTGAGTAGTTCACCCTTGGACTATGGATCCAAAAGTAGCTAGATGGTTTTTTCTCCTCCTTTGTGCTACCATGTTTAGCTCTTGTGATCTCCGTTCATGATCAAGATCATCTATTTGTAATCATACATGTTGTGTTTGCGGGGATCCGATGGATATTGAGATACTATGTCAGATTGATTATTGATTCTATCATGTCAGATTGATTATTGACTCTATCATGTCTGTGTTATTTGTGATCTTGCATCTCTCTGTTTCTAGTATCTATCTTGTCCAAGTAGATGCTTGTGACTCCAAGAGGGAGTATGTATGCTCGATAGTGGGTTCATGCCTCTAGTAATCTGGAGAAGTGATAGAAATCTCTAAGGTTATAGATGTGTTGTTGCTACTAGGGATAAAACAACAATCTTTTATTCATGGAACAATTGTATTATTTACTTTACACACATTGCTTAAAGAAATAATCTGTTGCTTGCAACTTAATACTGGAGGGGCTTCGGACGATAACCTGAAGTTGGATTATTAGTCATAGAAGCAGTTGGATGGCGGTATATGTATATTGTTGTAATGCCCAATCAAATCTCATAGGAGTCATGATGTCTGGTATTGCATTGTTATGCCTTGCTCAGTCCTGTCAATTGTCCCGCTGTAATTTGTTAACCCAGCATGTTATCTATCTTAAGGAGAACACCTCTAGTGAACTGTGGACCCCGGTCCAATCTTTATCATTGATATTCCATCCACTGTTATTGTTTACTTTCTACCATTACCTTCCACACTATGTTTAATCCTTTGTTTTCAGCAAACCAGTGAGATTGACAACCTCACTGTAAGTTGGGAAAAAGTCTTGAGTTTATGTTGTGCAGAATTCCAAATTGCTAGCAACACCTTGGAGTTGTTTCCTTGCTCCTACTGGTTTGATAATCTTGTTTCATAACTGAGGGGAAACTTGCTGCTGTGCTCATCACACCTTGCTCTTGGGGTCTCCCAACGAGGCTCTGCAGTAGACTGAGCTCATCAGGAAGGGGTTGATGAAGTGCAAGAAAAGTTCCGGCATGACCATGGCGAGTACCGAGAGACCAAGCCAGCAATCTATCCAGAAAGAAGCACGGCTCCTGTTGCCGAGATGCACCTAAGAGATGTCGCGGTAGTGGGGCAACAGCTGAAGCAGAGCACTCCAATTGGTTTCGCAAAGAGCCGTAGCCTAGCCAGCAGAGTCGATGAGGGTGCCTCCAAGACTATCCCAGACCCAACCGGGCTAGGACATGCCGGCAACGGTGTGCAGGCAGTGAAGGAGCTTGACTTGGAGGCACCCATTTTGGTCACTAAGGGAGCGAACTCCTAATTATGCTTTGTCCTTAGGATGGAAAACACACTCCTAGGGCACCAGGCATTTGGCGCGAATCGCATGGTAACCGGCCTCCCAAAGGAATGTGTGGCGCAGCTGATCCAGCGTGGCGATGACACCAGGAGGCAGAGCAAGGGCCCCATGGTGATGGCAGGGAGGGCATCGAGGACCAACTTGACGAAAAAGAGGCGCCCGACCATCAATAATAGCATCAACAAACAAAGCAGGAGTAGGTCGTCTCCTCCACCGTGAGGCTGGTCCTAGTGCTAGTATCATAAGGTGTATCATGCGTGCCAACTTGGCAAAAATCTGATGTGGCGCCATAATTAATAAAGAGAGAGGTGGTTAGTGTATCATAGGTAGATACCGTATCATAGCACGTAAAACTAGAAAATATAATGGCAAGTAAATCTTGTACACACATTTTACATAGAGATTCTACAAATCAATAAATATATCACTACTATGATACTACTATATGATACAATGCACTAGAGGCATAGTATCATACACTAGTATCATATGCATGATACTAGTACTATGATACTACCACTAGGACCATCCTAAGGGGCAAAAAGGTAAGGACATTTCTCCCTAGCTTGATTTTATTATAATTATTTCCTTCCTTTCCGCACATAGTAGAGAGTTTGTATTGACCCCATGGATCTAATTAATCTAAGTCATGGCTCTTATTTATTCGGAGTGCGTCTTAGAATTTCTCGTAACCCGTTTACACTATATGAAAAATATATTGATTCTCTGAAAAACAGTTTGGCAATACAAGACTGTTAGTATATTTACTTGCCTAGGCTAGCAACACTTCAGTTTTACAAAAAGAGGTCCGGAGTTGTTTTTCCAATACTTTAAAAATAGCACGTTTTGAGAGATAATGAAGTATTAATACCATGGTATTTAATCATAGCCAAACACATCAAAGTATTTTAAATTGTAGTATTTTAAAAAACTAAAGTATTGCTGAAATACTTCAAAAATATTTTGCTACCAAACACACAGCCTTAGTTTTTGTGTGTGAGCATGCTTGTATAAGCCGGCTTTGGTGTTTGAAAATGTTTAGCCGATCCATCTGGAATCATTCACGGGTCATATTATTTGTTCCATTGTTCGCGCACGGACTACACCTTGATGGCCAACGCCTACCTCGGAGGGGGTCAGCGTCGGTTATTATTCAGCTATTATGTTGTGATAATCGTACTGTTAGTTGGTTGTTGTCCGGTGGCAATGGAGTTGAGATTAGACTAACACATTTCATATTTACAGAAAAAACGAGCGAGAATATTTTTTGTCGGTTCAAACGGTGTAAGTACAAGATTCCTTCTCAAAGGACGTCAATCTCGTGCAGCATGTTCATGACAAACACAATTATTCCTTGTCCTGAAGCTCATCTCTTAACTACTTCACCTCAGCCAATTAGATACTCTGATTGAAATGCCTCCATATCCATCAACAGGGAATCACCATAAAATGGAATAGTCGGATGTATGCTACCTTCTGTCAAACTAATACCCATACACATCACCCGTCTCGGCCAGTCACCATCGCAAGGACCAAGTACAGAACCATCTTGGCACGCCAAAAACAAAATAAATAAACAGATCGCCGGGGGCGTCCGATGTAGAATAGATCACTAGGAGCTTGTTAACTAGTATAAATATCGTTCCCACACGGCCAAAAGCTGATACAATAAACAATCGAGTAGACATGCCACCCATGGATATAACGTTGAACATGGATAGTGGTTCTTCCTCGATAGATATGCCGCAAAGCTGGCCCCTCTCTGTCCATGTGCCCTCGGAAACTAAGTGGACGGGCAATTCCATGGTGGAGGAGCCCATGAGCCCCGTTGGAAGTGTAATGGAAGACATGAGTGTCTACATCGTCGTCGTCATGGGGCTTGGCGAACCAATAAACTTACCTGTCTTCCGTGCTGGCATCGAAACGGAGCTACTTGGCCGGTACCCGCGCTTCCGTAGCATTCAGGTAATCCATTCCTTTTTATTTAGATATGATTTAGTTTTGTGAGTTTCTCATCTGAATTCCTTGTTACATATGTTTCTCATCAGTCAACTTATTGTGGCTTCCACGAGCCGGTTTCTTACCCTCGCTGGGACAATTTTCCAAACTAAACTCGATAAAGCCAAATCTTATCAGAAACTTTGCTTCCTGGAACAGCCCCCACCCCCTCCCCCAATTGGGGAGGAATCGAAATCTTCATGGAGAGAGTAGCATGCTTCCATACCAAACAATCCTTTTGAGGACGATCCGTCACCAGCAGTTCAGTAATGGCGACATGGTCGTGCTCTTTGCAATACTAAGAAAATTAACAGTTTTCACAACTTAATGGCCCGACATCAAAAAGGATGTGTGCCAATCAACCTTTTAGCTTAGCCTTCAACAAATTGGCCCTCTGGCCTTAAAATCAAGAGTAAATTCCAATTTTTACTCTCTAGTTATACTTTTGTGACACAAATTACCCCGTTTAGTTAAAATTTCTCTGTATTACCCCATTTAGTGAAACTCGTGTAAAATTTTACCCTTCTTAAATATTTAGCCCATCTTAGGAGGTTGAATCTGCTCATCAGGTTGATGTGGCGCGTAACTAGATGTACAACTCGGAGACATAATTAGCTAGATCCTCCTCTACCCAGCATTGTTGCAAAAACATGTTGTTCATGTACTGCAAACGCAACGGTAGCAGTGAGCTCTCCTGAAACATGCTAGATTGTATGGTCTTCACGGCGTCCTCGTCGCTACTGGCATTCCGACCTTTAAACCTGTCTGAGGAACACATCAGGCACCATGTGTTCTTGTTGCACCTCTTGGACGGACCGAGCAAATTCTTTATGATGCATCTCTTGATTTTCTTTATGATGCAACTCTTAATGTTTTTTCATTGTACACGGCTCAAGGCCAACATCATGCCATGAGGCTTCTTCCTCGTTGTGTTGAGTTCAAGCTGTTAGCACTTAGCACATTCATTTATCATATGTGAGATCATGTGCGGTGAGTTCAAACTGAAATCTATCACTATCACTTCCTCATGGTTATGTAGCATGAGAAATTCTGCATTCATACGGCTATGTTCAGCGTCATGGACAAACCCCAGCTAAGGAAAATTGACTGAGTGAGTGTGTTGAATCTGCTAGAAAAGGCTATTTATTTAAAAGGGGTAAAATGTGGGACAAGTTTTATTAAATGGGGTAATCCGGAGAAATTTTTACTAGATGGGATAATTGTTGTCACAAACATACAATTAGGGGGTAAAAAGAGGAATTTACTCTAAAATCAAATACATGAATACAAATTATTTAACTATTTTCTCGGTTTACCCATGTCAGAAAAAGCATGGCACACCGCGATGGGTGGAGATGAAAGTGAATGTTGACGACCACATTATTTTTCCGAGGTTGGATCCCTCTCTTGTGGCATCACACCCGGAAAAGGCAGTGGAGGATTATGTGGCATTGCTATCAATCCTCCCGATGGAGAGGTGTCGCCCTCCGTGGGAGTTTCACTTTCTCAATTTTCAAACCTCCGAGGCAGCATCCACAATAGTGCTCCGTTTTCACCACTCCATTGGAGATGGAACTTCCATTATGACGCTCCTCATGGCGTCTTCGCACAGTACAAGTGATCCGTCAAGGCTGCCGGCTATGCCCCCACCGCCTAGACGCACCGGAGCAATCTCTGAGCGTGCCTCCACTATCTAATGGTATTTTAGCGTGGCTTGCTTGGGTTTGGTCATATTTTGTGCTGGCGTGGCACACTTTGGTGGACATTGTGTTGCTTAGTGCCACACTATTGTTCCTAAGAGATCCAACCACGTTGCTGAAGAGTATGGACGGTGGTGAGTGCTACCACAAGCGTATTGTGCATCGGAGCATTAGCCTTGACGACGTCAAGGTGCTGAAGACTACCATGAACTGTGTAAGTGAAGCTTTTCAACATTAACTTTGTTTGGATATTTGGATAAATGGGGATCAGGTGGGGGGATCCACCAACATTCTATATTCCTACCAGAAGATAAGCCACGTGAGTTCGAGGGGATAATGCTCTTGCGCGGCTAGATCTTATGACCTAGAGGTCGAGTTGCACATCAGTGACTACCACCGATTGAGCATGTATCTCCATGGTGACGAACTGTGATGTGGGGGAGGGGCGGATGTCGGACGCATATGCACAACAAGCAGGGCGATGGGTTTCTTGTGGGAATTGTTGATGTGTGTGTGTGGGATTTGGCGAAGTACATCATGGCTGCCTTTTATGGTACTTAATGGGACTATCTATATTTGTACTCCCTCTTATTCAGTTTACAAGGCCCACACATAGGTTTAAAAATGCCTTGACAACCAATCTTGTCTAAAACATATATGCATTATATGTAAAAAATATACCATTAGATTCATATTTTAAAGAAGTTTTCAATGGTATAATTTCCATGGCATATAATTCATGTTTATTGACCAAAGTAATAATTAAAGATTTTCTTAAACTACGTGCATGCCCGTTAAACTAAACTAGAGAGAATATCATTATTTTTCCAGACTGTCAACGATGTGCTGCTTGGTGTGACTTCAGCAGCTCTATCACGATATTGCTACCGCAAGCCTGGTAAGTCGTTTTTTGAACAACTGTGTTCTCTATGGACAATACTGTAATTATTACACACTAATTTGTTTTCTCAAATATTAGGTGACACCAAGAAAGAGAGGTCAATTAGTTTGCGTTCAATTATCCCCGTAAATACAAGGCCAGTCTCTAGCCGACAAGTAAGAACTTATTTTAGTGCATATGAACATTATTCCAAGGCCTAATCACAATTTCGTTGAACATACAAGTATTTCTGTTCTCATAACTATGAACAGACATATGTTACCAAGGTAGAGACCGGGAATCGTGTTAGCTTGCTCATATGTCCATTCCACATTATCTTGTATGATGATCCCCTTGAATATATTCGAGAGGCAAAACGGGCAATGCATAGGAAAAAGAGCTCTTTGGAAGTGATAATTACAGAAGCGGCTCTTGAATTTTTGGTAAAGTACTTTGGTGCAAAGGTATATCTCCTACTCTTTTGTACTTTGTATGCTCTTTTACGGTTTTTATAGCAGAAACCTTGAACACAAACTATGTCTATCTATTAAGTCATTTTCTCCCGTACAACCCTTCCCAAAACTAGTACAAAACTAAGGCAAACTCGAAGACAACGACGAGTTAGATCACTCGATACCACTTCATTATTACTACTGTGTATATGTAACCCTATACAACACCCATAAATCCCAATTAAAGTATACGCCTTTATAGCATACATATGTATACTAGTACATATGTTCGCCGGCTCATCGCCAGTGATGGTCGTGGCCGGCGGATGTGTCTGGCTAATTGTCAGGCGACTTGTGAGTAGAGATCTTTGCAAAATATCTTGTCCGGTGACTTGTCCGACTACTTGTCCGGTGACTTGTTCGGTGGTTGCCACGACGGTGGCGGCGGTTGTGCTGATTGCCGGCCAAGGTGGTCATGGGCATGAACGAGGTTGGACAAGTCTAAGTTGAGGTCGTGTGCGGGATGTCTGCGGTATGCCTACATGCCCTGATTTGTATGCCTATATATGGGTATACCTGATTTTGGATATGGGTTTCCATATGTACATGGACGGGCTTCTACGAGTTTAAGGGGAGGGGGTTGTACTGGAGTAAGCCTTATCTATTAATGTTGATAACTACATTGCAATTTCTCAATCAAAGCAGGCACCAACTTTTATCTTTCGTCGCCTTCTCACTGGTACAACCCTAATCTTATCAAATATCGTTGGACCAGCCGAGAAGATAACATTATGTGGGCACCCAGTTGAATTCATGGCAATTAGCGTCTACGGGAATCCACAAGTAAGTCCGCCATGCATGTTCTTGCATCCACTAAATACTTCTGAACATAAAAAGTAAGAATACTTCCTCGTCCTTTCACATCGTAAGATGGACACGAACCAATTTATACTAATAATATTTGTGGGTTTGATATGATGTTCTTTTTGGTTTTTGTACAGCAAAGAAATTTTACAATTATTAAAGGTTATACTAATGAATAAAGCGCTGTTGTACTTGTGAGAATTTCTGTCTGATACACGTATGATAGTCGGTAGCAGCGAGCTTGCTTCACGCAGGCAACTGTTGGTATTTTCCTTTCCTCTTACGGACCTACTCAAAATTCAAGCTCAAACCCATCCAAACTACAAATCCCAAAATCAAATCGTCTCATGGGCGATCATCCTTTCTTCTTTCCTTCGCTAAAAATATGCTACTCCGCCCTTCACAGCATTCAGGTTAGCTAGATGCGTTTATGCAAAAGAAGCCAAGGAAAACATGCTTTGATATGATTTTGGGCTGGGGCTTGAGACGTGGCTGGGCACGGGGCACTCGGCAGAGGATTAATTGACACTATAAAAATTCTCATCAACTTTATCTCAAAAATAATGATCTCAGATAGTATGATGGATATGACTGTTCGGGTGGAACTCGGCTTGGTTTTGCCACAATATGACTCCCTCCGTTTCACAATACAAGCATTTTTTAGCAAGATAGGGGGCAGTACATAAAGTACCACATAAATTGTGTGATTTGTTTATGAAGTCCAAACCTTGCTATTATGTGATTTACTTATTTAATTAGTTTACATGCGATCAGCATGCAACATCAAGTTTTAGTTTTGAAAAGAATCATATGAGCACATTGAGTGGATCTACCAATGGATCTAACAGCATACGAATAATCTCTAATCCCGCATGGCACCCTATGCATTTTTATGGCCTATCCATATATATAATATGTTTATATAGTAGAGGTGATGCCCAGCTTTAGGTGGCGTGTCATGTGCATTTCCTGGTTTTATTGGAGAAACGATTTTAAAAAGTGAACGCGGAGGTTGCATTTAGTGATTTTCATTATTTCGTACTACCTCCATCCAAAAATACATGCATACGAATTTAGCTAAAAGTCAAAGTTAACAAAGTTTTACTAAATATATATTTACATAAGGGAATAGCAAAATACACTATAAATAGATATCTTAGGTAGATCTATTGATATTGATGATTTAATATTATAGATCATATATAATTGTTAAAACATAAAAAGCTTTGACTTTTGAATAAAATCATATGCCCTGGATTTGTGGAAGGAGGGAGTACTTAATTGTCTAATTCTTTTTGCAGGCTCTCACTGTGCACTATCTAAATTACGATAGCACTATCAAGATAAGTCTAGCTGTTGACAGCGCACAATTTCCAGACTATCATTTACTATTAGATGACTTCACTGAGTCCATTAGACTCATGAAGGACGCCGCCGGCCACTTCTAGAAGCGTTGATGCATGTTATATATGAGTCATGATGACTACTTATATCAATTTATACATCATATTTGTATGTTCGGAATCATAAGAAAGAAGTGGAGGTTCAGTGCATAATCAAAATAAGGCTTCGTTTGAAAAAAGTTAACCAAACATATCAGTGAAGAAGATTCAGTATTACATTGCATAGTGCGATGTAGCAGTTTGGAGCAAAGTGAGATAGCAGACCAGATAACCAAGGCCTAGTCGCACTGAAACAACCTTTCCAAAATGGCTAAAAATGGGCACCCTTGTAGCGAGTTCTCTTCCCCAAAGGTGTACTACAACGTGCTGCTGGTCGCACTATCTCCCTGGAAGAGAGCTCACGGGTTTCAGAAATGCAACATCGTTTTTTGCACCGAATCTGTAAAAACTTGCGATGTGTAGCAAAAACTTCTGCAACATTTCAAGCATGCCTATGTAGCAAAAAAATATCATATGTAGAAAACCCAATTTGTTTGTAGTAGAATATAAGAATCACATCGCAGTCTACTAAATCGCATCTTCGCCTTGTTCTATGGTGATAAACAAGAAAAAAAAATTCGGGCCTTGTTCTAAGGAACGGAGGGATACATGCAACACGCTCATTATGTTTGTGTGCGAATCATTAATTTCATTGGCGACTCAGATAATGCTCCCATGATCGCCGTGCTCTTTTTCTTGATATCGGTGGTGAAGTTGACATATACGTGTAGAATGTCCCACACGCATTCGGAGTAGTTGGACGTCAAGGCAGTGGCGTCTTCAAACTTGTGCTTATATTGGCTGCGGTTTTTCATCGATTTTAGAGCAAGAAATAATAAGCTAATAATTAATTAATAAATTTGTATATGGTAGAAAGCTAAGAATTAATGGAGAAAATGTCGCATATATATGTACATACCATTGTCATGCATCCTTTGTAGCACACCAACACAAGCTTGGCAGCAAGGTGTTGAGCGAATCGTCGTGCTTCCGTCGCCTTGGCTGTGAGGTGCTCCTCCCTGCAGGGTAATTAAAGGTACATCCACGAATCAATTCAGTTGCAACAGAAGCGTATTGAGACCCTAAAATTAAATCTGATTGTGCTATTAGTATTGTCTATAATTAATTGATTATATCGTTCAAAGTTAATTACCTGAGCAGGATGGATGGGCCTGGTTCTGGCGATTTTGCGGTACAAGGCGACTTCCCTAGCTTGGAAGGCCAGGAAGGCGATCTTGGCCTCCTCCGAGTCGCAGTCGTTGGCGTCCATCGCCTCCAGCTCGTCGGCGTACTGCAGGAGCCGCCGACTCCTCCCCTCGGGATCCGAGATCCCCAGCACCTTTATGGCATTCATGGCCTCCTGTCTGGACTTCATGGCCGGGGTCAGCTCGCGCGGGATCCTCCTCCACCTCCCCGGCGTCCTCTTCCTTGGCACAGGCGCCGGAGCCGGAGCAGAAGGCGTGGAGGAGGACAACGATGATGCCGACGCGTCGTCCGTGGCGGTCGCGAGGGGGCCTCCGGCGAGGGCTGCTGCTGTGGTTTCCATCTCGGTCAAGCGCTCGGCCTAGGCGGCGGCTCGACGGACGTACTATTATAGGTAGGTCGATCGGTCGCCGAACAGGCTTAGGATTCCGTGACGGTTTTTGCTCAATGCAAGGGTGTCATGGCCCACGAGTCAGCGGGTACCCACACGTCATTGATACATCATCAAAAAATAGTCAGCTTCCCTATCCAATTCGCCACAGTTTGTTACTGTGTGTATAAAAAAACCCAAATATTTACTCCGTGTAGAAAAAAGAAAGGTCTCGCGTGTAGCTCAGCTACAACACTTTGCTAAAACTTGCCCTGGCGCATTAGAGACAGGACGCCGATCCGGACGCTGAAATTCAGTCTGGACGTCGAAAATCGGCGCAGGCGTATCCAAGGACCTGTTTTCGTTCGGATTTCGGCGTGTGTTGGTCCGGACTACCTAAGCCGAACCCAGTACGTCCTGGTGACGCCGGACACCGCAAAAAAAGGCGTGGGCCAGCTCTATCGGCGAGACAGTTCCATTCCCACCCACTCCACTCACCCAGACTGCCGCGAAGAGCTCTGTATCCATGACTTCGCCGGCGGAGCTTCCCCGCGCCGAGACATGCTCACGCCTCTAGCTACGCTCGCGTTGTTGTCGCCCACCTCCACGCCTTCTCCGCCGCCGTTTTCGCCGACCTAGCCTCGCCGTAGCTCTGCTTCGCTCCGTGCGCCCACCACCACGCCCGCCAGGTGTTCGACATTTGGCCGGATTCGGCCATGGACTCCGAAGGCGACGAGGTACTGTCCACTGACTCTGACGAGGGCGAGATACTCGCCATGGATTCCGACGACGAGGAGTTGCTCGCCGTACTCCTGGAGGAGGAGAACGCTGAGGTCGCCGAAAGTGAAGAGCACTTGCAAATCCTCGCATCGCTCGCCCAGTTGTACATGCAGATGGCGAAGCCGAAGTGCGGTGGTTCGGCACCAGGTCGCATGAAGTGCAAGGCGAGACAGAGGATAGAGGGCTATTGCATGCTGTACGCCGACTACTTCGCCGACCAGCCACTCCATGGAGAGGATGTGTTTCGCCGCCGTTTTAGGATGAGCCGGAAGCTCTTCCTCAATATCGTGCATGCCATCCGGGAGTTCAACCCATATTTCCTTTGCAAGAAGGACTGCACCGGCTTGGTTGGGTTTTCCTCGCTTCAGAAGTGCACCGTGGCGATGAGGTTGCTTGCATATGGAGCGCCGGCTGACAGTGCCGATGACTATCTCCGCATTGCCGAGTCCACCGCCCTTGATTGCTTGTACAGGTTCTGCAGGGCAGTGATTGCAGTGCTCGGGGAAGAGTACTTGAGATCACCCACTGCTGAAGACACTGCTCGGATCCTCGCAGTCAATGAAAGTAGAGAATTTCCTGGTATGCTTGGAAGCATAGATTGCATGCATTGGGAGTGGAAGAACTGTCCATTTGAATGGCAAGGAATGTACAAAGGCCACAAAGAAGGATGCAATGTGATACTTGAGGCAGTTGCTACACATGATCTTTGGATCTGGCACTCCTTCTTTGGCATGGCAGGATCGAACAACGACATCAACGTCCTCAACTCCTCAACTGTCTTTTCCAAGCTTGTTGAGGGTGATGCTCCTCCCGTGAAATTTGAGATCTATGGACACCACTACAACAAGGGATACTATCTAGCAGATGACATCTATCCAAGATGGCCAACATTTGTGAAGACTATCTCAAGCCCAATGCTCCCCAAGCATTCTCACTTTGCCAAGGAACAGGAAGCTTGCAGGAAGGACGTGGAGCGGGCATTTGGTGTGCTCCAGCAGAGGTTTGCAGTTGTCCGGTTTCCTGCTATTGAAGGGGTTCGTAGCATGGAAAACAAAAATTTTCTATCGCATAAAAACAAACAAGCCAAGATCTATCTACTAGATTGTAGCAACGAGTCGATGGAATAACTTACCCTCGAAGATTCCAAAGTGTTTAACGAGAGCGGATTCTCGTGGGTGATGTAGTCGTACTCTTTTCGATCTCAAGATCGTGTGGACGATCCTTCCGGCGCTGCGTTCCGCAGCTTCCTTGATCGGTCACACGTTCGGTCGATTTCGAAGACCTTCCTCTCCCTTGTTCCAAAGAAAATGGAGGTTGTAGCACTCTCTCGCGATTCCAAGAAGACAACGGTGGTACCTAAGTAGAGGGAGATCCCGCAGGCTTCGCTTAAGCCGAGCGAGTATGGTGGATTATGAGAGAGGTCTATTAGTGGTCTAGAGATTAGACACACCAATTAGAAGGCTCTAAACCGCAGGCTAAAGCAATTAGAAGCTCTAAACCAAATGGCTCTAAACCTGAGATTAGAGGTGGAAACTTGTGTGTCTCAGGAGGAGCCCCCTCCTTTTTATGGGTGGAGGGGCCTTGGCCAGGGAGGGAGGAGTCCCTCCCAACTCGGCCTAGGGCTGGGCGCCTGGAGGAGTTGGACTCCTCCTCCAAGTTGGTTCCAACTCCTCTTGCTTGTTTCCCACAGCTTCGCTTCCCACAGTTTCTGCTTTTAGCCGCTTGACTTTCAAAGTGGCAATTTGACTTTCATGTTTTGGAACAGCAAGAACACTTAGTACATGATGCAATCATTCAATGACACACTCATGTACCTCCCCGAGTGCCGGACAATCCGAACCTTCTAGAACATTCCCGATGAAAACACCTAATCATTCCCGAACTCAAACGGACTTTCCTTATATGAATCTTATTCTCGGACCATTCCGGATCACCTCGTGATATCCCGGATCCCATCCGAGACTCGAACAACATTCGGTCTCTTTCTCATAATACCATAACTACTCAAAACAACGTCGAATCCTTATGTGTCTCCACGGTTCGTGAATTATGCGGACATGATCGAGACACTTCTCGAACAATAACCAATAGAGGAATCTGGAAATTCATATGGCTCCCACATATTTCTACGATTACTTTGCGATCGAATGAACCACTTACATACGATACCAATTTCCTTTGTCTCACGATAGTTTACTTATCCGAGGTTATGATCGCTCGGTATCTCGCATACCTAGTTCAACCTCGTTACCGATAAGTACTCTTTTCTCGTTCCGTGATATGTGATCCCTTGTGACCAAGTCACATGCTTGCAAGCAAATTGGATGACATTCCACCGAGAGGGCCCAGAGTATATCTATCCGTCATGTGGATGGACAAATCCCACTCTTGATCCATGTGTTTCAACCAATACTTTCCGAACACTTAATGCCACCTTTATAGCCACCCGCCACGGTGTGGTGTTTGATGTCATCAAAGCATCCATCCGTAAAGGTGATATGCATGATCTCATGGTCGAAGGAATTAGGTTACTATGTATCAGAAAGCATATAGCAATTGAACTATTGAAATGACTTGATATTTATGCTACGCTTATCAATAGGAGTATGTCCACCATATCATTCTCCTAACGATATGATCTTGTTGTTGATAACATCTCCATGTTCATGATATGGAAACCACAATCATTTAATCAACCAACAAGCTAGTGAAGTATAGAGGCTATACTAGGGACTTCAATTTAAGTTTACAATTCACACAAGTATTAATGTTTCCTTGTTAATACTATTATAGCATGAATATAAACATTTATCATAAACACAAAGATATAATAATAACTATATTTATTATTGCCTCTAGGGCATATCTCCAACAGTCTCCCACTTGCACTAGAGTCATCTAATCTAGATTACATGGTAATATACCGAACACCCATGGCAGTTTGGTGTTGGTCATGTTTTGCCCTCGGGAGAGGTTTAGTCAACGGATCCGCCACATTCAGATCTATGTGTACTTTGCAAATCTTTATATCCCCATCCTGGATATGTTCTCGAATTGCGTGAAAACGCAGCTTGATATGCTTGACTTCTTGTGTGACCTTGGTTCTTGCGCATTGGCTATGGCGCCATGTTATCACAAGAGATAGACATTGGGTCCATGCACTTGGAACCACACCCAGCTCAGAATGAACTCTTTCATCCATATCGCTTCTTGTGAAGCCTCCGAAGCAGCCATGTATTCCGATTCAGTTGAAGATCTCGCCACAACGCTTTGCTTTGCACTCCTCCAGCTAACTGCTGCACCATTCAAAATAAATACATACCCAGATTGTGATTTAGAATCATCTGGATCGGTGTTCCAACTAGCATCGGTGTAACCATTAACAACGAGTTGTTCATCACCTCCATAAGAAAGAACCATATCCTTAGTTCTTCTCAAGTACTTAAGGATGTTTTGATCACGTCCAATGATCCACTCCTGGATCACTTTGATATCTGCTAGTTAAACTAACAGCATATGCAATGTCGGGTCTAGTACATAGAATGGCATACATTAGAGATCCTATGGCTGAGGCATAGGGAGTTTTACTCATCCTTTCTCTATCTTCTGCCGATGTTGGACTTTGAGTTTTACTCAAGGTCGTATTGGGCAACATGGGAAAGAACCCTTTCTTGCTTTCTTCCATTCCAAACTTCTTTAGAACTTTGCCCAAATATGTACTCTGTGACAATGATATTTGGCGTTTCGATCTATCTCTATAAATCTTTATGCCTAATATGTAAGATGCTTCGCCAAGATCCTTCATTGAAAAACTATTATTCAAATATTCCTTGACACTATTAAGAAGGTCTACATCATTCCCAATCAACAATATGTCATCCACATACAGTATTAAGAATGCTACAGAGCTCCCACTCACTTTCTTGTAAATACAAGCTTCTCCATAAGTTTGTATAAAACCAAAACTTTTGATTACCTTATCAAAACGTTGATTCCAACTTCGGGATGCTTGCTTCAATCCATAGATGGACCGTTGAAGTTTGCATACCTTGTTAGCATCTTTAGGATCGACAAAACCTTTGGGTTGCATCATATACAACTCTTCATCAATATCTCCATTGAGGAATGCTGTTTTGACATCCATCTTCCATATCTCATAATCATAATATGCATTGCTACTAACATAATCCTCAGACTTTAGCTTCGCATCTGGTGAGAAAGTCTCATCGTAGTCAACTCCTTGAATTTTTCAAACCCTTTTGTGACAAGTCGAGCTTTATAGATGCGAACATTACCATCAGCATCTGTTTTCTTCTTGAAAATCCATTTGTTCTCGACAGCCTTCCGGCCATCCGGTAAGTCCACCAAAGTCCATACTTGGTTTTCGTACATGGATCCAATCTCGGATTTCATGGCTTCTTGCCATTTATTGGAATCTGGGCTCATTATCGCTTCCTCATATGTCTCGGGGTCATCGGTGTTGTCCACCAACATGACACTCATAACGGAATCATACCAATCTGGAGTGGTACGAGTTCTCGTTGACCTCCGAGGCTCTGTAGCAACTTCAACCGAAGTTTCATGATCATCATCATTAGCTTCCTCTCTAATTGGTGCAGGCACCACAGAAATTCTTCCGGTGCTGCGCTACTCGCAATTTCGAGAGAAGGTTCGACAACCTCGTCGAGTTCTACTTTCCTTCCAGTCACTTCTTTCGAGAGAAATTCCTTCTCTAGAAAGGATCCATTCTTGGCAACGAAGATTTTGCCTCGGATCTATGATAGAAGGTATACCCAATAGTTTCCTTCGGGTATCCTATGAAGACGCATTTTTCCGCTTTGGGTTCAAGCTTGTCCGGCTGTAACTTCTTTACATAGGCTTCGCATCCCCAAACTTTAAGGAACGATAATCTAGGTTTCTTTCCAAACCATAATTCATACGGTGTCGTTTCAACGGATTTAGACGGTGCCCTATTTAAAGTGAATGCGGCTGTTTCTAATGCATAACCCCAAAATGATAGCGGTAAATCTGTAAGTGACATCATAGAACTAACCATATCTAAGAGAGTTCGATTACGACGTTCGGACACACCATTACGCTGTGGTGTTCCCGGCAGTGTCAATTGTGAAAGTATTCGGCACTTCTTTAAATGCTCGCCAAACTCGTAACTTAGATATTCACCTCCACGATCAGAACGTAGAAATTTAATCTTCTTGTTACGTTGATTCTCTACCTCACTTTGAAACTCCTTAAACTTCTCAAAAGTTTCGGATTTATGTTTCATGAAATAGATATACCCATATCTACTCAAGTCATCTGTGAAGGTAAGAACATAACGCGATAACCACCGCGCGATGCTACACTCATTGGACCACATACATCGGTATGTATGATTTCCAATAAGTCCGTAGCTCGCTCCATCATACCAGAAAATGGAGTCTTAGTCATTTTTCCCATCAGACATGCTTCGCATCTTTCAAGTGATTCAAAATCAAGTGATTCAAGAAGTCCATCGGAATGGAGTTTCTTCATACGCTTCACTCCAATGTGACCAAGACGAGCATACACATATAGGTCGAATTATCGCTGATTTCAAACGCTTAGCTTCAATATTGTTGATATGTGTATTTCCACTATCGAGATTCAATAAGAATAGACCATCTATCAAAGGTGCATGTCGTAAAACATATTACTCATATAAATCGAACAACCATTATTCTCGACTTAAACAAGTAACCGTCTCGCAATAAACAAGATCACGATATAATGTTCATGCTCAACGCATGCACTAAATAACAATTATTTAAGTATAAAACTAATCCCGATGGTAGATGAAGAGGTAGCGTCGACCGCGATCACATCAACCTTTGATCCGCTTTCCCACGCGCATCGTCACCTCGTTCTTCGCTAGCTTCCGTTTATTCAAAGACCTGCTTCGAGTTACAAATATGAGCAACCGAACCAAGATCAAATACCCGTGCACTACTACGAGTACTAGTGAGATACACATCAATAACATGTATATCGATATACCTTTCTTCTTGATGTTGGCGTTCTTCGATCCGCCAAGTACTTTGGGCAATTCCGCCCAAAGGACCTTCTCCTTGCAAGAAAAGCACTCAGTTTGGGCTTTGGTCCAGCCTTGGTTTTCTTCGGCGTGGTAACTTTCTTACCACCCTTCTTGAAGTGTCCCTTTGCTTAGACTTGCCTTTCTTGAGTTTGGTGGTCTTATTGACCATCAACACTTGGTGCTCTTTCTTGATCTCCACTGCAGACTTTAACATAGCAAATAGTTCGCAACTCTTTGTTCATGTTACGCATGTTGTAGTTCATCACAAAGTTCTGTAACTTGGTGGCGGTGATCGAGGACGCGGTAAATCCCCAAAGCATTAGGAATCACTATACCCAAGCTTTGAAGTTTGTTTGCGTCTGCACATCTTAAGCACATGCTCACCGACGAGCTGCCTCTTCCATCTTGCGCTTAAAGAACTTTTCGAAGCCTCATAGCTTTCAATTGCCGCATGAGTCTCAAAAATCAATTTGAGATCCTCGACAATATCATATGGGTCTAACTCTTCAAACCTTTTCAAGCTCGATTCTAAACCATACAAGATAGCACATCGAACTATGGAGTACTGATTCTTCCGAGCGAGGTAAACATTCTTTACTTCATCGGGAGCATCACCTGCAGTGGGTCACCCAATGTGCATCCAAAGACATAGGTCAAATTACCAGCTGTGAGGACAATCCTCAAATTGCGGAACCAATCCGCGAAGTTGCTTCCATTGTTTTTCAACTTTTCTTTCTCTAGGAACGCATTAAAATTGATGGTAGGGGCTACCATTGATCTACAACATATTTGCAATAGTTTAGACTAAGTTTATGACAAATTGAGTTCAAATTAATTAATGAAATTAAACTAGGTGAACTCCCACTCAAAACAACATCCCTCACATTGTTTTAGTGATCACACGAACCAAATCCACTACATCAACACCGATCATCACGAGAGTTGATATAGTTTTAATGGCGAACAATCATCATGTTCATCATATCTACTATATGATTCATGCTTTACCTTTCGGTAATCCGTGTTCCGAGACCATGTCTGTACATGCTAGGCTCATCAAGATCAAACCTTAGTTTCTGCATGAGCAAATCTGGCTTGCTCACGTTGTATACACTTGCAGAATCTAACACACCCGATCATCACGTGGTGCTTCGAAACAACAAGCTTTAGCAACGGTGCTAACTAAGGATGAACACTTTATGATTTGAAATTCATGTGCATGAGGGATCATCTTATAATGCTACCGTCGTCTACTAAGCAATACAAGATGCATAAAGGATTAACATCACTTGCAATTCATAATATGTGATATGATATGGCCTTTCTTCTTTGTCCTTCTGATCTCCATCTTCAAGCACGAACATGATCTCCATCATCACCGGCATTGCATCAAGGTCAATGACGCTTCACCATGGTTGTCGTCCACCGACTTCAACTATTACAACTACTTTGAATAGACACGCGGGTCTTAACATAAATTAAAGACAACCATATGGCTCCTGCCGGTTGCCTACTTACAATAAGGAACATCGCATACATCAAATATAATCACAATCATGGCCATATCACATCACTGCACACCCCTGCAAAACAAAGTTAGACACTTCTACTTTCTTTGCATATTTTACGTGGTTTGGGGCTTTCAATAAGTGTCGTTCTAACTTACGAACAAGAACCACAACATTGATACTAGCATTGTTGATTACCCGTTGTAAATTGGATCTTAACTATGCTAGGAGAAACAGCACCCATAAAGCCACTTATGCAATACAAGTTGCATGTCAAGCGGAGCAAGTCTCATGAACGATGTCATGTAAGGTTAGCCCGCCGCTTCATCCCAACATACCGCAAGATGCAAAGTACACAAAAGCAATCTACAATAAAGCATCAACGCCCACAATGACCATTGTGTTCTACTCGTGCAACAGATCTACATATAGACACGGCTCGATACATCAAGGGGTTCGTAGCATGGAAAACAAAAAATTTCTATCGCATACAAACAAACAAGCCAAGATCTATCTACTAGATTGTAGCAACGAGTCGATGGAATAACTTACCCTCGAAGATTCCAAAGTGTTTAACGAGAGCGGATTCTCGTGGGTGATGTAGTCGTACTCTTTCCGATCTCAAGATCGTGGGGACGATCCTTCCGGCGCTGCGTTCCGGCAGCGCTTCCGCAGTCGGTCACACGTTCGGTACTCGACGAAGACCTTCCTCTCCCTTGTTCCAGAAGAGGCCGGAGGTTGTAGCACTCTCGCGATTCCGCAAAGACAACGTGGTACCGGAAGTAGAGGGGAGATCCCGCAGGGCTTCGCCTTAAGCTGGAGCGAGTATGGTGGATTATGAGAGAGGGCTATTAGTGGTCTAGAGATTAGACACACCAATTAGAAGGCTCTAAAACGCAGGCTAAATCAATTAGAAGCTCTAAACCAAACGGCTCTAAACCTGAGATTAGAGATGGAAACTTGTGTGTCTCAAGGAGGAGCCCTGCCCCTCCTTTTATGGGTGGAGGGGCCTTGGCGCGCCAGGGGAGGGAGGGAGTCCCTCCCCAACTCGGCCTAGGGCTGGGCGCCGGCCTGGAGGAGTTGGACTCCTCCTCCAAGTTGGTTCCAACTCCTCTTGCTTGTTTCCCACAGTTTTCTGTTTCCCACAGTTTCCTGTTTTAGCCGTTTGACTTTCAAACTGGCAATTTGACTTTCATGTTTTTGGAACAGCAAGAACACTTAGTACATGATGCAATCATTCAATGACACACTCATGTACCGCCCCCGAGTGTCGGACAATCCGAACCTTCTAGAACATTCCCGATGAAAACACCTAATCATTCCCGAACTCAAACGGGACTTTCCTTATATGAATCTTATTCTCCGGACCATTCCGGATCACCTCGTGATATCCCGGATCCCATCCGAGACTCAACAACATTCGGTCTCTTTCTCATAATACCATAACTACTCAAAACAACGTCGAATCCTTAAGTGTGTCTCCTACGGTTCGTGAATTATGCGGACATGATCGAGACATTTCTCCGAACAATAACCAATAGAGGAATCTGGAAATTCATATGGCTCCACATATTTCTACGATTACTTTGCGATCGAATGAACCACTTACATACGATACCAATTTCCCTTTGTCTCACGATAGTTTACTTATCCGAGGTTATGATCGTCGGTATCTCCGCATACCTAGTTCAACCTCACATCTTGATAAGTACTCTTTCTCGTTCGTGATATGTGATCCCTTGTGACCAAGTCACATGCTTGCAAGCCAATTGGATGACATTCCACCGAGAGGGCCCAAAGTATATCTATCCGTCATGTGGATGGACAAATCCCACTCTTGATCCATGTGTTTCAACCAATACTTTCCGAACACTTAATGCCACCTTTATAGCAACCCCGACACGGTGTGGTGTTTGATGTCATCAAAGCATCCATCCGGTAAAGGTGATATGCATGATCTCATGGTCGAAGGAATTAGGTTACTATGTATCAGAAAGCATATAGCAATTGAACTATTGAAATGACTTGATATTTATGCTACGCTTATCAATAGGAGTATGTCCACCATATCATTCTCCTAACGATATGATCTTGTTGTTGATAACATCTCAATGTTCATGATATGGAAACCACAATCATTTAATCAACCAACAAGCTAGTGAAGTATAGAGGCTATACTAGGGACTTCAATTTAAGTTTACAATTCACACAAGTATTAATGTTTCCTTGTTAATACTATTATAGCATGAATATAAACATTTATCATAAACACAAAGATATAATAATAACTATATTTATTATTGCCTCTAGGGCATATCTCCAACAGCTATGACCTGGTCAAAAGATCAGATGTGGGAAGTGATGAACTGTTGTGTGACCTTGCACAACATGATCATTGAGGATGAGAGAAAGGATCCAATGAGTTTGCTCGAGGAGGACGAGCCATACTACAGACAGGGTCCTCTTGCCGAGCCTGATCATCAGGTGCCTTCAACATCGGCTGCATTCATCGCAATGCGTCAGGAGATCCGAGATCCGGCGATGCATCAACAACTGCATGATGATCTTGTCGAGCACCTATGGATACGCAGGGGCAACACGACGTAGATGCTGAGCATGAACTGGCCGAACTTGGCCAAATTATGTTGTACTGTTATTGTAGGCTGAACTATATTTACATTACGCCAAACTTTGTTTAAAATTTCGCCAAACTTTGGTCTTAAAGTGTTCTATATTCATCGTATGACGAACTATGCCAAAATTTGGACGAACTTGAGCCGAATTTGAGCGGAAACGGGCGACCCGGAAATTCGGCCTTGGTACACGAGTGGGAAACTGGGCGTACACAGGCCGAAAACTTGCGCCGTCCGGCCAAAGTTTGGTCCGGATTTCGGCCTGGGTTCGGCCAACGAGTGGATAAGCTCTTATAGTGGCAGAAAGGCCGAGGTATGTATGCATCCAAAATTTACTTCCCTATATATATAACCGTACGTGTTACTACTTGCTTCACTAAGAAGATCATGTTGCTGCAAAAAATCTCGCGAGTTGTAACTAGGGTTGTAACTGAAGATTTATTTCGTGATCCTTGTTCACTAGGAGTTGCAACTATACTTGCAACTAGACTTTGAAACCTAGTAACTGCATTTTCTCACATGAGTTGCAAATGGGGTTGAAACCGAGTATTGTTTTTGTGGGTCCCTTCTTTTTTATATGAGTTGCATCTAGACTTGCAACTGAATTTCTCGCACTAGTTGCAACATGGGTTTTAAAATTTTAATTTATATTAACGATTGTTATTCTTAATCTAGCCTTTTAAGGGTTCATGGTAGGATCATGATATATTTGGCCTTACAACTGAGGATCAAATCACCATTTTAAAATGTGTTCATCTAACATAATGATTTTTTTGAACGTGTTGCAAACTTGTTTGCTTTCATCTTGAGTTGTATCAGTTAGTAAATATGTAATAGTATAGGGTCTAAACTGTAAGATAAAAAAATATTAAGAACATATGAGCTCCAGATCGGTGTAGTTGATGGTTGATCCTAATAGTTGGTGGTTGTTTATCTAATTTGTTGGTGTCTTCATGGTGCTGGATTTGTTCAACCCTGGTGGAGGAGCAAGGTTGGAGCGGGAGGTTGTCGGGCATTTTTTGCTACTGCTATGATTTTTGGCCAGAATGACACCCAATCAGTGGTATTAAAGTGATATTTCTTTCGATTTTGTGCTATCTGGACTGAATCTTGCTTTTGTGTGTTGGATTGGGCACCTCAAGTGGGGCTGAAGGTTCTGGCAGGAAAAAGATCTTAGTCTGAAGATTGTTAACTACGAGGTTGCTGAAGAAATTTGCTAGTTCTCTTGGCTCCTGTTGTTTGTTGCATTTGTTCATCGAGTCAAAAAACAAGCATTTGGGAGGTGATCGTCTGCATATCATGTGTGTGCGGGTGCTATAGCAAGCCATGAGTGAGCCAAAGAGGAGGAAGAATATGATGGTGACGGTGGCACACGAGGTCGAGCAGGCAGGGGACGCAGAGGCGCTCATGACGAAGGTGTTCGACGTGGTCTCCGACATGAGATCCGTGGGGCAAGCACTGCTCCTAGGACCCCGACTGGTTTAAATTTGGTTCATGATTTTTTCTGAAAGTGGTTAATGAACTTTTTTAAATATTGCTCACGATTTCGGAAATTTGGTTCATGATTTTCAAAATTTGGTTGATGGTATTTTTTTTTCAAAATTTGGTGGATGGTTGATGGTATTTAAATTTACTTCATGATTCTTTTTGAATTTTTTAACACGATTTTCGAATTTTGGTTCATGAGTTTTAAAAAAATGTTCATGTATTTTTTTTTAAAAAATCATTAGTTTATAAATTTGGTCACAATTTTAGAAAAATTGTTCCCAAAAATGATAAAAGTTTCACTATTTTAAGAATTATTTTAGAATCGTTCAGATTTATAAAGAAATAAAAATATATATATACACGTGTCATATAGCATACATGAACGTGCGAGAAAAATAGTCAAACGATCCAAAAGCTTACGACTTGATTCTATCAGGGCGTTAGACTTAGTACAGCTAACGATACTATTATACACTCATAAAAAAAATGATACTAATATGTTGGGCCGGTCCATCTCTTGTTGGCTCTAGGCGGGGGCAACCTATGCGACAACAAGCTGGACAACACAACAACAAGCCCAATAAATCAACAATATCGAGAGACAATCGGGAAGAGGCTGGACATGCTCAAAGCTAAACTAACGAAAATCTTTTACATCATTTGACCGTAACCTAAGTTAAGTCGCAGTCGACTGAGCGATAGAGACTCCCATATACTCCCTCCGTCCTAAAATAGGTGTCATAGATTTGTTAAAATTTAGATGAATCTATATACTAAATAGTATCTAGATTTATTCAAATTTTAACAAATCTGAGACATCTATCTATTTTGAAACAGAGTGAGTAATATATAGTATATAGATAGAAATATGGACCTGTCGTCTTAAGATTTTCCTCCAATTTTATTCACGGATGGGCCATACATATACCACGTGGCACGTCGCATTTTACACATACGATGGGCGTAGAAGGTAGAACAGAGAATTGGGTCAGGTTTATCTAGTAATGTTCCCTCGGTGGGTCTCATTAGTACGGGGGGGTTCCTCGGCCTCTTAGGCCAGAACAATATCTCTAGTATCTAAAAAGAACGAAGGCGTTCCGTTTTCTGCCAACAACGGTACTACGTCAAATCCCTTCGTCGCACCTACGTTCTGCTGGCGACACCCTCACGCGCGAACATCATGGGTATCACCTCCCTTAATCTCTGCTGAAACCACGCCGCTCTTAACCGTAGTTAATGCGTACTCTCCTAATTCTCCTCCTCGAATCATCTAACATCACGTCCGCTTACTCCATCGACGACGCCGCCGTCCACACCTCCAGCACCACCCGACTTTCTTCCCTACCTCCAGTACCCCGGAGCTTTCTCCCCGCCCACAACACCACCGGCACCCTCCCCATATTCTGCACCACCGAGCTGAATCCATCCTTTGCCGAATCGATAGTTGGGGTTCCCAGTCGAGAATCCCCAAACCAATCAACCCAGAAGGCGGATGAGGAGGTGGCACCTGGCTATTCCGAGACCAAGGTAGTGGCTGCAACTCCTCCTCTCCATCCGACGAAGAAGAGGATGTGGACAAAGAGGGTGGAGTTCTTCACTTCTCGATTGGAAGTACGAGCCTTGTACGACGAGCATGAGAAGGAGCTAGAGGAGTGAATGGAACTGATCAAGATGGAGGTGGAGGAGAGAAGGGATACTTCGTGCTCGCCTGATCTGGTAAGATTTGTCAACCGTGATGCTGCTGCTTTCTTAAACTTCTTTCTTTCCCCTCAAATTGCTAAGTAAAATTTGGTAGCAATTAGTCTGATTGGGTAAGATGGATGTGGTAGGATGGTGGATGCGCCAAGGGGAAGGAACCAACACAAGGGGAATACCATGGATCTGATATCTGCTCTAGATTATTTCTTATTTATTGCCGTGTTAGGTTAAATTTAGTGTCATGCTACTATCTATATTCTTTGGACATCTATATGTATATCTAGTCGTGCTAGACAAGGACAGTTAGCACCAATTGCAACAAATAGATCGGGGATTTTTGGCCAGATCCTTATAGTACTAGCGAGCTGGCAGCAAGAAACATGATAATTCATCACCTAGGTTATCCATCCTACTAGCATAAATCATCTTCTGTTTGTCTTTGTAGGTTTGCAAACAAGGTATCATCCCTAGCTGCACTTGAAGATCAATATCATCTCCATACTGCACTTTGCACAAGTAGCAGGCCTAGATGATCTGTCGTAGGGATTAAGGTACTTATAGACATCTAATTAGAAGAGTAACTTTTCTTTCATCTCGATACAAGTACTACAGTGCTACTTATTGTCTCTTTGCTAATAATATTGTCTTTCCATCTCTATAATTGCTTCACTGTAAAATTTACTTAATTAAGTCTACCAATTTGTAATGTGTATAGACGAAATCACAAACTGCTACCAATGAGTTATTTCAATTCAGGTTAATTTATTCTGTGATGATCAAGAAAGAAAATGATATACTCAAACACTTTCTGTCATGTACCTCCATTATCTTGTCTGGGATTCTCCTCTGTAGGACCATGTGGTGCTCTTCTATTTGGTAATGCGTTTACACATCCTCTTAACAGCCAAACCTATCTTACTAATATTCGGAATTCACTCTAATATTTATTTGAAGGTGAGGTTCATTGCTGTAGCATTTTGCTCTATTGTTGTAGCGCTTTAAATGTAAAGCGTTATTTCTCAACCAATAATTAGTATTTTGATCTGATCATCCTTTAGCACTGAGAACGTTCAAAGAAATGCCTATCACATCATCTTCTCTAGAATAATTAATAGTACCTGGCATAGGTCATAAAAGAAAATTGGGTCAAATTTTTATGCGTAATATTATGTTCTCTTGCGAACACCTGTGTATATTAAATCTGTACAAAATGAAGGCTCGAGGTAAACATACTTTCACACTGTGTGTGAAGTCATGCCACTTTCAACAATGTTTTTTCGATTTCGAAGGAAGATATGTCCTATGTAAAAATGATTTCTGGTTTCACAGGAATGTCTTTGGTCTGATTTGCATCCAATTTTGCTGGTATTTCTCCAATCACACTTATCAATCCAGGGAAGTTTCCATTATTATTTTTTCTCATCGCCTTTGCAACCTGAAGTTTTTTTACCACGTATACTTGCATTGCTTAGTTTTCCCTTGGTTATTGCATTTCCATTGTTTATATGGTAATTAAGGCTGGTGCCTCCCCTGCTCCCCGCATCCCCCGCCAACTCTTTGGGATTTTCTAACTTCAACTACGAGCAACCAAATGCACTGGTCTTCATGGTGAATGCTATAATGGAGCGTGCCTCGGTGTCTCTCCCCACCGATAAATAAACGAGCTCATCACCAACCTCTTCCTCGATGATGACTTCGCGCTTCCCCGACTAATGGTAACAAACATCAGTTTTGGAATGCTCCCGAGTTTTTATCATGTTGTGTGCAGGGCTATACCGTCCTAAGCATGCCATGTGTATTTGTATAATGGCTGCAGAAGGAAAATATTTGTGAAGAGTAAGTTAACACTGGTCTGACTTTCGAGTTTCATTTATTTCTGCTACTCAAGTGGAACCTCATGATTTGGCATCCAAACATCCATGATTAAAAAAATAAAAAAAAGATTAATGTTTGTGTAGGTGTTCGAATGTATAACGGAAAAGATATTTATGCACATTTATGCGTATATATTCCCTATGTTCTTAAAACTGTCCTGTTTTGAATCAATATCTCAGGTAGATAAAGATGATGCATACTGATGGTGGAAACTGATTATATATTTGTGGAACCTTTACCAAATCTGGTTGCGCAGCTTCTGTTGGGGAAGGAACTGAAGAACTGCATTGAGTTCAAAACCCCGAGGACTATCAATTTGTGAATGGTGTATATATCTCCACTTCAATGTATTGTCAACCATGTTGGAGAAATTTACAAACTTAGAGAACCTTTTTATTCACCTCGACAAGGTATGTGCAATGTATTACTCGGTCAATGTTTGCTATGAGAGCTTAAGCACGTCGTTGATCCTTTAAACAAGTTCATTGTTCTATACAAGGTCTACAATAAAATATATAACATTGAGAAAAGAGGAAGACCGTTTACTGAAGGTGAAGATCTCATGTTCAGAGGAGGATGACATGATTGCCTATCAGTTGGAGAATTCTTCTATGCAAATTATGGATCAAGGTAGAAGCGCAAGGAGTAGGGCAAAGCTGCGGAGAATTTAGCAAGCAGAGAAAGCTAAAGAAAAGGATGATCCCAGAGGTAGTATGAACTAGGTTAATGTACTGATTGGTGTGGCTGCATACTGATTTTAGATGAGGCCAGCTGTGTTACTGCCCTATTGAGTCAGTAAGAGTAACCTTTAGGGTAAAATTGCAACCGACACACTATTGATGAGATGCCAAAAATAGTAAACGGAAAAAAGTTGGTTAGGTGGATTGACATTGACGTCTTAATAATGTTATAAATCAGTACATGTGTTTGTTGTGTTCTATGGAGATGGTAAATAAAATTTTATAGTGACTGAAGCTTGAGATGTGCTCCCCAGAGCTCTTATTAGGACCAACTCATGGATTGATTTGCACTGGGTGAGCCTAGAGCCGCGGTCGACATGAGTTGCCGGTGATGTTTGTAAGTTATGACCACGTAGGATGGTTGGTGAAGTGCGCGTTTCTGAATTTGGCCTACAGATGTATGTAGAAGTCATGTGCACCCGCTATTACTAAATTTTGGTTGGTGAAGTGCGTTTTTGAATTTGGCCTACAGATGTATGTAGAAGTCATGTGCACCCGCTATTATTAAATTTTGTATCACATTTCACTTCTCTTCTTAAATAAGCAGGCATGTACTTTAAACGTTGCAGCGCATCGTATATGCCTTTCAGCAATTACCTGCAGATTTCTCAAAAATAGTGTATAACATGTTAATCTATGGTTGGTTTATCTTGTAGTCACATTTTGAACCAGTTGGCAATACAAGATTTAAGCTAGGCGTGTGGCATAATTGAGCTTTACAAGTTCCAGTAACATGGTTAATATGTTGTACGACACAAGGGCTGCAACTGGATATAATGTATAAATATAAACAAAGCATTTCTATGAAATTTTCCTACAACTAATTATAGTCTTTAATGTTTATTTGTCTAGACCTATCACCTATCTGGACAATGTGATTTGTATGAGAATAATTCCTCTAGAATTTTAAGTCGATGCAGACTATATTTCAATAGATTTTGCAATCTTTATGTAGGTTGAGTTTGCCATTGACTATTTTACTAGACCTATCACCTATATGGGAATCGAACATATGTACTGTAGCTTCGTTTCTCATTAATACATTGATTAGAAGGCATATCACTAAGTGTTAAGGAGCCCATGCATGACCAAAAATAATGACAGTCCTATTTTATTTCTACTAACATTTATGCAACAATTCTGACATTATAGATATCACATAAAAAATTGTAATTTCCATCTCTCATTTACACAACATATAATTTTCTCTTCTTTTGAAAATTTTCAATTTATTCTAAATATAATTTTCACACCAATCTTTTTTACCAAAATAACTAGCCTAGAAAATTCTCCAATATACAGGGAAATGATGGTAGTTGGCGATATGCCGTTGACACTCACCTTCTGACATCCTGGTCTGTTTTGTTTATATTTAAAAAACCGATTTATTAACCGTGTATTAAGGTATAAATTGTTTTGCCGTGGCAACGCACGGGCATTTGTCCTAGTTGAGCTAAAATTATGAGCATTTTCTCACAGGCCTCAGACAAGACAGAGGAGTATTGAGCCTGAAATATGTTTGGGCCACTAACTGGCCTGCTAAAGAATGGGCCCTGACAATACCGGAGTCCAACAGTAAAAGACCGGTATCATATTGGTCACGTACGATGGGTAGGCCCGTTTATAACTTCATTGAGCAAGTGTATTGTAATAGCTTCGTGCAACGTTATAATATTGGTCACCAAAAAACAATATAATCTAGTCGTTAATTTTTTTAGTGATGTGTGTCCTCGACTGATTCAATGCTTTAATCTGATCATTATACCCATCGTGTCATCGGTATATGTGCCTGGACTCGCTTTCATCAGAAATGAAAAATCTCTTTGTCTTCGCAGAACACCTGAAATCTTCTCTCAGTTTGACGGAGGTTAGTTTGTACTAGTATGAGAATTGGAGAATGAAATCCCTTGGTAAATAGCTCATATTCCAAAATAATTGATGTCTAACTACTGTGCAAAATAAAACTATTTTTAAAATTCTACCAAGTTTATTATGCGAAAACAAATCAATATTTACAATACCAGTTAAACTTTATTAGATTCAACGTTGTAAATATTGATAAATATTTCTAAGAAAAGGGTCAGGCATAGTGAAAGTCTGGTTTTAGAAACCCAAATTTAATAATTTTGGAACAAAGAGACCAGAAGTGTAGTGCTCCCTCCGTTTAGAAATAACTGTCTAGATACATATAAATCTCTCTCAAAAAAGATATATATATATCTAGACCATTATATCTTCTTTATTCCATCTCTCCCACCTGCGCGAAGGACCAATATATCTTGTTGTCAAGACTAGTATATCAATCTTATTAACTCATATCGATATGTGACACGTTTTTATTTTTTGAAATTAAGAACAACTATTTTTAGTAAACAACAATAAATAATTAATAATAACATTTTATTCTAATGAAAGTAAAAACTAATTAAATTAATATTTTATTCATTTTTGCCATTTATTCATTTAATATGACATAAACAATATCTTCAAATCTGTAAATCGAAATTTAACAAATAATATATCCATTATTATCAGAAAAATGCGAGAAATTCAAATATGACATAAAAATACTAAAATAATTTAATTTCTGAAATAATTTTTTCTGCACGTTTTGATAGGTTGTACTTTTTTTACATGGTATACAAAAGTTATGGCCATTTGAATTTTTATAACATTATTTATAAATTATGTTGAAATTTATATTTGTTAATTTTTGTAACAACTAAATCACTTAATATAAGGGTACGTCTAATTTTTCCTACGGCAGACTTTACGGACGCGAAAAACAAACTCTATTTAGCGCCCGGATTTAACGCCAGCGATGAGGGACAAGGGCGTTTGCCTAATTTTCTTTTACGTACGTATTGTTTTTAATCAGTTAAACGTCTATCTAAACGTCTGGCAGTGTACATGGCCTAACTACAGTTCGAAGGATTTTATTTTTAAATTTTTTTATAACCTTTAGTCCCGGTTCGTATCACCAACCGGGACTAAAAGGGGTGGCCCGGTGCCAATCCCTTTAGTCCGGGTTGGTAATACGAACCGTGACCTTTAGTCCCGGTTGATGATATGAACCGGGACTAAAGGGATTGGCATCGGGGCACCTTTTTAGTTCCGGTTGGTGATACGAACAGGGACTAAAGGTCCCGTTTGACCCGGGACTAAAGATTGCTGGCGTTCTAGCCGTTGGAACCGGGACTAATGCTCATATTAGTCCCGGGTCCAACTATAACCGGGATTAATGCTCCGAACTGAGATAGACGAATGACTCTTTTTCTACTAATGATGTAACCCGGCCGCTTCATTACAAAGAGGTACGGCTCGTGTACAGACGCTTTTTTTTGACACTGTAATCCGCTCTTTATTAATAAGATAAAAACAAGTTAAAAGGTACGAACGAGACGACCTTACAGAACTGAAAAGATAGGATAAACCTATGTAAAATACCAGCGCCTATCCTCCTCCTTCGGTACCACCGAAGCAACCACCAAAGAGACGAAGGACAGATCACCACAACACCCGAGCTTGACGCGGCTCCGTCGCTGATCAACAGCTTTTTAGACCTCCAAAGTAGCTTGCCAAAGGCAAAACCATTGTCGTTGAAAGAATCAGACCGAGGAAACATGTCCCCGGACACGCGATCAAACTCCAGAACCGACACCCCCCGCACGACTACAACGTCGGGAGAGGAGATCAGAACTGCCATCTTCCATCCACAAACCCAACACAGGATAAACCATCTTCAATCTGACACATACGCAGACGACCGTCTGCACGTACTCCTGGACAACACATCCTCCCTGCTCCACCAAGACGTCGGAGCAAACGCCATAGTAACGGGGACAGAGCAGAAGGAGGGACACACCTGATGGGATCGCCGCCTCCGCCTTGACGACACCATCCAAGAACTCTAAAGTCGCCAATCCGAGGAATCGGCACACACAAGATGCCATCAACTCCGAGACGCCGCCACAAGAAACGTCGTCGGTGTGAGAGTAAAGTTGAGGCAGATTTATTCGTCTAGGCGCCGCTCCCACCACCCCATCGGCGCTCCACGACTTGCAAAACCAAACCCTAACTACAGAGCGAAGAGACCGGATCCCCTCTCCCTCCCGCCGCCGGAGCAGCAGGCAGAGGGAGAGGGGACAGCAAGAACGCTGGTGGAGATTGGACGGTAGGAACGTCGCCTCCCTGGAGCTGGCGGCTAGGTCAGGGGCGAAAAAAGGTCCTTGCATGCATGTCTGTGCTGTACAGACGCTAATAGGAAAGGAAGCAACAGAGGTTCGTATGGCATCCGCTAACGTAAGCGTTGGTGTGTCGATCCTGGCCCTGACCTGACAAGCACGCACGCATATATGCAAGCCCCCACTACACATATTCCACCGCACTGTCACCGATCGCTCGCCGGGACTAATTAAGGCCTTTCATAATAGGGTGTCTTCTAGCCTGTTATTCTAGCCACGCGAACGTCCTGCGTATCCTAGACGACGTCAACGAGCTCCGGCTCAAGCTGCGCCCGCTCCCCGGCGTGTGCATCCCGCCTCCGGCCAGTGCCGTGGGGCCGTACATGGCCCCCGCGGTGGGCATCACGCTGTGCACCACCATGGATCCTCGTCCAGCTCCAACATCTCCTCCACGAGGTTGTCCTAGTCGGCGAGGAACTCCGGCCAGCAGCATTCCACCGACGCCAACACCGCCATGGCCGCCTCCTGCTTCCACTCGGCAATAATATTTACTCATGTGTATATACCTGGTACATATACATCTTCTTTGGAAATTATTTTTGCAAATTCCCACTGTGTGTCTGCCATCAGGATAGCGATCAGCTATACTCAATCACGACGCGAGAAGCCCAAAAGCACACGCGAGTTACGATGACATTAGTTACGACACCACTCGATCGAGATCTCCCTTCACCGGTTCACCCCGCACTCCTTACGGCTGACTCTGAGACTCGATGATCTAGGCCCTGACTCGATCCAGTCGATCGTCATCAGCGATCACCAACAGTCGGCCTTGCTCCTCAAACGGTAGTCGGTAGACGACACACAACGGTCGATCCCCTTCTATCCTTGTTCATGCATGGTATATATCAAATCTTAGGCACCTGAGAACTAGCAAATCCGAATTAATAAGGAGGCGTGCACGTCCGGAGCCAACTTCCGTTACGCACGGAGAAAAATTGGTGGCTTTTTGCCCTCTTTAAAGTTCATGTCAGCCTGTACCCACAAAAACACCCAAAATCGCAACTTTTGGCCTGTTTTAAAAACCGTGCCATGCAGCAACGAGCTGAATAACCAAACGGCCGGGCTTATCTCTGCGTATCCGGGCGGTGTGGTTAATTAACGTAGTACTACTACTTAACTTTTGGCAGGCTACTGACTGGTACTAGTAGCATGCTTAAAGTAATTCAGCTTTGCTAGCTTGCTGATTTTTTATCCGACCCTGCATCTGCTTTAATAATTCCAAAATTAACAAGTCGTATACGGTTCTCAAACTGTGCCGATCGATGCTTTTCCGAACGAAATTAGACGTGAGTTTCAGATAATTTTGTTCATCGCGAACATATACCCGTACGTGGCAAGCAACCGCACCGTTAAACTTCTTGGCCGCCTCCTCACGGTAGGAGCCACTTGGGCATGTCGACAGCGCCGGATTGAACGTGACTGTACGTGTATCCACCAGTCTCTTCTACGACTGGATATATGTGCAACCCGTTGCTTTCGATCGATGTCCATGATTTTAATCTATTTTGTCTGTCCATGTACGCATCGCTTTAGCTGGAGGAAGCAAGCGGCACACGGTACGTCGATCGACGATGGACCTGCAACGCAACTAGGTCCATATATGTAGCTTAGCTCTCTAGCTTTGACCGTTCCGCCCCGACGAATGAAAAAAAAGAAAGAGGAAAAAGTCCCCCTTTATTTCCGCGTGCATTATCACTCGATGCATGTGTGTGTGCATGCACAGACTGGATGGAACTCAAACAGTCAACACATTATCAAGGCAGCGGGGACGCGTTGAGATTTTTCTAAAAGAAATCCACAAATCTATTACTTCATCCGTCACGGTTTGAAAGGTGTTTTAGAGAGATTGTTGGAACCTAGGTGAGCGCTGATTGGACCAGATTTGTATCAAAAACAAGTGCTCATTAATTATTCAGCGTCCTATTAAAGGTAATTATTTAATGAAAACAAAGAGTTTAGACGCATGCATTGGTAGAGTTGCATGCAAAAATTAATTCCTTGAATGCATGAAGTAGAAAGTGGGGAGAAAAATAGGGCATTAATGTTGTAATTGAGTCCAACACGCCTAGGAGGAGATGGGTTTTGAAAACGTATGTCTTTTGTAAGACGTCCTTCAAACCGTGACGGAGGGAGTAATAATCATTAACATCAGTATAAAGAATCTTAAAAGCAATAGAAACTAATAAAAAAATTCTTGGACCCCCTAGCGATCACTCTATAAACTAGCACAAGTCGAAGGCCACTGCTATGCAAATTTAGTGCCGTTTAAACAAATAAGATCCACTTGCTTTTTTTTTGCTTAAAATTGTAATTATCTTCCACAAAGTTTGGTCATTTTTTGAACATGATTTAAACATGGAAGGATCCGCGTCATCAAGGAAGCTAGGGTTTTGGGGTACCGGCATCATCGAAGGATCCGCGTACTCGAGGTGAGGCTCGGCTTGCGAGCTGCATATAGTGATATATGTTGTGCTTATTTTATATTTCGCTGCCAAAAAAATAGAAATAAAAGTAGCCACAGGCTTCATAGCTAAACAAGCGCAAAAATATACGAAGAAACAGTGGGAAAACAATCACAATCACTGCTATGCATAGCTTATGAGAATTTGCAATGTGCAGGCGTGCAGCAAGGTTGTCATAAATAGTTGGGTGATCACCCCAATTTATGTTTTTGTGGCGGCATTAGAGACGAGACTACAAATTCGAGCCGATTTTTTAAGGAAAAAAGATCTAGCGTGTTTTGTTGCTACAATTACGGTACTGCCAGGAGGAGGCTTTCCGAATTAATAACAAAACGACCCGTAGGTGTAGCATTATTGAATAACAAACCTGACCGGAATCGATTCCAACTCTTCCGCGAGTCTACGCGTATAAAACTACAACAGCGAGCGCCCTCTGACCCCCCCGAAACACGTTAGGTGTCGTTCCCATCGCCGCCGCCGCCGCCCATGCAGTTGCACGCGCGCCGGCGGCACGCCTTGGCGCGGTGCCGCGCGCTGATCGCCGTCGCGGCCGTCGTCCTCGCCCTCGTGGCGCTCCTCTGCTTCAGCCGCGTTCCGCCCGGCGCCCTGCTCGCCGCCCCCGCGCAGGCCCTGCAGCTCACGCCGGCACGCCGGCTGCACGTCCGCCTCGGGGCCATCAAGAGCTCCGTGGACACAGCCACGCCAGTCGCCGGTGGTAGCCGTCACCGCTCCACGACGTGGGTGGATGCCGCCGTGCTGCTCCCGGACTGGGAGGTGCTCGTCCTGCTCCGGCCCGACGCTCCCGCCGTAGATGCCACCGGGAACGCGACGTGCAGGTTCCGCGGCGGGGCGTCTTCCCCGGCGCGAGCACTCGGGAGGCTGCCGGCTGCCGCAACTTCCGGGCGCCGCGCGTACTCCTGCGTCATGCCGGTCCCGGCGCGCGGGCACAAGACGCTCCCTGCGCCGCAGCTCGTGGTCACCTCCTCCTCGTCCTCGTGGACGTCAAAGAGGAAGATTCCTACCACCAGCACTGGCGGTGACCGGTCTCCCGAGATGCTGAGGTGGAGCGGGCGGCTGGTGTACGAGTCCGCGGTGGTGGACGGCGGCGACGTGCTGGTGTTCGCCAAGGGCGTCAATCCGCGGCAAGGCGTCAACCGCCCTGCTTCCGATATCCAGTGCGTGTACTACCGCCGCGGCGACAACAACAACAACGCCGACCACGTCGTGGCCACGCTCCCCGCGGCCACCTCGGCGCAGCAGGTCTTCCGGTGCCCGCCTCCTCCGACGCCGGTGGAGCAGGAACCCCAGGAGCTCCGCGTCACGCTCGCCGTGACAGGCCAGGAGCCCCTCCCGTCCCTGGCCCTGTACACTCCGCGTCGCTCTGGCTCGTCATCAACGCAGGCGCCGGAAAAGAAGCTCATCTGCGCCTGCACCATGGTCCGCGACGTGGCCAAATTCCTGCCAGAGTGGGTGGTCTACCACGCGGCCGTGGGCGTTGACAAGTTCTACCTCTACGACAACGGGAGTGAGGATGACCTGGCAGACCAGCTCCACCAGCTCAGCTCGGCCGGGTATGACATCTCGACCGTGGCATGGCCCTGGACCAAGGCCCAAGAGGCTGGGTTCTCCCACAGCGCCGCGGTGCACCAAGATTCGTGCGAGTGGATGGCATTCATCGACGTCGACGAGTTCATCTTCTCCCCGCGGTGGAACCAATCGGATATCCCAGACGCGTCCTCCATGCTACGGTCGGTGGTATCGTCGCTTGAACCGGATGTCGGTCAGGTGTCATTGGGCTGCGCCGATTTCGGTCCCTCTGGACAAACTGGCAACCCGAAGGAAGGGGTCACACAAGGCTACACATGCCGGCGGCGAACCCACGAGCGACACAAGTCACTACTTCGGCTCGACGCGGTGGACGACTCGCTTGTCAACTCGATCCACCACTTCGCGCTCCGTCCCGGCTTCCGAGGTGAGTGGAACAAACAAGTCCGTGTAAACCATTACAAGTACCAAGCATGGGAAGAGTTCAAGGTGAAGTTCCGGCGTCGGGTGTCGACCTATGTGGCGGACTGGACCGACCCGGTGAACCTAAAGTCCAAGGACCGCACCCCGGGCTTAGGGTTCGAAGCCGTCGAGCCGGTCGATTGGAAGAACAAGTTCTGCGAGGTGAACGACACCATGCTCCGGGATGCGACACGGAGATGGTTCGGCGTCGGGTTCGGTAACGGACCGGCTCGGCAAAGAACTAGGACAAGCTCATCATAGGGATACGTGTACAAACAAGGATGACTAGGAGAACAGACACCGATTCTTTCAACATAACTGTACAAACATTACTGGGTAGGACTAAGGACACGGTCTCTTTCTTGTTCCAGCGGACTAGAGAATGTACAAAAGGCATCTTGATTTTGAACATATATTATTAGTTTAATGATTGATGTGTTGCTTGATAGTATGATCTGAGCAAGGCAGGTGCATTAGTTTTTTGTCCAGGGAGATTGCTTGAGAGGACAAACTGGACAGCTACTAGTCATAGGTTGCTCCACCAAGCAACTGTGTTTAACGGTATATTTAATTTCTTCAAGATACCAAATGTTCAACATGGTTTTCCTCGCACCACAACTTCTTAATGTGTTTGCTTTATTTCCTCGAGAGAAAAAAAATGGGTCGCTTTCCCTGGCAATTTTGTGGTCACATTGATGAGTTGGATGTGAAGTTTAGTTGGTTATATATGCACATCCAAAAAGTTGTGAAAAGGGATTAGAAAACCTCAACAATTTCTATTCTAGAGATCTCGATTCATAAAATGATGCTTTTGAGAAACCCATACAAAAAATATATAGGAATAAAAAAGGCTTTGATGGTTTTTTTCAACAGATTCGAAATTATCCAGATTAGCTTGTCCTAATAGAGAAGCTTGGCATATCACAGGCGTCTGGTCACTGTCTCAAAAGTTATGAAAATGACACGGTTATCATCTGATTAGCTATACATAGAAGAGACCGGAAACGCATCCAGTCATGTTCAGTTTTTCGTTGTCGACATGCCCAACAAGTGGCTTCGCATCAGAGGCTGCTCTGATGAGGCAGATGTTATGTTTCCAGGACCCAATTCGTGCGTGTCCAGGACCAGATAGATGGTTCGCGACATCAGTGCTTGTCATCATAGGAATTTCAGTAGCATACCAATTTGTTGGGAAAAGCACAATTGGAGTAGAATTTTTGTTTGGAAAAGCATATGCTGGTTGGAGCAAAAGAGAGGGCTCTCCCGAAAGCCTCTCCGATATCTCCCGCGTCGCCTCCCTACACGAGGCGACCAGGATGCTCTTTTGGCGTCCCTTTCAGCACCAACTCCCCCCTCTCCTCATCCCTCCCACCTTTGTCGGAAGGGCCGTCGGGTTTTTCCCGCGCGGGGCTGGCGGCGGCCAATCCCTTTCCCGCTAGCTAGTGGTGCGGCTCGGGAGCTCTCCCATGTTGACAGTGCACGGCGGCCGACGGAGCTCTGGCGAGGCCCAGATGGCGGCGGGTGCAAGCCCTGCTCCTTGGCGGCGAGGAAGTCTTAGCCATGGTACTGGTAGGTGGTGTCCTATATGCCTTGATCTAGCCCTGATCTACGGAGCCACGTTTGCTGCAGCGCGGTGGCGGGTGCTTCACGGGCCCGATCTAGGCCTGGACGGTCTGTGTTGACTTGGTGTGCTCCTCATGTTGTGTCTGCTCTGCTATTGCCTATTGCGGTTGAGGTTGTTCCCTCTCATGTGGTTGCGACTTTACCGACCCTTGTCCTCGGCGGTCTTCTCGGTTTGGTCGGCCTCAAAGCATTTGCCATATTGAGACGTCATTTTGGTGTGCGTATGTTGGTGGGTGGCAATTTTGGTGGAGCGTGATGGATTGTTCAGGGCAGAGGTTTTTTGGGGATCTGAAGAAATCTATGTCAATCCGGCCAACACCAATGCGGTGATGCCTGTCGGTGCGGTCGTTCCTTCTTGAAGGACATCAGATGTACCCCTTCCCCACTCCCTTCCGTGTACCGGAAGAAATCCTAAAATCAGTTCGGGCAGCAGTGCCGTCGTCGTTGTCGCATTCCTTATTGAAGGTGTTGCTTGGTACACGATGATTCGAAGTCGTAGGAGCGTGGTGGGGCTTCTGCGAAGGGCGCAATGGCGGCGGGGTCATCAACGCTTTTGTCGCCTGATGATGTCGTCTTCAGCTTCTCTTTCCTTCTATTGTTTTTTTTTCTTTTGGGTTTCATTGTGACGTTTATCCCAGCGGTGGTCTCAAAGTTGTGTATCGGGATGAGCGGGGCGAAAGCCTACCACGAGGGGAGCACGAAAAGAGAGCAGCATCTTCGGCAAAATTAATTTAGTTTGTACTCGATCGTAGCCAGGCTGCATGCACGTGCGCTACGCGTGCTCTTGATTTCGCACATATGTGTAGTAAAATGACTGATCCGTTGCTTGATATGATCTGAGCAAGGCAGGTACATCTTACTCCAGTCCAGGGAGATTGCTTGAGAGGACAAAATGGACAGCTAATGGTCGTAGGTTGCTCCACGCCAAGCAACTACTATGTTCAACGGTGTATCTTCTAGTACAAGATGCTACCAAATGTTGCTTAACATGGTTTTCCTCGCATCAAGACTTCTTGACAGCATCAGCATATATGTAGGCATACACCTGTCTCGTATATATGTTTGGATATTCTGCCCTGAAAATGACGTTATTATTGCTATTGTCATGAACGAGAAAAGGAACTTGGCATATCACGGGCGTCGCTCTGGTCGTTGTCTCTGTATATATTTTCTCGATCTTGCTACGAGAATGACATCGTTAATTATTATCAGATTATTAATCTGGCGTAGAACAAACTGGAAACCGCATCCAGTCACGTTGCTCTATCCGACGCTGTCGACATGACCAAGTGGCTCTGAATCAGAGGCTCTCAAGAGGCGGCGAAGTTTCTTTCGGAGATGGATGTCAAGTGGCAGCGACCGGCCGGGGCCGACGGTGGGGATACCGGCCGTCCAAACGAGCGCGTTCACAACTTATAGCGAGCGAAAACTAACTAAAAGCCCTATCCTTTGTTTGGCCCAATTCTCAAGAATTTTCTTCTACTCTCATGGGATTTCAGTAGCATATACCATTTTATTTTTGTTGGAAAAAAGGGTATGCTGATTTGAGTGAGCGAGAGAATCGTTTCAGCAAAATCAGCAGTTTTTTTGTTAGTACTCCACTTGTTAACGAAGCAATAGTATTTCTATAAATCGGCCGAGAAACACAACAAAAACAATCAAACGCAATCGATTAATTAGTTAGTCCTAGCAGCGACAGTGATTGGTGTGTTGGAATATCTGCAGCGTGCCAGGTGAGGTGCAGAATCGCCACATTAGTCGTGCGCGTCAGGTCAGCGGATGCAGGCCATACGAATCTAGTATGTTGCTTCCTTTCCCGTTTGACCTCTGTAAGTAAACCAATGGAACGAGACAAAAATTATACCGCTATATACTTACCTAGTATGTTACATTTTTCATGTAACTACCTACATTTTTCATGTAACTACCTTGGGATGCCCCTATCAATCAAAAAGCTTACAAAGGCAGATTGGCAGGCGCTACTCCCTCTGTTAGGGATTATAAGGCCTATAGACTATTTTGATAGGATTAAGAAAAGCAATAACTCACCGTTTTGATTACTACATGCACCAATAGTTATACATGCATGAGAAAAGAGAAGAAAAAAAGACCATGCATTGGATGAGAGATGGTAATAAATAAGAAAAGACTTGTAATTCCTAACATTTTAAAAAAGCTCTTAGGCTTTATAATCCCTAACGAAGGGAGTACTTGATAAGGTGGATCGCTATCTCGCTACTTGGAAGGCAGTAATGATGAGCAAGGCAGGAAGATTGGAGATGCTTAAATCAGTTCTTATCTCACTCGCAGTCTACATGATGACAATCAACGAGATACCAGCATGGGTAAAAACTAAGTTTGACCGTAGAAGGCGAGCTTGGCTTTGGGCTGAGGAAGGAAGTTGCAATGGAGGTAAATGCAGAGTAAGCTGGAAGTTAGTCTGCAAACCAAAGCGATTGGGTGGACTAGGCGTCCACTGCATTGAGTCCTTCGGCACTGCGCTAAGACTGCGCTGGCTTTGGCAAAAATGGAAAAACCCTAGCAAGCCATGGGCTCATATGGCGGTGCCTGCAAGCAAGAAAGGCATGGCCCTCTTCTCCGCCGCAACAAATATCACGGTCCAAAATGGCAAAACCGCCATTTTCTGGACTGACATATGGCTCGATGACCAGATCCCTTCAGTCATTGCCCCTGATATCTTCAAATTCTCTATCCGAAAGAGCAGAACGGTGAAAGAAGCCTTGACTGGCAACAAATGGCTAATCGACCTTCGACACAAGTTGTCACCTGCTCACCTGCCACAACTCCCGCGACTTGCTGAGTTGATCGACTCAGTTCAACTCACCGAGATCCCGGACGAAATTGCATGGAGATATGGGGCCAAAGAATGCTACTCAGCTAGTGCGGCTTGCCGTTTACACTTTTTGGGAGCGACAAAGTCTGATAACAACAAGGATGTTTGGAAGGGATGGACGCCTGCACGATGCAAATTCTTTATTTGGACTTTGGTGCTGAACAGGGTGCTTACGGCCGACAAGCTTTTACTCAGGCAATGGGACAACGAGTACTTCTGTCCTTTTTGTAGAAGAAACCTTGAGACGGCCTCCCATCTTTTTATCGAGTGTCCATACACCTGCGGTATCTAAAACTCAGCAGCAGCACAGCTAAACATTCAAGCCATAAACCCAATGGCTTGGATAGGCAAGGAACTCAACATTAAGGAGTGGCTGTCACTTTCTATTGTCAACCAGCCAAAAGACCAGCGCAAGGCGTCGTTCACGGCGGTTAATTTGATTGTCTGGGAACTTTGGAAGGAAAGAAATAGACGCATCTTCGAAAGGAAAAAGCTCTCGCTAACAAAGTTGTCTGAAAAAAAATCATGGATGAGGCAAACGCCTAGCGGCTAGCAGGGGTACCTTTACCACTTATTCCGTGCTCGGATGGAGCACCCTTTGATCCAGGTTGAATTGGACCTTCACACTTTCTTTTTCCCTTTCTTTTTTAGTCTCTTGGTTTCGAGTGGGTCATTTTTTGACCCCGAACTTGTTGTATTCTCTTTCCACTATCGTAATGAAACACAGCAGCTCTTCTGCTGTTATCCAAAAATATATATCTCATGTTGACTGAGAGCGGATTGCAAGTAGACATGGAGATATTTCTTTTCTGAAACCGAGTTCAGAAACTACACATGCATACCGGTAGTGATGGATCGATGTAGTAATTAATACCCCTTCAATTTTTTCCATCTCATACTGTAACTTTCATACATATGACAAGTCACATATGTATTATTCACAGTTATTTATCAAAACTACGTAGGTCATAGTGGTCGCATGGTCGTAGTCAAGGTGGATTTACAGATCATCATAGTTGACCTACGTAGGTCGTAGCGGGCTTTCCCCTCCTTCCTCTTCAAGCGGCCATGATGGTGGCTTTTGGTGTGAAGGATTTGGGTGACTGCAGTGGCGGCTTCGTTCTGGAGCTTCTCTCCGGCGGTTTTTTGGTGGCAGATGTCTCGTCAACGTGTTGGACTCAAAAGCAGTAGGGCTTCCGCTCCACCGCTGCTTGGCTCTGTCTGTCGGTTCTTCCCTGTGGCACGGGTGCTGGCTAACGTCGGAGCTTCCTCGTCGATCTGGAGGAGGAAGAGGATGAAGGGTTTGATCGTTTTTTCAAGTTTTATTCGGGGTCCTCAATGCTTATTTTAGGGCCTTTGTGCAATTCTTTATTTCTTGGGCCTTTTTGTACTCCAGAGACTTGAATGCAGCAATATATGTCGGGTGCTTTGCACCCGTTCACCGTTCAAAAAAAATGCTCACCGTGAATTTCAGTTTAAGCTAGCTATTCCCTAACCCACACGCAACGAACTTGGCAGGCGATTGAACATTTTATTTTCATCCATTCTCCAACGAATATGTGCATGTGCTCACACGCATGGCGTACGCGATAATGCACACGGAAACAATGAAAAAAAAACAGCTAGAAAAGCAGCAAGAATTATCCTTTCTTTCGACCGGCCACACGAGTCGGTGGCAAAGCTTGAACGAAAAACTTAGGAGGCCGAAGCAGGTTACCGAGATGTACTGCGGACGATTTGATGTTTTTCACTGGACATGATACTATGTGTGATGATTTTTATGGGTGAAAATGCATGCACACCAACAATTTGATTTTGCATCAGGAAAACACGTTAGGCTCGTGTTTTGGCAGAACGACGTTAGGGTTGCTAGGAAAGGGAGCTAAGCTATGGACCTGTTTGCACAACCTTTTATCAGACGAGTGCTTATATGCATATAATCCGTGATACGACCTCTCCATGTGTGCCGTGTGCTCCTTGCTTCCTCCAGCTAAAGCGATACCTACGCGTAGACAGGCAACCGGAGACATCGATTGATCGAAAGCAACCGGCCGGGGACACGTGTCACCGTGTCATATATATATATATATATATATATATATATATATATATATATATATATATATATATATATACACACACACACACACACATACGTTAATCGTTAATCTTAGATATGAATATATCTAGTCCAAATATTTAACAAGACATGTACAAATCTAGATAAAATTGAGGCTATTAATATAAACCACAAAAGTTATGAAAGTGATGTTTATTATTATCGTCATCAAATTAAACAATCATAAAAGGAGACCGGAAACACGTAATGTCACGGTCAATCCGGCGCTGCTGTGAGCTGGCAAATTGACATGCCCAAGTGGCTTAGTATGAAGAAGCAGCGAGCGAGGTTTCCTGCGGAAGAGGTTATCTTTCGATTGCTTGGTAGAGCGCTGCACACATTCGGATGCCGTGTGCTTTTCCCACGACCACAATCAGATGGCTCGTGATATCGATATACTTGGCATGGAATATGTTCTCGTGGCATATGGATATTTTCCGTGGAATTTCAGTATAGCATGTTTTACATGAGTATTATGCCTCCTCTGAAAGCAGTACATGTGATTTGCAAACCATACCCTGCTTTTTAATCCATCATCATGGCATCCGAGCCTACATGGATGGTGGGACAGTGGGTCTAGGGCATACGGTTGGCCGTGCTCTTAGTTTCTTTTTTAGGCCGTGTTACATGTGTATATGAAATCATTCTAGTGAACTTTTGGGGTATTCGTGATTTTTTTTTGTATGATGTACATGATTTTGTCGAGGCGTGAACCCCCAAATTTTGACAAATGACAAGTGTTGATTCAAACTTGAAAGGCCAGTCAACATATACGAGTATCTATTCTAGCAGTACCATTTTTAGGGGTCAAGTTTAGTCGTGTCGCTAGGTGGTCCATTGACCTATTTGTAATTTTTATTACTTTTAGGACTCTTTGTACTACTGTTGATGATTATTAATAGATAGGTGGAATTTCGCAAAAAAGAAAAAAGTTTACAGTATCTATTCTAGCAGTACCATTTTTAGTATACCCTAAAAAAAGCGTTTTAAGTGTCCTTTATATGCATTTTAGGGACCGGTTTTCAAAAGGACGTGTTGGATTACTTTTTCCCAAGGGAAAGGCGTACAGCCTCTAAATACGCCTTTGAATATGCGCCCCTTCTCTCGAAAAAAAAAGGGAGTGTCTGTCTTGCCCAAATCCGTTCTCTGCATCTTATAAGTTGGGCTCGGCGGCGATGGGGCGGCGGGATCTGGAGACGGGGAGCGGGCCGAATGCGCCGGCGGTTCCTCGGACTGCGGCCATGTGCGGTGTGGTTCCATTCCGCCGGCCGGCAGTCCTATGCGGCCGGTGTGAGTTCTTGGGCCCTCTTCCCTCCCTGGATGCATGCTTCTTCATTTGACGCCGAACTGCCCAAGGGAGTAAGTCAACGATGGATCAAGACATGAGGTATAGTATTTCTCAAAGACTTAATACCTTGTGCTTGTTTGTTTGTTCCCACTGCCACCTTCGTTCACATGGTCCTGTAGCCGCCCAAGTGAGCTGTGAATGCGCATCTAGACTTCTTATGGACAAACCAAGTCTTCTAGTGCACCATGTCAAGCTTAAGGATACTAGATTTAGGGGTGCGCCTTGGCGCACCATCCCGTAGAATCTGAGCAAATTTAGCGATTGTAGTGAGCAAAAATAATAAACGTTTTTTGATTCATACAATGTGCCAACTGAAATAAATTCAGAGTTCATCGTTGGTCTTCTATAAACATACATTAGATACCACAATTTATTTAAAAACTTCATTCAAAATGCATCAACCAAATTAAACACAATTGCTCCAACATCATTCAAAATGCATCAATAAAATTAAACACAATTGCTCCAACACCATAAATTTCTGCTTAGCCATACAATCCATTATCTAATTCAAACTGAATTGGAATGCAACGAACTTCTCCAATCTGCACAAATCCTGAAAAAGGTTCAACACCAAATTTAATCTCACATGGAGAATCATGAAACAATGTGCAGGAACCATGATACTATTCATTCTCCCTTTAATATGTACAATTCCTCTTACCAAATCGAGCAGACCACCCAAAAAGTAGTTCCACCCGTCTCTCTCCCGTAACTGCTCCCCTTTCTTCCTCTTCTAGTTCTCCCCCAGATCCGGGCCAGGCCCTCCCTCCCTTCGGGCGGTCGCCGCGTCAGGTGGTGAGGGACCCGTCCCCTTGTACAGAGGTAGTTTAGGTGTCTCGGCTGTTGCCGGTGTTGGCTTGATGCCAGTCTACGGAAGGTACATCACTATAGACATATAGTTAATCGTGTAGTAGCAGCAACAACTCAGTACCAATCTGTACAAAACTAAAGGACCACCAAATTACACAATAAGAAAGTGGGTATTCAAGATTGCATGTATACCAATTGAAAGGCTACGCATCTGCATCACAAGCCGTTTATTTTGGCTCATGGGTAACAAAGCAAGCTGTAAAATATTTATCATGAATATAGATAAACCTTCAATACTAACTGATCATAGATAACTTGTGTCTCAATCTCAGCATACACCAAAAAAATACAAAGATAAGATCAAGATTGATTCCTTTTTTGAATATGTGCATAATGGACATTATAGAAAAACAATGAGATCATGTTCATAACTGGGAAAAGATTTATACCAAAAAAATCAAATACCAGGCCATAGAAATGAATATCAAAACAATGGTGAAAGCAAAGAATACACATGTCAGCTAGTTCCATCCGATCAGATCTTACAACCAATTGTAAGCGATTTAAGCCAGATTTTTAAACCAATTCAGCAAATAAGGGACAACCGGGATGATAACATTACCACATTAGTCACGACTTATCACACAACCAATGCCACAACAATTTAAACAAAATATATCGGGAATTTGCATATCTATTTCTATAATCCCATGAAAGTACATTATTTCACGAATATATTTCAAAATGCATGAAAACAAATATTAAATGTACGCGAGAGAAATCAGACATGCAAATATGTATATTTCATGGCACAAAGCCCCATTCAAGCATATATATATATATACTGCAACTTTTTTAGACTACCAACACATCAAGAAAAAAAGAAAAATAGGAACATCAGAAGTAAGTCTAGCAACCTTTGGGTGAAGCCATATCTGAAAATCTGAAAGAACAGAAGGGCGAGCAGGTCAAGCCTCAGGGTCTTCAGCAGCTCATGGCCGCTTGCAACCATGGAGGAATGGACTCTGCACCGAGCACGCCGCTCAGTAGGAAGAAACGATGAATCCAATAATAATAAATTCAAGTATGTGGGGAAAATTAACATATAAAACTTTAGAACAAAATCTATGATGCATTACTCACTTTCTCTCATTAGCAGATTCATGGTAAGTCAACAACAGCTGTGTACGTGTCGACTAATGCTAAGTCACGGCCTGTCGATCGATATGCGCATGTACAATTTATAATATTTCTATAAGACACACGGTCAGGTCCTAGTATTTAATTGCTCCTTCCTAACCGGGCCAAAGACAGTTGGCAAAGTGATGCTTTACCTGCGCCAAGCCGAAGACCTGCACTCTGTCCAGGTGGTGACGGCGGGGGTCCTTCCCCTCCGATGTTGGCACCCACCTACCGCTGGCCAACCGGTGGTGGCAGCGGTGCTCACCTCTCTGTACCGCACACCGCCTTGTTCAGCTTTTCGAGCGCCTGGCCCTGCCCCGCGTCACAGGCAGCTCTGCCTCATGGCAGTCTCCCTCCCCAGCTCCCGTTGGGCTGCTCGATCTGGCGAACCATGGTTGAAGCGGCGGGCTTCAATTCACCTTGTGTGACGGGCCGTTTCTGCTGTGTCCGAAAGCTTGTTCTATACTAGTGATGATTGCTACAGGAGTCATGTTTTTAAAAAGTTTGGTTGGATGCTAAACTAAATCATTCAAGTAGATAATTTGACTAGGATATAAAAGAGTGCTTATTTAGGGTTTTGGCCTGGAAAAATTGATTAATATAAATTCCTGTAAGGATGAGTTCATAGACATATCCCCTACTTATATCTTGACACAACTATTAGTACATGAGAAGCAATTATACACTAATGATTTGTATAATTATAGACAATTAAACATTTTTCTTCCAATGCAAGCTGCACAAGCTGAAAAAATAATAGTTTCTCTGATCCACAATAAGTGTCGCGGATTTAGTTCAAAATTATATTAAATCAGCGATACTTATTATGGATCAGAGGGAGTACTAACTCGTGTAAATGCATAGAATGGCTTTCGCAAAAGAAAAAAACAAATGCACCGGATGGCAAGTATTATACATACGGAACACTACTCTGAGAAAACAATATCATTAAAAGTAGAACAGAAGGAGTGATGCATGCCAGGAAAACCCACTGTTTAAGTACAAATGTGAACCTAAACTATGGGACAAAAAACCTGTTACACCGCACTCGCACTTATTACAATGTTTTGACTAAATAAGCAAAGTTTGAACCGTGTTTGCACATTAAAAATCGACGACGCCACAAGAAATAATAAAGCAAAAAATAATCCGATTGAAAGCAAAACTTAGGTAATCATCAGAAGTATCTGGCTGTAACTTTGAATTGCTTGGGCTTTGGGCGGCTCTGACTCACCGACTGGAGCTTCTTCGCTTCATGGTCTAGGGAACAGTTATCTTTGTAACCATCGATCAGGACATCTTTTAGGCTGGTTAGGTGCTCGATGCCAATGATGCTCCTCTCCTTTAGTGCAAAATCTGTTTCAAACGTCTCCAGCTTTGCCATGGACCCTTCCTCGAACTGGATAACCTGCGCCCCTTCACTAGGGTAGTCAAAGAGTGAGAGATACGTGAGGGCCGGGAATGTGTGCCGGGAGCGTGCAACCAGCTCTGTGCTACTGTAGCTCATCGACCCCACGCTCATTTTCTTGAGGTTGGGCAACTTGCACAGGACGTCGTACAGTTGGTCACCAACAAGGCGTGTATTTTCAATGCTGATATGAGCAAGACAAGTGAGTGACCTGACCCAGTCGGGGAACCGAGAAATTCCGCCGGTGATACTCAGGGAATGGAGAGACGGCAATGGGCTCATTTCCAGCAGGAAGTCCAACCCCTTTGCGTCATAACCAATGTCGGAAATGAAGAGCGACCGAAGGGAGCGCACCTTGCTTAGGGATTTGGCGAGCTGACTTAGAATAGTGGAGTTGGAGCATTTGACGTACAAAATCAGATCTTCTAGCTGTTCTAGTTCACCAATCTCACGGGCAAGCTCAGCGTTCTCATCCATAAGCATGTTATGCACCCCACGGAGTGCCTTCATCTTGGAGAGTCCTCTTCCCGGCCTCCACATGACGGTCCATGCATCCTTATTGCTGAAACTCAGGCGCTCCAGTTTCGCTAGATCGGTCACAGCTTGTGGCAAAAAATTAATCTTCGTGTCAGAAACATGAAGTGACTGTAAGTGCTCTAGGTCACTGATATCTGGAGGTATCACGGTGATATCTGTACCACTCAAGTTCAAGAACCTGAGAAGGTACATCCGGCAGACATATTTCAGATGGGAGTCTTTTAGGCCCTTGCAGTTTGCCAGGTCAAGGACCCTGAGCAGTTTGAATTCATCTAGTCGATCTAGAAGGCTCATGTCTTCAGACTTGAATATGACCAATGATCGGACATGTTTCATTTCTATCTCTTCAACACCACGCCTCACACAAGGCCCCTTTGTAGGTTTTTTGTCCTTGGCAACTTTTTCTTTTTCTTCTTCTTCTTCTTCTTCTCCGTTGGGACTCCACTCATCATCATGGACAGAGAGGCGGCGAATCTTTTCATATGGCACTTCAATGAATTGACGCCCTACCAAGCTAACAAAGTTAGCTTCCAGGGATTTAGACACCATTACCTCCAGCATCATGTCATGAACCCTGCATGTCTCCACGGACCCATTGGAGCCGATCTTACCAGGCTGAATCATGTTTCTGCCTACCAGCTCATTGAAGTATTCTTCTGCAACCTCTATCAAGGTCTTCCCCCTCTTCTCGGCAATTAACCCTTCAGCAATCCATTTGTACAGTAGCATGTTCTTTTGAATCTCATAATCCTCCGGGTAAATACTGAGATACAACATGCAAGGCTTGAGATGATGAGGTAGGTAGTTGTAGCTTAGTGTTATCAACTGCCTCATCCCCTCCAGTGTAGGGTTGCTATCCATCTCAGAACCAATTGAGCTGCAAAATTTTTTCCACTTCTCTAACCGCCCATGTGACTTGTAACCTGACAGGAGGCTGGCAATGCTTACAATTGCCAATGGCAATCCACTGCATTTATCAAGTATACTTTTAGTGATGCTTTCCAGTTCACTTGGAAGGGTGCCCCCACTTGTGCCAAACACTCTATTGACAAACAATTTCTTGGAGGCTGCTGTACCTAGGGGCTCCATACGGTGGATGCACCTTTCCTCTGAAAGACTTGCTGCTTTGGCCACACTCTCCATACGAGTTGTCACAATGATTCTGCTCCCACAGTTACTCTTCGGCAGTCTGAACTGGATTGCTTCCCAGGCTTGTACGGTCCATATATCATCCAAGACAATTAGGTACCTATTATTTTTATATAAAAGTTACTAAATATTCGTTTGAATATTTCAATAACAAAATAATTAAGATAAGTCTAACTAAAAATTGTTAATCAGCATGTTCTGGTATCGGCAAGATATAGTACCGTGTGTGTGTGTGCGTGTGTTTCCTGAGGGACACATGAAGGATGGCAATTTTCAGCCGGTAAAAGAAAAGGCTAAAAAACGCTTAAGTGACTATGAAGAATGATACTCCTCAAGTGGTGCAAATCAAGTTCTCATAAAGTTGTTGGAACTAACCTTGTTTTTTAGAGTTTCAGTATGTTTATTTCATTGTGTTTTTTCTGAGTCAGTTCAGATAGCAGTAGTTGTGGCAGTGCACATGCAGAGAACGTTCACGTGTGCATGCAAGCTAACTAAGTTTAGTACTCAAGTGGCATAGCCTTTGCCCCACCAAAGGTCAAATTTTTTGCCTGGAAGCTTGCTCGGGACCGTCTAGCCACAAGAGCAAATATGAAGAGGAGGAAGATGATCAATAAAAGTAAATGTCCGATCTGTGCGAGGAAAGAAGAGGATTCCTACCATGCCTTGATTACATGCCCATAGGCGCGAAATTTATGGCAATTAATGAGGGCTAGCTGGGATCTACCTAGTGAAAAAGATATTGTTAAAACGGGCATTGACTGGATTTTACCTCTCCTTGCTGGTTTAGACGAGGATGACAGACTGAAGGTGTTAATGGTGCTTTGGCGGGCTTGGCATGTACATAATGAACTAACACATGAAAAACCAGCTCCCCCTATCGAGGTTTCTCGACGTTTCCTATGTAGTTATGCTCAAACTTTAATTTCCTTCAAGCTATGTCCGCAGGCAGATCATGTCAAAGTTAAACAAGCCATTGGTGCCATGTTGGCCAAGAAGCCGGGGAAGAAAATGAATACAGGAACGGATGTTAAAAAGATTTGGAAGAAACTGAACACTGGAAGAATGAAACTAAATGTTGATGGTAGCTTCAATCCGGAGACTCAGGAGGCAGGTACGGGCATGATCCTACGCAACCATGACGGAGAGGTATGGTTTAGTGCATGTAGATGTTTGTTGAATTGTTCGTCGGCCTTGGAAGCTGAAATGGCAGCCTGTGAGGAAGGAATTAAGCTGGCCCTAAATTGGACTGATGAACCAATTGATATTGAGATGGACAGTTCCATCGCTGTCGACATGATCAAGGCGAAAGAAAAAGATCGATCAACTCTGGTGCACTCTGTCCTCAGCATAAAGCTTTGCCTGGAAGAAAGAGATATAACTATCATGAAAATCGATCGGGATTGTAATGGCACTAGTCATAGTCTAGCCCATATGGGACGATCCTTAGGCAAAACCTAGTTCTGGATTAGGAGTTACCCGGAACAATTACAGGAACATGTAATCGCTGACTATATTACTGTCACTTAATGAATTTCTTTTTCGCAAAAAAAAAAACTAAGTTTAGTACTTTAGTTAGCTGAACTAGCACTGTGTGGAATGAATGTCTGTGTGGGCATCAATAGGATAAGTAGCATGCATATATACTTGTGCTGTAGCTGACCAAGTTGCATGGCCATTGGAGGCTTGAGTGGACCGAGTAATCAGCAAAACAAGTGGGCACCGGCTGAATCGTACGGCCGTCCAAGGTGGTAATTCGCGGCCTGCTATCGGCTAGTGGAGAGCAATTAGCGGGTCACTACAATAGTGTGTCTGTTTCCTCTATATATAAGACATGTAATCAACTGAGTATGAAGAGAGAACAAGAAAAAGAGCACAAGTGCGTGTGCTGTACAACCTCTTGTGTTCATTGTGTGCGTGAGTCCTTCCTTCTTAGTTCTGGTAGGGGGTGTTCCCTCCCGCTGGGCCGCTGTCCTACTGGCCCTGATTGAAACTACTTTCCGCCTCTGCCTCGTAGGCCTCATGACTAGACCTGGACGTTCTGACCGAGTTTATGGGCTCGGCCCGCTATAGTGACTGGACCGAGCCGAGTCACAAAACCTGGACCGTAGCGAGCTTGGGTCGAGTTTGGCTTGGCTCGGTCCAGCTCGTTTGGCCTGTGATTTTTTTTCCAAATTATAATTTATGAACTGAGAGGAAACAGGCTGCTCTGAATGGGCTTTTAGATAGTAAGATCGATAGACCCTTGTCTCCCAGCGTCGCTAACTGCTTCTCTTCCATGACAAAGCTAGGGTGAGGCGACGCCGCCGCACGCCACCACCATGCTGCTGACCCTCGTCTCCCAGCGACGCCGACCAGGCTCCTCTCCGCCAACACATTCTCCGCCGCCCCACCTTCCTATGCCAGCGCCTCCCTGCACCGCTGCTGACTAGCAGCCACCGCCGCTGCGCTCCGTACCACCACGGCTGCCTCCGGCGCTGACGGGGAAGACGGCCCCACAGGTCAGTGACCCGTCGCCGCCAGGCTCGCGAGCCGCTCCGAGCTGCACCGAGCTTTTGGTAAGCTCGGGCCGAGCTCCGTAAGCTTGAGCTTTTCGATGGCTCGCCCCGAGCCAGACCGAGCTGGCTCGTGTCCAGGCATACTCATGACGGTAACCTCGGTGAAACGACAAGGGCGGCTTCGTGACCATAGTGGGGCATGCTCGCAGGTGGTAGGTTGGGTGGTTTCGAGGCCTCATTCTCGTGGGGCTCCTTTGCATCGGATCGTCTGAGGGTTGTGGCTGGGGTTTTCGGGAGAAATCCATGTCGGCTCGCCGACACCGACGCGGTGACGTACGAGGGAGGCACCATTCCTTCCTGGAGGGCATCATGGCTACATGTCATCCACTTCCCTCTGCGTGCCGGGGGGGAAACCCTAGGACCAGTCTCTGGCCAGGGCAGCAGCGTCGGCGCTTCCCTTCTTGAAGGTGTTGCTTAGTACTTGCCGGTTCGGTGCTAGGAGCATGGTGATACTCCTGTAGAGGACGCAGCGGTTGATGGTCTCCCTTGTTTAGTTGATCTACCTATGTCTCCATTTTGTTTCTTCTTTGTTTCTTTGGGCGTGTGTTTGCTGCTGCCCTAGCATCTTGTATGGTGTTGAGTCTCTTCCTTTGGGCGTTGTGCTGTCTGGCCCAGCAGCGGTCTCATATGTATGTTTTATTTATAAAACGGGACGAAAGCCTAATCCAGAAAAAAGAATGATTTAAGCGAGACTGATGCATTGGATGTGCTGAGACAAAATCACGAGAAGGTCAAGGGGGCATGGGCTTTAGAGATCTCCATCTGTTCAACCAAGCTCCTTTGGATAAACAAGCACGGAGACTAATCGACTTTTGCGGACAGCCTATTTTCAAGGCTCGTAAAAGCAAAGTATTTTCCTTCCGGTGAATTAACAGATATGACTTTCCTTACGAACTCATCCCTGGATGGCAAAAGGAAGTATGCATGGTTTATAGCTACTGAAAAAAGGCTTCATTGGCGAATTGGAAATAGCAAAAGGATATGAATCTGGTATGATAATTAGATACCTAGAGGATAGACGAAGATCACCTGAAAGCTACATATTCAAAGAATCAGGCAGGTGGAGCATCTCATAAATCATGAGGACACTCGTAGAAGGAATACATAGTAAGGAAAATCTTTATGCCCATGATGCTGAAGAATGCCTTAAAATTTGGCTACCAAGGTATGATGAAGAGGATTTTATTTCTTGGACACCAGAATCATGGCTTGTTCACGGTTCATTGTTTATAGTTGGCCTTGAATCTTCGTAACAATACTCCTCCAAATTGAAGTGCTAGCACAAATGGAGATAGGACAACTCTTTGGAAAACGATTTGGAACTCTAAGGTGCCTCCGGAAGTGAAACAATTTTACTTGGAAGCTTACTACAAACAGCCTAGCTAAATAGACCAACAGAAACTTAAGACAACCAAATTTTCTACTACGTCCGTACAGAATTAAGTGACTTGCGTTTTTCTAGATTTGAATGTATCTAGACATGTTATGTATAGATATATCCAAATTTTGCAAATCCAAGTCAGTTATTTATAGACAGGGGGAGTACATATTTGCACCATCTGGGGACAAGAAGAAGAAACAGGATACCATGCTCTTCAATTAAGGCAAGGTTGTTTAGCTGTGTTTTGGAAACTACTCCCTCCGTTTCAAAATATAAGATGTTTTAGGTTTGTGAAGAAAATGAATCTAGACTTGTTTTAGTATGTAGATTTACTCAACTTTCTTTACAACCTAAAACATCTTATATTTTGAAACGAATGGAGTACCAAATGAATCTGAGTTGACAGACACCGGAGATGAATGGAAGCTAGTGGTGTTGTATAAATTGAATACCAATATGAGTGCAAAAGTGATGCTCATCTGGTGGAGGGCCTGGCATCACCGAAATGACATTTTTTTTTTGGCAAAGGTGATGCGTCTGTTGAACATTTGTTTCGTTAGTTGCAAAACTATGTATCTACCTTACAGGGTATAGCAAGTGGGAGCGTTACCGTTGATAGGAAAGGTAGAGCACCAGCACATAAATATATTGTGAAGGTAGCTCAATATAGTATTAAAGAAGAAGGCAGGAAGAAGACATGGAGTAAAAACTATTTCACAACGGACAACAGAATATTAAAAAAGAAGGCGGGAAGAAGAAGGCTGGGTGAAATGCAATGTTGATGCCAGCTTCTTACGTGATGGAAAGAAGGGAGCATGCGCCTATTAAGCCGTGTGCGGCGCGCTTAGATTGCTAAGTAGGAAAAAAAACTCAATCGTCTGCCTGCGGCCCAGGCAGGATCGTGCGTGGGGACATTGCACACGGAGGTCACATTAAGAGCATAAGGAAATCTTCGCAAACAGAGTACAAACAATAAATCGTTTGCGTCGTACCGGTGTATCTCCTACCACTGGTCCACCTAAAACCGTGTGACGTTTGGAGGAGAACCCCCTCCCGCCGCCGGACCACAACGATGGCTTCCCCCTTGTATTCCGGTTGGTCTTCCCCGGAAGAGGAGTACGAGGACGTGTCAGATGACCTGGTGGAGCAGATCGAGGAGCATATGGCATCGAAGTAGTATTACGAGCCATTCCGCGTGGACCAGTTGCCCGCCAAGAAGGAGGCAAAACGCATAGAGGCTTCTCCTCGTGGTCCTGGCCACGCATTGCGTTGGCCGGAGTTCCCCGTTGACAGGTTCGACGAGATTGCGGGTATTTGGAAAATCGCCATGGCAAGGCGCATGGCGTTAGTCGACACCACTGATGCCATCATCCTCTCCTCTGGCGGCGGGTACATTTAGTGTGTAGTGAGTACTTATTAATTAGTTAGATAGTGTATACTAATTAATTAGTTATTACGAACTATGTAATATAATCTGTTAAGTTAGCGGTCTTTTAAAACTAGTATCTAGGACAAACTTGTTTGATTGGAGCACTTTTAGATTATATATGCACAGTTGTTATTAACTAGTTCTTTGGCTATTACCTAGGTAGAGAGTTGTGTGTAGACATAAAAATACAAATAAAGCGTGTGGGATAAACTCAGACGCACATGATATATGCATAAGATTTGGTGTGTGATGCGAATGTTAACACACAGTTACAGACAGAAAACTCGAGTGTGAAGTGAACTATCATCAATGGTTTTCAGTATAGCGACTAGCTGCGACATATAACATCCCATGCGGCTTTTTGAATATAACCATGTGGGAATTTGTGACCCATTAGGTCCCATCAGACGTAACCATACCAACTACATCCTATATACCTGGACCAGTAGTGAGACCACTCCACTCCACTCTACAACCGCCTCATCTTTGTAGGACCATAGTACACATCTCCTATGTTCATAAATCTCACCTAGTCGGCGAGGAGTTAGCAATAGCTAGTTGCTGGAGGCAGCATGGCTAGCCTTGTAATGCCGATGTCCTTAACGGCAGCATTTACATCGTCGGTTCGTACTTATCCCGTCAACCCGCCTCATCCTCTCCCTCCACACTGGCCAACGCCAGCCTTGGTCGCCCTTCGGAAGGTATACAACCGGAATTATGGATTTGCTCCAAATCTTAATGTGTTTGACCGGATCTATGACTTTTCTCTATTATTGATGATTGACCTGCTCTCTAACTTTGCTCTATAATGTTAATACTTTCGACCGGATCTACGTGTTACATATACTTGTTGTGTACAGACGGATTGGATGTGTGTGGACCAAATCTATGTGATAGGTAATGCATACTTAATGTGCTTGCATCATGTTATTTCTTATGACCTATTGTTACACAACTTAATGTGCTTTCTTATGTGGTATAACTTAATGTGCTTGCTTATATGTTGCGTCATGCTATTTCTTATGGTCTATTGTTGCCACAACTAAATGTGTTTGTTTATGTGGTACAACTTAATGTGCTTCCTTCTATGCTTGTATCATGTTATTTCTTATGATTTATTGTTACCACAACTTAATGAGATTGTTTTATGTGCTACAACTTAATGTGAATGCTTAGGTCATCATGTTATTTTTTATGATCTATTGTTGCCACAATTTAATGTTCTTGCTTATGTGGTACAACTTAATGTGCTTGTATCATGTTATTTCTTATGATCTATTGTTGCCACAACTTAATGTGTTTTCTTATGTGGTACAACTTAATATGCTTGCATATGTTCTTGCATCATGCTATTTCTTATGATCTATTGTTGCCACGACTTAATATGCTTGTTTATGTGGTACAACTTAATGTGCTTACTTCTGTGCTTGCATCATGTTATTTCTAATGTCCTATTGTTGCCACAACTTAATGTGCTTGCTTATGTGGTACAACTTTTGTATAACATGGATACTATTTCGGTGACACTACATAGGACGCTCTTGTCGACATCTCGCTGCCGAGTTGCGGGGAGTTATCAAGATTCTTTGGCAGCAAGGAGTTTGTGTTGAAACCAACTATGTACAACAAGGGATGCATTATCCCTTGGGAGTCTCATCACATAAAGAAGACAAAGACAAAGATGCAACCAAAAAAAATTAGATTATCTATGTGTATCTATCTCTGGGAAGACATAGGGCGACACCTACGCCTATGTGGGGAGCGCGTTGGCTCTGATACCAACTCAAGTTTAGGGTTTTGTGGGGGTCATAGCCTCCTCACGTGTGTATATATATTAGATGATCAGATACAAATACAACTGTACATGAGTACGAATACAACTGTACATAGCTACCTAGCCCGTATATTTAACATTTTTACTACGTGAATCTTTTTGATTGCAACTCATGCTGTAACTGAGAAAACTCAGTTGCAATAAAAGTTTTGTTCTGGTTTTAGAAAAATACAGGAGGGCACCAATATTTCCGGCTACCGGAAATACCACCCAAATACCGTCAAAAAATAATTAAAATTGCATGCAAAATTTATCAAAATTCTTTAAATTTAAGCATCCACAAATACCATCCCGTATTTCCGTATACCGGTGGGTGCTGGAAAATACGGTTTTGGTGAGATACCTAAAATACCGGTCCAGAAAAAAATCACTAGGGGTAGGCTACTTGCAACCAAGGTTTTGGATTTCGATTTTGGTTTTTTACCAGGTCCGAGTGAAATGGCCGAAATTCGGCTATTTCGGTGAATTTTGGTCAAATCTCGGATGAAATGCAAGAATCAAAATTTAAACTTTGAAATGAAATTTGGCTAAAATTAGATCAAAATTTAGAGTTTCAAATAAAATTCTACCAAATATAAAATATGTTAGATAATTCAGCAAAAAATCCCCAAATTTAGAAAGTTTTTGTTCGGTAAATTCTTTTACCGGTCCTGACCGAAATGGCTGAATTTCGGTGATCTCGGCCGAAATTCGAAACCTTGCTTGCAACTCATAGGGGCACATGATGAAGCAAATCTAATAGCTATGGAGGTGACCGAACTGAATCTCAGTCAGATGAGATGTAGCAAAACCATCATTTTATTAACATACTGTCTTCCCTAAGATCACGTTAAAAGTAGAAGCTTATTTATCCGTACCTTTTGTCTAAGAGATTTTTCTCGAGTCTCTTAGCCAGTTGCGGCACGTCGAATGAGTCGATGTCAGCCAGCGGATCCAACGGAGCCCCGACAGGTTTGTCCTTATGCTCTTCTGTTTTCACCTTGGAGATCTGGCGCAGCACTTGCTTCAGCAGCTCCTTGAGATCCTTCTTCCTGTCGAACGCCTGGGATACGGAAACTTGCGCGTGGTGTTGGAAATCCGCCTCCAGCAGCCGGCACACCTCCACTGCCAGCGTAGTTTTCCCGAGGCCTCCGAACCCCACGACAGAGATCACGGTGAGGTTCATGTCAGGAGGTTGGTCTTCCGTCCCTATCAGCTTGCTGGCCAGGGTATTAACCTGATCGCTGATGCCGACGAGCTGATCAGGGTTGTCGGCGGGGTGCAGCGCATACTCAGACGTCACCACCGCCACCGGCGCAGATGCAGAAGGAAAGCGGCGGAGGGCCTCGAGGTTTAAGCCGTAGCGCGCATGGCGCTCGCTGATAGTGATAGCACGGGCATGGAGGGCCGTGATTTCTCCGGCAAGGCGACGTCGAGATAATAGTGTCACCATCTGGCGTTTGGACCAAAGAAGAACTCCGATGCCCCTCTTGCACCTGGCGCGGCCCAATATTAATTATTAGTATTATTTTTCTTTCAGAAATGTCTGGGGAATCCACGAATTCCATTGTCAAGATGGACAAAAAGAGATTGAAAACGAAAAAGTACCTGATGCGGAAGATGTAGAGGTGAATGCAATCCTCGGCATCGTAGGCCAGCTCGCGCACTTGCTTCATCCACTCCCTTACAAAATGGTCAATGGCACCGTCACCGGCTTCGGAATGCATACGGAGGATGGCGTTCATGACGGCGAGCTCGTCCTTGAGCTCAACGACCTGGCCACCAACAGCACCTAGTTGCCGAAGCTCCTCACCCACCAGATTCCCAACATTGTTCACAAGGGTCGCCGCGCCCTCCATGCTCCTGTCAGGTTGCTCACAAGGAAATTAAATGACGGATCTAGCTAGAGCGTCGAAACATTGAGGTCCATCTCCGGCTTCTATAGTACTACTCGGTATCATTGAGATAGAATTTGAGACTCTGTCCATCCACCCCTACTTCAGGGACTAGAGTGGACACCCACTCCGCACACTATGCCACTTGCTAGAGATGCGATCCATGCCTCGTATCTCAAAGCGCACATGCATCTGTTCCATCCACCACTTGGCTATATGAAATTACAAGTGGAGAAACGCATCAAAGGTATCAGATGTAAACAAAGAGTCACCGTACAAAGATTCGACTAGTATTAATATCAAGTGGACATGACCTACTCCTCGTTCAATAAAGACTTCACAGAAAAAGAGGAGCGGGTGAGTGCGCTCCCCTTCTCTCCTCGGCAAAAATCACAGAAATATCCTTATTAAAGAAAGATTACACGAAATAACCCTGCTTTTTCAAAGAATTCTTAATCTAACCTGTTTTCATAGCGCTTTACCAGAAAGTACCAAGGTCAGTGGCACGACGTTTTCGCAGAAAGCGCCATGATATCTTAGCGCGCTGGTAAAAAACACCATGACCTCGCCGACGTGGCGGTCAACAAAACCCGTGGGCCCAGTTAATTAGTATGGCGCTTTCTATGAGGGTGCAATGATGCTGAGGACGGCGTTTTTGGCAAAACCGCCATTTCCCTTGGCTGAGAAATTAAAGGGCCACGTGCGGACCGACCCCTCCCAGTTCTCCCTCTCCTCATACCCGTTCGACGAACAGAGGCCATGGCGTCTACGGCTCCCCTTCCCTCCCCTCTCAAATCCCCTATCTAAAACCCACGAAACTGAGGTGATTTCTGGTGGATTTTCTTCCCTTCCCCCCACTTAAGGTACTCTCCTTTGATTCTCTTTGTTATATTGGTTAAAATCATCACATTGACATCATCTTCTTAGCCCTAGTTCATCCAAGAATTTCTAATTTCGTTGGAGATTTGGCGTATATGGTATTTTTATAGTTTGTTAATGTTAGTAAATTAGTGTGGTTCCTTGGTTAGGGTTATAAAATTAGTGTGGTAGAATTTCGAATTTCTTTGGAGATTTGACATGTATATGGTAGAATGATAGTATAGAAAATTAGTGTGTTTGCTAATTTCCTTAGTATGGAATTTAGTTTCTTATAGATGTTATAGGTGTAGTTGCTAATTTCAAACTTCTCTATTTGCTCACATTTGTGGACATAGTAATGCCTCCATTGCTACTCCTCCATGCTAATGCCTCCATTTGTGGATATCAAATTGTGAACATATATGTAGATTTTCTATGTATTGTAGAAATTAGTGTGGTTTCTTATTGATAATTAGAACATAAGTGTTGGTAACTAATGTGCTTACATGTTTTCTCTTTTTTCTCATATATGTAGGATGGAAGGACAATCTATTTCGAATGGGCATTACGATCAACGCACTGTGGGTGATACATTGCGGAGAAGGAACATGTGTTCAAGTGGTTGCACCCATGGTCCAAGGAGTTGCATAGAAACAAGATGTCATATGACGAGCGCTACACGGAGTACGTTGAGCGGACTAGACTTCTCCCTTTTGTCTAGCTTGTCTCGTGTTCGACGCCACATATGAACCCTTGTTTGATCACAATGCTTATTGATAGATGGAGACCAGAGACACATAGTATTCACCTCCCTTGTGGTGAGATGATGGTGACTTTGTAGGATGTCTCCATGATATTTGCGCTTCCCATCAAAGGATAGTCGTGTGTATGAGCTCAGATTCGGATAAGTGGTGTGAAGTGATGATTGGCTTAATTGGTAAGGCGCCAATGCAAGAGAATATGTCTATTGGTGCTACTTACAAATGGACGTCTGAAATGCATCGTATGAGCACCTAGAGGGGGCTGAATAGGCGCTACTCCAAAATTTAAATATTTTTCAATATTAGGCTTGACACAAAGGTAAATTCTCTAGATATGCAACTACGGAGAATTTCCCTATATGCAAACCTAACTACTAAGCGAGTAAAATTGAGAAATAAGGAAACCGTAGTGGAGCATGCAGATACACAAGGATTTGTTTGGCCGTTCCTTCCTTGTTAAGGGAAGTACGTCTACGTTGGAGGGGTGGGTGGTTCTAAGACCACCATGCCATAATAGGCCTCACCATGTTCTCCGATTGATCTCGCCAACAAAGTCCCGGTCCACCTTTCCACTATCGGTACCCTTCGAGGTGGGAATCAGTGCCTTTACAACACTAGTGGGGCACACATCCACAACTGAATTGGAGGCTCCCGTGATGACAACAAGCTGCCACAAGAACAAGAATTATCAAATAACCAAAATTGAGATCTAGATATTTGCAAGAAATACTAGGTCAAGAATCCTCCAAGTGAATGGAGGGGAAGTGAAGCGCTTGATTGATGTTGATGAAGATCGAGGCCTCTTCATTCGATTCTCCAAAGATCTGAGCCTTCGGGTGGATGAATATGGAGATCTCGGTTTGGAACTTGAAGAACAATACTGTACTTTTCAAATTAATCAAGAGTTCTGATAGGAGGAGCAATTGGGTTATTTATACCCTTGCCAAACTCAGCCGTTCGAGCTTTCGGGGGCCAGATTATCCGGCCAGGGCAAAACTCCGCCCCGAAATCGGATTTTTTGGGGGAAATCCACCCCTATACAGGGTGATGCGCCTTGGTTGCCTTTGCAAAAATCCTAGGGGGGGATTATCTGGTCCCCTGGAGTGGCGGATTAACTAGCCCAGGCAAAAACTCCGGCCCTAGCCAGACAATCCGAGGGAAAGTCCACCATACAGTGTGAGGCGTCTTGGCTGCCTTTGTTGATTGAGCCAGGGGCGGATAATCTGGCCCTTGGAAGGGGCGGATAATCCGCCCCCAAACTTATGTTTAGATGCTTTTAAAATGGGAAATTATCTGCAGCACTCACACACACATTAAATGATCCTTGGTATTGTTATCTAACACACAAAACTCTAGAGATCATGAAATGTTCTTTCAGTCTCCCTCTTTTTGGTGTTAGATGACAATACTAGGATTTGCAATAAATCCCTACTAACAACATCATTCCAAGAATGAAAGAGGCTCCCCCTAAATGTGTGCATGTCGTGGTGCTGGCACGGCAGATGCCATGGGTAGGCTAAAGTATGGGGCCAATGGATGCTAGAGGGATCTGGGGAGGGAAGGTGTAGTTGATTCTACACACAGAATACTAACGTAAAGATCTTTGTTTCTCCTTTCTTGGGCTACAAATGCTCCTTGAGTTGTATACAAGTGGAGAATAAGAACTTTACCAGCCTAACGGTACCAAATGAGTCGATGCCCTTCTCAGAGTCCATGTCTCTCCTTATAAAGGGAAGCCTTGGCTCCTCTAGGGCTGACGTGGCAAGCATATTCGAGGAATATGCTTGTCCCAATATAGTAACTCGGCGGCCTCCTTTCCGTGTCGCCCTTCTAATGACGACAAGGTTCCAGAGAACCCCACCTGCACGCCTCGGGCTCCAGGACTGTCACCTCCGTGACCTCGTTCTGCCCTTCTGTCACTTTGCGCCTTGTCCTTTGTGTTTGTCTCTACTCAGATTCTTCCTAGCCCGTGACTAGAGTTTGACTATAGGCACCTCCTTCTCCTGCAAGCTTCATGTCATTCGGCCCTGTCTCGCTTAACTCGGCTTGGCCTTTACCTGCAATTATATTATTCGGGCTGACCCGGCCGACTTACACAGTACATCAGCCGGGTAACATATTGCTCCTCTCTTAAATGTCCTGCTCGTGCTTACCTCGGCCAATCTTTACAGGATTCGGCCAATTTAGACAGTAACTCGGAATTGGACGGGGAACTTCCTTTTGTCTTTCCCCGTCCTGACCCTATCCGGGGTCACCTCCCCAACATTAGTCCCCGAAGCTGTTATGGTCTTGCCTATAACCTCGGCCGGGCCATATCAGTTTCCCAATATTCATTTCTCCTTGTTTCCGAGTTACTTTTCCTTCGTCCGAGGTATTTGCGCATCTTCTCGCGTACGCCTCGTCCTACGTGTTACACTCATCATTGTTTCTCTAGTTTTTTGTTCCTCTACAGTGCCCACTGACAGGCTACAATAATTACTGCGCCTGTCGCGTCGGCGCTGCAATGCCTCGCGCACCGTTTCCGTCAGGGATTCTGATCCTTTCTTGCATCGTGTGGTCGTCGGTGCGGTTCCACTCAGTGGCGTGCATTTATGCCACACACACGATCTACACAGTTAACACCCGCACGCACGATCCCACTACCACTCAGGCCGCGTGGTTATAGAGAGGGGCACGGGGCTGGGGGATTTACTTTCCTCCTCCGCTTACCGTTGCCCTTCTTCCTCCTCTCCCTTCTGTGCCTGTTCGTGCTCCCGCCGCCGTGCGCCCATCGGAATCTTCGACGGCGAGGCCCCAATCGTTCTGCTCCGTCGACCTCCTCCCCGTATACCTGCTCCGGCGCTGTTGCCGGTGAGTTTATCTGGTCTCACCGCCTAGTTTATCCTCTAGACGCGTTTGCTTCTCTTCAGATTTCCTGCGGCGGTTCCTTTTTCGCTCCGCCGCCATTTTTTACCTAGGATCATGACGGGGCCTTGCAGTTCTAGGCTTTGCTCCGCCGCTAGTTCATCTTCCGTAGATTCTTCCGGCGACCCTATGTCGAGCTCCGTTAGCGGCGCGCTCATTGAGGATGATGATGCAGCGTCTGGGCCTGAGCGGGGCTCCTAGAATGGTTCTTCCGTTACCCGCCGAGAGGTTGAGTGGTTAATCCGAACTCGCCGGATTCCTGCCGAGGTAGCCTGTCGCTTACCCGACAGTGAATCTTCTCCCGTTCTTAACGAGGGCGAGTATGTCGTCTTTATGTCCCACTTTGCTCGCGGGTTTGGTCTTCCCCTTAGCGACTTCGCTAGGGAGTTCCTTGATTACTTCGGCCTGTAGCCGCATCATCTTCCGGCTAATGCCATTGCTTCTCTTTCCGCCTTTATCTCTGCCTCGAAAGGATACTTTGGCCTATGGCCGTCTGTGCACGTTTGGTCTAAGTTCTTTCAGATCTGATCCAATTTCATCCCAGACAAATCCCTTCAACCTTCCGAGAAATTGCTCACCTAGTGTGGAGCTGCATCAATCACACCTCGGAGGAAATCCGAGTTTCCTCGCGTTGCTGGTCTAGAGTCATGCAAGAAATGGCATAAATCGTTCTTTTATGTCAAGAATTCTGGGAATGAAGACAGGATTCGGCTTCCTGCTTTTTCCATTGGCCCCCCTTCCAAGAAGAACTGGACTTATAATCCGAGGAAAATCCATGCTCTGGCCGAGGCCTTTGAGATTCGGCTGAAGGAACTGATCTGCTCCGGGCTATGCGGCGAGGATCTGATGACCACCTTCGTCAGCAGCCGGGTCTGCCCATTCCAGAAACGCACGCATAAGCTCTGCTATATGAGCGGTCCCCTTGATCCCAATCGAGTCTCAACAGTGGATCTTGATAATTATCTTATCTTCAAACGTGTCCGAGCTATTTTTAATACGGAAATGCCGGAGGATTGGACCTGGGCCTGAAGCCGTTCACCCGCGAGCATCCCCCTCCTGAGGTAGGTTTACGAAATTGTGTTTTTCTTTTTAATCGCGTCAATGACTTCTCTTGCTAATTTCTCTGTCTCTTTTCCTGCAGAGGTTTGATGAGCAGAAAATCGAGGATGCCGAGGTTTTGTCCCTCCCGTGGACCTCAGATCGGAACACCCCGGATAGCGGGGAGCCTGACTCGGAGGAGTTCGTTCCCAAGTCGGACCTTGCTCCGGCTCGTGCCCGTGGCAAGACCCCGGCCCACGAGGAGGAAGGTGATTCGGACGAGGTACAAGTTCTTGAGGTAGTTGCCGCAATGCCAATTTCTTATGAATTTCCGGCCTCTAATTTCTCAGCTAATCCGGCCGGTCAGGTTCACAACGCCGATCCTCTCGCCTCCCGACCTCCTGTTACCTCGGGGAAACGTAGCGCTCCAGCTGGTGCCTCAGAAGCCACTCCCAAGAAACGAATGAAGAAGTCAGCCCAGCACCCTCCGAAGCATAAAACTATGCCCGGGGTTACTGGGTGAGTTGCTTTTTATTTGTATTTCTTGTTTCTCTCTTTCTGCCTTTTGACCTGACCTTTTTTGCCTTTGCAGAGCTCCTCTTTTTGTTAAGCCCAGTGGTCCTAGCATGACGAGTCACACGACTCGGCCGCCTTCTCCTCCGCCTCCTGAAGATACTAGAGTTCCTAGTCCTGCTCGCGTTGACTCTCCTCCCGCTCCGAATCAGACGTTATCTGGCTAGGATGCGCCTGAGGTCTCTCTTGTTGATGCCGATACAACTCGGCCAGTAGATATTCCTGCTGAGCCTACTGCCTCCTCTGTGAATCCCGAAGTTTCCCCCGAGATCCCTCCGACCCCCACAGCCTTTACTGCGACTCCGACTCCAGCCGAGGATACCAATATATCGGCGCCCTCATAAACCGTAATCCCTCCGGCCCCCAAAGATGCCATTCCATGTGCCGAGGTAACGGCTCCTGCCGACGCCTCTTCTAAGGCAAGAAAGGTCATTGTCACCAAGCCTCCCTCATCGCAGAAAGGGCTTGCCAGCTCTTCTCACCCTACAATTGCTGATGCACTGCGCAAGGGGGTTTCTTCTGCCAAGACTGTTGTTACCCCGGCTGCTGATACACAACTCGCTCTTCACAAGAGTCCCGCTGCGGCGGTGGCTACACAACATGTCCGAGGTAAAGTCCTGACTCGTACGGAGAGTGGGAACAGCCTCGGCTCGTTGGTTGAGTATGCCAACAATTGGAACGATGTTGATCAGCTCAAGGGCAATCCAAGCAGTCAGCCATTTGAACTCTCCGACATCAGCAGTAGCAGTCGCTTACATCTGGCTGCCAAGATTGTTCTTGATAGCGACAAGATGAATGAGGTAATTGTTTTTATCGGCGTTTGATTAGTCATTCGAATGATATTATATATACGTTCTTGGCAGCGACAAGATGAATGAGGTAATTGTTTTTATCGGCGTTTGATTAGTCATTCGAATGATATTATATATACTCTAGTCCCCGAAGCTTGCAACTGAATAATTTGTTATTCGTTTGGAAGTTTTATTAGGCTTTGCCTGGTTCAGTTTTGTCTTAGTGTTCGAATATCCAGCCACCTAGATCCGAGTTAAGCTTTGCTTGATTCGGATCTGTCTGAGCTTCGAATATCCAACCACCTGATCCGAGTTAAGCTTTGCTTGATTCAGATCTGTCTGAGCTTCGAATATCCAGCCACCTAGATCCGAGTTAAGCTTTGCTTGATTCGGATCTATCTGAGCTTCGAATATCCAGCTACCTAGATCCGAGTTAAGCTTTGCTTGATTCGGATCTGTCTGAGCTTCGAATATCCAGCCACCTAGATCCGAGTTAAGATTTGCTTGATTTGGATCTGTCTGAACTTTGAATATCCAACCACCTAGATCCGAGTTAAGCTTTGCTTGATTCGGATTTGTCTTAGGTTCGAATATCTTATTGCTTTTTATTTTGTTGCTTAGGTTGCGCATGACCGGCGGACCGCCGAATTCCAAAGGCTTCTCTTCGCACATAAAAAATTGCAAGATAAGTATGAGAAGGTCATTCCCGTGGTGAAGAAAGCTGGTAGGTTAACAAACTTTTGCATTATCCCTAAAGTTCTTATTGTTTTGAACGTGAGGCGTTAGCTCATTTTGCTGGTGAATAGGTAATATCAACAATCTTAATATCCGTCTTAAGAAGAAAGTCAAGGCCCTGGAAGGTTAGTTACTCTTTTTCTTTACAGATTTCTATTTGAAATGTGCACCAGGTTTATTTTAACCCTTTTGGCTTCAGTATAGCCGAGTTACAAATTTTTGCAGCGTCACACCAAGAATGCATACCCATGCCTGATATGATGCTGCATTTTTTAGAACAAGCCGCTACTCACTCGACGCAGCTGAAAGATAAAGATGACGAGATAATTCGCATGCGTGCCGAGGTGGAGTCCCTCAAGCTTTCTCAGAAATCTGAGTTAGAGAAAGTTGACCAGGAGTTCTCCGAAGAGAAGAATCGGCTAGCTCTGCAATTGCAGAAAAATAAAGAACTCCTCGAGGCTGCCGAACTGAAGACACGGGCGATGAGCGAGGAGATCACTCGCTTTGAGAAAACCAAGGGTGATTGGGCTCAAGATCTTTAGAGAATGCTGAGCTATATTCATCGTAAGCTTCTGACCGTGGCCGAGTTATCTTTTTCTCTTTCTTAATGTTGACCGATGTATTTTTTATTTTGCGTAGACCATTTTCCAGAAGCTAAGCCCGTGAGCTCTAGAGCGGTGGTTAATGCTCGTGTACGCCAAGGTATCCCCGCAGATGCAAGCCCAGAATACTCGATGGAATACTACTTGGTTGCTGTTGGCGCTGCCGCTGGTCCGATGAAGATTATGGGCAGGGACTTGGTGCAGGCAGCCATTCGGGCCTACCATATTCTCTGGCTGAATACTTATGGAACTCCTGATATTGATGAGATCAAGCTACTGGTTGAAAGATTGATGGCATCCCAGAACCAGTTAAATCTCTGGAGGGAATTTGCTGGACGAGCTGGTGCTGATATGGCGCTCACAGTCGTTATGTCATGGTACGAGGATATTTACCTCGATACCTTGATAAATTTGTGCACTGGCTCCCGTTGGGTTGAGGATCCAGAATTCGTCACTCGCCGATAAGCTTGTGCTTTCCAGCTTGTTGAGTATGAGGACATGCATAACTGGATTGAAGGGCCGAGTTTCCTTTCTAACCCGATGGATGAGGTCGAAGTTGAAGATGCCTCTGATGATAATTCAGCCGACCAGGACGAGGCTGAGGGTAACTCGGATACTTCTAGTGATTCCAGCTCAAGCTCGGATGGCAATGGCGATGCGCGATCCTCCTCCAAAGGGACTGGGCATTCTCAAGCTCAAGCTAATGTTTCTCAACGGCCCCGGGCTTCCCTCGAAGTCGCTCCTGGTTCTGTGGAGGGCGAAGCAACTTCGGCCGAGGTGCCGTCTACCTCGGAGCGCCCAGTACCTGACCAAGTCGCTGCCCCTTAGGTTTAAAAAACTCTAAGTCATTTCTTATCCCCGGTTTATTTAAATCTTTGCTTTGGTGGCCTTCAATTTCTTAAGTTCGGATTGTGTGTTTGCCTTCGTCCTACCGTAGTTCGACGTCTAATATTGCCTGACCTTGATAAACTTGACAACTCAACCAGTGCGTTCTTGAATTGTATCCAAATTGTAAATCTCGAAGCCCATATTTGGGGAGAGCGAAATAATATCCCTTTGGGTGCCGAAGTTTGATACACATTTTTGTAACCAGGGACAACTGTGGGGCAATTCCCTAATCCCTGCTCTAGAAATCGAGACTTAACACATCACCAAAAATGCGAAATAATATTGTGCAGTCCCCGAGGCATTGCTCGAGGTGCCGAGGTTTAATACATAACCCAAACTCAAAAACAAAATATGGCAGTCCCCGAGTCATCGCTCAAGGTGCCGAGGTTTAATACATAAGCCAAACTTAGAAACAATGTAGGACAGTCCCCGAGTCACTACTCAAGGTGTCGAGGTTTAATACATAACTCAAACTCAGAAACAATATAGGACAGTCCCCGAGTCACTGCTCAAGGTGTCGAGGTTTAATACATAACTCAAACTCAGAAACAATATAGGACAGTCCCCGAGTCACTGCTCAAGGTGCCGAGGTTTAATACGTAACCCAAACTCAAAAACAAAGTATGGCAGTCCCCGAGTCACTGCTCAAGGCGCCGAGGTTTAATACGTAACCCAAACTCAAAAACAAAATATGGCAGTCCCCGAGTCACTGCTCAAGGCGCCGGGGTTTAATACATAGTTGATACTCCGTCCTGAAGCATCATTTTACAACGTGTCATAGATGACTCCTACGAGTAAAATGGACGAAGTAAAGCTACGTTCCATGGTCTTTTCGATTCTTCGCCGGCTTTGTCTGCCTTGTTCTTTACTGGTGACTGAGCATCAATTAGGTAATACGCATCATTGTGCAATGCTTTGCTCATGATGAACGGTCCTTCCCATGGGGGTGATAGTTTGTGCATGCTGGCCGTGCGTTGCACTAGCCGAAGAACCAAATCTCCTTCTTTAAACACTCTTGAATTTACTTTCTTGCTGTGATATCGTCGCAAGTCCTGCTGATAAATAGCTGATCTTGATAGTTCCAACTCCCTGGCTTCTTCTAGCAGATCGACATCATCTTGCTGAGCTATCTCATTTACCTCAGCGGTTGTATACTGGGCAACCCTTGGCGAGTCATGTATTATGTCGGCTGGAAGCACGGCTTCTGCCCCATATACCAGAAAAATGGTGTATACCCTGTTGACCTGTTTGGGGTGGTTCTGAGGCTCCATAGTACTGTTGGTAGTTCCTCAATCCAACACCCTGCCGACCTTTGCAGTGGTTCGACGAGTCGTGGTTTTATTCCAGACAATACTAGTCCATTAGATCTTTCTACTTGCCCATTAGATGTTGGGTGAGCCACCGAGGCGACATCTAGTCTTATGTGTTTTTCTTGACAGAATCTAGCGAAAGCTCCTTCAACAAAGTTTGTACCATTGTCTGTAATAACACTGTGTGGGTAACCATATCTCAAGATAATATCTTTGAGGAATTTTACTGCTGTCCGTCTGTCACATTTTTTATTGGTTTCACTTCGATCCATTTTGTGAATTTGTCGACCATGACTAAGATGTGGGTCATCCCGCCTCGGGCCGGCTTGAATGGTCCCACCATATCTAAACACCGTACAGAAAACGGCCAAGTAATTGGTATCGTTTTTAACTCGGACGATGGCATATGTATCTTGCTGGCATATCTCTGGCAACCATTGCATTTTCCCACCAGTTCTTTGGCCTCTTTCAACGCTGTTGGCCAATAAAACCCATGCCTAAATGCTTTGGCCACTAAGGCTCTAGACGAGGCGTGATGCCCGCATTCTCCTTGATGTATATCTAGGAGGATATCCTGGCCTTCCGCCGAACTCACACATCTTTGCAACACGCTTGTGACGCTTCTTTTATATAGCTCATTGGTTATGATTGTATAAGCTTTAGCTCTTCTCACCGTCTGTCTAGCTAGTACTTCATTACTCGGCAAGGTCGCATCCTTAAGGAAGGAAAATATGGGTTGAGCCCATGTTGGCATGATTTTCTCTAGGATAATTCCATTATCTATTTCCATATTTGCCACCGACATAACAACCTTGGGTTTCTCCTTATCCGGGTTACATTCTTTGTCAATCTCCATCAGCACATTATCCTCTCTTGATTTTGCCGGGATATAGATGGATTCGGACTCTGGTGATGGATCTATTGATGGTTTTCTCAAGTGCTCCAGGGCGATTCCTGGGGGAATTGATTGCCTGGTTGATCCGAGTTTTGACAGCGTATCTGCAGCGTCATTTTCTGCCCGAGGTACATGATGAAATTCACATCCATCGAAGTATCCACTGAGTTTTTGCACGTGAAATCTGTATAAGGCCATATTTGCGTCCAACGCGTCCCAATTACCGGATACTTGTTGTACTACTAGATCTGGATCTCCGTAGCATAAGATTCGGCGTATCCCAATCTATTTTGCCACCTTCAACCCATGGACGAGTGCTTCGTACTCGGCTACATTATTTGATGCGGCAAAATGTATTTGCAGCACATATTTCAGCTGATCTCTTTTTGGCAAGGTTAATACTATTCCTGCCCCCAAGCCATTCCTTAGCTTGGACCCGTCGAAGTGCATTGTCCAATAATTCGGATCTGGTAATGGTGGCTCATATTGTACCTCGGCCCAATCCACAAAGAAATCAGCCACCGCCTGAGATTTGATTGCATCTCGCCTATCAAATTGCGGAGCATAAGGTGACAATTCAATTGCCCATTTTGCTATTCGGCCGCTTGCATCTTTGTTGCTTAATATGTTGGGTATGGGTGCTTCACAGATCACCTTGATCGGGTGCTCTTCAAAATAATGTTTAAGTTTCTTTGCCGACATATATACTCCATATGCCATCTTCTGATAATGTGGGTAATTTTGTTTTGAGGCTGATAGCACCTCGCTCAGGTAATATACCGGCCTTTGTACTGATTTATCAATTTCAACTCGTTTCACAACGATCACCGCACTTACCACTCTGTTTGTGGCGGCTATGTAAAGTAACATAGGCTCTTTTGACAATGGAGAGGACAGGATTGGTGCCGTGACCAACATCTTCTTCAGTTCATGGAACGCATTATGTGCTTGTGGTGTCCAAATGAACTTATCAGACTTTTTCATCAATTGATAAAGTGGTAATGCTTTCTCTCCCAGCCGGCATATAAATCGGCTAAGCGAGGCCAGGCAACCTGTGAACTTCTGTACGTCATTTAGATATCTCGGCAATTCCATCCTTTCTACTGCTCTTATCTTAGTTGGGTTGGCCTCTATACCTCGGCTAGATACAAGAAAACCGAGTAGTTTCCCAGCCGGTAAACCGAAGGTGCATTTGGGTTAAGCTTCATTCGGAACCTTCTCAAGTTCGCGAAAGTTTGCCGAATATCATCCAGTAGCGTTTTGCTTTCTTTGGTTTTGATAACCACATCATCTACATATACTTGTACATTTTTTCCTATTTGGTCATGCAGACATTTTTGCATACATCTCTGGTACGTTGCCCCTGCGTTACGCAGGCCGAATGACATGGTGCGATAGCAATAAGCCCCCTACGGGGTCATAAACGCAGTCTTTATTTGATCAGCCAGATTTAACGGTATCTGGTGAAAACCAGAATACTCGTCTACAAATGATAACAGTTCACAACCAGCGGTCGAATCAATGACCTGGTCTATTCTAGGTAAAGGAAAAGGATCTTTTGGACACGCCTTGTTTAGGTTCGTGTAATCAATACACATTCGCCATACAATGGCTACATTTGGATCATCCTTCTTCTTTTCTACTAGCACCGGGTTTGATAGCCAATCCGGATAAAGCACCTCCATGATGAACCCGCCCGCAAGGAGCCGAGCTATCTCATCCCCTATGATTTTTCTCCTGTCTTTGGCGAAGCGGCGGAGAGGTTGCTTCACCGGCCTTGCTCCTGGCCTTACATTCAAAGAGTGCTCAGCCAACTCCCTCGGAACACCTTGAAAGTCCTGGGTTGACCATGCAAAGATATCCCGATTCTCACAAAGGAAGTTGGTGAGCTCGCTTTCCTATTTAACATCTAGGACGGCACCAATGGTGACGGTGCGCTCTGGGAACTGCTCATCTATCTAGAACTTTTTTGTTTCTTTAGTCGGCTAGAAAGAGACACTTCCATGCGGATTGGCCAATGCCGGCATATTCAGTTGTGCCGACTGAGCGAGGGCCGCTACCTCCTGAATCCTTCTTTTTTCTTTTGCTATGACTAATGACTCGGCCAGGTTTGATCCGGCTGAAGCACATTCCATTGACTTCCTGTAATCTCCTGCTACTGTTATCACCCCTTGTGGTCCGGGTAATTTCATTTTCAAGTAAGTTATGTGGCAGCTGCTCATGAATTTAGCCAATGCCGTCCGTCCAAGTAGAGCATGCTAACAACTCTCTAGATCCACCACCTCAAACTCCAAATGTTCTGCTCTGCAGTTATCCCTTGTGCCGAATAACACATCCACTCGAACCTTCCCAATGGGTTCGCATGAAAGTCCTGACACTATTCCATGGAACGTGGTTCTCGTGGATTGCAGCATATTCTGCGATATTCCGAGTTTATGCATCATATCTTTGTACATGATATTGATACTGCTCCCATTTTCAATGAGTACTTTTGAAAATTTCACATTAATGCTCGGTCCAACAAATGTCGGATCTAGCACGAGTGCGTACGACCCCGGATTCGGCATTATTTTGGGGTGATCCTTTATGCTCCAAGTTACTTCCTAATCTGACCAAGGCACATATCTTGGTACTGTCGGCATAACTGCATTTACTTCCATATGCCGGCGCTGTACACTTTGCCTGTCTTGATGTTCTATTGTGAACATGCAATATGATTGATGATGTTCCCTGTAATCATTGCGTCCATTATTTCATGGGTTCGTCCTTCCATCCGGACCTTGATTTATCACTTGATGCACTGCATCTCTCTGGTCCGGATTATCATACCTCGGGGGAGTAGGTGGTAACATTAGTTGCTGTGCATTTGCTCGAGTCAACTGCGGCTGATGCTGCTGATGCACCTGGTGGGAAGTTGCTTGTATGCCCGC